>JAWNPL010000233.1:7315000-7942500 GCA_035047545.1 Drosophila paranaensis
AGACAATTTTTATTATAAGTATTACGATGGGAGGGAAGCAGGGAAATGGCTGTCAATTATTTTGCATGGCCAAATGATTAAATATCGTAAAACTGTCAGAGAAAATATGCCAAATGCAGAAGAAAGCAAGGAAAAACAGATGGAAAGCGGATAAAAGGGCAGCACGATTTAATATACACATAGGGAATGTTTGTTTATATGCATATTGCGCATACGACGTGTGTGACGTGACGGAGTCGCTGTCTCTGAGTGTGTGTGCTTGTATGTGTGTGTGCATGTGTGTGTGCATAAAAAGCAAACAAATAAAAATGTCATTTCACTAACAAATAAAATAGATTTTTATTGCAATTCCACTTTTGCCTCCGTTCGACATTTATAGTATGTTTATTTCTCGAATACCCCTACCTTCTCGCCCTCTGGCTGTCTGCCTGTCTGTAACGCTCCATTTGTCTATTGCCTATCGACAGCTGTAAGCGAGTCGATTCGTTTCGCTTTCGCTTTCGTTTTCACATGTCGTAATAATAATAATGCATATTAGGTTCATTGCGGACCTTTTTTATTGAAATCCTATACAAATCTAATAAGGAAAATAATCAGAAAGCAAGCCAAAGGCAAAGGCAAAGGCAAAGGCCAAAGGCCAGAGAGAGAGATAGAGAGAAAGAGGGAGAGAGAGTTCTCAATATCCAAAATTGGAATTGCCAACAATTGCATAAATGAGCTACATTTGCCTAAGGCTACTCTCTCTCTCTCTCTCTCTCTCTCTCTCTCTCTCTCTCGCTCTCTCTCTCTCTCTCTGGGGAAGTCAACTTTGTGGTTTTGGGTCGCGTTTAGAATTGCCATCAATTGGGCATTCTCTGTGATTTGTTTAGCGCCCAAGTGACCTGTGCGCTGTCAGCGCTGCGACCTCTGGCCTTTAATCTGAGATCCCTAATCCCTGAGCTCTCTCGCTTATATAATACAGGTAATAATGTTGCCGGAGACACTCTGGCACTCTCAGCGGCTATTTATAGCTCGAGTGAATGCCAAAAAGTAACTCGACGACAGCTGTACTCAAGTGCCGTTATTAATGCGTGGGCGTAGAACAATTAACACATTATGCCACCTACACCTACACACACACACACACACACACACACACACACACACACACACAAAGCCGCAAGGGTAAATAATAAATAAATATAAATAAATAAAAGCCAAAGCCAAAGTCAAGTCAAGTCGAGGGTTGCCCCTAGGTGTGCCTGTATATATGTTTCTCAGTTTGTGTGTGTGTGTATGTGTGTGTGTGTGTGTGTTGTGCACATCTGCTGCTTATTCAAAATTATGCTCAGCTAAACTGTCCAATAACACAAAGAGCCAACACACTTGAAGCCGAGCTGACTAATTATGTCAAAAAAATATAGAATGAGTGGAAAAAACAATGAAATATGCAAAATGCCGTTGGCATAGGGGCTACAGTGTGACCAGGCTATGAAGTACCCCTGCGGAAGGCAAGGCAAGGCAGAATATGGCAAGAATATGGCAAGCATATGGCAAGAATATGGCAAAAATATGGCAAGAATATGGCAAAAGCGTAGAAGGGAAGTGAATAAACTAAGCAGGTGAAAAACAAGAAAGATTGCATAAAGCTTATATATATTCCCTATATATAATCTTGATCAATCTAGACTACAGACTTGAAATCTAGCACATAGAAATATGTATTTTTATAATTCCTTCTACTTCTTTCTATAAAAGAAAATCTTATCATATATGTTTCGATATCTTCTCTCAATCCTTCCATATCTATGCATATTGTTTTAGGGATTTGATTTCAGCTCGAGAACTATGAGAGCTATAGACTTCCTATGTCATATTGAGCTGGTTGTTCAACATATATGTCTGCTACTAAGAGTCTTTTATGGTTAAAAATGAATACTTTTGTTTGGCAAATTTGCATGTTGATGGCCTTCACAGAGACTTCGTTGCAGATGATCTGATCAGAGCTCTTCGTTGATTTAACCATATATCATAAAAGATCAATTAGGAGATCTAGTTTCCTGAGCCAAGCTCATATTTACGTAGATCGATATATCAAAAGTGGATGCCATAGCTTGATATACCTAAAATTCTCATATCAAATTAGGTTTATGCCTGCGGCTATTCCCATGCACATAATCGAATAGCATTTGATATAGATTAGCTTACATCCAGCGTGAATACTGCCTCAAGCCACAGCTTTCATTTTCATATTCAGTATTAAAATCTTTATATATACCCAATCTCTCTCCCTCTCCCGCTGCAACGTAACTTGTGCCTAAGCAAATCCATTTACATCACAATTTGCTGCTCGTTAATACGAAAAAAAAAGAATTATAAAGAAAAACAATTTGCGAGCTTATTCGATTTGCTGCGAAGCACTTTTCTCTCTTTTTGTGCTCAGCTGTAAAAAAGGGCTTGAGCGCGCAGCTCTTGACATCTGACACATAACCCAATCAAAGAGCGCAAGTGCCATAATGCAATAATAATAATAATAATAATAATAATAATAATCGTGTCCTGTTGTCGCTGCTAACTTTTGACTCTGCGAGGCCTTTGAGCGAACAGATGTGCAACTCATTACACAGCGTTTAGGCACACATCAAATTGAATAATATTCATAAGCGAGGGGTGTAGCCACCCCCTTGCGCGAGTCCTTCAATGTCCTTCAGCTCGGACATGCACTTGACGGCTCAAGTGCGACGCTCGCTCGATGCTCTTTGACTCGAGCCACAGGGATAAACCAACCAACCAAGCAGCTGCTCTCTGCACACACTTTTCTCAGAGCTCATCTCACTCCCCCCCCTTTCTCCCTCTCTCTCTCTTTCTCTCCCTCTCTCTCTCTCTCTGTCTGTCTTATAAAAAGTAATTGTAATTGTAATTGTATTCGCATGATTACATTTGATCATATTTTGTTTCAGTTTAAGCCAAACATATTTACGCTTCGCTTAGGGGTTGCGCATGCAGCGCTATGTGCGCTGCCCTCTTTGTTTATATATCCATTTTTTGCGCTCCTTTATTGTTACCCCTAATGTCAAGTGAGGTTATGTTTGCGTCCTGGGGGTTGCTACAGCGCGCGGCCTGTCGACGGGGCGAAATGATTTATAATTTCATTCCTTTTGATTTATACACTTTTATTGAAATGTGTTGACAGGTTACGCTAGATTCGATACGAAGCCAAACGAAATTATGACTGAAAGCACCCACGTCCTACGTCTTTATGGTTCTAGTGACAGCCACTAGGCAAATCCGACGCACGCGCTCGTCATTTGATTTGATTAGCCGGGGCAAAAAGCGCAACCAGCGGCTGATCGAGTACCTTGAGTCGAGAGGACACGTTTCGCAGCTTAAATTACGCACACGCTGCGCCACGTTGTCCTTTAGCCGAAAAGGATGCGTCGCAGTGCCCAGAACTCTAGCCGCCGCATGAACGGCGGCTGCTTTAAAGTCTTTTGCCCAGCGGCTCAGACAGACAGCGACGTCGACAACGACACCCTTTGGCCAGGACGAGCGAGCAGGACTCTCGAGCCAGCCCAAACTCAATAAGTCGCATAAAGGAATGAAATTGGATGCCATTGCGGCGAGCAAACAACAAATGCCTCAACAAACGATGCCGACGACGTAGTCCTTGCTCGCTCTCTCCCTCTCTCTCCCTCTCTCTCTCTCTCTCTCTCTCTCTCGCACTCTCTCTCTTTGTTGTGCTTGGTAACTGCGTCTTCTTTTGGCTTAATTAAGTGCGACACGCATTCGCTTAGGCGTTTCCCGATCTCAGGTAGAGCTACGCCTACGCCAAAGGCGGCTTCGCTTTGGCTTTTCTTTGTGCGTTGAGCTTCTAATGGGGGTTAATTGAAAGCGGCAAAGCTCAAGCGACAATACAAAGGAGCTAGCGCATTGATCAGCCAAGAGAATAAAGCTGAATTAGCTATGGCATATATGTACCACTATCATGGCTGGAATGTGAGCTGGAGTGGGTGAGTCGGCAAGGAAAGAAGAGAAATCCTAAGGAATTCCTAAGGAACTATATACCAAATATGAGATCTGTAACTCTTATACTACTCGAGTTATGCCCAGCGAAAAACTTGTCTAAGTATCAATTTGTATAGCTATGCCTTACTCTGCGATTCTCATGATTGAGTCGTTGGGGCTGTTATGCTCATGCCTATATCACATATCATTATAATCATGATTCCATTTAATAACAAGCCTTACGCTAATGCATTGTTCGTAAGCCCCTCCCTGCCTCACTTTCTCTCTCATCATGAGCAACCTGATGCCAGCCTCCCACGACAACTCTTAATTGAGCCCATGTAGGCGCATGATTGTTTGATTCATTCTTAAGAATATCTTTTATATATCTGCGTATGCCACAATCATGTCAAAGGTATGCCGCTCGCAGTCGCCTCACTCTCTTTCGCTCTCTCTCTTTCGCCTCTCTTATCTGCTGTCAGTTTAAATGAGCGTTGGCTTAAGTTGTCAAATTAGTGCGGAAGAAAACAATTTCGATTTTGGTCGAGTCAATCAAACAAATATTCACACACACACACACACACACTCGCAGCCAAACATGAGGAAACGTTGAGAAAAAAAGAAAATTTCAACAGAAATGCGGCAGGTACTTATATGAATTTGTGTGAGCCTTAACAAATGCAAGCAAGAGCGTGCTCTAATGGAGTGTAGAAGACTAGGTGAATACCCTGTGATAGCTGCCAGAAATTAGTTATAGATGGAGGTAAGCACAGGGGGTCTGAAGCCTTGGGTTCTCATTGGGCATAAAAGCCAGAGGAAGAGATGCCAAGAGGCATAAGCTGCAAGGCAGAGAGAGACAAAGACATATTTATATATTCTGCGGCAGAGAAGAGATGTAGAAAAGTGAATAAGTGAGAGAGAGAGAGAGAGAGAGAGAGAGCTCCGTTATTTCATTCACAGTGAAACAGAGGCAGGCGCAAAGAGGGCCAGAGCTAGATCCACCCAACAGTTGCTCTAGAACAGGAGCATGAGTCTCCTTAATGCTCACTCGCCTCTCCCACTACCTGTTACATACCCTCACTCAAAATCAACACAACCTGCTTAGGCCATCATATGCACTGGGTATACAACAACAACAACAAAAAGCGATATGTGAAATGTGACTTAATCAGCTTTATATAAATGCTTGTTTTGACAACGAGCAGGAGCTGCAGGCGACTCAGTTTGACAGGGTTTTTGGTTGTCAACCCACACACACACACACACACACACACACACACACACACACACACACAAGCTGCTTATTATAATTATGTGGAATATATACATTCATATATATATATATGCACGATTTTTGTACATATTCATCTGACATGCTTTGCGGGCCTCTTTTTGATTTCCGCTTTTAATTAATTTTGTGTAACATGCTAATTGGTTTTATGCGTTCTGCTCCACTCATTTGCTTATTATACAATTTCGTATACATTTATTGTTGTTGTTGTTGTTGCTGTTTGTTGTGTGAGTAAATCATAAAACACTTAAATAATTTTCCGTGCGCTTTGCCACTTTATTATGTGCTAATTAATCACCTAACAAATTTTTCGGCTTCCATATTTTTATTTCTCTCCCTCGCCCTCGCCCTCGCCCTCGCCCTCGCCCTCTCCCTCAAAATACAAAATATAATTAAGTTATCAAGCAGCAAAAGCAACAACAACAACTCGAGCAACTCGCAACTTGAACAACTTTTAATGTATGCAGCAAAGTTTTTTTAGCCCTGCCCAAACTCAGCTCTCGCAACGTTGACTAATTTATTTTGTCATAAAACATTATTCAAATTATGCGAGTAAGCAGCCAGCGTGAGGAGCTGCTAGCCCTGCCTCCAGCTGCCCCTGCCTCCTGCTGCTGCAGCGAGAGGAGCTGCTGCTGCTGCTGCTGCCTGCCTCCCCTCCTCTAAAGCGTGGCCAGCGCCTCTAGCCGCTGGCGCTTAGAGGCAAAGAACAGCACAGGCTGTGGTCACACTGCGAGGGGTGCTGCTATAGTTGTTTACCCATTTTTACCAACAAATTTATTAATTAGGAATCTTCATCTCAGCTTCTCTTCGAGTTACATAAGAGCTACACTTATGTTTGTGCTGCTCGCGTGGGCTGTTTCCAAAGTTGCTTGAGATTTTATGCTGACAATCTTAGAGTAGAACTCTTCTAAGCATCCTTTATGCTATTTTCCTATGCCATATGCTGTGTGCGAGATGTGTTCTTAGGGTTTTGCCTATCTGTTTGCCTACATACGATGGTAATTCGCAGAAACAAATTTGATCTGACAAATAGAGACTCCTTTAGGGACAGCTTCCACTTTGCCATGAGCTTTGCTTAGTCATAAAGTTGCACTCGTAATGAGAGATTATAAATAAATGCAAAAACTGCTTAAAGTCCAATCTGATCTATAACTCAAGCTTACTCAGACAGACTCAACTTCTCTATGTGCATTTGGCATATTTCTTTAGCTGCCCTCGTAATGTATAGACTAAATATGTATGCAAAAGCTCTCTAAGCTAAAATTTCATTTATTACACAAGCTCATTCAGGCAGTTTCAATATTTCTCTACATTTGGCATACTCATTGAGCTGCCCTCGCGCTTAAGCTGAACTTGTATCACTTGGCCACAGTTGCAAATTAAAAATGCGTTCTGCCAGTGTCAACTGAAGGGGACTGGATAAGAGAGAGAGAGAGAGAGAGAGAGAGTCTAATAGCTGCTTTGACATGTGAAGCGTGTGACACAGTTGAACTGCCCACGCCCCCTTTTTGGTAGCCCACCGCGCGCCCCTAATCAGAGCGATGCTGGTCGTTGTCGGCGTTGTCGTGTTTGCCCAGGCAGCTGCTGCTGGGCACATTTTGTCGTTCTTTGTAGCCGATTTAACTGCTTATTAACTGTGCGTGCGCTCGCTCGCTCGCTCGCCGCGTTGTTCCGTCTTTTGTGCTGCTCGGCATGTCAGCGAGTAAATAAATAGCTAATTAAATACAGGGTGACACGTGGCGCACTGCAAACATACGCCCCGGCAAACAAACCAAGTCGAATTACCCGCCGACCGAACCCCGGCCAAAGCCCAAGTCAAAGTCAATTCAAGTTGAGCAGAAGAAAACGAAAATAGAGAGAGAGAGAGAGAGAGAGTGTGTGAGGGGGAGAGAGAGAGCGAAAAAAGGCCACAATTGAAAAGGAAATTTGAGCGAGCGTTGATCGAGTGGGTGTTAAGCTATAGAGTGAAGCTGATGGAGTAGGGCGCGAAGGACACTCGCCTTTGACTTTTCACATGCGTTACTTGAGGCGTGGCATTTGTGTCTGCAACTGGCAGGCAGCAGGCAGAGAGAGTGAGAGAGAGAGAGAGTGGGTGAGAGTCGCGTGCCTCGCTTTGTATTACAACAATTTGTGTGCAAGCGAAACTATTATTAAGCATAATAAGGACACAGGACACTTGAGCTACTGCGCACACATAATCTAAAAGAAATCAGGAATAGCTGAAATGCAACTCCCGATGAGAGAGTTGACGAAGGAGAATGGGCAGGACTAGGAAAGTCCTAAATACACATGAGAAACCAAATTGAATTCGAAGTGCACTTGGAATGAAAACTTAACGAGCGAGTGATGAGGACAAGTTGGAAAGTATCCAAGACGAACTACCTTAGGTGTGAGAGAGATTAAGCAAAATATCAAATATGGCCTATGAAACAGAAGGCTAGGAGCGTGAGAAGGAAGCGTATGCGAAGGACAGACTGGCAGAGCTGGGAGCTACTCGAATAAGTAGAAGACAACTGAAACTATAAGCTGGCAGTTTCTAGGCTCCTGCGTGCTACGAGTATGATACAAAGCGAGGCAATCGGGCTCAGTATGAAAGACTTTCCTCGCTAGGCAACCATTGTATCATAAATTAGTTTCATTTAAGGATTAAGGAGCTTTTGAAATACTAGAGAAAACTTTAATAATACAAAAACAATAATAAAAACTGAAATAAAATTTAAAAATAATTTTTAAAAATTTAAATAATTACAATTAAATACAAAAATAATTTTTTAATATAATAAAAATTTAAAAAATCTTAAAATATATTTTTTTTTTATATTATTATAAACACAAATAATTTTTCAAAATTAAAAATGAATCAAAAAATAATTTTTTAATATAATAACAATTAAAATTAAATTAAAAAATATTTTTTTTAATATTATAAAAAAAATTATAAAAATTATGTAAATTAAAACAAACCCCAAAAATAATTAAAAAAAAATATAATAATTCAAATGCATAAAAAATTATAATTTTGAAATGAAATTCCCAGCAAATACTTGGCCAAAATATATCCTTATAATCAAACTTCAAAGTTCCTTAAAGTGCCTCTGAGAGAACTTCGTGCCGTCTCAGCTAGGGAACGACTCAGCTTGGGAGTGTAAATCAATATGCTTGTCGGCTTCTAAACTAATTAAAACATCTTCTTCTGTGCGCGCTTTGTGTGCCGCCGAAAAAAAGCTTTTGTTTGCTGCTGCTCCGCACAGGATATGGCCCAGGCGCAGGGAGCAAGCGAGAGAGAGAGAGAGAGAGAGAGAGAGAGAGAGACAGAGCCCGAGCTCTGCCGGAACTAAAAGCCAAACAACAATGCAGAGGCAGAGCAGAACATGTCATAAACTAGCGCTAAAAGGACGCCACGCTGTGTCTTTGTTCGGTAGCCTGGTCGGGTCGGGTCGGTTTGGCTCTGGAATTATGACAGGCTCGACTCATGTCTGATGTCTGGCGAAATCCTGCACAGGCATATAATTAGGGTCGGCCCAACGAGCCCAGCGAGCGATGGGGTTTATTCCGACGTCGTCGTCGTCGTCGTCGTCGTCGTCGTTTTTTCCTTTTTAATTGAATTAAAGCTTCCACACGGCAGATGCATTAGTTTAGGCGCCGCTATCAATATCCTTGAGCGCAGCAGGACTTTTCAGCTTAATTATAATGCATTTCGAGGAGAGCGAGCGAGCGACTGAACGAGCGCAATTAAATGCTTATCGCAATCAGATTGATTGAATTGCATGAGACATGAAGCATGAGGCATGAGGGACCAGGGCCAGCGATTGGCATTTGCAATGCTTATACAATATGGATAATTGCAGCTCTAGATTTATAGCTGAGAGATAGCCGCAATTAGTTCCCCAAAGAGCCCAGTTAGCCCAGCCGAGCACTTAGCCAATGGCCATAAACGGTTTTCCAATTTGTTTGGCCACAAAAACCGAGCCAGAGTCAAAGCCCAAACGGAAGTATTGCTATGCATATATCTCGACAATAAACGTGTAATGAACAAGCGCACTCTCTCTCTCTCCCTCTCTCTCTCGCTCGCTCTCTCGCTCGCTCTCTCGCTCTGTCGTAGCAGAAGTTGGCAACAGTTTTATTAAGCTGCTGAACTCTTGTGTGTTAAAAGTCAATTTTCCAATTTGCAAACTGTCAAAAACATTCGAAAAGCAATTTGTGCACACACACACACAGAGAGAGAGGGAGAGTAAAAGAGAAAGAGAGAGAGAGAGAGTACAAGCCAAATTGCGTATACGCCTTGTATGCTGCTTTTGCTTTTTGGGCGACGACACTTTGCGGCAGAAGTTTTCCAATAAAATGGCAAAACTTTGCTGCGAACAAAATTAAAGAAGACGAAGCAGCAGAGGAAGAGAAGAAGAAGGAGAAGGAGAAGGACAGGCAATAGATGGAGCAGCATAACGTGCGCCATGGGCGTTCGGCCCTTGCTTTTTGGGGGTTGCTGCGCCGCATCAGCGTCGACGCCGGCTGCGCTGTTGGCGACGCAAATTGTTTGCTGCCAATGTGAAGTTTATGAAAAAGATTAAAGTTGAAAAGTGGTTGACGAGAGGCGACGGGGGCGTGGCAGCTGTTGCGGCCAGGCGCGTGCTCTCAGCTCGGCAGCATCCCAGCCTCAGCCTCAGCCTCAGCCTCAGCTTCACATGAATGGCAAATGCTGGAGGCATTCGCTGGGCTTTTGGGCGGGCTAGCACAGAATGTAGCAAAATTGAAAATGGCTGAAGCATGCGTATGTGTCTCTGTGTGTTTGTATTTGTTGTCTATGGGGTGGAAAATTGAGTTTGGCTGAGAGTGGGAGCGTGGGCGAGCCAGAGCGAGTCTGAGCGGGCGCCCAGTCGAGCAAAACAGCCAAAGATGAAAGCAGACAATTTGCCCAAGCTCATAATGAAGTTGTTAATGATGTTGATGATGTGGCTGATGGGCGTGCCAGCCCTCAATACACACACACACACACACACAGGCATACACGCGCGCTGCCTACTCTTGCGCTGAGCCTCTCTCCCTCTCGCTCGCTCGCTTTGTGCCGCTTATGACGCACCATGAATGGAAATTACAAAATTGATTTTGATGATTTAATTAAAATGAAGAAGCACAAACTCAAATTATAACAGTCGGCGTACAGCAGCTAGCCAGCCAGCCAGCCAGCCAGCCAGCCAGCCAAGCAGCTAGGCAGCCAAGCATTGCCTGCGCTCTTTGCTCCTCGACTGCTGCCATAGCCAAATGTCAATATTCATTTAACATTTGAAGCTTTTACTCTCTCTGTGTGTGTGTGTGTGTGGGTGTGGGTGTGGGTGCTTGTGGATGGGGGCCAACTGTGGCCTAGAGCTGCTAACTTTAATTTATTTTCTTCGTACAGATTTGAGCGACAGGAAATTAGACTTTGAGACAAGTCTGTCTCTGTGTGTGTGTGTGTGTGTGTGTGTGTGTGTTAGCTCCTTGAGCTTTGTTATTTCTGTCTCCCGACTAAGCTAATTGATCTGTTTTTCTTCTATTATTATTAACAAATGTTTTGCGGCCAAATATATTGGCAGCTTATGATTGAGGATACATAATGAACTGGAATTCAAAATGATTTATGAGAGGGGAATATGAACCGTGAGAAGATAAATTATATAAGTGAAGGACTAGGAGTGCTCTAGTCGAGCTTGTATGCCTAAGAGAAGCTTTGTATCCAGCTGGCTCATTTATTTATAATAGATCTTAAGCCTTATCTTGGATCACACATAAATAATTAGAATATATCTAATAGATGGCCATATTCCGGGTGAATCAATACCTTTCTGTACACAAATATGGAAAAGTCTTCGACATTCTGTAGTTTCTCTTTTTTATGTGAGCTGCAAGCAGACTCTATTTAACATCCTTGCTAACTTAAGCTTATATCTGAGCTTAGACATGCTCAAATAACTTTAGCTTAGGATCGATTTCATGGAAGGGAAGAAAAGGAACATAAAAATATCGTACAGACTCACTCTTCATTAGTTTTCAAATGTTTCATATGCATTCACTCTTCATTGGTTTTCATATTGATTCATATTCATTCACTCATTCACGTCAAAGAGGCAAAGAGTTGGACAAGCAGAAAACCAAGCAGATGTTACTAAATCCTTTCGTCTCTAGATGCTAAAGCACTGATAAGCTTGAAGCATATTAAGTTTTCATAATAAAAACAAATAAATAAATGAATAATGCTTGCAGCTCTGTTTCCTTATATATATGAATGCCCTTCATCGCATAAAAGAAAATACTTCAGTTTGGCGCAGTTATTGGAATTTCTGCTACTTTTCGTTGCCTACTTTTTGGAGCTGCCTAAAATTCATTTTAAGCCTGCAAGATTAACTGAAATATTTATTAATGAAACACATTTTATATTTGAGGTAAATGACACCATGGAAATGAATTGTAGAGAAACCTATGAGCAGATGCTGATAGTCATCCTATGCTGATATCCGTCTGCTCATGGGTTTCTCTAGAATGAGTTTCCATTCATCATATTTGCTGTTGAGTTCGCCCCGTGCTCGATTAGCAGGCAGCTTCGCTGGCTTCAACGGCTTAATTACTTTGCCAAAGCGCCGTTTGACTCGTGCAGAAAAACAAGAAATTTTCACTTTCTGTTTGCCTTTGCCAACAACAGAGAGAGAGAGAGAGAGAGAGAAAGAGGCGGATGCTGTGGCGGCTGTGGCTGCTGCTGCTGCTGCTGCTGCTGCTGCTGCTGCACGCTCTGCAAATTTGTAATGCAAATCAGTTTTTGCCTGTGCGTCAAATTGACAACGAAAATAATTTTACGCGCCATTATGTTTAATTAAACAGCCGGAGCAACCAAAGCACCGCACACAGCGTGAGAGAGAGAGAGAGGGGGGAGGGGGGTGAGTTGCAGAGAGAGAGAGAGAGAGGAAGAGAGAGAGAGATATACACAGCCATACACAGCCTGTCTTGTTTATGTATTTTGTGGCGGAGCTCAGAGCTCGACTAAAAACAAGCCACAGCAACAACAAGCAACAACAACAACAACAACAACAACAACAACGAGGAGGAGGCAGCAGCAAGCGCAACATCAACGACATAATGGTAATGAAATTTCCATCAGAAATAATTTCTTATTAATTTGCGCAAATTGCATTTAATTACTTTGAGCGCAGCAGCAGCGCGCCCGTCGGCATAACGGAAATCCAAAATACGCCACCCATTCGACTCGCTCCCACTCATGAGGCTTCACACAGTCATGCTCTCTCTCTCTCCCTCTCTCTCTTGCTTTGGCACTCTCTTTCTGCTGCTCTCTTTGCTTTAATTAGACAGACGCTTTGCCTGCGCTTTGGTTGGGCAGAGCTCTGCTCACACACACACACACACACACACACACACACACACACACACACACGCACACGCATATTGTAACGATAATTCTAATTATAGCTACGGGCACTAATTGAATTTTATTTCTACAGCTTTGGCCACGTCAATCGCTGCTCCAGTTGCTGTTGCTGTTGCTGTTGCTGTTGTTGCTGCTGCCGCTTGCTGCCGTTACGCCATTTTGTTTGTCTAACTGTCTGTCTGGCGCTGCTTATCTTCTGCCTCTGGCTCTAGCCGTCTCTCTCTCTCTCTCTCTCTACTTGTGTGTGCGGCTGCTTTCATTAACAATTTTCGGCTGGGCAGCCATTTTGCTTTTTTGTTCAACTCGATGTTACTCTCGCTCTCTCTCGCCTTCTCTCTCGCTCTCTCCCATCCTGCTGCTGGGCTGTTCTGCTCATCATGGCCGCGTAATTAAGCTCATTCAGTTTTCCAATTATGCTGGATGACCTTCATTTTGTTGCTGCTGTTGTTGTTGTTGTCTGTTTAGACACTCGCCATTTTGTGCCTGATTAAATTAGCGCTCATCGCGTCGACTACGTTTAATTGTCTCCTCTGCGCGATTCGCTGTCCAATTAACTGACACCTTCTTCATCTCTCCTGCTCCTCCTCCTCATCTTCTTCTTCTCTTCTTGTGCTTTTTCAGGTCTGGTTCCAGAATCGTCGCGCCAAGTGGCGCCGCCAGGAGAAGTCCGAGAGCCTGCGCCTGGGCTTGACGCACTTCACGCAGCTGCCGCATCGCCTGGGCTGCGGCGCCTCGGGGCTGCCCGTCGATCCGTGGCTCTCGCCGCCGCTGCTGAGCGCGCTGCCAGGTGAGTTACGAGATGACGATTCCGCCAGAGAAGAGAGACTCATTTGAACTATTGTTGGCTTCGCAGGTTTTCTGTCGCATCCGCAGACCGTTTATCCCAGCTATCTGACCCCGCCGCTCAGCCTGGCCCCGGGCAATCTGACCATGAGCAGTCTGGCCGCCATGGGCCACCATCACGGGCCGCCACCGCCGCCGCCGCCGCACGGACCGCACAGCGGACAGCTGCCGCCGCCGCCGCCCAATGGGCCGCAGCCACCGCCCCCACCCCAGCACCCGCATGCGCACGCCCTCGCCGGCCACCATGCGGTGCCGCTGTCTCATCTGTCGCCGCACCTGTCACGCATGTCGCCGCATGCCGCGGCGCTGACGCCTCTGCCAGCGGCGGCGGCCACGACGGCTGCATGCTCGACCACCTCATCCTCGTCCTCGTCGCTGGAGTGCAGCGGCCCGGACGTGTGCATGTCGCCGCAGAACCTGAGCATCTCGAATGCCGACTCGAACGGGGAGCTGCGCGACTGCAGCGACGCGGACGCCGGCAGCAGCAACGGCGGCGCCGGCAGCGGCCTCGAGAAGTGCAGCAACGAGCTGCTCGACGTGGGCCGCGAGAGCCCCCCGCCCACCGCCGCCTCGCTGGCCCTCAAGCGCGCAGCAGCCGGCACGCCGCCCTCGGTCGACATGCGGAGCAACTCGATCGCCACGCTGCGCATCAAGGCCAAGGAGCATCTCGACAACCTCAACAAGGGCCTCGTCTCCATGGTCTGAATGATCTAAATGATCTAAATGGTCTAAATGGTCTAAATGGGGCAGCAATTCGCAGGACTCGCAGTGTTAGGCCTTAGTTCTTCTACCCAGAATCCAATCACACAGAGATCTATATTATATATATAATCGTACATGTTTAGTTGCTTTTAGTTTAGAGAATTTCATCGTTGTGAAGCTAATTTCTATTAGAGCAGATCAGAGCAGATCTGAGCTGAGCTGAGCGGAAGTCCCAGTGAGTCAAACTACTTTCAAATCATCAGAACAAATCAAATCAAATAGGATTTTAATGTGCATATATGTAGAACTATTTGTAACATCGTCTCTCTAATTCCTAATACTAATGAATAATACTGAATAATACAACATCCTAATACCCCATTGCATATTAGCACAAAATACAAATAAATAAACAAGTTTTAGCTCACATCGATGCTGGGAGAACGTTTTCTTGGACAGTTGGAAAATGGGGAAATGAGAGAGGAAGGGGGCCTGAATGAATATTGAAATCTCAGCTGATATATGTACCATATGCCTTGCCTGGACTCGGACTAAGCAACGCTTCCATTTGGTACTAAAAAAGGGATTCTGATGAGCACTCTTGGGCCTTGCATGAGTATAACTCGGGTATTATTCGCCCGATTTTAGAGGGCTAGGCCATTTTCGATACGTATTTATAATGCCTTTCGATCAACTCTAAATTTGCCAATGAATATGCTGGAATGCTTGCAGTCTAACGCAATCACAATCATTCTCAAGGATTTACTGCATACTGTTTGGAGCTAGGTTTGGTAGATTAAGCATAGTTATCAGATCTTATACAGATATGTTTTAGCTCTGCTCCCTTACACCTTTTTCATAATTCCATTCAACTTATTTGCTCTGCCCTCAGCTCTCGTCAAAGTCTTCTCATGTCGAGTGTGTGACAACTTAATAAGCCTCCCTCGCTTTGCCCTCGCTGCGAAAAGCGCTATCAGCTGTGTTAATCAGCTGTCGAAAACTCATTAATGACTAAATTAATAATCGAAAAAGAAAAGAAAGGAGGAAAAGCAAACCCAAAAGGAGAAGCACTCGAAAGGAGCATAAACAAATTGAAAATGCTGACAAGCGGCAATTAAATGCAATTAAAAAGGACTAAATGCGCAGCAAACAAAGGCGCATAATGACACATAATTGAACAGGGAACAAGGCAGGCATATACATATATATATATATATATATATTCACATATAGCAGGTTAGATCGGGTGGGAGAGGGGAGCGCGAGGCAACTGAGAATGTTATAAAATAATGTATAAATTATAATTGATTAACGCCGCGGACAATTAAACTGCAAGCACAAGCGACACAGCTCGCATATACTAGACAAATACCATATCTCACACATATATCTACACACACACACATGTGTGTGTGTGTGTGTGTGTGTGCTTTAACAATGGCAAACAGGAGCTGCACAATGATAATTGCCAGCAATTACACTCTGTGTGCTTATCACACGCACAATATCTTTGGAAAGGCTAGCAGGCGCACTGCAGCAGGGCATAGCAGGCTGCCTGATACGCGCTAGTGGCCTGTAAATAGACAGGTAACATTGTAATCCATATGAACGAGACAGAGAGTAAAATGCATCGGAATAATTTTTGTAATATACGCAAAGCCAATATACCCCGCCTTTCACTCGCTAGACGAGCATACAAATCTCGCTAGGAAATGCAAACTATATTCTATATAAACACATATATAGTTTATAGTACAGCCAACTATCTGGGGAAATAAACGAAATAGGGAATTGAGGCGAGAAACACAATTTCATGTCCAGCCAGGCAGCAGGGGTTGCAGCTCGAGCCACGGCTTTATTCACTTTACTTATTTCAAGGCAATTGCAATCGTTTCAAAGTAATTTATTTCATATTTGATTAGTGCACGGACAGAGCGCTGCATATTAAATGGAAACAAATGCAGCTCTAAGCTACTACATATTTAGTTTTAAATATACGGCAATTACTTAGCTCAGTTTTTGTATGTAAAGCCCATGGCTGTTATATTATATTATTTATACGCCACTCTTTATTCAGTTGAGCTTACCTAAATGTACTGCGAATATAATATATTATATGTTTACATTTAAATTTCGGTTAATAAATGTAGTTCTCAAGCTAACGTAAATATACAGAGGGGTATGTGGCGCCATCTATGAGTCACGTGTCATTATACTAAGCCTCAACTGCTTGAACTGCTTGCAGAAGCAAGCAGTGTAATGAGCTTGCTTTCAAATATGCATTCGAAATGCTCTCGACTTGAGTGAAGTAAACAAAGATCAACAAAGACCCAAACGCACAATGCATTTCTATTATCAAATGCGCAAGTAATGAACAAACACACACACACACACATGCATGCCCTTTTTCAGCTCAGCTGCTCTGCCCATGAAGAGCGAAGCCATAGAGAGTGCCATGAAATGCACTCAATTTTGCTAGCTCTCCCCACGCACACAGCTCGGCTGCCGGCCGGCTCCTCTCTCTTTTTCTAGCTCTCCGTATGGCCAGCGCTCGGCTGCTGCTTACACACAGCGGCCGCCGTCCATAAGAGAGAGTGAGAGAGAGAGTTAGAATTGCGCTCAATGCAAAAATTCCATGTAAAGTTTCACTCGAAAGACTTTCTGCCTACCTGCTGCGCTCTGCTGTTCGGCGCTCAGCTGGCTGAGCTCGAACAAAGAATTTGTTCAAGTTTTCACTCTAATTTGTATGCCTGCTGCGCTGTGCTGCTCGCCTGGTATTTTTCGTGTTCATTGCTTGATAATTCCTTTCCAGCTGCAGCCCTAAAGTGCTTGTCATCATGCTAATGCCAATAAGGCATAGAGGTCAGCTATATATAAATATACACATATTTTTATTTTATTTATTTTTTCATATTTATTAAACATTTTTTATTGAATTTAGTTTACATGAATATATATAAATAAAAACACATATATTTTTTTTAAATTTCAGTTACATAAATTTGTGCAATGTGAATGTGGCGCCATCTATGAGTCATTTTAATGTTAGCAAGAACTGCTTGAGCCACTTGCAGCAGCAAGCAGTGTAATGAGCTTTCATATATGCATTACAAATGGAATTCCACTTGAGTGACTTGACTTGAGTGGAGCAAACAGAGATCAACAAAGACAAAGACCTAAACGCACAAAGAAATTCTATTATCAAGTGCGCAAGTAATGCCCACCCACACACACACACACATGCATGCCCTTTTCTCAGCCCTTGAACCAGAGAGTGGCATAGAATTGCACTCAATTGGGGGTCTACTATCACATGCGCAAGTGAAGGTCATAAAAATGCACGTTCTCCTCTTTTTTTAGCTCTCCCCATGGCCATCGCTCGGCTGCTGCTTACACACAGCAGTCGCCGGCCATAAAAGTGCGAGACTCGCTCCATGCACTCAGCTGGCTGAGCTTGAACAAAGAATTTGTTAGAATTTTCACTCAAATTTGCATGCCTGCTGCAGTCTGCTGCTCGCCTGGTACTTTTCGGGTTATTTGTTAATAATTTTACTTGGAGCAAACATTAAAAGTGCGTGTCATGCTAATGTCATTCGATAATTGTTTGTCAATTTACAAAGATCTTCTGAGAACTGCATATATATATATGTGTGCGAATAATGTGTATTAATATTATGACATTTGTAATATGAGCCAGAGTTATAGGGAGCACAAATGCACAAAGCATTTCTACTCGAGCGAGAGCCCAAGTAATGATCATGAAAATGCACTCTCCTCTCTTTTTCCAGCTCTCCAAGGCCTCAGCTCAGCTGCCGAAAATAAAACTCCAACACTAGCTCGCACTACGACCTTGAAAGCGAGCAGTGTTTCGTAGAAATGCACTCAATTGGGAGTCTACTATCACATGCGCAAGTGAAGATCGTAAAGGAGCACGCTCTCCTTCTTTTCTAGCTCTGCCCACGCACACAGCTCGGTCGTCGGCCATGAAAGTGAGAGACTCGCTCGCCGCGAATGACCTTGAAGCAGAGATTTCGTCTAAAGTTACACTCGAAAGACTTTCTGCTGCACTCTCGACGCTCAGTTGGCTGAGCCTGAACTAAGATTTTGTTTAGCCTTTCACTCAAATCTGCATGCCCGCTACGCTGTGCTGCTCGCCTGGTACTTTTCGGGTTATTTGTTAATAATTTTACTTTCAGCGCACACAAATGGTGCCGAAAAGTGCGTGTCATGCTCAATGACTGTTTGTCAGTTTGTACTGATCTCCCAATGCTCACATATATATGTGCGAATAATGGGCATTAATATTTTGAGAAATATTAAATGAGCAATAGTTCCCTGAGTGCAAATGCACATTTCTAAATTTCTACTCTCTCTCTCTCTCTCTCTCTCTCGCCTGCTGCCCATACACCACACAACTCGCTCGGCGAGCGACCTTGAAGCAGAGTTCTGCTAGAAATGCACTCAATGCAGATTTTGTTGGAACTTTCACTCAGACTTGTATGCCTGCTGCGCTGTGCTGCTCGCCTGGTACTTCCCCTGCTCTTTGGTTAATCGCCCATAAATGCTGATGTCAAAAAGTGCGTGTCATCCTTAATGATGGTTTAACAATTCTTTTGAGAACTGCTCATATATATGTGCGAATAATATGCATTTTGACAAATATTATATGAGCAAGACTTATACGGAGCGCATTTCTACTCTCAACAGGCACGCTCCTTTCTTTTTGCAGCTCTCCGTGACCTCAGCCCAGTCATAAAACACCGAAACTCGCGCTCCGAACGACCTTGAAGCAGTTGAGCGTGGCATAGCAATGCACTCAACAGAAATTTCGTTAAAATTTTGCACTCAGAGGCCTTCTGTATGCCTGCTGCGCTGTGCTGCTCGCCTGGTACTTTCTGTGCTCTTTGCTTAATAATTTCTGTTCAAACGCACAAAACTGCAGCCCGAAAGTGCTTGTCATGCTAATGTCACGTGAACTAGCCGTCAGCCATATATATATTAATTTAAATATTTATTTTTCACTCTTTATGGAGTTCGCAAACGACCTTGAAGCAGTTGAGAAATGCACTCAATCGGTTGACCTTGGCAAAAATATTTGCAAACATTTTCACTCAAAGTGTTTCGGCCTGCTGCTCGTTGCTGTTCGCCTGGTATTTTTCGTGTTTTTGGTCCAAAAATTTGCAAAAATCTTCCTGAGATCGGCAGCCCCCCAGACCATACCGCATCAATATTCAGAAAATTATTAAATTCGCGGCCTAAAAGTATGCAACGGAAAATACTTGCACTCTAAAAAATAATTTTCGTCTACTTTCTCTCAACTTCTGTTCGCCTGGTATTTGAGTGGAAATTTACTAAAAATCCAAAACTGTGAACAAAAATCGGCAGCCCCCTAACGTATGCAATACAAATTTTAAAAATACTGTCTTCTCCTCGCTTTGCAATTGGTGTGAAAATTAGCTAAAATGCCAACAATAATTGCTAATCCCCGAAAGTATGCCACATTTATAATTGATCGCGCATTAAATGTGCCGCCCAAAAGTATGCTTTGTCAAAAATAAAAATGAAATAAAAACGCCATAATTTGAATTTCCTGAATTTGTTTTGTTTATTTGCAAAGTTTCCATAATTACTTATGTACAATCAATGTTTAGCATATAGTTTTTGTCGCCTTACTGACTAATTTATAATATTAAACTTAATGGAAGCTCTTATACTATTTTGACAATTCTGCAGCTTAACAAAGAAATTATCAACATGGAGTTATACAAGAGTATAAGTATATTTATAAATACATTAACTTAATATATTAATTTATAGGTAAGGTAGTGTAGGTGGATACAGGTGAGTAATCATCTATACAGCAGTCTAGTACAGGTGGCTTTCAAGTTTGGCTAATTCAACCCTTGGAGTCTTCGAAGCCGAACTTTGTTCCATCCTTGTGCACAGGCAATATCCGCTGAAGCATCATTTTTGAACAGATCTGGAAAAATAATAATATATATAAATATATTTAGCAACGAATCAAACAGTATATGTGCTTCAACTTACCATCAAACGACCCCGAAGACATTCCTCTGCCTCTGTCTGTAGTTTTTGGCTTTGCTCCCATTGTTCGGCACTTCCAAGCTGCAATTCTAAAATTTTTGCCATTTTTGGCCAAAAATGTGATGTTAACCCCTTGCTGGTTTGACCAATTCGGCCCGGATCGAAAAATAAGGCATGTCCTAGACTTTGACTGGCCATAACTTTACTATTTTTTATCCAAATTTCAAGCGGAATACCTTTTCTGACGCGTATTGATGCTAACTATCAACTATTGCATTCAAAAATATTAAATGGCGTTTAAAGTTTCGGAATAGTGTGTTCGATTCCGAAAAAAGGCCTCCCAAACTTTGCTTGACTCTAACTCGCGTATTACTGGCCCGATTTTCGAATGATATAGCATTTTCGACACGTATTGATTAGGTCTTTTGATCTGCATTATAAAATTGCAATTCTAAAATTTTGCCATTTTTGGCCAAAAATGGCAAATGGCCCTTGTCTTTTTGGCCAAAATCGGTGAGACTCGAAAAATCACGCATTTCTTTGACTTCGGACTACCATAACAAGGGTATTTTTCGTCTGATTTTTAAGCGGGATACCTTTTCTGACGCGTATTGATGCTGACTGATTTGCATTCAAAAATATTTAATGGCGTTTAAAGTTTCGGAATAGTGTGTTCGATTCCGAAAAAAGGCCTCCCAAACTTTGCTTGACTCTAACTCGCGTATTACTGGCCCGATTTTCGAATGATATAGCATTTTCGACACGTATTGATTAGGTCTTTTGATCTGCATTATAAAATTGCAATTCTAAAATTTTGCCATTTTTGGCCAAAAATGTGATGTAACCCCTTGTCTTTTTGGCCAAAATCGGTGAGACTCGAAAAATCACGCATTTCTTTGACTTCGGACTACCATAACAAGGGTATTTTTCGTCTGATTTTTAAGTGGGATACCTTTTCTGACGCGTAATGATGCTGACTATCAATTTGCATTCAAAAATATTTAATGGCGTTTAAAGCTTTGGAATAATATGTTCGATTCCGCAAAAAGACCTCCCAAGCTTAGCTTGACTCTAACTCGCGTATTACTGGCCCGATTTTCGAATGATATAGTATTTTCGACACGTATTGATAAGCTCTTTCTATTGACATTATAAAATTGCAATTCTAAAATTTTGCCATTTTGGCCAAAATCGGGTCGACTCGGAAAATCAAGCGTTTCTTTGACTTTGACTGGCCATAACAAGAGTATCATCTATTTGGTCTTCATTGTGGTGAATGAATGTATTCTAATACAAATAAAATGCTGATAGTTAATAGTTATGCTAAAAGCACACTTAGTATTACTATTAATATTAGCATTACTATTTGTATTAGCGAAGGACTGGGCATCTCTAATGCAAATAGTAATTCGAACCGTGCTGTTGCCACTTTGATGAGCATCTGAAAAGCAAGCAGTTGAGGCAAGCAGTGCAGACAGCTTTAGGCTTGCCGAAAAGCTGTAGCATGAAAGCTTAGTGAGCGAGCAGAGCGTCACCTGTTTGAGAGCTTTTGCGCATGCATTAATAAACCGAATTCAATATCGAAAATGTTTGCGGGCAGCTGTCAAACTGTAAATGGGCCGTGAGAGGGGCGGCAACTGCAGGCGGGCTGCTGCACTTCAGAGCTAATGTGCACTTATTATTAGCCCGCCGCTGATTGAGTGATAGGAAGATGGGAAAGCCAAACGTGAATCATGCGCTCAAGAATACCAGAGACGAGCGAACACCATATAAGGCGAAAATGCAGCAGCAGCAGCAGCAGCAGCAGCCGGCATAAAAATAAAGCCCTGAGGCACACATGGTGTGGGTGGGTGATGGCTGCCAGCTGTGGTGGCTGTGGCAATGCAAGCCAAGTGCATAGCCGAGCCAAAGTCCAATTGAATTGAACTTGAAAACTTGTGACGCGAATTAAAATGCCTTAAATTTATCTGTGCAACTGCGCATGGGATCGGCATTGGGCCAGCAGCTACCACAGACAGCAGCGACAAGTGTTCCACAAAAACACAAAAAGCGAGAAGAAGAGGAAGAGGAAGCGAAACTCTTGACTGTGCTCTGCTGTGGCTATAAATAGAAATTGTCAAAAAACCACCGAGTCCGAGTCCGAGTGGATGGCCTCAGCGGAAGCCCCAAGGCGAGAAGCCGCTGCTGCTGCTGCCGTAGAGAACTTCCGATTCGACTAGCCAAAATGCCCATCCATTACATACATACCCTGTACATATGCCTAGCTATACATCTATCTATCTGTCTATATCTATCTAGCTGCCTTTCTGCTGCTCTTTCGATTCATTCTCTAGACATATCGCATATTGATGACATACAGCTGATCTGGCCCGTTTGGTCGATGATGAAAGCGTTGGCGCTATTTTTCATTATACATATACATATTTCTATATCTATAGAGCTATACTCTGTCCAATATACATGTATCCATTCGCTCTATGCGCTTGCCTTTGTGTATATAAAATAACAATGTTAAAAATAAAATCTTCAACACGAAACGAAACCAGCGCCAGAGCAGAACCAGAACAACAACAACAACAACAACAACAAGAATAAGAACAAAAATATAGAAACAAATTATTGAACAGCGTTTCGTATATGTATTTAGCTAGATCGGAGAAAAATCTGTTTTAGCGCGCACCATAAATGTCCGCGTCATTTATTTCCATTGCCTGTGGCGTATGGGGCAAGAGCGAATGCTCCGACTGAGCCCATTTGGGTGGACCAAAGCAAATAGTTTTTATCTATGAAATACTTTTCTAATAAATCTAGGGCATGAGAATGTTTAAAATATATAGAAATAAATAAATCTTAGTTATATTTTTATTATATTAGATATATTTATTTTATGCAAAAAGTATATTTTTCAATGCATTTACTTTATTTTATTTTTAAAATTCTGTTTTTTATTTTTTTAAGTTTTTTTTTTATATTACAAAAATATGAGAATAATATTCAGATTCAACACTTTTTGTTGTTTTTTTAACACTAAATATTTTTCATTATATTTTTTTATTTAATAATAATAAATAAATATAATAAATGTCAAGTCTGCAGTTAAAATATAGAAAGGTCCCTAAAAAATCATCATTAATAAATTAATAAATTTATTTTATGTATATTTTTAATATAATAATCAGACATAAAGCTTTCCTTAAGATATTGCTTCATTTGCTTGTTATATGTCTGCTAGGGCAAAACAGGTCCACTCTAATCTCGTGTATCTACAGAAACATGCATAATTGTATCTCTATACTGTTTGCCGTCAAATTATTTCAAAGTTTTTCAGCTATTTCTTGTCTCTCTCTCTCTCTCTCTCTCTCTCTCTCTCTCTCTCTCTCTATCTCTTTATATATTTGTATGTTCTCTATTTCGTATTCTGTTTTCTGTTCTTGAATATATTTTTTGTTCCAACTGGAGGCGTACAGATATATCCACATATATATAGCCATAGAATTGTTATAGAATGCGAATTGTATTTTGAGCGCATTTTTGTGTATATAGATTATAGATTCTATAGGTATCAAGAGTCTGCAGATACATACGAAATTAATAAATATATATGCGTATGTGCACATCGGCTATACTTATAGATCAGAAATATATATTCGGACACTTGTCTGCTTTCGAAAATTATTGCAAGCAGCACGTGAATCCAAATATGACTCAAAAATTTGTCTCGCAAGCCGAAAAGTGTTTGATTGGAGATGAAATGCGATATATGCGCAGAAGAGAGGAATGATTGGCAGGCTAATGAAGGAAGTTAGAAAAGGAGTGTGCATATATATGCGACTATATACATATATATATTTGTATATTAGAATATATATATGTTTGTTTCTATGACTCGAAGTATTTGTATGCTCTGAAGCTGATTGGAAATGGGAACTCGGGGTATAATGATTTTTTGTAAGTTTATGTAACGGGAACTGAAGGAAATGTGAAAGAGCTTATGGAATATATATATTATTGTTCAGGCCAAGTTGAGTTGATATAGCCAAGGCTGCCTCAACGTTCGTATGAATGCAGCAATCTGGCAAAGCTACGAAAGCTAAAGACTTGGCATTTACTTCATAAATTCTTGTACACAATAAATAGTTTAGTTTTAATCGATAACCTATTACTAGCAATAATAATCGATTATTTATCGATAGATATCCAAGCATAGAATGCCACTAGACAGACTGAAAGGTTTCAATGCTTTGCGTAGGATTTCGGATTTTGAATACCTTGCCACCTGTAATAAATTTTTTAAAATATTTAAAATAGTATTGTCTTCTAATTCAGCAAATAGACACATATATATGCCTCTATAAAGCTGTGGAGATATGATTAAGAAAGTCAAAATATAGCAAAAGTTATTCAGCAATAATAATAATAATGTAATATTATTGCCATTGTTAACCTATGCAGATCTATGATAGATTGTGTCAAGGCTGAGTTCAGGGTATCTGCTAGTCAGTCACTGCCCATTATTATACTCTTGTTTCTTTTCCAGTTCAAGTTTTCTTGGCTTCCGTGGCTGCAAATAGATTTCGCTGCATGCAGGCAGTGCATGCACTCAATTTCCCGCTTCGATAGAGTTTTCACCCTCTCCTGCCCCACCCACCCCTCCTCCACTCTCTCTCTCTCTCTTTCTATTCTCTCACACATTAACACAAATGACTGCTGGCAGCATATTCTAATTCCGAATCGGAATCTGACCTGATTTTCCACAAACTCAAATTAGCTGCCCAAATTATACAGCTGCAGCCGGCGCTCCTCTTGCTGCTGCTGCTGCAGCTGGTCAACAATTGGTGAATTAGCTCAATTAATAGGTATAATAGGGCATTGTGGCTAAACCCCTTCGCAGTGGACAACACTTCAGCGAATCAATTTGCAATTGTTTGTTTCACACGCACAAAAAGAGTTGCAGGGTCCAGGGTCCAGTGTCGGGTCGGGTCGGGGGTTGCCTAAATCCAATAATGCATTGCGGCTCGTGGCCAAAAACTAATTTGAAATTAATTCACACACACCCGCACACACACCCGCACACACACCCGCACACACACACACACACACACACACACACACTCTCGCACACTTTGATGAACTCTGTCAACAAGCTGAAAGTAGCTGCCAAATTGGCAACTTAATAAAAATTCCGCAAAGTCGAAATCCTGGCTGGCTTAAGGGTTCGAGGCTGGCCGACAACTTCATTAGCAACTTCATTATCAGTCTCATGATGATGATGGTGTTGTGACTGTAGCCATGTAGCCACGCTTGTTGCCTTGGCTCTGGGCGTCGTCTGTGTGCATTCCGCTTGGCCTGTCAAATGCGCAGCGCAACGCAGCGTCTGTGTATATCCCTTGCACCCCTAGCCCTCTACCCTCACCTTAACCCACCCCACCCCCCTGGCTGGTCTATGTGATGTGGTGGCCACTTTGTCACCGTTACAGGCTCAATTGCAATTTGTTTTCGTTGATTCCCATACCCAAACCCAGCCAGCCAGACAGACATAGCTCGCTCGCTCTCTCTCCCTCTCTCTCTCGCTCTCGCTCTCGCTCTCTTTGCCTACCCCTCTGCTGCTCCCCCGTGCGATTGTTTACTTAGGAACGTTGAGCGATTTTGGGGACATTCAAACGGGCATTGGATAATTCACAAATGAATCCCTTTAGTGTTGGCAATTTGAGGCACGTGCACTAAAACAACAACAAGCTCTGGCTCCGGCTCGAGCTCGATCTCAGCTCAGCTCGGCTCGGACTCATTATTAAAATTCCTGGTTCGGCACAATTGACTGGGCTCTATATTAAAATTTGATTTAGCCATTTATACAATCTGTGTACTCGCAATTTGATTTGGATTTGGATTTTGATTTGGATTCATTCGTATTTTCATAACACAAACGGCAAAAGCGGCCAAAGGGGCGCCTCGAGGCGTTCGGCGGCGGCCCTTGCCGGGCTTGATGCGATTTGATTGCGATTATGGCGCGAGTTTTGATTGTTCATTTGGAAACATTTTATTTACTGTTGTCTTTGAAGGTAGTTGGCGTAGCCCTGAGACCTGAGACCTGAGCGCTAAGAGGGTGGCGATATGCTAGCTGCAACGCAAATAACCTGAGAAACAGCCATGAGAAGTGGAGTAAAAACTAGTTGGGAATTATAATGAGAGAGTCGAAAGATGAGAAGGGTTCGGGAATGAAAATTGCCTATAAATGTAATCAAATTAATGACGGAATAATTGAATGTGATATTATGGCTTCATAAGAAAGTTTGCTATTAGAGAGAGTATATGTAAACCATATCATTGATGATGCGATGGGTGTTGAGCAGCCCTCGAGAGAGCACTAGATTATCTATAAAGAAGTGTTCATTGCAATTTACGTCTATGATAAGAGGAAAGGAAGAGAAATCCCAGCACATAAGAAATGGTTGCGACAGACAATGAAGTCTACGGCCAATGGGCCAGATGAATGAATGAGTGAAAGCAAAGGCTCCACAGTTCGATGTTTCAATAACTAAATATTTAGACTACAATTGAAGCTGAGCTCATTGTTCTCCAGTATTCCATATGCTACTCAAATATTCCATATGTATATTCTATAATATATATATATTCTATAAATTTAAAATTATTTTTTCGTCTATTGGCAATACTTTAAAAGTATTTTAATATATTTAAATATTGTATATATACCATAAATATCTATATATAAATATCTCTTTATTAAACATATCTCATTACAGAATTCAGGTAAAAATCTATTAATTATGGAAATATGATAAACAAAATATCTGTTATTATTAATATATAGTATATACTATATATAGTATATACTATATATATATAGTATATACTATATATATATTCTAGTGGATATACCTCATCAGTAAATTTGAAAGCCAAGTCTAAAGGCCGCTCAAAGACTGCTGAAACACAGCTTGAAGATACTTTACAACTTGTAGATGTTAGATGCTTGAGACTTAGGCCTTAAGTCCCGCTATAACTTAAAGTCAACAAAGTTTCGTACTGGAAACAGTAATTGGCATAGTTAGTGTGTTGGGAATTCGTTGCAAGTTCAACGTCATAGTATTTATGGAATCGAAAGGAAATGGCTAAGAAGCAGAGTGTTTGTCTGTTGGCAGCCGGGTTAAATATAGGCGGAGGGAACAACAAATCCGAATGGAAATAGAAATTGAAGAAAAGGAAAACAAGTTTTTGGCAAATCCGAAAAAAATAGTTGAGAAAGAACTGAATTCGGAATCGAAATTGCCACAGATTAGTCATGGCGAGGTCTAAGCCCTGCACAATACATGCATTTACATATATGACTGTATGTGTATATGATCAGTTATGTATGTCATCTATGAAACATATATCTATGGATATGTCTAATAAAAGCATATGGCCTCGGCAGTTCCTATTTGCGACATAAATCTTTGTATTCTCTTGCTCTAGCAACCGAACTATATATATTATATGTACATATATATAGATCCATGTGTGCGTGAGCTGCTTCCAACGTAAAGAGAGTATGCCATAAAACGTAAACATGCCCCACTTAGTTGCCGCTAAAAATAAAGCGTAAACCCAATTTAAATGGATGATACCCTGCAATGTGAATGTGAACGGCCCCCAGCCGAGCCGATGTAAGTTGTAAATAAACAGTTTAGTTACTTGAATTATGCTAGTTACGCAGGTGTGGGTGGCTGGATGAGAGAGAGAGAGAGAGCGGATTGTGCGGAGTGGGCGTGGTGGGCGAAACAGTTGAGAGAATATGACCAAAAATAGAAGTGCGAACCGTGGAATTTCATTGAAGGTGCAAACGTGCGAGCGATTCGAGCTGCGAGCGGCGAGCGATTGAGATGTGAAATATCGAAAATAGAAAATGAATTTATTACGACATACGAAAAACACGAAAAGTTATGAAAGCCAAGCAGTGGCTGCGCGAGCGAGACAGACAGAGAGAGAGAGAGACGCATAATTGGGAGCGAGGCAAACAAATTAAATTTCTGTTTCTATATCCCCCCACGACCTAAAAACAAACACGAACGAAAGCATCTGCAAAGCAGAAAGGCAAAAGAACAACAAAAGCAACTAAGAGCAGAAGCAACGGCACTTATGCGCTCTCGCACGCTCACACACCCACACGACGCTGGCTGAGAGAGCGTCAGAGCGAGAGCGAGAGCGAGATCGCTGGAGCAGCAGCCTTGCCTTATACGGCACTTTTGGACTCTGCGCTGGCTGCCTGGCAGCGACACGAACACGAAGACGAAGGCGCCGACGCCCGAGGCACGACGCACGACGCACGATTGCCGATTCCCGATTGCCGATTGCCAACTGCACGCTCGATCATGCCGAACTGCTTGCGTACGGCGCTTGCGCCCTCTCGCGCTCTCGCTCCCACTCGCGCCGCGGCAGCATTGTCCAAAGGCGGCCCCCCTTATGCTGAAGGATCTATTTTTAGGCGCCGCCGCTGCCGCTGCCGCTGCCACTGCCGTTCTCGAAGGTGGGCAGATATCCATGAGCAGTGTCTGCACTGTGCATGTGTGTGATCTTCCCTTCACTAGTATTGGTGTCTCATGCTGGCATGGGCGGCGGGCGGCGGGGGCGAGCGTACGGCAACACTGTGACGACGTTCAGTTTTCTTGGATGGCGAGCAAGTCGGCGCTGGCTGGTATAAAATCCGAGTACCAACGCGGGGATACGTTAGTCAGTCAGTTGTGTTCCAAAGCGTACACATTGCCGTATTTCTTGATTTAAATTCACCCGTGGTACCGTAAATACAAACAAACCCAGACAAAATGTGTGACGATGAGGTTGCTGCTTTGGTCGTTGACAATGGTGCGTATACCAACAGAAACAGAGAGAAGAACAGAGCTATCAAATAGTAAACTAGTGGATAGACATGGATTATACATACATTGAATGTGGATTAACTTATCTCAAGGATAATGCCAGTGCAGTGATCAAAAGTGCAACGAAACCTGATCAAAGCTTATCAAAGCAAATTTCCGAAATCCCTTTCATCCGAAAATCATTCAAATTCGAATTCAACTTTCCAAAAATCCACCTCCACTCGAAATTTCCAAAGATTTCTTCGCATTGTTCACTGAGGAACATATGTATCTACAGTTTCCAAGATTCCTCATCTAGATTTTCGATTGAAGGATGAATATATATCAAAGACTCCACATCAGGAGAAGCTACATTCCCAAAGATTCCACTGCAAAGTTGCCTCCAAGATTCTTTGATATAAATATATCTATATCTTAATTTGAAGCATAGAAAAGATAAATATATCAATGATATCACTAAGGAATCTGCATTCGAAAGTATCTTCAAAAGATTTCCTACTCATAGAATTTTCTTAGGTTTCTTACCATGAGATATCTATATCTAGATCTCCAGGAATCCTCCTACATCTCACTCAAATTTTGAGACACATTTCCCAAAACTTCTCCAAAGATCCTCAACTTATCAGAGAGTATATATTTATCAAAGATTCCTCAACATAGTTCCCCAACAGAATCTGATTGAAAATTCTCATAGATTCTCCCACACTCAGAGATTAATGCTCACGAAATTTCTCAAGTTCTTCGCTGATGAGTCACAGCCCCGAAATATTTGATCACATAGATTTTGGCTCATACGCCGTGAGTCTATGTCACTTAGCCATGTAGTCTGCGCCAGTCAGGGTCGCTGCGATTTGTAGTTGCTTTGGGCTAACGAACGTGTGGGTTTTGTCTTTGTTATGCAGGCTCCGGCATGTGCAAGGCCGGTTTCGCCGGTGATGACGCACCCCGTGCCGTCTTCCCCTCCATTGTTGGTCGTCCACGCCATCAGGGTGTGATGGTCGGTATGGGCCAGAAGGACTCGTACGTCGGCGATGAGGCTCAGTCCAAGAGAGGTATCCTCACCCTGAAATACCCCATCGAGCACGGTATCATCACCAACTGGGATGATATGGAGAAGATCTGGCATCACACCTTCTACAACGAGCTGCGCGTTGCCCCCGAGGAGCACCCAGTCCTGCTGACTGAAGCCCCCCTGAACCCCAAGGCTAACCGCGAGAAGATGACCCAAATCATGTTTGAGACCTTCAACTCGCCAGCCATGTATGTCGCCATCCAGGCTGTGCTCTCCCTGTACGCCTCCGGCCGTACCACCGGTATCGTTCTGGATTCCGGCGATGGTGTCTCCCACACCGTCCCCATCTATGAAGGTTATGCCCTGCCCCATGCCATCCTCCGTCTGGATTTGGCTGGTCGCGATTTGACCGACTACCTGATGAAGATCCTCACCGAGCGTGGCTACTCTTTCACCACCACCGCTGAGCGTGAAATCGTTCGTGACATCAAGGAGAAGCTGTGCTATGTTGCCCTGGACTTCGAGCAGGAGATGGCCACCGCCGCCGCCTCCACCTCCCTGGAGAAGTCTTATGAACTTCCCGACGGTCAGGTGATCACCATCGGCAATGAGCGTTTCCGTTGCCCCGAGTCCCTGTTCCAGCCCTCGTTCTTGGGTATGGAATCGTGCGGTATCCACGAGACCGTCTACAACTCCATCATGAAGTGCGATGTGGATATCCGTAAGGATCTGTATGCCAACATTGTCATGTCTGGCGGCACCACCATGTACCCCGGTATTGCCGATCGCATGCAGAAGGAAATCACCTCCCTGGCCCCATCCACCATCAAGATCAAGATCATTGCTCCCCCAGAGCGCAAATACTCCGTCTGGATCGGTGGCTCCATCCTTGCTTCCCTGTCTACCTTCCAGCAGATGTGGATCTCCAAGGAGGAATACGACGAGTCCGGCCCCGGCATTGTCCACCGCAAGTGCTTCTAAGCATCTACTTGCTCCACCACCTCCGCACCGGCATCGCCCTAGCCACCTTTGCCTCCTACTATTCTTGGCTCTGGCTCTGGCTATGCTGTGTACACAACAACAACAACAAATCAACATCTATTCACCACCTGAGATGTTGCTGAATGTCATTCAACCAATGCGTCATCCTTTGGTTCCCGATTATTTTTTGTACTGACTGAACACTTATCTAAAATGAAAACGAAACCCCATTTAATTGTTTAACTATTCTCAGTGTGTTTTCATCAATGTTAACAACCATCTGATTGTTTTATCGAGAAATGCCAACTCGCTCTTAACCTTTTTGTACAGAACGCAACATCCTCAATGTGGCCTATGGGGTCCCCATGTTACGAAATATAAAATGATCGCATGAATGTAATCTTAATTAATTAAAGCAAATTTATAATTATTTATAAATAAAAACGATTTTTTAGATTTAATTCTTTTCTAAAAAAATGCCTCAAAGCTGTTTGTGGACACTGCGGGAGTGGGTGGTGGTGGTTATCTAAGGGCAATCAGTTAAATCATACATTCGTCCACTCTGCGAGCTCTGGCGCCTTGCCCGCTCTCTAGTCTATTCTAGAATGTTTCGATCTATGCATTTTCCGCTTTTCCAAATTTTCAAAAGCTTTTTGCAGCTTTTCTCACTTCCAGCCAACTGAGTTTCATATTTCCCTTGGCTGCGCGTCGAGCTTTCTGGCCTGCCAAAAATATTTTTTGAAAAAAAAAACCAACGAAAATGTGTATTCGAAATACCGAAAATATTTTTTGGATATTTTTAGCCGGCAATAGAGGCGGCATTCCAAAGCATATCGAGAGAGATAGAGCTAGAGCGGGAAATAGACAAATGCTGTTCGTCTAGGCAGTAACTCGATAGGCCCTGACGCAGTCCCCCAGCGAACATAGGAAAACTTGGACCACTGAAATCTCTATGTGGCATGCCGAAGATCAAAGCAATTCGAAAATTCGTTTGATGGAAATGCGTGGCAGAGGGCTAGAAATATGTAAGAAATACCCTGTAAACGATGTTGAGCAACCTGCAAAGTTGAGCATATAAGAAAATATAAGACCTGATAGAAACGGATGATGGAAGGAGTTGGGCGACTATCAAGAATACCCTGTAAGTTGAGTGAGATATGATGGGAGATAGTGAATGGCTAAAGGGTAGAGTGGAGAAGAAGAATGTGCTGTGATGGGTTCTAAAGAATCAGACACAGTTGAAGGGAGAAGTTGGGAAACTGTGCAAAATACCCTGTAAATTGAAAGATTTGTTACGCTAGAAGATGAGATCGAGTAATACAAAGGTGACTATATCGAAAGACTATAACACATGATGCCTTAGGAAATAGAAATAGATGATAGACTATGCACAGATGATGGACAGAGCTAGAGGACTGCCAAAAATACCCTGTAATAGTAGACAAAAGATGTTGAGTAACAAGAATGGATACTTATAAGACAAGATATGCTTAGAGCTTTAGTTCCCTTCGATAACTAATAACCCGAAGTAAGTCTGACAGCAGCCAACTCATAGGTAAACATGCCTAGCATACCCTTCAAGACTTCAGCATACCTCATTCAAACCTCATTGATTCGCTGCCAGCATCAATTACACGAGCAGATAAAACAAATTGTCGGCCATATAATGCACGAGATGCGAAGACAAATTAGCAGCTCGTCCGGCATGCGCTGGCAGCGCGATCAATCTCTGGGCCGAAGACGCGACGCGATAATCAAATCGCTAATTGCATGTGCAGCGGGCACACGAAATAATTTGTCAACATCTGCAAGAGAGAAGTCGCTTTTCATTCATGAAAATGCAGCAAAGTGCAGGCTGTTTGATAAATGGTGGCCCAGAGAGCTGGCAGAGAGCCAGGAGCTGAAACGATGATGGCCCAAGTCGGGTCGCGGCAGAGAATTCGTTCTCAAGCGAATCACTTTACAGGGCAGTGCACAACAAAGCCCGAAAGTCGAATGTCGAATGTCGTCTATCGAAGTCAGAGCCAGCCCCTCGAGCCAGCCACAGCCTCAGCCTCAGCCTCAGCCTCAACCTCAGCCACAACAACCCCATCCATCGGGCTGCAGCCCACTAATCAATTTGCACAAAAACAAAAATAAACACGCGCACAATAAAAAAGCCGAAGCGAATAACGAATAATGTCGTAAATAATGCAATTTTCACATTTCTGTTTTTTTCCTTTTTTTTTGCATTCCATTCAAATTCGATTTTCAAATCGAATAATAAATATAATATCCAGACAAATAACGGGCTCAACAGTTTTCAAGTAGGCAGCGGAACAACCCATATGGTCAATTAGACGGGCACAAAGCACAATGAGAACTTCTTCTCAAGAAGCTTTTGCGACCGCCTCACACACACACACACACACACTCTCGCACACACACATTGTTATTCACTTCAATTATTATCGATGCCACCAAAAAAAAAGTTAAGGGCAGAGCGAAAACCTGAACTTGTACTCACTCAAGCGTACTGAAAGTGCGCTCGAAACTTGAAAAACTTTTTCAAAAAAATTAAATATTTCAAAATGTTTAGAGCTTAATTCGACTTGGAAGTGTTTTGAGTGCGTGGAGCTGGAGCATGAGAAGGCGAGAGAAGGGCGGTGATTCTTAAGCCAACGCCAAAGCCAAAGTAAGTATTTGAATGCTAGCGCATGAGAATTAGATAGAAGAGCGAAGAGGAGCGTTCATTGATAAACTAGAAATATATGCATATAAATGTATTTAGATATGAAACATTCTTCAGCTGGAAGGCAAGCGAAACATATGCTAGAAGAAAACTTTATTTTCTCTATTTTCTATGAGTTATTAAGATTTTCATGAGGAAATCGCATAGCTTATTCTACAGCAACTCTACAGTAAAATCAACTCCAGTTCAGCTCTTGCAACGCAACCCAAGCGCAGGCCTTTCAGAACTTATTTAAAATTTCTTATGTCATAATTTCGTATTAATGATTAGCTAAGTTAATATCTTGCCTAATTAGCTGTTAGTTTGTATGCTTAAAAATAATATAGTTAAAATAAAATATTGTTCATTGACCCATTCATTAGATCTTTTGTTGAATGAGAAATTATATTTTATAGCATAAATTTTCACTCGACAGATTTACTCGCCAGCAAAGACAAACCCCCTGGCCATAAATATATATATATACATATATGATATACATATACATTTATATATAAACTGCATAAAATTGTGCGAACAAGGCGATTTAATTTGATTGATTTCAATTTTGAGCCCACTCCAAATTGCTGTGCGAGATTCGCAGGAATAATAAAAACGCGTCACATTTGATTGCATTTCTGCTCTCTCTGTGTGAGTGTGAGTGAAAGTGAGTGTGTATATGTGTGTGTGTGTGTGTGTGTGTGAAATTGGGCTGACAATGTGAGCTGACCAAGTAAAAAGCAAAAAAAAAAAGCGAAAGCCATTCAACTGCGAACTGCCACATCACACACAAGCGTAGACAAATGCCAATCACCCCCATTGATGCACCCCTTCTGCTGTGCACGTGTGTGTGTGTGTGTGTGTGTAAACGTGTTAGGGCTGAAAAGAATTGCACTTTACGCAATTTATGTGCAAATTTCTTCAATGACTTTAAAGCCAAGCGGAGTTTGAGTTGCACTGCAACCCCCTGGCAGCAGCCCCCTGGCCAGCCCCCCACCCTGGCTAAATGCCATTATAATCGCGCGCTAATTGACTCTAATCGAGTGGACCTGCACAGGGGTTGGTTATTGGGCAGAACTTGCGCCTCGACTGCCTCGAGCTGGCCTAGATCTTAAGCCGTCTACTCAAGAGTCTGGGCATTCAGCGCAACTTAGCCTTAGTTTCGACCAAAATTACACTTAAGTACACTTCATATTCGAGTGTCCCAGAGAGAAAGAGAGAGATAGAGAGAGAGAGGGAGATCTCTCTGTGTGTGTGTGTGTGATAAGTCGGTTCATTATCACGCATGCATTGCCCACAAATTAGTCTATTTAGCAGCTCGAGGCGAGGCATTTAAATAAGCCGAAAGGACGCACGAAAGGCGACAATTTGCCAACAATTGCCAGGTTGAAAGTCCCACACACACACACACACGAGCGTGCATTGTACCCTGCTTATCACACACACATGACACCTTTTCGGGCAGAGTGCTAATACCTGCCCAGAGAGAGAGAGAGAGAGAAAAATAATTATGCGCCTGATTTAACTCTAAATTGTTGCTAATTTGTCGCAAATGGCACCGCCGTTCACACTCTCACACTCTCGTGTGTGTATTTGTTTTTTATTCAAGTGTTTTCCACTTGAGTTTTGCGGCTGTTATACCCTCTCTCTCTCTCTCTCTCTCTCTCTGTCTGTCTATCGGCCTGTCCTCTGAAGGACACTGGCATTGGCAAAGCAACTTTGACATTTGCATCGCAGTCGAATGGAGCCGCACTCAGCCAGAAAATCTCAGCTCGGCAAAATGGCCACGCTCATCGAATTATGAATTCATGTGTGTTGACAGCCGACCAAATAAACACGCGGCCCAATGCGAGAGTGAGCATACACGACTAGCAGATACACTATAAAAGACAATTTAAGCTAATTTATACTTAGTTAACATTGGACTTAGCTTAGAGATACGTTCGTATCTGTAGAGCGACTATACTTAGACTATAATATACCCTATATGATATATGATATAACCGCGTATGACTATAATATACCATATATGGTATAGCTGCCAATGATATAACCTCCTAGAAATTTTTATCAAAATTGGTCTAAATTTCAGCTGTGAATCTTTGAATGCAAATCGAAAGAGCTTGCAAATACGCATCGAAAATGATATATCTTTCTGAATTCGGGCTACAAATACGCAAGTTATAGTCATGCAAATTTAAAAACAGGCTTTTTTCGAATTCATTTGCATACTTTGGAAATTTTAAAAGTCATAAAATATTTTTGAATTCAAATCGATAGTCAGCATCAAAACGCGTCAGAAAAGGTATCCCGCTTAAAAATCAGACGGAAAATACCCTTGTTATGGTAGTCCGAAGTCAAAGAAATGCTTGTTTTTTCGAGTCGATCCGATTTTGGGCAAAATGGCAAGGGGTTACATCACATTTTTGGCCGAAAATGGCTAAATTTTGGTATCACAAATTTGGAGTTCCAATCGAAAGCCGCTTCCGAGACGAGTCTATCGAGCTATATCAGACCCTGTTCTGCCTCCATTTAGCCGAGTTTTGCCAATGCAAATTCATAATTTTCTTCCATTTTCCACGCCTTTGTTCCGCTGGCCACGCCCCCTCCAAAGGCGCGCTCGTTGGAGCTGTAAAGTGGCTAAAGGAGCTGAGCTGTCTGAAATCGTAGCCGCAGCTGCGGAAATGGCCAAGGAAATTCGCATTTATTATAATCGTCGCCTAATCATAGGAAATGCGAAAAGTGAAAAGAAAATTGTCCTCAATTTCCAGTTGTCAGATCAAGGAAAAAGAAGATATATACATATATATATATATGTATATATCTTTGGAGATATATACGAAATGAAATTAATTTGGCAAAAAGACTTCAACAAAGCGGCAACAGTCGCAGCTCAAACTTTGCAATTTGCGGCGCGTTTCCTGCTTCCGCAGTTAGCGTGACTCAAGGAGGACGAAGGAAGGACGAGCAGCAGCAGGAGCAGAACTTCTCTCTGTCTGACGGGATGAAAAGGACACAGCAGCTTCAATTGTCATCAATTTCGTTTGATGTGCTCAACAATTTCATAGACACGCTCCCCTCTCTCTCTCTCTCTCTCTCTCTCTCTCTCTCGCTCTCGCTCTCGCTCTCTCGCCCCTTTGGCAAGTTTTCTGCCTTCGATTAGCACGCACTTAGAGCTGCTAAAAGCCCCCATTGAGTCTATTAAATCGGGCGTAATAATTGGTCCAATTGCGCGTCAATTGAGTCGACCTGGAAATTCAACTCAGTTCGACTCGGGGCACCCAGTCACTGCTCCGGCTCTGAAACTTCATTTAGGCCAAACAAAAATTCCAAATTCACGTCGCCAGAGAATATTTCCGATTTTGCTTTTCGACAAAATGCCCTTCGCCGACGATGAGTGGCAGACGCGTGCCACAATCAACTACATAAGCAGCGAGTTGGGCAAGTGAACAGCGCCTGTGACTAAATTTAGATTAAATCTAAGCTCTCTCTCTCTTATAGAGCGCACACATCTGGCTCGCTCGCCTCAGCTGCTGGAGCAGCTGAATGAGCTGTCGGAGCCCTGGCAGGAGCTGGGCCAGACGGAGCCCATTCGCTTGAAGCAGTACTACCACGGCGAGGACTAGGGCGAGCTCCAGCCATGTGCAGAGCTCTGGAGCTCCTCAAAATGAGCAGCAACACCTGTCGCGCTCGCTGCGCCCACACCTGGCGATTAGCCGAGCAAAACGAGCCAGCGCCGTGTGAGAGCGGGCAAGCGGACAACACCGGGAAAACGAAGCTAGCGAAAAACACAAATTGTGACAAAGTTTCGGAAATTTAATTAAAATCAAATACACTCAAAACGCCAAGGCAGGGTGTGCGTATGTGTGTGTGTGTGTGTGAAAAGGGTAGCAAATTCTCAGTCAGGTGTGACTTCAAATAGTTTACAACATGCGCGAGGCTCCCACTCTCCCAGTCTCCCTCTCTCTCTCGCTCTCCCTGTCTCTGGCTCGCTGTGTGTGTTTCACTAGTTTTCCGCGTCGTTGAGTAAACAAAATGTAAACAAAATTTAACAGCTTTCACACACACACACACACACAGTCACACACTCATCTATATAACTCTAACTAACCCTAGCAAAAAAAAAACTCGCACTCAAGCGATTGTCGCCTTTCGTATGCTCGTTCAAGCCGTGCCTAAAGTGAGCATATCAGCTTGGGCTAGAGAGCTGAAATTTGGCATAGCTACTGCTATATACCTTAGGCTGACAAGCTCTAAAAATCTTTGGGATATGCTCATTAGGGGCGTGGCAAATGGGAGGTAAGTGAACGAAGCGCTTTACCTCATTTCTATATCATGAGTCCTATCAGTTTTAAGGTTCTATGCCAGCTACAGAGCTGAAATTTTCCAGATATGTTCATAGGGACTAAAATTCCGTAAAACTATCAAGTTTTTTATAGCAACCCATACTAAGGTACCCATACTAAGGCATAAGGTGGCCATATCTATCACAGTCTAAGCAGCAGAGCCAAGACTGAGCTTATAATCTTATATGATAAATCCTTTATGATATATTCATAAATTTGTCAATTTGAAAATATATATATATATATATATATTTTTTCATACCTAAGCGCGCATTGCGCAGTCGGCACTCCCCTTAACCAACTTTCGTTTTTTTATTAATATTATTTATGAGCCTGTGGTTGTGTTTTGAATGCCTGCCAGCAAGGTGTAACTGCACAGGCAAACACCACACACACACCTACACCTACACCCACACACACACACACCAACACCTCCTCAGTGCCACACAATTTGCCTTTCGATTTGTGTTCAGCAGCTGCTCAATTTCACATCGCTCACATTTGATTAACTTAATTTAATAGTATTTTTTCCTCCTCGTTGTCGTCGTCGATTGTTGTTGCTGTTGTTGTAGTTTGCTCCATATTTTGATATATTTGTTTGTTTATTTAATTTATTATCATTGTAAATGGGCATGGCTTGTTTGCTTTGCCAAAAGGAGGCCGTTCGCCTTTTTATTGCCGCCGATTCCAGAAATGCGACTATGCAAAACGCCGTTGATATATGCTCGGAGGGAAATAACTGTGAAGGAGGGAATACGAAGGAATTTGAATGTGAGAGGGAGGCAGAGGCAAGTCTAATAGAGGGAGGGCATTCAGTCATTAAATCTTAAGTAAATTAGGCGTGGGTTAGGTATCAAGAATCTAGCTTAAGCATACCTAGAGACAGGCTTGAGGATATATATAGAACTATTCAGCTATTCATTGTGAACTGACTTTCCCAACTGAGGCCTTTGGCTACACCAGCTACTCTAAGAACTAGCCTGAGATTTATAATGAGAGTTTCCTTGGCAGTCTAATATTACCTCATGTCCTTTCAGCACATATCTCTCCTCTGCCTGTTTATATATCAAATTCGAGTTTATCTTCGCTTCCATTAACTCTCATTACTCAGCACTTGATGTTATTGTGATATCTGGCGATGGAATTCAGCCATTGCTGAGAAGTATCAATATCAAAATGAACATAAAGCAGCAAATCCTGCAAAGGACACCATGAAGAAAGAAATACAAATAAAATGTCGTCAAGAGGCCTTTGTGTGCGGCGAGCAATAGTCTGGGCGACCATTGGCTAATGAGTGGACAATTAGCTGCACAATTGCACAGAGTAGAAGGAGCTGGCAGCTGAGCCAGGACACAGTCAGGACATAGCCAGGATCTGCCGGCTACTGTTACCTGGTCAGCAGCGCTGCAGATAAACAACAAATCGAGGGAAATCAGGCATGAAACCGAAACGCTAAACAAAAGGCCAAATGCGACGGCGGCTCATACGCATTGCTCATACTTTAATCACAACAAGGATGACGAGGACAACAAGGATCAGACGCTCAGCTGCTGCTGCTGCTGCGGCCTCTGCTGCTGAGAGCGATAAACAAGGCACTGGCTTAGCTCATTGAAGTCAGCGCAGCAAACTTCACTTCACTTTCCAGCCGAAGGATCTCTGGCTGCCGGCGGCTCGCTTTGGTGTGACACGGAAAAGTATCGCATTTCGTGACGACTCGATCGACTGTCGCCCAAACTTCCTTACCGGGTATATCCTGTTCGGTAATTGTTGCCAATGCGCCTTGCGGTGTCTGATCGGCGATCCTCAATCTCTGCTACGTCATGCGATATGCCCAGAGCCTCTCTCTCTCTCTCTCGCTCTCTTAAATTACCGTAATTATCCTTGAAGTAAAAAACAAAATGGCGCTCATTAGCGCACGCCCCCACAGACCCACATAAAAGGCGAACGCCGTAGACAAGCTGCACAATTATGTTGCTGACAACTTTTTGATGAATTTATAATAATTTCTTAAGTGCTGCCGGCAGCTGATGATGCTGCCGCCGATGCTCCTGATGCTCCTGATGCTGCTGATGCTCCTGATGCTGCTGTTGCTGCTGCGGTAAACAGCGCGAAACAGTAGGAAAATCTGACTTGAGCATCTGTTGAGCGGATTTAACTTGTTTAATTACCGCTGTATTCACGTTTCTTGCCAGCGCTGTATTCAAAGTGAAACTTTGTCTGGCTGTAGGGTATATTGGTTCATATCATAAGGTAAGATATATGCGAAAAGAGGCGTGGCATGGCCCTTAAATAATACCTGTATTCCAGATCAGGTTGACAAGCTGAAGCAGTACAGCCAGCAGGAAATGCTCTAGCCTTCCTCTAACTTCCCTCTATATACCCATTCATACCTCCCTCACGCTTGTAAGCCCGCAATCTCGAGAACTACAAAAGCTAGAGACTGGAAATTTGAAACACATATTCCTGAATAACATAAGAGATATAGACTAAACCGTTTATTTCGATAACTCATTACATTTTTGTCTTATCGATAAGTATCTAGAGTCCAGCTCTGAATGGGTATCCTCCAGTCGATCACTGCTCGCAGCTCGTTGTTTTTTTGCTGTCGCGCTCATTTGGCATATAAATGTGCGCAGCTCTTCAAGTGTCTCCCTCGTACAGTGTGCCCCCGCTATGAGCAACTGTTGCCAGTTTTAATGCGCTAGAGCTTTTTGAGTGTCGTTCCCAAAATTGATTTTCATTCCATTGTTCGACCGCTGAAGAGGTTCATAATAAAACTGCAAGCGAAATGCCAATGTGCTTGATTATGTTTGATATACACACATACAGCCTCTCCCCTCCCCCCCCCCCCCCTCTCTCTCTCTATCTCTCTCTCTTGCATTTACAAGGTGAATGCAAATACACAAAGGCACTCGACACTCAATTTCATAGAGCCAAAAAAAAACGAAAACTCAAAAGGCCACTTGATAAATTTCATATATTTATAGCCCGCAGAGTAGCGCGCTGCATTTGCACACTGAATGAAAATCCTTGCACACACACACACACATAGACACTCAAACCCACACACACACACACAGAGAGAGCCAAGGACAAAATCCTGCCGTTGCGACTTCGTGCAGCTTGGCCAAACACTTGCACAAATAAAAGATCTACTTCAACTTATTGAATTTTCGTTGATAGACACAAGATGAAAGCCTAGCAGGCAATGGAGACAGATGAATACGCTACCTATGGATAGCCAGCAGGGTATTTGTGAATAGGAAATAGCCTAGGGTAGTTCTGTTGCCGTGGTGTAAGCATCCTTGTAATGGCAACTGAATACCCTACTCTAATATTATCTATATGACATTATATTATTCGCATCGAGTCTTATAGTAATCCTCTCGAAGATATCTCTCATATAGTAGCTGAACTCGTTCTTATTCTCAGCTTTCTCTTTGTTTAGCATTCTCTCTGTTTCTTTTTTCTCTATCCAATCTATCTGTCTATCTATCCGTCTGCCCCTCCATATTTCCCTATATCTATCTCTATATATCTATTTGCATATGTATATGTATATTTATTATAGAGATATCTGTCCCAATCTTCATCCGTCTCTATCTCTCTCCCTATATCTCTATATCTTTCTATTCCTCTATATCTCACTCTTTCTCTATAAATCCTTTTCAATCTCTCTATCTCTTTCCATCTATTTCTATCCATCTATATCTATCTGTCTTTATTATATGGGAATATACTTTTATATTTACTATAGGGATATATTTTATCTGCCTTCCTCTTTATCCGCCTCTACTTATCTCTCTATATCTATATGCCCTTCTATCTCTCTCTGTCTTTCTATCTACCTCTCTTTCTCTCCATCTCTGACTATCTCTCACTGTATCCCTTTCTCTTTTTCTTTATCTGCCTCTCTCGCCTTATATCTCGATATATTCTCCTTTCTCTCTCTCTCTCTCTCTTTATCTATCCATATATCTATCCATTTCTATATCTTAGTTTTCCACATTTCTTTATTCCAATAATACTTATATTCACACAATATTTATGGTTACTCTCTCCCTCTCTCTCTCTCCCCTTTCGTTAACTTAACGACTTTCATTTAGCTGCTTAGTTCAGCTTATTAAATATGCATCCATCCATCCATCTATCCATCCATCTACATCTCGTACACCCACAACAACAACAACTCGATTGCTGGATACATTTAACTGGCAAACGGAGCACAGACACAAACCGAAAGAGGTTGGGCGCTCCTTTGACGGCCTGGGGCTGGGGCTGTCTTTTGGCTGCCACGCCCACAGCACAAAAAAGGCTGCAAAAAAAGGGAAAATCTGAAAAGAGGAATTTGCATATGAGTTTTATATGAAAGCTTCTTTTGACGAATGCGACGCTGCTCTTTATGAAAGGCGACTCGAGTTGCCAGTGACAAATCCGTTAAGTCGCATTCAACTCAATGATGACGATGACGATGATGATGATAGCTGCTGTAGTATTTGTGCAATGAATTTGATTTTGACCCCACAGAATGTTAAGTGTAATCAAATTCAGCTGGAAGCTGAGACTCCAGCTGAAAGGAGAGAAACTTGTTCGAATTTTATTAAAATTCGCACACAATGCGACGTCCTGTGGCGCCACAGAAATTATTAAAAAGTAATTATGGCACAAATTACGAGATATCAATACAGCATTTAGCGCTGCATGGGACCGAGAGAGAGGGAGAGGGAGAGGGAGAGGGAGAGAGAAATCTCTACCTTAGGGGTAGCTGAGCGGTCTCGAGGGGAGGAGCTGCACTTGAAGTATGTTGTGCAAATCCTTTAGCTCACATCCTTGTTTCCGCTCGCTGCCGCTGTCTGTGGCTCACAATGCGATTGCTGCAACGGCAGCGACTTCTCCTGCTCCTCCTGTCATGTCCTGCCTTCTGAACATAATATCAAGATTGATTCTTTTGACTGAGCTGCATCTGAGAGTCCTTCTCCTCGGGGTTGCTACAGTCCGCGGCTCTGCTCGAGGATCAGCTCCATTGACTCGATCATCAGCCAAAAAGGTCGACGGCTCACTGCATAATGGGCATTATGTGCAGGCAGCGAACTACAACAACAACAACAACTCCTTATAATGGGCAATATTATTACGACTATTGAGAGCAACTACTTGAATCCTACTTTGATCAATTGTTAAATGTTGCGCCTCGGCGTGGAGCAGCGAAAGTGAAGCAAATGCAACTAGTTTAAGTAGAAATACTATAGCAGGTATTAACTGTAAATTTATATTGAGTTTTAGCCCGGGATTAGCTCAGAAGTTACTTTTAGAGTCTCATAGAGGAAGGGGATACTGAAAAGGAAGTGCGTACGATACTTATATAGTAACTATTATCATATATAATCAGCAACAATCAGTCTTGACTATATAGCCAATCCCTTTTGTCAGCTTCTATGCAACTTAACTAAGAAATTTTAGATCTATGCCCATCAAAATAGGCACAGATCTGTGGAGTTATTATAGGCAGTGCAGCTGTTGGCGTAGGTCGTAGCTGAAGCCAACATTATAGAACTGCCATAAACAAAATTGATAGGTAATAAATGAATTTTTATAAAAAATACTGAAGGCAAACCAAATGAAATCTTAATCGAAATCGAATCTTCAATCTTACTGAGTCCAAAAGTAAAATTATGCCCTGATTCTTGAATGATTCTCAATCCCAGTAAACTTCATTCTCTTGGGAGCTAACTTTTACATATATCTATGATATGATATGATATCATATGATCATATGCTGATATGATATATAAATTATTACATTTGTAATAGCATATATATGTATACATATATAACATATGTGTGTAAAGCCCATTTATAACTCAAAGTTAACTCACATACCTTAATATCTATTGTACCATGTATACCATATCGACCATATATACCATATATACCATATAGAACATATATACCATATAGACCATATATACCATATAGAACATATATACCATATAGACCATATATACCATATAGACCATATATACTATATATAAAACATATACCATATAAAACATATATACCATATAGACCGTATAGACTCTCTTACAAATAATTTCCAGTACGTTTTTCTTCAGTTTGATTTATTTTCGTTTTTCTTCTTTCGCTCTTAAGGTAATATTGAATTTACAGTATTTTAATACTAGATATTATGACAGCAGATCTTTAATACTAACTCGCTTACAACTATGCAATATTTGTGAAATATTCGCGCAGACAAACTGAAAGTTCGTTTTGGCCATAAGACTATATACACACGATCCGTACCAGCTAACATATATATGTATATATTTACTTATAATATATTATAATTAGGCGCTAGGCTATATACACACACGATCTATGCCACATACATATATATCACTTATAGACTGTATATATATATATATATGCATGATCGTTCCAATATATATATATCACTATATCAGCTGCTTCAGTCTTCGCTCTTGGTGACCACCGAGACAGGTGTGGAGGCGTTGCTGCTGCCGCCTGTGGCGCTGCGCGGCGACTGCGCTGCCGTCGAGGTGAGCGTGAGGTCGCCGGAGATCAGAGTCGTGGCGCCATGCGAGAGCGGATGCGTGGCCAGCGAGTTGGGGCTCTCGCGCGGGCTGCTGTTGCTGCAGGGCGGGCTCACCTGGGCCGACGAGGACGACGAGTGCAGCGACAAGTTCTGCGGGTAGCCAACGCCGACCGAGGCAGAGGCAGAGGCGGAGGCGGAGGCGGAGGCAGCAGCGGCAGCCGCTGCAGCGCCAGCGCCAAAGATGCCGTTCAGGTTGCTCAGGCCCATGTACTGGGAGAGCAGCGTGTGGAAGTTGGGCAGCTTGTAGTGGGGCGGCATCAGCTGCTGCGGCAGCAGAGCCGGATTGAAGTGCTGGTGCAGGGCGAAGTGCGGGGGCCAGAACTCGGCGGGCAGCGGATGGCCGGGCAGGGCATGGGGCGGCAGCGGGATGCCCAAAGGAAACTCGGGCAGGCCTGCAACAGAGAAAATGAAAGAGAGAGAGAGAGAGAGAGACTTAGGCGTGGGCGTAGATTTTAATTATGCTGCAGACTTACCTTGGTCGGGCAGCAGATAGCCAGCCTTGTCCTGATTCATAAACTTCTCACGTTTACGCCATTTGGCGCGTCGATTCTGGAACCAGACCTGCAAGAGAGACAGAGAGAGACAGAGAGAGAGAGAGAGAAGTTGCAGTTAGCATATGCATATATACAGTGAAGCATAGAGTTAAAGAACAAACATTCTAAGTTAATCTATAAATAATCATTTTCAAGCTTAAACAACTCTCCATAATACACAGGAGTAGTTTCACTGTGGCTGCGTCGGTTCGTCTAGTGGAGTTTTCACTGTATGGTGAACGTCTTTTGTAATGCGGCCCGGCCAAGCAAAAAGTTGAGCTCGGGCCTCTGCCAAAATACAATGGCAGCCAATCGGAAGTGTGCAACGGTGATTTGACAGACAGAAAGAGAGGGCAGAGCCGAGCAGAGTGTGGGCGAGAGCAGCAGCGCTACTGACTCGACTCGAGTCTCGACTCCAGGCGAGAGCGGGACTTCCGCCTGGATGAGGCTGCGTCTGTGCGCCTCTTGCTCTTTGGCTTGTATTAAGAAAATTAATTGTTTGTAAATTGAAATCACTTGACAACTGTGCGCCAAGTTGCCTCCAAGAGTTGTGCAATTATAGACACCCTGTACTTAGCTCAACTGAGAGAGAGAGAGAGAGAGAGAGAGAGAGAGAGAGAGAGCACATCCTTGGCTGGCATAACAATGCGTGCATCGAAGCGAGTTGCAAATTAGCAACGATTTCCTTGCAATAATTGCTGCCAATTATTGTCCTCTGTCTGCGTGCGTGTGTGTGTGTGTGTGCCACGCCCACCACCCACGCAGCAACCCTTGTGATTTTAATTGTTGGCAGCGCAATTATAATGCGACTAAAACCACTTTTCAGGCCCAGCCAAGCCAAGCCGGACGAGCCGAACTGGACTGAAGTCCTTAAAGTTGAATTCACGGATATCCTGAACGCATTTATCACACATGTGCGATCTACAAATCATAATGATAAGGCACATGCCTTAGGTGGGGCTCTGAGTACTACAAGGCAAGTCGAGAGTAAGTATCTCATAACTGACAGAAGATGGAAAGTCGATGGGCAGCTTAAGACAGTCTGTCGACGGATTAACATGGTATCATATATCTATATCTTATATAAAGTAAGTCGATATATATTATAGAGCTAAACTTATACCTATTCATTTAGTCAAAGGAGTATATTGGCTTGGCAGACTCTACATCTTCTTAGCCTTTGTCTCCCTCGCTCTCTCTCTGTCTCTCTTCTGTAGCTCAGATAAATATAGAATAATAATAATCTTATATGCCATTAGACTCTCATAACTCATTTGCCATTTCTCCTACATTCCCAGCTCAGTCAGCTTGTATTAACTCGTATTATGGACTTACTTATAATAAACTCTTGATCTCTCTTTGTACAACTTCTCGCTAAGCAACTCGCTTGAAAGGATTACAACCAGAAAAACAACAGCGAAAAAAGTATGCAAAATTGTGATTTGTCATGGAAAATGCGCTTTAAGAGGAGCTAAACAAAAATGTGCTTCGGCTTCAAATTGGCCAGACTGTCAGCAAATCCCAAAATAATTGACCGTTTATCAACCCCTTGGCTGCAAGCGAAAAAGATACAAAAGTATCTGATAGACAGCGAGAGAGAGAGGGAGAGAGAGAGAGAGGGAGATAACAAACAGCTGAAAAAAAGCGCTGCTAAATGTGTTACTTTTTTGAGGCATTCAAGTGCACGTCTAACGTATGCGAATCAATGACCAATTACGCTTAATCTGCCAGCCAGAGCAACATACACAAACAAGCACGAAGGACGAAGGGCGGAGGCAGCAGGACGCAGCGATAATCCCTCAGTGAGTGCCAAGCGCTTAGGTCAAGTTGTTTTACATTTTGCTGCTCTCCAGCTCTATCTATTTATATATCTATCTCCCTCTCTCTCTCTATGTCTCTTTCTATGTAACTGTCAACTCGAGTGCCAGCCAAGGATCACAGCAAGGATCTCGATTGCAATCGTCTCTGTGTGAGTGTGTGTGTGTGTGTGTGAGGCAAAGCCACTTTAATTGTTTACCCCCTCGTCAAAGCGAAGTTAATAAAAATACCAACACCAACAACAAATTTAATCATTTGGAAAATCACAAATATCTAAAGTCCCGCAGCCACCCCTAAACGCAGCAACCCCCCAATCGCCCTCTGTCGGCCCGTGTTTGCATACAAAGCGCGCACTAAAGTGTTTAAAAGACTATTTACAAATTAAGTCCTCCGATTGTTGGGCCGTTTTCGCTTCTTACTAAGCGCGCGAGTTTCTCTTGTTGGCCAATTAAAATATAAATCAAATGCAGGGCTGAAGCTTCAATTGCAAACAGAGTCAAAAAATCTGAAATGTTTTCAAATAACTAGAATTCAAATTTGAGCAGGGAGAGAGACTTAAACATTGCTATTAAATTCATATTTTTTACATTAAAAAAAAAAAAAAATATATATATATATAAAAAAGTTTAAAATGCAAAAAAAATATAAAATATTAAAATAAATATTTATCTTATTCCAAAAATAATTCCGAATTTTTTCACATATTTTTAAAAAATTTTAGAGCACTCATAAAAAATCTTTGTGAACTTTAAATAAGTTTTTTTTTATTGTTTGCTCATTCATAAATAATGAAAGTTCATTTCCAAAGCTCATTTGGATAATTAATATATTTATCAAATTGAATTTTCATTTCAATTGCAATCACCCATTTTTTCTCCAAGTGTATTTCGAACTGCTGTTTAAGCCGCTTTAGCTTCGTGCGCCTGACCTGCCAGCCTTAAGCCGTAAATAATTACATAATCATCAGCTAAAATACTCAATTGCTGGCTGTTAAGTAGCTATTAAACAAACATGCATATACATATCAAAAAGAGAGAGAGAGGGAGAGAGAGAGAGAGAGAGAGAGATGGGTATATACCTGAACGCGTGCTTCGCTTAGGTCGAGCCTCATGGCCAGATCCTCCCTTGTGAACACATCCGGATATTGCGTCTTCTCGAACGCGCGTTCCAATTGATGCAATTGAAATGTTGTAAAAGTTGTCCGAGATCTGAAAACATCGAAATAGAATAGAGCATTAAACAGAGGGTAAGACTTGGAATGACGATGCTAAGGATGAGGATGAGGATGCTGATGCTGATGCTGATGCAGCGGCTGATAACAATGAATTGCTTTTAGTTGCTTTTTAATGGGCCCAACAATGGGCTAATACGATTTTATCTGCTAAGCGGCTTGTTAACAAGCGTGAGTATCCTTTTGGATACCCTATTGCTGGTTGTTGACGGAGTATATTAGTTTTTGTTAGGCATTAATGCGAAAGGCAGCTGCAAGTGCGCCAAGCTAGCTTTGGCGCTTCTCTTAGATTTCTCTAGTCTTCTTTTCTCATTTTCTCCTTCTCCATCATCTACATATTCTCCTTCTCCTTCTCCTTCTCCAATACTCTACTTTTCTTCCATCTTTGCTCCTCTTCTTTTCTATTGCCTTTTCGCTTCACTTGTCTACCCTTTTCTCTTCTTTTCTCTCAGCTCAGCACTCTAACTAGATTTTATACGACTTCTCTTCGATTTGCCTACCTTCGAACCTTGCGCGGCCTCTCCATATCGCTCAGATCGTGGCCATTATTGAGACTCGAGGACAAATCGTCCTCGTTGTCCACATCCAGGCCGCTCTCCGTATTCGTGGGCGAGTCCTCGCGCTTGCTCAGCAAAAGTTGTTGCTGTTGCTGTTGCTGCTGTTGTTGTTGCTGCTGCTGATGTTGCTGTTGCTGCTGATGTTGCTGGTGATGGTGATGTTGCTGCTGAAGTTGTTGATGCTGCAACAAGCTCGCGCTGTTGTTGTTGTTGTTGTTGCTGTTATGCAGATGATGTATGTGATGCGCGTGAGTTATCAGCACCTCATTGGGCGTATCTGAAAGAGAGAGGGCGAGAGAGCGAGAGTGAGAGAGAGAGCAAGTGTAATGGAAATACATTTAAGCCAGGCCTCTTCATAATCAAGAGCGCAAAATCAAAAGTTTGCCAAATTCAATTGATTTCGAGTGTTTCAAAGTTTGCCGATTCGTGTTTGACTTGCGAATCAAACTGAAAGGGAAAAGTGCAAAAAAAGGAAAGGAATGGAAAACTAAAACGAAAAAAAAAACGGAAATAAAAACAGAAGAGCAAAGACGAAAAGGTAAAGCCGAAGCAGGCATACCCTAGCAGAGAGGGAGAGAGAGAGAGAGAGATGTGGTGGATTCAGACAGAGATATCAAAGCTTTCTACAGATAGTTCCTATACATATACATATACATATACCCATACAGATATAAATAGGACTTTAATGTAGCTATAGCTATATCCTGGCTATGTTCCGGTCCAGTTTCCTATATCCTTTTGAATTCTCAGCTATACTTTGGCTACTTTCGGCTAAATTTTGCCTACCTACTTCAAGCCGAACTGCTGCCTAGTTCGAATCTAACTATCTTCTGGCTATATGCCATCTATCTTCTAGCTCAGCTATAATGATAGCTTACATTGGGGATATATTCTAGCTAAGTCTCAGTTCCAGTTTTGGCTGCCTTCTAGCTATATCCTATTGAAGTCCTGGCTCTATTCTAACTATGTATATTCAAGAGTGTAGATTATAATCTGGCTATATTTCGACTCTTGTCTGACTCGCTTTGATACAACTCTCTATAATCCCAAATCTACTCACTAGCTTCCCTCCCCCCTCCCATGTTACATCTTGCTCAACAAATTTTCAATACCCGCCCAGCGCTAGTGAGTTCGAAAAGGGAAATACAAATAAAGTTACGTTTTTCGGCAGCTGCGAAAAAGCGAAATGCATTGAATTGTGAGTGAAGTAGTAATATCCTGATATATCCTGGCTGATTGAAAGCCCAGCCCAGCCCAGCCCAACCCAACCCCCTTTGCTGACTTTTAAAGCTTTTTCAAGTGTGCGCACTCTCTACTCACACACACATATAGAAGATATACATATATATATATGTACTTGATTTGGCAATCAATAATAAATAATTATGAAATATTTAACTTGAGCAGAGAAAGGATTTGCGCGCTTAGCTACAATTGCAACCCTTTTGTGCTGATCCTGGCGAGGTCCTTTCACACGCCCAGAGCGCTGAGCTGAGCTGAGCTGAGCTGGTTTCTTTTTCTTTCGCCAGCCTCGTATGTAATCAAATTTTAATGAACCTCAAATTAAGGACGCGAATGTCCTTGCCGGCACAGCAGGACATCGAATGCGAGAGCTGCGATTCGTAACAATTCGGCCGCTTGTTGTGGCGAAAAAGGTAATTTGCTAAAAGGCATCAAATTACGCCGCAGCGCGCAGCAGCTCGCAGGATATGCTGGATTGAGCGTGGCAGGATATGTCCTGCGGTGCGCACGTTGTCACAAATTGTTACCTTGTTGACAAATACTCTGGGTGCGCAGCGCTCCACCAGCTGCCGCTGCCGCTGCTGCTGCCCGATCCCGATCTCAATCTAATTACGGCTCTAATGATGCCTCAGCGTCTCATTATGTCGCCCAACTGCCAGGATATCAATATCGTGATATGTTTTGATTGCTTCTCCTTCGACCGCTCGCATTTTTTTTTTTATTCCTTCCTTTTCGGGCTTGTTCTGGCTGCGCATTAATGGTTCGCGTTCACGCAGCATGCCATCGGCCACGCCCACTACATGCTGTCCATACAGCCGACCGCCCCCCGCGCCCACTCCCTTTTTTGCGTGTGAAACATGGCCAAGCTTTATGTAGTTAAGCCCCAACAACCCCAAACACAAAGAGGGAGTAGAAGCTGAAGAAGAGGCGAGAAAAAAAACAAACTATGGTCATGTCCTGTCTCTCATTTGCATATGATGTGAGTGGATTGGAGGTCCTTTGATGTGGTTTCTGCCGGAGCAGCAACACATTGAAGCGCCAGCAGGTACAAGTGGGCGGTTGGGCCAGACTCTGTCATCAGGGCTGGGCGGGGACTTGCGATGCTATTTTTGAGGTGAGTAAAAGGGAAGGGAGCTTTTAAATATTTTTAAAAATGTTGAAAAACCATTGAAAAATATTTTAAATATTTTGAAATATTTTAAATATCGAAAACTGTTAAGAATTATTGAAAAATATTGAAAAATATGGAAAAATGTTGAAAAATATTGCCATATTATAAATATTATAAAAAAATTTTAAAATATTAAAAAATATAGAAAATGATTGAAAAATATTGAAAAATATTTGAAAATATTTTAAAATATTTGAAAATATTTTAAAATATTTTAAAAATTTTTTTAAAATTGAAAAATAGTGCCAAATATTGAAAAATATTGAAAAATATTGAACAACTTTTCAAAATCTATTTATTCTCTATATACATATATACTGAATATTCTCTATATCTAAGCTTGAAGTCTTGAGAAGATTTTAGCATTTGTAGCATTTGAGTCTAATTCTGATATATTATATATAGCATGACTAACTTGAACATTAAGTTAATGAATCTGTACTTATATATGTCTATATACATTTGAATATATATAATGGATATAGCGCTCATTTGGTATATGAAAAATATTGATAGATTAGCAATATATTCAGCACAGAGCGCACAAATATATAGAAAATGGAATTGTTAGTAGAAAATGAAAAGAAGTCTAGAAGAACTTAACTAATGCAGTTAAGTATAGAAGAAGGTAACTCTACTCTGACTCATTCTGACTGTATCTTAGAGTAGTTGAGGTGATTATAGAACCGAAGTGTGTTCAATGCAGGAATAAAGTATATATGAAATATTTAATACATGATATTATATTACATTTATTACACGGATACAGCTAAAGCCAATTGAGAATAGTTGAAGGCAGAAACTGTGGATTTTTGACTAGGAAAACTGACCTGGATTATGCTAACTGTGCTAAGCTCTACGTATATTATACGTGCTCTACATCAAGAACTTGTTGAGCTGCCCTCTAGTGAAAAGCCCCGTAGATCAGCGACGGCAAATGCATAGAGCTCAGCTCCACATAATTATAGCTGCCCAGGTGCATGAAGTACAGAGCTATAGCTTCATATTTATATCGTATAATGTATATCCCAATCTATAGCACATAAATCAATGGGTAAACATGGGCAGCGTTATCTTAAGCACTTACCACTGCGTTTCGTTTGGTGCTGATTGCCCAGTATCTGATCGATGCTGTAGACGGCGCGTGGTCGCGAAACGGGGCTCTCCTGTACGGGTCGCATGGCTGGTGGCATGATGGTCGAGTGCTGTGCCGATGTCGTCGTTGTCATCATCTCAGAAGACGGGCCTTCAAGCGCTAAGAAACGTATGTACGTACAGCTCTAGCAGCACCAGCTGCCAACGTGCATGACCCGACGCACTAAACTCAGAATCGCACTCAATTTGCTTTTGTTTTAAATTTTAATTTTAATTCGAACTAATTCGCTGTTCGCAATTGTCGCTCGATTGCAGAAGTTAAAGACGCGCACGCACTCGAGAATGTTGTTAAGAACTGAAAACTTCGATTTGATTTTCGGTACGTTCGCTGTGAGTGTTGTTGGGTTGGCAAAGACACGTACGCTGGCAGCGATCAACAACCACCGACTGAGCTCGCCGAACGCTCAGCCAAGCCATTAAATACGTCGGAGAGGCGTAGTTGCTCTTGCTGTTGTTGTTGGCAGCAAGTGAAATGGGCTGCGCCTTGGCTGTGTCCGTTATCCTGCGTTGTCGCGCTATCTCGCTCGCTCGCTCGCGCGCTCAGGGTGAGTTTCGCACGCACCGACGACACTCACTCACGTGCCCAGCAAGGGGCGGCAGCGCTCTCTCTCTCTCTCTCTCTCTCTCGCTCTCTCGCTCGGCGCTCTCACTTCCAGGGTATCTCCATCCCGCTCTGGCTGCCTCACCCTGCCGCTCAGACAATTTATTTGCCATTTAGCTGTGCAACTATGTTTGCTGATTAAATTTTATTTATTTCATAAATTTCTCTCATTAAAACGTGGCTCTCTATTAGCCAGTTGCCCTCACACACACACACATACATACATGCTCTATCTCTGCGCCTCTCCCTTGCTCTCTCGCTCTCACTCCAACCTAGGTGGACGGTCAACAAATCACAGGCAAGTTCAGCTTCTACCTGCAGCTGGCCCGAAATCGGCCATTTATGATTTCCGGTTTTTTATGCACGCTCCGCAAATCGCGCACCTTTCGCCGATCTCGGCCCGGGGATTGAGCTGCGGCGTTTCATTGAACAATCCAAACGCTCAATGAAGAAATCCCGTTGCTTAGCCACCGACCCAAATGGGCAGCGATTGAGCAAGGCTTTCATTCACCATAAACGGATCTGCAGGCCAATCTCGAAAATGAAGTACATCACCTGATGAACCATAAAGTATGGGATATATCTATATAGAGAGAAGGGATTAATTGATCTAAATTATGTAGGTAATTCGAAGGGAAATTAATAGATAATAAAATACAGTTACAAATACAAATTAAAAGATAGAAAACTCATCAAAAAATGTTTAGAAAAATTAAGGAAAATTATTTTTAGATGATTTATGAAAAAATAAAAAATAATACAATAATATAATAGAATGTAATGTATAAAAAATATTAAATTATAATATAGTTAAGTTGTATATTTATTTTATTCATATACAAAATGAAATATATATGTCAAGAATTCTATCAAATATTTTATCTGAGGGATATGCCTTATTGCTGAATTTATAGTAAAGAGAATTAAATTACGTCTTCTAAATATTTTTCTAAATATTAATTTTATTAAATAATTATGTCTTCAAAATATTAATTTAGAAAAATATTTAAATAATTAGATTAGATTAAATTAGATAGATTCATATGATTTAATTATGAATTAAAAATGTCTAAATATAATTATTTAACAATTCAAATTTGGCAAATTTAACTATAAACTCAATAATAAGGAGTATCCTTCATATTTGTAGTATAAAATAAAAATTTATGGAACTGTTGTTTATATTATTTCCAGTTATTAAATAAATTTAGATTTATTTTTATCAATTTTAAGACAGTTCAAAATGAATTCATGGCTAAGAAATATTTCAAATATTTATTAAAAAATTGAAAATAAATTGAAATAAATAAAAATAATAGTAACCTGCATAATCCGGCTAGTAAAATATTATTTTAAGCTCCGCCCAGCCACTGAGAGGGCATCCAAATGCCTCTAATCCTCCTGCTTAAGCTATTTCCCTAAACAATTCTGAAATAGTTTTTTAGTTAGGCTTGAAAAAATACTAGAATCTGATCGCAGTCCAAGCAGATATTTAAAGCGCTCTGCAGCCTCGTCGCCTGCCTCGTCGCCTGGCTGGATTTGATTGAGCCTTGAGGCTTACGCATGTCGAATGTGCTGTCGCGTCCAGTCTCGCTCTCTGGCTGCTGCACCTTATGCAATGCCCTTAGCCGGCGCAGGTTGCATAACAACAAAAGGTGGCCAGGACAATGCGAGAGGAAGAATGCAAATCTTACACAATTTGTCCTTTCTCCCTTTGTGAGCTGTGGCCACAACAAAGCCAAAGCCAAAGCCAAAGCCAAGCCAAGCCAAGATGCGCGTAGTTTTCGCTGGAAGCAATGGACAAGTATCAAAACTCATTAAGGTGCCAGATGTGTGACGCCACACAGAACCTGTCAGGAGACGCAGCGTCGCTTAGTCCTGCCTGCTTAGCACTGCGCCTAATCATATTTTCATAGGACACTTCGCAGATTTCATTCAGCAATCCGATTGCACATTCGTTTAATATAGAGCTAAGGACTAAGGTGCGAAGCCCAGCGATGCGCCTACCTGCCACGCACGATCCTTGATCCCTGATCCTTGCTGGCTGATCTAGCGTCGCTACGTGCTCAGCCATCAGCGCTCTCTCTCTCTCTCTCTCTCTCTCTCTCTCTCTCTCTCTCTCTGTATAATTTGTGTGCTAATTGATCAGCATAAAAATAAAGATTTAGCTTTTTTTGTCCTCTGCTTTGAGCCACTCCAGTGGGCCACTGAAGAGCTGCCCGCTGCTGGAAGCCTTTTAGCTCAAAGTGTGAAATGACAAATTGAATCAAAGTCAAACTCAAACTCGAACTCATTGAGCGGCGCACTTCAATGTAATTTCTAAATTAGCACATCAATGTGGCAAGCCAGCCACCCAACCACCCCCCAGCCGTCGCCATTCCAGTTATCTCTCTCTCTCTCTCTCTCTCATTGGACATGCGCAGCTTTCGCTGATTCTGATTGGCTGCAGACGCAGAAGCTGGCATCGCTGCCTGTCGAGGTCATTATCGTGTTGTCCCACCTCCTCTCGGTCTCTCGCTGTCAGCCGCTCCACCGCTCCACCGCCCACCGCACCGCCCTCCCCCTCTGGCTTGCGTGTAAACACATTGTGGCAATTCTCCTCGGTGCGATGGCTGTGTTCACCTTTTAATAAGGTTAACTGCGACGACGACGACCCACAAAACACCCACGAGGACAATAGCTCAGCTACTCCAACTACAGCTAACTGTATCTGTGTGTGTGTGTGGGTGTGTGTGTGTGTGATAGCTGCTGCTGGCAACATTTTTCTTAACCATTAAATCTAATATATCAAAGTAATAAAACGAATTTTGTCTGCTGTGTGTGTGTGTGTTTGTGTGCTGGAGGGGGTGTCTTCCACCCCTGCCCAACCACCCCCCCCCCCCCCCCGCACACATAATCCAACTAAAAACTTTTCGTCTACTTAGCGTCTGCCTTGCATTGTCTGCCGGATGCTGAGCGAGAGCGAGAACATTTTGCCTTCTTGCCGTGGGGAGCTCAGTTTTGGGCTTGGGCTTCAGCTGCTTTTCGCTGGGGGTTTTCAATTTTCGACTTTTCGCCCCCAGCCCCTAATAGACCTAATTGTGTGCGGGGGTTAAATAACTGCTGCTGCTGCTGCTGACATTTGCTGAGGCTGAGCCTGAGTTCATAAAAGGGATTGACTTCTTAATTATAAACGCAAATAATGAACGGTAAGCGAGATATGAGCTTAGCTATAAACAGAGGCATTTATGATGTGACTTGATATGTATGTGACTTCTAATTTGATCGGATAACATAGCTAAGGAGTTAACTGTAACTAATTAAGATTTAATGGAAGTTAAGTTGAAGGTTTACTTGGGCTAAGATGGTGGAATATGACGTTCTTTTCGCTTAATTGCTCCAGCTAAATGCAAGAAGTGATGCCTATGTAAAGAAAGACTTAATTTTAAGCTAGGTCTACTCAAAGAGCAGCTACATATCAAATTTGATTTCTCTAGCTATTATACTTCTTGAGTTATGCTCAAAAAATCAAGTCTACATCTTGATTTTTAAACATATTAAGAGCATGGATCGGAAGCTATTCTGAATGGATACGCAGATAGAAAGAGAGAGAGAGAGAAAGGGAGAAGATGGGAGAGAAGATGGGAGAGAAGGTGGGAGAGAAGGTGGGAGAGAGCGAGAGAGAGAGCCGTTTAGAGTAATTTTGAAATACATAAAAGTTCTTTTATCTGAAGCTCAATCATTAGGGATATAGAGATATAGTTCTCTACTCTTTCTATCTATCTTTATGTACTATGTACTATTGATAATCATGCAAATTGCATATTACAAATAGTTTTCAACTGTCTGCAAATCTAGTATATCTTATATATATATACATATATAAAAAGCATAAATGAGCAGCTCGTCTCTTTGGGCTGCTTTGCTCTTTGGCTGTTGGGCTGGACAGCAACCGCAGCTGCCTTAGCTACACACAGATACATACATATATACCCATACCCCTATATATATATATATATAAATTATTCAATATCCTTTGCTGCTTGTGGCCATAATCAAACAAGAGCAGCAGCTGCCGCTGCGTGTGGCCTTCTATTGAGGGTGGGGCTGGGGCCTGGTCGGTGGCTGGGCTATTTGCGAGCTAAGTGAAGCCAAGCGCTTGTTTGACATTTAGTTTCATAATTTAATATTCAGGCAGTGCACACAGGGACAGAGAGCGAGAGAGAGAGAGAGCGAGAGAGGAGAGATACTGTAGTAAATGAAGGCTTCCGTTTGGCCTCGACCGCAGACCGCATATAAATATCCTTGCTGTGAAGCTGTGTCTTGCATTTTTCGGGCGAACAATATTAAAACGTTTTATTAAGCCCAGAGGCGGCCCGAGCCAGACAGGAAGACGCGCGCGGCCACTTGGAACTCTGCAGATCCGAGGTGGGAGATAAACCTCGTTTAGCCGCCCACGCATGCAGCCTAATCTGGAGCAAATTGACACCCGATCCTTTGACACATGTGCGTTTCCACAAACTCAAGATGAAAGACGTCGCCGACCGCAACAAGAGATCAGAGAGCAGATGAGGACATCTCGATACATGGCAGTTCCAGCTAATGAGGCGAGTGGCCGAGAGAAGTCACACACTCTCGATGCATGCCAGGCGAATTCCTGCGAATTACCTGGGCCATTGTTGTGCACTTGAATTACATAAAAATTGGCCACAGCCAAACAATGCAGGAGAAATGAGCAAATGGCCGAGCGGAACAAAGGAACTTGACCAAATATGCAAAAGTGTAGCCAAACAAACAGCGCACAAGCAAAAAAAAACAATATGAAGGACAATAGAGACTCGCACTCTGCCTCCTTCTCAGCTACTGTTCATATGTGTGGGCGTGGCACAACAACAACAACAACAACAACAATTGTAATCACACACCTTTTGTGCGTGTGTGAAGCGTGCTGAAAAGAAAATGCCCAAAAGAAAATGCTGACAAAGCTGAAATTTCTCTGAAAATTATATAGTTGAGACCCGAAAGACTCAGAGAGAGACACAGAGAGAGAGGGAGAGAGAGAGAGGGAGACATCTTCACATGTGTGTTTGGGTCCGAGGCCGTAAACAATTGAGAAATCAATTCGCATGCAAATGATGAGTGATGCTGTTGAGTGGCCATCCAGTGCCAGAAGCGCTGCTTATTGCACCCACATTTTCACTAGGCACTAGGCGCCACCCTCAACCCCCAGCCCACCCTACCACCCTACCACCCTACCACCCTCCTCCCTCCGCAACTTGTTCAAAAATTTCATTAAAAACGGTTTTCATTGTTATTGTTGCTGTGTGCATCATAATGTGCGCGTAATAAAATAAAAAGTGCACCACACAGACACCCTGCGCACCCAATATACCCTACTCTATGCCCTACACCCTACACCCTATGCCCCACTCTCTCTCCCTCTCCCTCTCCCTCTCTCTCCTGGCTTTTCCTCTTGGCAGGCGGAAATGTAACACACAATTGGCACCCAAAAAGAAATGAACCAAAAAGAAACAGTTGCATGAAAGAGGGGGCTCAAGGTGACTTGCTCGACTGGCAGATACCCTGTAATTGAGAGAAAATATACCTAGCTTAAGTTATTCATATTGTTATGAGACTAAGCATGAAAAGGCTACACAGACTTACTTTCGCCTACAGATCAAGCATTCCCTTGGCTTGCACGACTAGCAGACACCCTGTAATTAAGAGAAAATGTAATTAAATGATGTTTTTATATTGAGATCTAAAATAAATCCGGAAAATGCGAAATATATTTCCTTCCGCCACCGAATTAAACATTTTCTGCATGTGCACGACTAGAAGATACCCTATATTTATATAAATTTTAATACTTGGAGCTTTTAAAAGCTTTCATTAGAACTGTAGATTAGTAAAGCGAATTGTACTTATACATAGCTTAAGCACTTGCTGTACTTACATGACTTGTAGATACCCTGTACTTAGATCTCTTGTTGCTCGGCTAGTAGATACCCGTCATCTAGATCTACATAGACACTATCCTCATACAGCATGAGTACATGAGTAGTGTTGTCTCCTACTCTATCTCCGACTCTATTATACCCCAGCTGTACTGCACTTTTACAGGTCATAATAAGAACTGGGCAAAAAATTTTTAATATACCATGCAAAATTGCATTCAATTGCGTCTGCCAGCCAGCAAGTGTGTGTGAGATACTCTGTGTGTGTGTGAGTTTGCACAAGTGCTGTAAATTTCCTTATTTGCCCTGCCGAAAAGCTGCGCCCCCACACCCCCCCGGCGCGCACTCGGGAAAACTTGCACACAATTTAACTCAAACAAAAACGTTGCAGAAATGAAATTTGTTACATTTTTTGCTGTTGTTGTTGTTGTTGTTGTCGCTTTGCTGTGTTTATTTATAAAAATTTTTTTAAATTTCTCAGCATGTGCAAATAAGTTGGCATTTTTATTCATTTATGCAGCCACGCCCTGCCGCCCCCACCCACACACACTCACACTCGCACATGGAGCGAGTGCAATTTCTCGTTAAATGTTTTTATCTCTCCTACTTTCTTTTTTTGGTTTTTTGTTTGAGTTTTTGCGGCACGAACCACGAAAATGAAAACTAAATGCAATAAACGTTTGCGCCTAAAAGATGCAACAAAAAATCAGCGTTCAGCGATTAGCACATATGGCCGGCCCTCGCCGCGAGCGGGAGCGGGACGGCGAGAGTGTGTGTGTGTGTGTGTGTGTGTGTGTGGTCGCCATTTTTTTGTTGGCTTCGGCGAGTTTAGCGTTCATTTAATCTTTGTCTGCTGCAGCTGCAGCTGCGGCTGTTGTCTGCTCGGCGCTTCGTCTTCTTCTTTTTTCGGGTTTTTGCTTCGCTTTGTTCTGCATTTTGCAATTTTGCGTTGCCTACTTTTGTGCGTCGATTTTTTTGCCTGCGAATCGTAATGAAATTTTTTCGGGTTTTGGACCGAAAAAGGAAAAAAAAAGGAGGTAAAAGGGAATAAACGGAGTTGAATATAGAGTGGGCAAATATAGTCACGAAAATTGCCAGCGAATTGCAAAAAAATCGAACAGCGAAAAACGCTGCGAAATTTCATTTCAATGCAATTTGGCTGTAATTGTTTGGAAAACGACGCTAGGTTTTTGATTGACAGAGGGAGAGAGAAGGAAAGAGAGAGAGAGAGGGAGAGAGTAAGCTTAAACACAAACACACACACATACACATGGGGATATGTAAGGGAGTTTCTATGCAGAGGCATCTAGCTAAGAGCACAATCTGCATTTGATACAGAAATTACTTAATCAGAAATGGAATACAATTGAGATAAGTTTAGAAGAGGGTTACAGCTAAGTTACAAATAGGCTGTAGGCAATTTACATGCAGGTTGCAAGCAACTCATAAGTTAGTTACAAGCAAACGACGGTAAAAGCTAGATATACAATTACAATGTGCTAGCATACGAAGAGATTGTAAGCACGTTGTAAGCAGATTGTAAGCAGATTGTAAGCAGGTTGTAAGCAGGTTGTAAGCAGGTTGTGAGCAGATTATAAGCAGATTGTAAGCAGGTTGTAAGCAGATTGTAAGCAGATTGTAAGCAGGTTGTAAGCAGGTTGTAAGCAGGTTGTGAGCAGATTATAAGCAGATTGTAAGCAGGTTGTAAGCAGGTTGTAGCAGGCTGTAAGTAGGTTGTAAGCAGATTGTAAGCAGGTTGTAAGCAGACTGTAAGAAGGTTGTAAGCAGGTTGTAAGCAGGTTGTAAGCAGGTTGTAAGCAGGTTGTAAGCAGGTTGTAAGCAGGTTGTAAGCAGGTTGTAAGCAGATTGTAAGCAAGTTGTATGCAGATTGTAAGCAGGCTGTAAGCAAATTCCATACAGGTTATAAACAGATTGTAAGCAAACTGTAAGCAAATTCTATACAGGTTATAAACAGATTGTAAGCATATTGTAAGCAGGTTTGAGCAAATTCTGTACAGGTTGTAAAAATCTTGTAAGCAAGTAACATTAACACACAAAGATTACGTATACGCATCAGATTATCAAAACAGTTTAACTCCAAGACCTTTCCCATCAGTTCTTTGTCTATATATTAGACAGACAATCTCTAGACTAGGCTCAACTCCATTCATACTATTTAAAACATAGATACTGATACAACTTTTATTATTCAGCTCAAATTTCAATTGCTTATGTCTCTATCTACATTCGAATTACCCTTTTTATATTCCCGCTTGACACATGCCCAATCCTATCTAACATTCATTCTATCTCTCTGAATATATATCTATATTGAGTCAAAAAGAATTGCAAAAAATAACATGACCGCAGGCAACACGTTAAGGGATGAGGCCAACGCCAAAGCCAATAGCTTTCATTTTTTAGCTAAGCCAACAAGCAGCCCTTCGCGCCCTCGCCCACTGAGCCGCCCCCGTAATCTGTTGTCTATATTGACACAACATGCCAATTTAGCTTGGCAGGTGGCGACCTTGTGGCTGCGGCTTTTGCGGGTGTCGCATCGGGTCTGGGGCCAGCAGCAGGCGGGGAGCAGGGCTGGAGCGAGGGTATATATTTAGCTGGGCGCGCTGCCATATCAACTGACAAAATAATTAATTTTATTCCAGCTTTTTTCTTCACAAGTTAACTGTGCGCAGGAAGAGGGAGAGCAGAAGCTGAGGACGGGCGTACTTGACTAAGTGATACTTGTTTGGGCTCAGATTTGAAAAGCTGGAAAGGGTTAGATTAAGGACTAATAGCTCGAGGTGTAGAGCAGTTGAGCAAGCTAGGGCAAGCCAAGGTTTTTGTCTGCCAGAGTATATATATTATAAGTACAGATAAGAAGAGGGATATTAAAATGGATATATAGATAAATAATATTATGCTCCAAGCTATATCTATAAATATCTCCAAACTATGACAGATCAATCTGTAAACGAATATAAGCTCCAAGTCTCAAACCAATATACTCCACTTGCACTCCACAGGGAGTGAGCGAGACAGCGATAGAGCTCTGGGCCTGGGTAATTCATGGAACGTGTGGAAGTTTTTGGCATTTGCTTTGAAAGCGACGCGCTACGCATACGCAATTAAATGCGCCTTACGCAGTGTGCGAAAAAAATAGCTAAAGAAAGCGCTCCAAGAGAGAGAGAGAGAGAGAGGGAGAGAGAGAGAGAGAAAGTGTGTGTCGACACTTGGCTTAAGCGGGGCGTGTATCCAACACACGCCCACTTGGAAGTCGCAATTTCAGCTTCGTTGTAATTAGTTTTCGCCACAAGTTTTTTCTACCCCTCTGGCACGCCTGCTCCAACCCCCTCCCTGCCTTCGCCCTCTAGCGACCCGAAGTTTGCGCTCTTTTCTTTGCTCTTGACTTTCTTTCGCCCTTTTTTTCGTTGGCCTTTAGCTATTTTATTGAATTTTCTTTTCATTTGTTTGTTGATTTTTGGGATTTGGCGCATTTCGTATGCACAGCGGATAAGGCGGGCAGCGGGCGGGAGCGAGACAGCGATAGTGAAGGACAAACGTAACGGAACTGAGCCAGCAGACAAATCTCTGTCTAAGTTGTTGCTGCTGTTGCTGCTGCTCTGCTTGGTCGCCTGTTTTTCCAATAAATTACTTTGTAATCAAGTGAATTCGAGTGCAAAAATAGGTGAAGAGTGTGCCAAGGGGGCGTAGCAGGGATGGGGCGGGGCGGGGCGGTGCGGGGCGGTGCGGTGCAGGTCGGAAATGTTGCAAGAACTTGATAAATGATGACTATAATTTGCAGCCAATATGCTTGCCATTAGACTCTGCTTATTTGCCAAGTGGAAAGAAACCGCAGACGAGACACAAATGACGAAAATCCCAATGAGAACGGCGAGGGGAGAAAATTCAACTCGAGGAAATCCGAATATTAAGAAATTTCCTATTTGCCAAGAGGATGTTGAGAGCTGCAAGTGAACTGTAACGGTAATTAGAATAGAAGCGTATCTCTACATAGTCTACATACTCTACATACTCTACATACTCTACATACTCTACATACTCTACATACTCTACATACTCTACATACCCTACATACTCTACATACCCTACATACTCTACATACTCTACATACTCTACATACTCTACATACTCTACATACTCTACATACTCTACATACCCTACATACTCTACATACTCTACATACTCTACATACTCTACATACTCTACATACTCTACATACTCTACATACTCTACATACTCTACATACTCTACATACTCTACATACTCTACATACCCTACATACTCTACATACTCTACATACTCTACATACTCTACATACCCTACATACTCTACATACTCTACATACTCTACATACTCTACATACTCTACATACTCTACATACTCTACATACTCTACATACTCTACATACCCTACATACTCTACATACTCTACATACTCTACATACTCTACATACTCTACATACTCTACATACTCTACATACCCAGAGAATGTCCCTAAATCAATCGATGAATGTGCTTCCTTTCCATCTCTATCTCTCTCTCTCCCTTTCTCTCTTTCCCTTCCCCTTTCTGCTTGCTTTAAGCCTTTTAACTTAGCCAAGTCTTAGAGCCAATATTTTATATCGCATGCAAATGGCTAATACGCTTAACAAAGCCAAGAAATCAACAATGAAAACATGTAAGCAAAATTGTCAAACGGCTGTTACTGACTAAGCAATACTCTGTCAGAGTACAAATGCCTCTAAAACTGTAAGCTGTCAAACTGCATATGAATGATGTTGGCTAAGTCAAGTTAACCAAGGCTGAAGCTGTATATTAAATGGGCAGCTAATATGCCCTTTTTCAAATGGCGAACAGGGCATGTTATGCATTAGCTGAGCAGACTTTGCCTGGCTGCCAAGGCGACTCGCCGAGGAAGCGAACAAGATGAACCTATTGAATGAGGAACTATATGTTATATATAAGTACATCAGTATCTATATATGTATATATATATTTATCTGTACATATCATGTATATATATACGAAATCAAATTGCTTGAATAAAAATTACAATGGAAGACTGAAAAGGCTAAATGTCTGTCAGTGGCAGATGCGGGCGCAATGATAGAATTAAAATTGGACTGCAAGGATTGTAATTACGCTCAAATAATATATAACGAAAAAAAGAGAAACAGGCACAAGGATATGCAACATGCTGAGCCAGAAAGAGAGAGAGAGAGAGTGAGAGAGGGAGAGACAGTGAGAGAGAGAGAAAAGTTTTGCCTCGTTTTTAATGAAATAAAATAAATGCAGCGAGCAGAGAGTAGCTCAAGGAGCCAAAGCAGCGGGCGGCAGCAGAGGCCAGAGAAGGGGAGCAGAAGAAGAAGGAGAAGGAAAAGGAGAAGAGGAGCAGCAGCAGCAGTAGAGGGAGGATAAAGAGCAGCAGCAAGCAGCAGGCAGCAGGTCGCCGGCTTCAGCCGCAAGGACAAAAGGCAAAAGTTGACATTACGGTTGTGTTTATGGCATTGTTTGTGGTACTCTCTGTGTGTGTGTGAGTGTGTGTGTGTGTGTGAGTGTGTGTGTGTGTGCTGTTGATATTATATTACATTTTATAAATTACATTTTGTGCGCAGGCTAATGCACAACATAAAAAGCCAAACGCTTGATTTTTATTCCTTGCCTTCAGTTGCATGCAGCAAATATTTATGCGCTGTGAGGACGGTTGGAGATGGGGTATATTAGCTGGCAGTTGAGCTGGAAATATGAAAAGTAGCATATATATAGGCATTGAATAGATGTATGAATTGTGGTATAAGGTGTGAGGTATAAGGTGTAGAGTATGGGGTGTAAGGTATAGGGTATCTTGCAGTCTAGCTATGCCCATATACCCAATATGTCTACATAAAACTTAGGATATACTCAGCTTGATATCTTTATATATAGCCAAGTCAAATGAAACACTCAATTCTCTTCCACACCCGAAGCAGAGCATCGCCCAGTCGTCTACGCCCGACTCACGTTTACTATTTAAGCCACAGTCATACATTAGCAGTCGCCTGAGGCAAAGTCCTGCGTCCTTCGCTCGAGTTTGACTTCAATTGCAGCAACGGAAATGCATTAAGAAATTCAACTTTGGCCCATGCAACAGTTGCACCAATCAGACCACGCCCCCCGCCCTTATAGCCCCCCACCCCCTTTTCTGGCCAAATGCTTTTAATAGGCACTGGCATAATGCAAACATATTTCCATATTGCCATAAGCCCGCCGATCTGAAGACCTCCCCCTCCCCCTCCAGCCTTTGAGCTGTTAGCTAATGCGATGTCTAGCCAATATATCGATTCAGATGTGACTTATTTATTTATATATAGAGAGAAATGGTATGGAGAACTAGGCGGGGTCGGTTGAGGCACTGTGAAGACTCGGTATAGTGAACAGCTGAGGGGAAATATTGGGAACAAATCATTAAGAAAGTCTTTTAGTGTAAGATATCGATTATTATCGATTATTAATGTCGATTGCATAAGATTATCATATAAGATATTTCTGAAGATTAGCTCCGGTACAGTGAAGAGTCCCTAAAGTGAACAGAAAATGCTTGAAAAATTCTTAAAAATTGTTAAAAATTTATATCTAGCAGAACGTAAAATAGAAGAGTTAAGAGAAGAGTAATTCGTATAGCAAAGAAGATAAAGGCACAGTGGGCACTCACTAGAGTGAACAGCTGAAGGAAAATGTCTAAGAAAAAATCAAATTAAATCTAGAAAATATTCCAAGAAGAGTGACTAATATAGCAAACTAGATGGAGGCACAGTGAGGACTGACTAGAGTCGCTGCTACGCCAGCTGAAGAAAAGGAACAGCTGGCCATCATCCGAGTGTTTACTGTGCCACATTATGAAGGCAGAAAACTGAATACAAAAAGCCGATTTGAAGGCATGTTCTGTATAAAGAGGCTTCCATCAAGCGAGTGTTCACTGTAGCAGCTGCACACGTGTCACTCCCTTGTAAATCAAAGCATCAAATTAAAAAACCAATTCGCATAACTGGCTAAAAAGGGACTGGGAGAGACAGAGAGGGAGAGACAGAGAGGGAGAGACAGAGAGGGAGAGGAAGAGGGGAAGCGAGCTCATCGACGCCTAAAAGCGCGCAAAATTTATACAAAATTTGTTTTCACTCAACGATTTTTTCCCTTTTAGCCTTCTCCTTGTTGTTGTTGTTGTTGTTGTTGTTGTAATTTTGTTATTGATATTTTTATGACAAATAATCCGCTTTCACAGCAATTGATGTCAGGTGAAATGAAAGTTAATACCCAACAACGAGTCCAATTTGATTGGGGCGCAGCTGATAAAAAGCGAACGCCCGAAACTTTTATGATTAAATCTATATGAATATATATATAAATATATATATATATATATATGTATATTTGATGTCGCTGCTGATAAGGCTAATGATCCCTTTGGCAATCATTATGATTGTATTACACATATTTGGCTTTAATAATAATACAAAACCAGCACCGACCTCCCTCTCCCTCTCCCTCCCTCTCTCACCTCCCACTCTCTTATCGCTCGACCTGTTTGATTTTGTATTAAATTAGTGCCATAAATGTTTTTGTTGCTGTCGTGCAGGCAACTGGCTGCAGTTCCCACGACTTATCGCAACAGCAACAACAACAATTATTTACAACAATTTATTAAACAATTTTATGGTGTTATCGTTGCATTACGCATACGCCGCATGAGCCCAAGCACTGCCTCCGCCATCGCCCTCGACTCCTCTGTAATGTAATTTCCGTTATGCATTTCCGTCCTCGACCACTTCAGCTGCTTTTCACCGCTGAAAATTGTGCGTAAATTTATTTATCTGCTGCAGTTTGGCAGCATGCGCGGCAGTTCATTTCCGCCGCAGCAGCTCATTGACGGCATCGCCGATGCTTAATGCGCGCTGCTGGGAGTGTTCCTGTCTGTGATTTCTGCTGGGAAATCGTTTTCATTGCAATATATAAAATGGGCTGCAATGAGCTGAATATGCGCTGTTAATAATAATAGTAATCATACAGCTAAGGCTAATGAGAGCAGCAATGATAATGAGCTGGCGAAGGAGCTCATAGCTGAGCCCCACAGGAATAATACTAATGAAACCAATACTAATACCAATGCCCCCAAATACTAACACTAATACCTATACAAACAGTGACTAGGCTAGTCCAATCTCTACATCAATTCCCAAGAATCATAATCCTGCATTAGTATAGCCAGAACTTACCCGCATTAGCTTACCCCTTATTTGTGTGGATCTCCTTCGATTGCATCCTTCCATTCGCGCAATCCTCGACAGTTTATTTGTAGTCTGCCGCTCCTACGGCTCTGCTCGGCTTCGCCATTATTTGCACTCACTCCACTGACATCCTCCTCCTCCTCCTCCCCCTCCCCCTCCTCCTCCTCCTGGCTGACGAAATTGGCTTCAATTATGCGCCGCATTATGAAATTATGAAAGTAAGTAGCTGCAGTTGCTTTCGCTTTGGCCAAATGTAATTGCCGCAATTTGCAGTCGCAGTTGCAGTCGCTAATAACGTTTATTAAAACCATAACAACGTGGGCCGTCAGCCTCCCCCTCCCACCCTCCTCCCCTCCCTTGTATACCATTAACAATGAATGTGGCATGTGGCATGTGGCATGTGGCATGTTGCATATGTGTTACGCTGGCAAATTACGCAAATCCTTGTGAAGCACATTAATGACAATTAATCGCTGCAAATTAAAATGATGACAATGCTCCACATACGCCACAAGGATTTACATGCATGCAGCCCCCTCTCGCCCCCTCTCGGCCCCCTCTCTTAACGTTAATTTACGAACTAAGCCGGATAGTTGATAAAGTGTTCGCCATTCAAGCGTCCCACGTCGCGCTCCCGCTGCTCCTGCCGCCGCTCCTCGTGCCGCCCATCGAGTCCCACGCCCAGTCGCTCTATGAACTTTGCCGAGCGATATCCATTTTTCTAAACGAGACACATATGCATATAGTACTATGTAGTATAGATAATGATCTGGGCTCACCTCGTAGTACAGTGTGCGCGCCTTCTTGGCCGCCTCCGGATCGAAATCCCAGTTGGTTCGCACATGAGTCACTGGCTCGCCAGCTACGTTGTTCTGCAGCGTTTCGCTGATCAGGCGCAGGATGAAGCCATCGGCTGTGCGAGAGCTCAGCAGCAGCAGAGAGCACTGAAAGTAGAGAAGAAGAAACTAAATTAATATAAGAAATAAAATTTTAATAAAAAAAATATATTAAAAAATATTGTATAAAAATATATTATTTAAAAAAAATTTAAAATCTACATAAAAAATAAGTTATACATAAAAAAATTTATATGTAAAAAAATTCTATGTGAATAAAATGTATACTAAAGATTTATATGTAAAAAAGTACATAAATATATGTGTAAATATAATGTAATAAAATTATGTATACAAAAAATTAATAAAAAAATCATGTAAAACAAAATTATACAAAAAAAATAATTTAAAAAAAGATATTATACAAAAAATTAATAAATAAAAAATGTTTATGTTAAACAAAATTATAAAAATATTTATTAAAAAAAAAATATTTAAAAAAATTAATGAAAAATATTTTTTAAAAAATGATATAAAAAAAAATTGTACACGCAAAAAATTAATAAATAAAAAATGTTATGTAAAACAAAATAATAAAAAAAAAAAGAATTATTAAAAGAAATATTAAAAAAAAAATATTATACAAAAAAATGTTTTTGTAATTATATACAAAAAATTCTTTAAAAAATGTTGTGTCATAATGAACCATAAAATGATCTTAATAATCATTATAATCATCATAATAAAAAAAAACTATAATGATTAAACAAATAATGTATATAATAAGGATTATTTAAGCAAAAATATAAAATCTATAAACATATGTATGTACTATATGCATTACATATTCCAAATCTATGAACATATATGCAACATATATTTAAAATATATATTTCATGTACAACAAAAAACTACTGCAAATTAGTATTAAAATAAATAATTGAACAAAATATATTTCAAATATATGAACAACATGGAAAACTTAAATATGAAATCACCTCAGCCCACTGCAGCTCTCGAAGTCTCGCAAGCGACTGATCGAGCGCTGCAGCTGGCGGGCCTTTATATAGCTGTCGAAGTCACTCAAGCCGGAGAGCAGCTGAAGAGCGTTGCGTTCTAAGCGAGTTTCTGTGAGTGAGTTTTATTGCTGAGAAGCAAACAGTGAGTGGGTTTTCTGTGTTGAGTGATGTGAACATTGGAGAAGCTATGTGAACACACTGGAAGGCATGGCTAGCTAAGAGTGAACGACTGGAAGTTACCCTGCACTCAGTTTATAGCTTAATTTGCATATATATTTAGCTTATACTGTAAACTTCTCTTAAAACTGCTTATTAACACTTAAATTAACAATAAATATACATAAATATAAATATATACAGCCCACATCTAGCTGCACATTCCACTTGCACCACTTAATAGCCATAAATCCGTTATTCGAGTTATTTTATTGCATAAACCAATCGACGCAAGGTCATTTTTGTTGTGATTATTTCAAATATTGCGCCACATTGAACCTGCGATCCACTTGCAGTCCACTCGAGATCCACTCTCAGCTTTCGATTTGAATACGAGTCGCGCCGTGGCTTAAATATTTCGCACAAGTGTTTGTTTTTGTTGTCTGCAGCTTTTTGTTTTTATGTTTAGCAAATTGAAACGACTTTCACACTTACGGCCAACAAAAACAAATATCTCATTTGTAGCATTTTCTATAATTTGAATTTTTAGTTTTGTTAGTAACTCGGAGCGGAGGGCAGCCCGTGCGAGTCACTGGACCATTGATCACTGAAACCAAAAGCTCGAACGAATCGCGCAGTTGCATAAAGCGCAGCCAAGCGCCAACGCAAATAAAAAGAAACCAAAAAAACTTACGGTAAATCAAGACATCTTGTTTGGCAAACCAATAACAAATGCCGATCGCTTGCAGAAGCATGTGTGAGCGAGCGAGACGGGGCGATGCGTGGCTTAGCGCGGGAGTTGAAGTGTGCGAAGGGGACAAAGCAGAGCTCTCCCAGGCAAAGCAGAACCCTGCAGGCGTGAGCGAGACAATTAGCAGAAATAAGTACTCAATAAAGTGATTGAGTGAGAAGTGAGGAGCGCGGAATACAATGCGACCAATTAAATGAATCCACATAGGAAGAAAGGTCAGCATCGAACTTTGACTTTGAGCGCGACCTTGAGCTGGCAGACTTTAAGTGCTCGGCGACAATTATATTTTTTTATTATTATTTTATTATGTTTTCGAGTCATTTTAATGGCAGACGGAACTAAGCTGTGGCCAAAGGTTAGTGGCACCTGCCGTAAAGTCGAGGAAGACATATAAATGGCACAACAAAGAGCAGAAGAAGAGAGACAAATTGGTTGCACGCACTATCACTGCAGAAGTTACATAATGGACCAGGCCATCAACAACATCATCATCATCATCATGATGATCGTGATGGGAAGGCAGCAAACCAGAAAAAGCCAAAGACAGCAACACTTCAGCAATTTGGCCTCAATTCCGTTTTGCGCTGCTTTAACAGCTGTGCCAAGCCAAGCTCTCTCTCTCTCTCTCTCTCTCTCTCTGCCACTCTCTCATTTAGCTACGTGCCTGACTGCATGTCAACCTGTCAAATTCAGCTATTAGTTACGCCAGCTGGCAAAAAGCTTCAGTGAATTTCCGGCTTCTGCTGTCCAGGAAGCAGCGCGCTGCTCGCTCGCTCAGCGCAGGACTTTCACTTTCATGCAGCGAGAGAGAGAGAGAGAGAGAGAGAGAGAGAGCGCATACACACCTACCCATGTATATTGGGTCAGAGCTTTTCAAGCTGAGCTTTTAAAGCTCTTGCGCTTGCGCTCTGCAGCGTGCGCTGACTGCGGCTGGCATTCAGTTACCAAACAAAACGCGCGCGGTCAACAACTTAACCGTTAGGCGTTGTCAAACATCATTCGGATATATATATAGATTCACAAGCAAATCTCTTTTAGCCATGGCAAATTTGAATACGCTGCTGCTGCCCGTAAGTATTTGACGGGGAGCTCTCTCCCGCGTGCGTGTTGACCCCATCAATTAACATGGCCAGCGACAGCCAGCGCTGACACAATTTCCGCGCGAAAGTCGCACCAAAAAGAAAAGTGTCCGCACCTGCCAGCCAGCCAGCCAGCCAGCCAACCAGCCGCGCATGTGGCTGGAATGCGCAATGAACTCGACTCGTCGCATCGTCTGTCGCTTGCGCTGCTCCCATTGGTCAGGCGAATTGATGTCGGCGCCTAATTCGCAGGCGCTGCACGACCGAACAAGAGGAAGACGAGCGCAAAAGAGAGACCTTGAAATGTGCTCATTGCCCAATTCTGCAACTGATCAAAGCGCTCTCTCGTTCTCTCGCTCTCGCTCTCGCTCTCTCTTACGCTCGCGCGCTCGCATTGGCCAATTGCAGAGCTTACAAAATGTGTCATAATCTTAAAGCTCAGCCACTTGTTTTACTTTGGTTTCTTTGCACTCATTGTTGTTGTTGTTGTGTTGCATAAGCAAGGCAATAACCGCTATTGTTGTTGTTGCTAGTTGTTGTTAGTTAACTGGATTCGTCGTGCATTTATTACGATTTATATGTGTGTCTGACACACTGAACTAATGAGCCGGCTTTACTTTTGCTTCATATCTACTTATATTGAATTATTGTTTGTTTTTTGTCTCTCTATCTTAGCTAATTTTCTTAATTGTTGCATTTGTTGCAAACACTTCCCATGCCACAGTGCAGCCGCGCGCTCCGAATTTTCAGTATTTTGAGAGGTTTGTATAACACTTTTTGTATTACACTTTTTATGTTCATCAATAAAAAAATAAAATAAAAAAACAAATGTCTTTAAACAGACCCAAATACCGTTATCCGTACTATGACGAAAATGGACGCGGCAAGCTATTGTATGGCTATGGCGGACCGGATCTGTATCAATACAAGACCTACACGCCGCTGGAGGGCATACACTAAGCTCTAACTATAATTTTAAGCAAATATGTATCAATTAATTGTAAATTTAGCTAAATAATTTATGCAATTTGAAAATACAAATAAAAGGCGCCAAATGCGGGCATTTAAATACAACGAACAACTTGTTGCAGTGAACGTGAGCCATAGATGGCGCTAGTTTGTAGTTCTAAATGCGAATGGCTACGTTGCGCTGCGAATGGCAAGTTCTAAGTAGAGAAGAAGCAGCAGACGCAAACGTTGCGAATTCCTCGAGTTTGATTGCATTAAATAAATAAAATAGATATTTATAAAATTCGAAGTGCAGAAGATGTCTCGCAAGGAAGCGCTCTCGCAGTTCATCAATCAAATACACGGCAGACCCGTGGCCGTCAAGCTCAACAATGGCGTCGACTATCGAGGTGAGAACCTATCGCCGGCTTTTGCTTGGGACTTGAATTGAATTGAAATGAATTCTAAATTGCTGTCTAGGTGTGCTGGCCTGCCTGGATGGCTACATGAACATCGCGCTCGACCAGACCGAGGAGTACGTCAACGGGCAGCTGAAGAACAAATATGGCGACGCCTTCATAAGGGGCAACAACGTGCTCTACATCTCCACCCAGAAGCGTCGCGTGTGAACGGATAAACGATAATTAAATAAGTGAACAAATAACTTACAATTTATTTCATAAATACATTAAAGTACCCTCGTCATCATCATCATACATCATCTCTTGCTGCGCGCTATCGCCCCAAAGTGCCGCAGCTGCCCGATGGAGTAGCCCGCGCCGAGGGCCGCGATGAGATTTTCGCCTCGTCGGCCGAACTTTCGCTCGTAGAGGGGGCGCCAGTTGCGGCCGAAGTGGGGGTCGAAGGGTATCTCGGTGGGCTGCTGGAACGGCGAGTTGCCCAGGAACAGCCGCTCGAGGTAGTCCAGCACGGCCTTCTTCTTCTGGAAGTGCACGATGATGGGATTCGCCTGGGCCCCAAAGCGCGCATCCTGCGAGTCTAGATTCTTGAAGTACTGAAAGTTCACCAGGTCCACATTCGAGAAGTCAAAGCCCTCCAGCAGCGTCGCCTGCGCGCCCATTGCTTCCAGCAGCAGCTGTGATTAGGCACGTCCCAATTAGTCGCTCCGACTAGCACTTAGTCCACTAATTGCCCACTTACCGCCAATCCGAGTGCCATTAACATGGAATTCCACATTTCGCTACGCTCCTCTCTGCTGTCCACGCGAACTCCAACTGATTTCTACAAATTTCGGCCAGCGCTTGTCCAGCATGAATTGTCCACCGATCATACATATACATATATATACTATATGTATATATATTTGTCTGTTTTCCCCTCGTTGTCTTTTGTCGTAATCAATGCCAAGTTACTCAATCGGACGCCCAGCCAAATGTAAAGACAATACGTGCTCTCCCACCTCCGCCAATTAATTGTCATGCAGCTCGCAGAGTCTAGCCCAAGCTGAACCTGAACCCCCCTCCTCCACACCTGGCTCACCTGTAATAACCCGTCCAAGCGTTAAGAGCAGCCGACAAAATCTGAAAAACAACTTTTGATCCAAATCATTTTGCGTACGCTCCAAATATTGAGTTAGTCCGAGAAAGATATATGCTGTCAGACATGTCTGGACATACCCTGCCACGCCCACTCTCCCAGCTCAGGCTCTACTTCTCTCAACCTGTTTGATAAGCAAAGCGGCTTGTGCTTCAGCTTATCTGCCAGATCTGTACTATATATGTATATATATAACACATATTCACATATCTAACTTGGCGACAGTCCACACTGCCTGCCACGCCCCCTAACAACTCCAGCCACCTTCTTCTTCGCCTCCCTTTCGTTAAGCCGAAGCTAAGAAACTGATAAAAACTTAGCAATTCGCATTTGCTTAAAACTTTGAACTAAATTAAGTTATGTACTTAAATATGCCTGGCTATGGCTTAAGCATTTCGTCTAGCTTTGACCTAGCAACTTGTCACGCCCCTTTGGCTGCTAGACGCCCTCTTCCGGCTACACTCTGTTAACAGCTTTTGGGCAAAAATACTAAAAATAAAGCCGTGCTACAGTAGAGCCTGGCTAAGTTGAGCAGTTGAAAACAGCAAACAAATTCAAATTTAATAAATTTCCATAAATAATTTATAAACACTCAAAGAGCAACTAAAGTTAATAAAAACAGGCAGCTTTAGCGCCTAGGCAGGCTTTACTGTAGTTCCACATATATTGCTAGTTAAGTATGCCTGTGTGTGTGTGTGTGGGTGTCGCCTGTCTTCAAATATGGTTTATAAATTATTTTATTCATACAAATTTCGTTGCGGCTTTAACTAAAAATTTCTATTTTGCATTTAATATCAGAAATCGATTTTAAAATATATATTAATTATATATATATGAATGTGGCTGGCCTGACTATTTACCGTTTCGTTTATTATTATTATATGTAAAATCACATTCCTATTATTTATATATATATTTTAATGTTAGGCAAATTTCTGCTTCGCTTTTCAACTTAAATTTCTTTTTTTGTTTTTCCACTTAATAAACGCAAAGTATAATATTCTGTGTGTGTGTGTGTGTGGGGGGGCAAATGAAAAACAAGGCGTGGTTAGGAGATTGCTCATGGGATTCACTTGGACCAGGCGATCAATTGTTTCATGTCTGGATCTGTGGAGTAGCAAAGAGCATTAGTTTCACTTGGCAATTTACAGGGTATCTACGTAGCCTACCATCCTCCTCGTCGGTCACGACAGCCGCCGGGACTGGCTTCTTCTTTTCCTTGACTTTCTCGGGCAGATCTTCGGTTGGCGCTTCGGGCAGCGTGGGCGTTGGCTCGGGTATGCCAATGATCTCCTTGTCGAAGTTCTCTTGCTCCAGCTCGTCGAGCTCCCGCTCCAGATCCTCATCGTCCAGATCGGCGCCGAAGGCCACTGGATTGGATATGGCATCGGATATCTCACGCGCCACGTCCTGCTGCTCGGCTATGTCGTCCATCATATCGTGCACCTTGTCCACATCCCTAGCAGAGCACAAAAGCAGAAGATTAGTGGGATTCGACTGGGTCTCTTCGAGTCAGAGAGAGAGAGAGAGAGAGAGAGACAGTCTACTTACATGTTCTGGTGCGCGGATTTCAAGGCGTCTGCTGCGTTCTTCATGGTGGTCAACACCGCTGTGTTCGTGTTGGCGCTCTCCAGCGCCTCCCGCTGCATCTCGATGGTGGATAAGGTGCCATCGATCTGCTGGAGCTGCTTCTCCAATCGCTTCTTCTTTTTGAGGGCCTGCAGCGCGACTGGAAACAGAGAGCAACAGTAATTTGAATACACAGATAAGGAAACTTAGAGTAAACAACGTGAATCTCTCGCAGTGGATGACAAATTTAGCTCTTTGTTATCTTTTGCCCAATTGAAAAAACAATTAATTAAATGTTTATATTACGTTCTTAAGGGGGGTTTAGCATACAATTGCGTCCAGCCAGTTAAGCAGCAAGAAAGGCAAGAAATACATATTTATATATAGAGGATTCTTTACGTGGCAAACTGATGCGTTTTTTCGTTCAGTGTAAATTTCATACTTCACGAAGGCAACAAAAACAAAAGCAAAAGTTAGCAATAAATGAGTCATAGCAGGTGGCCCGTCGGGCCAGGTGAACCCCGGATTTGGTTGATTTATTGATTGGCACATACCTCTTTTGTTTTTGGACGCGTTCTTTCGTGCTGTATTTAACTCCTCCTCGATTTTGGACTCGAGAAACTCTTGTTTCTTTATCAGCATATTCTCGGTCTCGCGCAGCTTCTGTATCGCCTCGCCTGTGGTGGGGGCGACCTCCTTTTTGCCACCAAACATTTTCCCGAAGAAGCTCATCGTGTTCCCTACTGCCTTTTAGCACAAATTGTATATTATATTATAATTAATTAAAGTTTTTCCTATTGCGTTCTTCCTGCAGACTCTCGTCTGGTGTTTTTGTCTATGGGCGAGTGTGCGTCATCGTGTTATCGAAAAATAATTAGAAACATATGCAAACAGCACGAGACGATATCGATAGGCGAATATGCAGCCGTGCTAATGTACCAGCCCTGACAATCGAAGGCTTGTTTGCCAGCCCTGCAAGAACTGAAAACAGAGTTATTCGCCGCAAATGCATTGACAACAAAATAGAGTACAAATAATTGGCAAATGGCGAATCGCACGGTTAAGGAGGCGAAAAACGTGCACGGCACTAACCCGCAGTACTTGATAGAGAAGATCATACGCTCGCGCATCTACGACTCCAAGTACTGGAAAGAGCAATGCTTTGCGCTCACCGCCGAGCTGCTGGTCGACAAGGCCATGGAGCTGCGCTTCGTCGGCGGCGTCTTCGGCGGTAACATAAAGCCGACGCAGTTCCTCTGTCTGACGCTCAAAATGCTACAAATTCAGCCGGAGAAGGACATCGTCGTGGAGTTCATCAAGAACGAGGAGTTCAAGTATGTCCGCGCCCTGGGCGCCTTCTATCTGCGGCTCACGGGCGCCGCCATCGATTGCTACAAATATCTGGAGCCGCTCTACATTGACAATCGTAAGCTGCGTCGCCAGAACCGCGCCGGGCAGTTCGAGATCGTCTATATGGATGAGTATATTGACGAGTTGCTGCGCAACGATCGCGTGTGCGACATCATATTGCCGAGGATACAGAAACGCTCCATACTGGAGGAGAACAATGAGCTGGAGCCGAAGGTTTCGGTGCTGGACGAGGATCTGGATGATGAGGTGCCCAGCGAGGACGAGGCCAAAGAGTCCGACGAACACGACTCGAGTCGCCAGAAGAAAAATTCTTCCAGTTCAGTGCGACGTCCGCGTCGCGGACGCTCCAAATCCAAATCTCGTGAGCGAGATCGACGAGCCGCTCCGCCCAGCAGTAATGCTCGCTCTAGAGACTACTACGACGAGCTGGAAGAGTATGACAGGCAGCGCAATCGAGTGCGGACCCGAGACACACAGAATCACAGCAGCAGCAACTACAATGACGACCACGATCGCCGCCAGTCCGGTCGCAATGAGAACCGAAGGGACGGAGAGCGAGACAGACGCGATAGGGATCGAGATCGTGAACGGGAGAGGGAACGCGAACGGGACCGAGACCGGGAAAGGGAGCGAGAGCGAGAGCGCCATGGCGACAGAGACCGTGAGCGAAACGGCGACAGAGAGCGCGAACGGGAGAGGGAACGAGACCGCAGCAATCGTCACGAGCATCGGGAGAGAGATTCACGCAACGATCGTGAGAGACGACGCTACTAAAATGCAATTTTTCATTATTTTGTAAAGATTTACAAGAATTAAATTTCGAAAATCAAATAGTAACCAACAAGAGCTCAACTGGCTCAAAATGAACCAGTTCAGTGAGAACTGCGCCAAATAGCAAAATAACTCAAAATGGCACGGTAAACAAGAACAGCTGTTTGAGCAAGGCAAAACTTGATATATAAAAAAATAAACTACTAAACTGTAAGCCAAAACTAATGTATTTATACATATATTAATACAATATTTGATTAAATGAAAGGGTTTTCTACTGAAATTAAACACAAAATGTATACTTATTTCTGATTGAATGCGACAAGTGGCAACGCTGCAATTTACTCAAAATGGCATGGTAAACAAGAACAGCTGTTGCTGCACTGCAAAGCTTCGCGTTTAGAAAGTTTGCGACGCGCTGAGAGTTAATGAGGGACAGCAGAATAAATATTATTAAGCAGTATTGTGTGAAGTGCAAACGCAGCTGGGCAGAAGTTCCGTTACGCTAAATTACGCGCTCTCTCACACACACACGCACACACATACAGCAATTGCGAACGTCGCAAATTGTAAATAGCGCGATTTGTGTCAGTGCAGATAAACGAGTTATTTTTATACCCTGAACCCATTGAAAATGGGAAAAAAGGGTATAATGGTTTTGTGAAAATGTATGTAACAGGCAGAAGGAGGCGTGGCAGACCCCATAAAGTATATATATTCTTGATCAGGGAGAGAAGCCGAGTCGATTTAGCCCTGTCCGTCTGTCTGTCTGTCCGTCTGTCCGTCTGTCCGTCTGTCCGTCTGTCCGTATGTTTGAACGCGTCGATTTCAGAAGATATAAGAGCTAGAGACTTCAAATTTTTTTTGGAAGTTCGTGTATAGTACGATTCGATCGAGTTTGTTTCAAATATTCGATAACTATCATCGTTTTAATGTTATCGATTAAAAACCGATATCTTCATTTAGTTATAAAATTCTATTTAATTCATCTTTATAGTTAGAGTCTTCAAATTTAGCATTTAGTGTTATTTGAGCCTTCTGCAATTTCGGTTTTTGTTAAATTTTGGATGCCACGCCCTCAAATTGCTCCTTCGCCTCAAATTGCTAAATCACGTATTTCAAGTACTAGAGACTTGTGCTTTGGCACATACACACATATGAATGTCATGATCACGCCCCACAAATTTGATCAAAATCGTTCGACTAGAAAAAAAGTTATTAAACAATTAATATCTCATATTATCGGCGTCTTGCAGCAGCAGCGAAGCTGATGAGTCATAATGCACAGTTAGCAGATTGTGTGCTTGTACTTGCGTCTGTGTGTGTTCTTGTGCAATTTTGGTTTTTGTTAAATTTTGGATACCGATTCCAAATTTCCCCAAATTTTTAAATTGAAGGTAGTTGCAAATAAAGCCAATATCAGAATGAATTTGTATACTTTTTATACCCTGAACCCATTGAAAATGGGAAAAAAGGGTATAATGGTTTTGTGAAAATGTATGTAACAGGCAGAAGGAGGCGTGGCAGACCCCATAAAGTATATATATTCTTGATCAGGGAGAGAAGCCGAGTCGATTTAGCCCTGTCCGTCTGTCTGTCTGTCCGTCTGTCCGTCTGTCCGTCTGTCCGTATGTTTGAACGCGTCGATCTCAGAAGATATAAGAGCTAGAGACTTCAAATTTTTTTGGAAGTCCGTGTATTGTACGATTCGATCGAGTTTGTTTCAAATATTCGATAACTATAATCGTTTTAATGTTATCGATTAAAAACCGATATCTTCATTTAGTTATAAAATTCCATTTAATTCATCTTTCTAGCTAGAGTCTTCAAATTTTGCATTTAGTGTTATTTGAGCCTTCTGCAATTTCGGTTTTTGTTAAATTTTGGATGCCACGCCCTCAAATTGCCCCTTCGCCTCAAATTGCTAAATCACGCATTTCAAGTACTAGAGACTTGTGCTTGGGCACATACACACATATGAATGTCATGATCACGCCCCACAAATTTGATCAAAATCGTTCGACTAGAAAAAAAGTTATTAAACATTTAATATCTCATATTATCGGCGTCTTGCAGCAGCAGCGAAGCTGATGAGTCATAATGCAGAGTTAGCAGATTGTGTGTTGGTGCGTGCGTCTGTGTGTGTGTTCTTGTGCGTGCGTCTGTGTGTGTGTATGTATTGCTTGCTACATATGTACATACATATAAAAGTAACGGAGAATGTTAGCGGCTCTTAGGAATCGCAGTTCTTCGCAGGGTTCAGGGGATCTCTTTGTCGAGCAGTCTCGACTAGAGCACTCTTACTTGTTTTGTTTTTAATTTAGCTAATAACAATTCAGAATGATTTGCTAGTTCCTTTGTCTAAACAAACAAATGAAACAGCTGCTCAAAGTATAGAAATCAACAAATTAAAGCCAATAAGATGAGCCTACGATCTGACGATCGAGAACCCTTAGTGGACGAGGAGGAGCAACTGCCACGCCTACTAGATGCTGCACAGTCCACCTCCGACATAGAGGCGCCCGCCCCGCCCACAGACAATGGTGGCGCCAGCCCACCCAAGTGGTTTATCCTGGAGCCCGCAGTATTTCTGATTTTTATGGGTCGCAGCTTAATTGGTAATTAAATCTGATCTAAGAGAGAGACAGAGAGAGAGAGAGAGAGGGAGTCTGTCGTAGTCACAGTTTACTGTACTCTTTTTTAGGGGCGGTGCTGCAGAACCAAATACTGTACCAAACCTGCGTGACGATCATGCACTTCAACGAGACCCAGTGCGAGCCGCTGCTGGGCGTCGATCGCGGCTCGCAGGAAACCAAAGTAAGATCTTATCTTATATATGGTATATATACTCTATAAGTAATGTTGGTTTGCCTAACTGAGTTGGTATTGACAATAGAGAGAGAGAGAGAGAGAGAGAGGAGAATAGAGGGCACTATATATAACTATGTATGATATATATATGTATATATAGATGACTATATATAGTTACTATTCGAGTTATAAGGGCCCTATGAAGCATATGTGCTGGTAGCTGTAACTAGTCATCTATGAAGTTATTCAAGATCTATGCCAAACTGAGTTTCCCTGTAGAGATCTATATATATCTGTGAATAACTAAGTATCTAATACAATCTTACATAGTATATATAGTATAGATCAGTTCTGGTATCATATCTCATATAATTACTAACTGCTTACTACAATATCTTATAGTATAGATCAGTCTTGGAATCATATATCATATAATAACGAACTATCATATAGTATATATATCGTATAGATCAGTTTTTGTATCATATTTTACTGTTTACTACAATACCATATAGTATAGAGTGTATAGATCAGTTTTGGTATCATATTTCATATAGTAATTGACTATCATATAGTATATATAGTATAGATCAGTTCTGGTATCATGTATTTAATACTGTTTAGTCTTCCATACTATACTCTCTTCATATCTACCCTCTTATATGGAAGAGTATTCCATATTTCCTTGAGAATTTTGACTTTTTTCTCTCTCCTCTCGCTTTTATCTCATTATAAAAGGAATTTGAGCATTTCTTATCGCTCGAATTGTTTTATTCCAATTTCCATTGTGCTCAAGGGCTCAGCTTTACGAACTGTTTCAGAAGCATCAGCGAAATCGAATCAGAACAAAAACAAAAACTATTCGATGATCCATTGTTTGACTAGACAGACAGAGAGAGAGATAAGAATGAAAAGCTCTATAAATATATATAATGTATTGTAATGTGGTTCAGCTGTTATCGGGGGCTTACGGATGCGGCATGACTAATTGCTGAAGGGGGCGAAATATATTATCGATCAAGGAACGCTTCGATCTGACTGCACCCAAATGGCACGCGATGAGTCAGCCTTCAACTAGTCCGGCAGCTGCTCGGAACTAATTAAGAACTAAAATTGGTTTTGCAGAAGCTGGAGACCGAGGTGCAGGGCTATTCCGCCGACATCACGATGGCCATATCGCTGCTGGAGAGCATTATGCCCGCCTTCGTCAGCCTCTTCATCGGGCCGTGGTCCGACAAGTTCGGCAGGCGGCCTATACTGCTGACGGTCTTTACGGGTAAGATTAGAGATCAAAGATTAGTATGTTGTAGATATCCGTATATCCCATGCCCATTCGCAGGCTACGTCGTCGGCGGCTGCATCTTGATGGCCATCTCGGAGGTAACCATGTTCCGCAACATCAGTCCCTGGTGGTTCCTGCTCGCCTCGGTGCCGTCCGTGCTGAGCGGCGGCACCTGCGCCCTGATCACCGGCATCTACTGCTACATCTCCGACGTGGCCAAGGAGCAGAAGCGCGCCCTGCGGTGAGACCCGCCTCTAATCGATCCCGATCTCCGGCTTATTTGGGTTCACTTTCAGCATGGTCCTGAACGAGGCCTCGCTCTGCGCCGGCATGATGGTGGGCAACGTGGCGAGTGGCTATATCTATGCGGCCACCGATTCGGTTACGCTGTTTGGCATTGCGGCTGGGCTGATGTTGCTGGCGCTGCTGTACGTCTACTTCCTGGTGCCGGAGAGCCTGCCTGCGGAGGACATGCAGCGGGGATCGCGGGTGCGCGAGTTCTTCCGCTTCAGCCTGGTCAAGGATCTGGTCAGGACGAGCGTGCTGCCGCGGGCGAACTTCGATCGGGCCTTCATCTGGCTGACCATGGTCGCGCTGACCATTACCATCTTCAACATGGAGGGCGAGAACACGGTCAACGTGATGTTCATGCGCGAGCAGTTCGACTGGACGATCAAGGACATCAGCCGGTTCAATGCGGCTCGCATCGTCATCCAGCTCTTCGGCAGCGTCGCCGGCATGATCCTGCTGCGGCGCGTCCTCAAGGTCTCCATCATCAGCGTGGCCATGCTCTCGCTCGCCGCCTGCGTCCTGGAGAGCACGGTGCGCGCCACCGCCAAGTACTCCTGGGAAATGTACCTGGGCATGACGCTCGGCATGATGCGCGGCGTCCTCGGACCCATGTGCAGGGCGATACTATCGCACGTGGCGCCAGCCACGGATGTGGGTGAGTAGTGTCTACCCTCTCTCTCTCTCTCTCTCTCTCTCTCTCTGTCAGCTCTCTAACCTTTGTCCTTTGCCAGGCAAAATCTTCGCTCTGACCACATCCATGGAAATGGTCTCGCCGCTGGCTGCTGCGCCGCTCTATACGTCCGTCTACAAGGCAACGGTGGCCTTCTATCCAGGCGTCTTCAACTTCATCAGCGTTGGCCTCTTCTTTTTCTGCTACATTCTAATGGCGTAAGTAGTGCCTGCGAGGGCAGCTTGAACAGTTTTCGAGCTAATCAATTTAAAATATTCATGCAAAACTTGCAACTTTAACTTCGAATACTTTTTAGACTGATCTCGTTTGCTTATCTGATTATATGCGAGGGTAGTCAGAAGAGTTTTCTTTACAATCAACTACTTAGACAAAGTCTTTGTTCGGATCGAAAACTTTTCAGACTTATCTCGCATATATGTACATATATAATTTCTTTTAGCATCATATACGAGGGTAGTCTGTAAAGTTTTCGACAGAACCAGATATTTGTATTTATGCATAGAGTAAAACTTAAAATCAAATACTTTTCAGACTTAATTTGCATAAATGTATACATACATTTTTACATTACATGCGAGGGTAGTCTGAAAAGTATCGAAATTTACCATAAATAGCATTTGAATTGAGTTTGAAAACTTTTCTGACTGCCCTCGTATATATTATATAGAAAAGCCTTTAAATCTCTCTCTCTCTCTCTCTCCTTTTGCAGCATCATCTTTGGCATTCAGAAGTCGATGAATAATTCAAGCGTCTATAAGGTCATAGGCAGCTAACCATAGACTACCTCAACGCCCCCCACCTCCCCCCCACGGCTTAGCTCAATTCGCAATACCTTAACGAAAACGCAATTTACCGTTTTATTGTGATGTCTAGACAGAATTGTTTTAATGCGTATATATGTCAGGTTAAACTGTATGATAGTTCATTTTATATATCAGTATGTGAGAAGTATTAGAAGTTTTTTTGTCAATTTTGTAATTGTGATTGTAACTGTAACTGTAAATGTAAATGTAACTGTAATTTGAATCAATTCGTAACTGCCCATAGGAACTGAACTGTATATAATACACAATATCTCCTCTATATATTGTAAATTTTACAAACAAAGTCAGAGACGATCAAGCAAATTGTATTATAAAACTAAACAATTAAACCGATTCAAAATAATATCTAAGATTCTAGTTTTTATTGCTTATTATAGTTAAGGGGCTCGCGCTTAAGCCCAGGTCAGATCACAATTATTTATAAATAGAGACTAAGACTAGACTAGGCTAAAAGTCAGATATAGGAGGGTCGGATCTCATCGGGCTTCTCTATTTAAGCACCTTGGCGTAGTACTGCTGATGCATGAGCTTGATGCGCAGCACGCAGCTGTTGAGACAGACATTAGCATTAGCATTAGCATTAGTATTGGCATTAGCATTAGCTTACCAGATGCATATGAAGGACATCATATAGAAGCCCACGCTCATGAAGTTGAAGAGACCCGGATAGTAGTTGAGCGAGCGCTTGTAGACGAAGGTGTAGAGCGGCGCAGCGACTAAACGAACAACAATTCATTAATAATCAATAATAATCATTGGCAATGCTAATGAACAGCGCGCATTGGGCCATGACGTACCGAAAGGTGCAAACGACTGAAGAACATTTTTGATCGAGAAGATTTTGCCTGCAGAACGAACAGAAATCGAAAGATAGATTAGGATTATAGATATATATATATATATATGTAGCTAAAGCATACCCAAATCGGAGGTAGGTACTATATTGGAGACAATGGTGCGGCACATGGGTCCGCCTATGGAGCGGAAGACGCCCAGCACTACCGACAGATACATGTGCCAAGCCTGCGTCGAGCAGCCCCTCGCCAGGTTCTTCAGAATTTCCGAGGCGAAGGCAAGCAGCGCCAAGGTCACCACAGATAGACGAAAGATCTGTGAATATATATATATATAGAATTGAGATCAGGCTAGACATTCAATTGGAGCTATGCTCAGCCATGGGCATAGTTTTATAGCTTTCATTCAGTCTTCAAATTCAGTTACATTTCAAACTACCCTCGTATGTAGCATGTCTTATATACATGCTATATTTATAGTATTTCCTTACCTTGCGCAGTATCAGAAAGCCAATGAGTGCGCCCACCATGGGCACCAGGTGGCTCACCGTCTCGTAGAAGGTGTAGTCCCTGACAGACCAGTGGAACTTCTCGCGCACGAACAGGTACATGACAGTCATGACGCCATCTGCCGGTAGAGAAATGTTAGTGACCGACTCACAGATACCCTATGAGCAAAAGATGAGGTTGACTGTGACCTACTGCCGAATACTCTGTACCAGAAACTAATGATAGTTTAACTATTGAGTGATACCCTGTACTCGAAAGTGAAGGCTGTTTTAGACTAGAGTGATGGACTACAAAATACCCTATAATTTAGTAGTCTAGAGTGAACGTCTAGTAGTTACTCTGTATACAAAACTATAAACTGTTTTAGTAGTAAATGAACGACTGGCAGATACCCTGTAATGTCAAATAACGATTGATTTAAGCTAAATAGTTCATAGATACTCTAACCAACTGTTAGCTTTGGCTGTACTATACGACTATGAGATATCCTAGCCCAGTTTCGTTTATGCTTTACGACTAGGAGATACCCTATACTCGAAAGTATACCTTAGTTCAAATTGAGATACTTTTTACTCCATAACCTATATAAGAAAGTTATATTAATCTATAGCTAACAATACCCCATTAACAGCTGCTGATCCCCCCCTCCTTCTACCCTTGTCGAACTTACCAAAGACGAAGATGGACAGGCACATGGCCATTGTCACTAGCCAAATAATTGCGCGTGCGTGATTTTCGCGCGGCTTCGTACAGGTGCTAACCATATCGCGGATGTGTGAAAAGCTGAATAGTCCGGTCTTTTTGGTGTCGGTTTCGGGCGGCGCCTTGCACTGGGCCTGCGCCTTCTCCTTGGGCGGCAGCTGTGCCACATATTTGGCCAACAGATCCTCGTCGAAGGACATGTTGGGCGTGGCGGGCGTGGGCAGCTGCTGGCATTGTTGCTTCTGCTTCTCCGGGTCTCTGTCGCAGTCAGGATTCATGAAAATGGGCGGACAGTCAATGCCCACACATTCCGGCTGCAGATCACATGGCGTAATGGGCATTTCCTTTTCGGTGCTGGCAGCGGCGGCTTCGGTCGCCATCTTCGCCTCGTTCGCCAAGCGATAGTTGAGGCTCTCCGGCACGAAAAATATGACAAAGAGGGAGCCCAATGTGGTGATGCAGCCGGAGATGCCAATCGTGATGGCCGAATTGGTGGCTGCATAAACGAAACTGGACAGGAGCGAGCCACTGGTCAAGCCGATGAAGAACAGCGACTCCATGAAGATCATGCTGAGATGAGATAGAGATAAGATTAGATAACTAGCCCTGCTCCTAGAGTGCTCAGCTTACCGATATGGCCGCGTTTTGGTATCCGTTATGTCCGAGATGAAGCAGAGAGCGGCCACAGAGAAGACGCAGTTGCCGCCGAGCATGGAGTGGGGCACAGCGGCCACAATATACCACCAAGGATTGATTTCGTAGTAGGTGGACAGCTCACAAATGCCAGACGTAACCAGAAATGACAGAGCGAAACCTGCAAAAACACATTAATTAATTATAATAAATTTATTGACCAATCAAATTAAAGCTTGACGTCATTTTTCTCTAACTTGGCTGCTCTTAATCTCTTATTCTCACTCCCACTCACGCCCTGCATGCGAAATTCTACCAAACTCAGCTGTGTTCAAGCAGCTGTCTCGCTCTCGCACAGGACTCAGGCAAAAGCCGCTATTCAATACTCAGCAAGCGCTAGGGCAAGCGAATAGCTGAGCAGAACAAAATAAAAGCAGGCAAAAGTTGCAGCAGAGGCGTCAAGAAAATTTTTTGAAGGGGATCAGAGATTTTTTGAATTAAAAAATATAATTTTAAATATAAAAAAATTTTAAATATAACATTGCTCTGCATACTATTAGAAGAAATGATAATTAAATTTATATTCACAAAATTCAATGTAGTGAAAAGAGGGGTTACCTCACTTTACCTACGCCCCTGCTTAAAAGAGCAAAGAATTAACCGTTACATAAGAGCAGCCAACACACTGATGTAGATGTACATAATTTTCATTTACCAATCATAGAGACGATGAGCAACGGCTTGCGTCCATAGTGATCCGACCAGGAGCCAATGAACAGGCCACAAAAGGCAGGCACAATACTCTCCAGCAGCGTGCGCGACAGAAATAGATTAGCCACATATGGCTGCAGTTCCGTTTCAATTGCCTGCAAAACAATGCAAGTTAGTGAGCGTGTAATTAAAGAGTGTGTAAATATAACAAATATTTATACACAGACCTTAATCTCGGCGCTGGCATTTTTATCGTCCAGCAATTTGCAGTCGGTGACATTGTAGCGAAAGATCACTGTGCAGGTCTGATAGATTATCTGGTTCCTCATGATGGTATCTAAGTTTTCGATGGTTAGTTAGCTGATACATAATGGAAATTCGGGACACTCACTGGACAAGGTGATCGAGAAGAGCAGCATGAAGACAACCGGTTCTATGTAGACCATGTGGAAAATCCGATGCCATTGGACGTCGCGCAGACGCTTTAGTGTCGATGTCGGCGAGACTTTTTGCACCATTTCGACAACTTTTGCTTAGCTCGTATTAAATTACAGTCGGAGATTGCCAAAATTCTTGGCTTGGTCAACTGGCTGCGACTGAATTCGCAACGACTTAAATTGCATATATATATAAGTTAGAGTTTTTTGAGCTACAGTTCAACGAATCTATATTTTAGAGGCCGCTTAGTTACATAGTATGTTTATTAATTAGACGCAGGCAACGACATATTGGCAATAGGCAAAAACTTATCGCAGTGCGCACTTCACAGTTCAAATTGATATTACGTATACGACACACACACATCGACCGTGGCCTTATTTAAGTTTAGTTCGGGATGCTACTGAACTCGAAGTGCACTTGGAGAGTCCAATGAGTGAACTGCTCGCTGTACAGTCCCCGACTCCTATGTATATGCAGGCCGATGGGAAACAATAATGAAAACTGAAGCAACAGTTGTTCATCTAAAATCCAAGTTAGTTCTCTCCATTTACACCTGTGTGCACGTATCGAATGCATTCACGTACGTACTTCTATTCACAAATATTCCGTTCTCGACGCACTCAATGGGTAGCCCGATATCGCAGCGACAACGTTTCCGATTCGTTTAATTTCTATTCCGTCGACTGCCGGGCTTAAATAACTTTTTGTGGCACCTGCTACAGGTCTAAGCACTGCTAGGCCACACTTTCTGTTGTTTTTATGCCCGTTCGGCTAGCCGTGCAGGGGGGTATATAGGTTTTGTGATTGTGATTGTGTAGATTGCATTTAAATCCAAGATTACGCGGTATAACCTAGTCAGTCAAACATTAACTCGTACCTTCTCTTAGCTAAAGCACTCAATATATATTAAAATTTATACATTCGAGCTGCTAGGCGAGCATGCAGCAGTCGTTCATAGCCCGCTTACTCGCTTGTTTTCGTCGTGCAAATGAGAAGCACGAGCCACAGTCAAAGCCCGCAAGAGAGTCGCAAAAAAAGAAGGAAAAAACCTTTTTGGAAATACTACAAAAAATCCCATTTAAATTAGGAAAATGACAGAAACATCTGCTACCTGATACATACATATATATAGTTTTTCCCTTTTCTCTCTATATGAAGTCATACAGAAGAAATCTGTAACTCAATTTCGATTCGATTCAAAGGGGCTGTAAAGCAACTAGAATTCATTGTCTTAAAACGCATTCAATCAAAGCTCTAATTTTAAATTAGCAAACGGAAATTAACGCTCAATTTAGCATCTGAAGTTTGTTTGTTTATCTTTTGAATATACAAATATATACTACATATATACATGTATATATTTATATATGTACAGGTGTATGTGTGTGTGAAGAGTCTGTCAAGTGACTGGCGCACACGCCAATGACTGGAAATTAACAGAAAATCGCTCGATTCGCATGCCGCCGCTATTAACCCATATCTGAACAAAAAAGACAGCGAGGAAATGTCAAAGGCAGCTCGAGAATTATTTCAATTATTTTCACAATTTGTAAATAATTATAAAATACGGCAAATAGAAAGCGGAATTTGTAGTTTTTGTGCGGGAGGCGCTTCTGTATACCCTGTAAACACAGGAAGTGGCTAAGAGGGGTATGCTGATTGTAGAAATAAATTCATTGATTATATGTATATACATACGTATATATGATCACCCTCCTCCCTCGCTTGCCACCTAAACTGAGTTTACCAGGTGTCTGCCTGTCGTATACTCCCTCTCACTTGCACCTACCCATAATTTTATCAATCTTAACATATCTTACGCTTGACTTCCCCACATTCACCATAAAAGTCTATATCTACAGTGTCTTCTAGTCGATCATACCCTCGCCAGCTCCCCACTTTTTATTTGCTTTTTATGCTGGCCCATAAAAACCCCCCGTTCCATGTACTTATCCACAACTTCGCACGTTTGGGGTTTTTATTACACGCCAATATTTAAATAGATTTTTTAATACATTTTTTGTATGCTTATATATATGTATATATATATAATAAATATCCATATTTATCCTCCGCAGCGTCCAATTTGTATAATTGATGTGCAAATTCGTGGAATGACTGGCTGATTTATTTAAATTAATATTTAAAAAATCATTTAAAAATCGGCTCGTAGTGTGCGGGGTGCTTGGATTTCTTTCGCCAGACGACGCTGAAAGCGAAAAACAAACAAATTTTGTCGTCAAAATTAGCATAGTATATATGTATATTTTTTGTGATCTGAGTGAACCACGCACAGCAGCAAGATAATCGCCAGCCCGAACAGATTCGCGCTGATCAGGTTGAAGAAGCCCGGCACGGTGCTCAGCGTCAGCGTGTAGAAGATGATGTAGAGAGTGGACGAGGCGAACGGCGAGAGCGTCTGCAGCACACTCAGCAGCGCAAAGACTTTGCCTGCAACAGAGCGAAAGAGAGAGGGAGAGAGAGAGGGAGGGAGAGATGAAATAGAAGACAGATACAAATCTATATCTTATAGACATGTAGGCAATAATGAAATGTAAATATGTGGTGTATGAGATGTATAGCTCTTGAATAGATACAAATATGGAACAAAGATACTAAATGAGGTCAAAGATACATTTGTAATCTAGGTTGCTACTATCTTGCAGATACATTTCAATTGAGCACAAATATGCTCAAATATAACTAACTATAATATCTGAGAGATACAAGTCTAATACAGATCTGACTCAAAGATGCCAGTGTATCCCAGAGATACATATGAGAATCATATATTCTAATGCATCTCTCAGATACGAATGAGTCACAAAGACGACCATCAGAGACTTACAACTTAACTTATAGATACAATTGTATTCGATAGATGTGAACAACTCCCAGATACATCTATCAAATATATATGTATCTTATAGATATAAATGCATCTTATAGATACAAACTTATATACATCTCAGTGAACAAAAGATACACATGTATCACCAAGATACATACTGAGTATATATGTATGTGTGTATTCAAAAATGTATGATTCAAATATTCAAATGTAGCTCTGAGATACGAATATCTTACAGAGGGACAATAGCTCCTCATATATACAAATATATCTCATATATAGATATCTGTAAGATACAAATACTGCTCAAAGATATGACCACAACTCAAAGATACACATATATCTCAAAGATATATATGCATTACAAACATGTATAGGTCAATATATCAATATATATATATGTGCATATGTATGTATCTATATATAAAGATACAAATGCTGCTCAAAGATAGCTATTCAACTCAATGATACTCATACATGTCCAAGATAAAAATGAAACACAAACATGAAAATGCATCCCCAAGATACAAACGTAGCTCAAAGATAAGAATGCAACTCAAAGATACAAATATATCTCAAGCAGTGATGCATACGCCACAGATACAAACCTCGCTCATCGTCGGGCAGGAGATTCGTTATCATCGTGCGGCACATGGGATTCACCAGCGACTTGAAGAGACCCAAGCCAATCGCCAGATAGATTTGCCAGTCGACGAAGGCGAACGCTTTCATCAGGCTGCTCGCCGCGTGACTCAGCAGCGAGATGAGCGCCAGCCAGAGAACAGCCGACCCAGTGCACTGCAAGAAAAAGATAGAGATAGACATAGAGATGACAAATGGCAAAGGGGAATCCCACCTGGCGTAGCGACCACAGAAACAGAATGCCGCCCGAGCCGGCCACAGCGGGCACCAGGATGCTCACCGACTCGTAGCTGGTGAAGTCGCGCACGCTCCAGTGGAACTTGGCGCGCATGAACATATAGAACACGGAGTTGCTGCCATCTGTGAAAGCGAGGGAAGATATAGCTACTCATGCCTGTAGGGATCAGCCCAGCACTCACCCGAGACGAAGGCGGTGAGCAGCAGCACGCACATCAGCAGCACGAGTATGGAGCGATCCTGGAAGATGCGGCGTCTTGCGCAGCTTTGCCACAAATCCCGCAGGACGAAGCCCTCCGAGAGCTGTCGCTGCGGCAGACTCTCGGGCAGCAGGGCGGCCATGAGGAAGAGGGCAAACAGTATGGAGCCAGCCGAGATGACAAAGATGATGTAGGCATTGGTGGCCTCGTAGACGTAGCCAGAGGCAAAGCTGCCCAGCAGCAGGCCCACATAGATGCAGAGCTCATAGGCGATCATTCTGTATAGGTTGAATGAATATAGATGAAGATATAGTTGAGGTAGGTCGTATGTCTATAAATGTATCTTTAGCATATACAAAAGTATCTCAAAGATAGTCGAAGACTGAAGTGTATCGTAAAGATACTCGATCAATGTATCTTAAACAAAATTTCGAATATGTATCTCTAAGATTAGTAGGAGAAGGTACAAATGTATCTCAAGGATGCAGGGCTATACTGGAGTAGGAACTTCAAAGATACATTCAAGCAGAAAAGTGACAGATACAAATGTAACTTAAAACTATATAGACTATGAATATATCTATACATAAATAAAGCACTCACCTATAGGATCTCATTTTGCCCGTGGATACATCGCCTATAAAGCACACAGCGGCCACGGAGTAGGTGACGCTGTTGCCCAGCAGCGAGAGTGGAATGATGGTGATCACATAGAGCCAAGGACTGACCAGGCCATGGTGCTGCATGGACACATAAGCGATGGCAGCAGAGAGTATGAACTGCAGGGCATAGCCTGGAGGGGAAACAGAGATTCAGCATAGATAAATTGTCACATAGCCGAGACCCACCCAGGTAGGAGGCCAGCAGCAACGGCTTGCGGCCATAGCGATCCGCCAAGGCGCCTATGAACAGCCCGCTGAAGGCGGGCACAATGCATTCGACGATCTTGATTGTGAGGAAGACGCGCGCTGCGTAGGGCTGGACCTCAGCCTCGATGCGCTTCGTCTCATTCGTGGCGTTGCGTGTGCCCAGCAGGCTGCACAGCGCCTCCGAGTAGCCAAACCCCGCCGTGCAGCTCTGATAGATGATCTGAGACTTCAAGATTGTAGCTGAAATATGGGAGACTTAGCTAAGTCTGAGATATGAAGTATAAAAGACTCACATGAGAAATTGTATGCAAAGAGCAGGATTAGGATGAGCGGCTCCAGCAGGAAAATTCTTGGCTGTGCGCATATCTGGGCAGCTGCTAACGGATCTGGATCTGCATCTGGATTGGCAGCTGGGCTGGGCTCCAGTCTTCCAGCTGGCACTGCAGCCTCCTGCTGCTCCTCCTCCTCCTCAAGGCTTGCTCCACTGATGCTGCTGATGCGGCTGCTGGGCCTGTCTGCATCGTAGCTATGCCGCTTGGCTTTGGCGAACAGGTTCTCGTGGGCGTGCGGTGCTTCCTCCATAATCGCTTTGCAACTGAGACTTGAGCGAGATTGCTTGAGTTTCTCATTTCAATTGAGTTTAAAATTTGCGCTGCTCGCAGATAAAATGCCGACATTCCGTGTGCATGTATGCGTGGGGGTTTCCAGTAGGACGACCGCAATGTGTATATTTGCATGCGTGTATGTATGTGTGTATGTATCGCTGTTTGATCCAATTCATGAGTCAGCAGCGAAGGCGAACGACCAAGCTACGATTTTACTGCTGAACGTGCCTTATCTTAAGCTAACAACTAGTTTTTAATTAGGCATGTTGCAGAGCAAGCTTTTTATTACTGCGCATCTAACTAAGTACATAATTAAAACTAACTCTCAAAGTGTAGAGTAAATTAGTAAGCATTTTCCGTTATTTGAATATTTGCGGGCAAATTTAATGCTTTTCAAAGCCAGCCAATGCAAATACCAAATAATACCAAGCTTGGGAAAAGGCATCCTAAGGGAAAAGAACACAACTAAAATACCAAAATTTCGATAATAAAAGCTATCGATTTCGAACTGATAAGTCGAGAAGAAACATCCAAATGGAAGACAAGAGAGATTTGATATCCTTGCTCCTGGCGACTAAAACAGGCAAACAAATTTCGGAATATAATATTAAATTGCTGCAAAAACATAATATTCGAACAGTGGAAGAATTCGTAGATGCAGATAAGCTGCCCTCTATACTCGCGCTCAGCAATGAGAAGACGAGCCAAATTAAGCGGGAACTCCTGGATTTATGTGTGCCCTGCACTACTCTCAAGAATATCTTTCAATGGGAGCCCATAAACTACTCAACAGGCATAGACGAGTGGGTTTGTGTACATAGAGTTAATTTGATAAACAGCTAACGGTATATATTGCAGATTGGATAAGCTTCTGGATGCGATTGGGCAGCCCTTGCGACCAGGTCGTGTCTGGGAGCTCGTCGGCGAGGTTGGTGTGGGCAAAACGCAATTTCTCTACACGCTGGCTGTAAATTTCGTTTGCAAGCAGTCGGACAATCAGCAGGTGCTGTTCGTGGACACCAACTTGGGCTTTGACAACGAACGTGTGGAAGCGATCCTGCGGGAGAAGCAGCTGCCTGAGGAAGCTACGGATGAATGTTTGGGTAGGATTAAAATGATTACGGCAGGCACTGCAGAAGCTTTGCTGGCAGCTCTCAAAGATCTGCTGGAGCGGCTGACGAGCGCCGCTGGCAGCGATGATAGCGTCTTTCGCATAAAGCTGATCCTCATCGAGTCCTTGACGACGTGTTATATTCTCTATCGCACCACCTATGATCGGAACAAAGGACGCAGCTTCCTCACAGAGCTGGCGATGGTTATGCGCAGGCTAGCCGTGGAGCACAACATGGCTTTTATCATAGGCAACACAACATTCAGTTTGGATGAAGAATGTAAGACTTGGTTTATAGCTAAATTTTATATATACATTTGTTGCCTTCATATGCAGTCGACGAGGAGGATGGGATGAGCCACACGGGTGCAGCGCAACAGGAGGAGAGCAGCTACTTGGGCGACTACTGGAGCTCCGTTTGCACACTGGTCCTCTCCCTCGAGCTGCCGGAGGATACTGACGAGGAGAACAATCTGCGGGAGCTGAAAGTGCTCAGCAATAGCTGTGGCATCGGCGAGGGCAGCTGCTGGCTGCGCCTGACCGACGCTGGCTTCATTTGAAACCTAGTTAACGCCTGCCGCCACCTCCCGCTCCCAGTTGCTGCTGCTGGTAAGATTTCATCACCCGCTTGCCCGGCTCTATGGCATCGCTCAGACCAGGTCGTTTTCTCTTGTTTCCAGGTGAGGGTTTATTGCCAGTTGGTACTGATGCTTCCACTGCCACTGGTTCACTGCCAGCTGCCGCCTCCACAGACAGATCCGAGTCGTGCGCGTATTGGCAGCTGGTGCCGAAGCGGCAGCGTCCTTTCCTGTAGTTCCAGCAGATTTTCCGTCCGTTTTTCAGCTGCAAATGCGTATCGTTGTTCACCATTTTCACGTGTCTCTCCAGTGAGGCGGTCTTGTGCAGTTCCGCCTCCAGAAAGGGATTGCTGAACACATCACCGGTTCGCTTTGCAGCTGCATTATCCAGGGCATCACTTGCGCTGGGCAACTTTAAGGGTTTCAGTGCGGCAGGCGGGCTGCAGTTAATAACATAATATATACTAGTAATAAAATAAATACTTTCTCCTCACCTTGGTGTCTTGCTTGTTTCCTCTTTTTCGGAGTCACTGCTGCTGCTTTCCACCTCGGATTCGGATGAATCGCTATAGTCAGCGACCAGCGACATTGTTTACGTTTTCGGCAACAATAGACAGTGTGACCGCGGCGGAGAGCTGCTAAAAAATACCAACATAAACTACTGTACAAACATACTAAAAAAATAAATACTATGTTGACATAAGTTCAATTATCGAAGCGGAAAATACCAAATTGAATTTAAACGGCAAACTTTCACGCTGAACATTTTTTTTTCATTTGTAATGAGTCTGTTTTATTTCATAATACATATGTATAATCACTTTATGCATGCTTTAGTTAAGGTGTATATGTATGTATATATGTGTGTGTGTGCTTGTATATATGTATATGTACGTGTGTAATGTGTAATTCGCTAATTACTATTTATACAGTTTATATAAATATAAAAAATTAAACGTTTCATAGACTTTGTTACAGATTTGTTAATATGTTATGTTTTGTTTTGTTTCGTTTGATTGCTGACAGCCACGCCTCACTGCTGGGCTGTGTGTAAAAAACTTTTAATACAATAAAGGAAATCAGTTGCAAATTTCCCCCTGCGAATATGGGAAATTTTCCGCACCGCTCATAAGTTACGCTTGGCTTTCGCGTGGCTGATGCGGCAGATGAGGAGACGCTAATCAATCTGTTGGCGCGCCGACGGATCATCGCGATCGATGGGCGGGGGCGAGGTAAGCACCTCCACGTTCTGCGCTGGCCCAGCGGTCAAGTAGCCAGCGGTTGGATTGATGCCTGGGGGCGAAGCACGGGTTAGATGAAGCTTATAGATCTAAGAGTAATTTCTAGCGTATTACCCGTTAAGTAGCCACGTATGTTGGTGTCTGTGATGAAGAGGTCATGTCGCTGATCCTTGAACTCAGCCCAGACGGGATGCTTGAGCAGGATTTGCGTGACACGATCGCCGTAGTTGAGATTGTGGGTCATGCCCTTGAGCGCAGCGACGATTTGTGCCTTGACCGCGGATGCATTGTCCACAAACTCCAAGCGACTGTCCAGCAGGCCCAACAGGAAAGGTATGAGACCCACCTCCAGGGACTGGCTGATCAGAGAGTCCTACAAAAAGGAGGACATTAGAGTGAGACTCTTTTGGTAATCTCTAATTCGGATCACTTACATGCTGGTGCTTGAAGAGTCGACTCAGTGCCTCGCAGGACTTCTCAATGCAATCCCTGTTTTGCTCCATGCAACGCTTGAGAGGCGCAATGCACTCCGTTTGCGATATGGCGCTCACGCAGAACTGGGGAGTGGAAGAGGGAAATTAGTGGGAGGGATTAGGCGAGTGCGAGTCCACCACGAGAGACCCACCTCCGACAGCGACAGCTGATGTAATACTGATAGCGTGTTCTTCGGCTGCACGGAGAGCAGATTGAAGAGCTTCGGTATGTGCCCCAGCACGGGTATGTCATCCGCCAGATTGGGCTGCGAGCGCAGCAGCTCCACCAGCGCCGTCGTGGACAGGTCCAGTACGTCCTGCTCCGTGGAGCTCTTGCTGATTTGCTCCACCACAAAGTCCAGGAGATCGGACAGAAACTGCTTGGGCTTGCGCAGCGTCCAGGCTGGATTGCTGACGAACAGCCGCAAGTAGACGCCGGCCACGACGATCTCATTGGACATCAGATCCTTCAGTATCTCCGGATCCTTCCACAAGTGCCGCGCATTCGACTTCTGCTGCTGGTAGAATCGCTTGCACGTCTCCGCCACAGCCTCGCAGACGCTCGATCGCGTGTCGTCGTTCCAGATCAGCTCCGGGTGCTCGTGGATGGACTCGAAGAGCTGCACGGACGTGGGCGCCGACTCGATCATGGCGTCGATGAAGAGTCCAGGCAAGAACTTGGATATGGTTATCCGCACCTTGGGCCCGCTCAGGCGATCCGCTGTCATCTTGGCCAAGATCTCGGCGCACATTTCGCGGATCTGCGGGTTGCGCGAGTTGCAGAACATGTCCAGCAAGTAGATGACGGCGCCCTTCGTCTGCGCCTCCTTGATCATCTCCTGTACGTTCATCAGCCCGGAGAGCGTCTCCAGCACCTTCGTTTGGCTTGCGCGCAGCTCCGGATCCCTGAGCGCCACCAAGTAGTTGCCGAGTATCTCGCATGCGGCCACCTCCGAGACGCACTCCTTGTTGCGGGAGACCAGGGCGACGACCTCCAAGGCGACAGCCTTCACGCTGGAACTCTAAGGAGGTATCAGAGAGATTAGCAAGACCAATGGAAGAGTTCCCCCTTAGGCCACTCACATCTGGGAATATATTGTTGGCCAGGAAGCCGAAGATCATATCGAAGTTGCCGATGCACTGGATCTCCACCTCGGCGTTCGTCTTGATCACGGCTATCAGGGCTCGCAGCACCATGGTGATGTGCAGCTCCAGCTGCGAGTCGCTGGCGTAGTCATACTGGGCCTGCTGCAGCGAGAGCTGTCGCTCCACCTGGGCATCCGTCTCCAGCTTCTTGCGGCTCTTCGAGCGATTGTAGGCGGTCAGCACCTCGTCGAAGGTGCCGCCCAGTTGCTGCTGCTGCTGCTGCTGGAGCTGGAGCTGGGGATGATTGGGCGCCAGGGTGGGCGTCAGGATGCCATCGCTGCCCATTTTGGGCCCGGCTGGAGGCGCAGCCGACGGCGCCAGCTGCTTGTGCTGCAGGAATTGATAGGCGTGCTTTAAGTACTCCAGCAGATCCATAATGAACTGCTTGGGCTGGGCAATCGGATGCGTGGGCATGTCGTTGTAGATCCTTATGAAGATGCCCCCAATCTGCAGCTCATCTCTGAAATGGATACATCACTCAATATATATAAGATCACAGCCTAAGCTGAGCCACTACTCACTTGTGCGCGTCGAACTCGAAGCTGGAGACCAGCTCGTAGACCTGGGCAATGTCCTCGTGCGTCTCCTTGGCCGAGGCCAGGCGCTGCTGCTCGAGGAAGTCCTTGAGCTGAGCGCGCGTCGCATTGTCCCAGATGAGATAGGGATTGCGCGTGTTGGCTGTGAGGAGCTTCAGCACCTCGCTGTCCCGCGCCGTCGCCAGCTGGTTGGCTATGTAGCGCGTGAGCAGCCGGTCGAGCACCTGCCGGATGAGCATGTTCTTCGCCTCGCCGGACACTATGTACTTCTGCTGAATGGAGCTCTGCTGCTGCGCCTGCTGGTGCTGCTCGCTGTCCGTGGAGCTGTTCGTGTCGCTGCTGACACTGGAGTCCTGCTTGGCGAGCTGTGCCGGCGACTCCTTCTCCCTGCCGGATGCAATGGCCAGCTGCTTGCTCTGCAGCGGATTGTGGGCGTTCTGCATGTAGGCCGAGTTGGTGCTGGCGCCGGCGGGCTTCGGCTTGAGGGCAGGCACTGCTGGCTTCGCCGTGGGGTTGGCCGGCGAGTTGGACTCGCTGCCAGTGATAGGCTTGTGGCGCAGCTCCATGCTGTAGCCGGCCAACGCGATGCAGCCGAGCACGGCCATTTTGGCCAGGTTGTTGGCCAGCTGCTGCTGGTTGGTCTTGTCGCTGACCTCCACCCCGCTCTCGTCCAGCGTGTAGTCGTACTCGAACATGAAGAGCAGCAGCGACCAGAGCACGCCGTTGCGCGACAGATTGCACTGCAGATCGTAGTTGTTGGCCGCCAGGCTGGTCACCAGGCTGACCGAGAGCGTGTGCTTGAAGTAGACCACGCGGCACACGTCGGAGAGCAGCTGGGGCAGCTGTATGATCTTCTGCTTGCACTTCTCGAAGTTGCAGGCGACCTCGAAGCAGCGCGTCACGTTCGATATGACCTGGTAGTGGAGCGAGTCGGGCTTCGAGTCGACGCCCAGAATGGAGACGCAGCGCGTGTAGGCCTCCAGCAGGGCCTCGATGCCCTCCTCGCGGCGCAGCTCCTCGGCATTCAGGGCCGAGCAGTGGACCGTGTGGTAGCACAGCTCCGAGGCAGCCGTCAGCAGCTGCGCCTCCTTGGAGAACAGCTCATCGTCGCGCGTCTCCAGGCGTATGGTCTTGATCAGCTGTGGATACCCGGCGTACTTGTACGGCCGGAGCACTGCAAGCAGATCAGAAATGAGACAATATATAGGATATAAGAGTCAGTGCGGAACTCACCGTCGGCGTAGCGCTCGAAGAGTATGCTCTGGGTGCGGAGTATGAGCACTATGTTGTTGGGATCGGGGCCACCCGAGCTCCAGACGGAGCGCGAGCAGAGGAACTCGTAGGCCTGGTTGACCTTCTCGAAGATCTCGCGGCCATTGGGATTCTTGTCCGGGTGATACATTTGGGCGAGCTTGTAGTAGCTCTTGCGTATCAGGGACTCGTCCGGTTTGGGCATCTTGGTGAGATCGATGCCCAGGTCCAGGTAGGCCTGCTGTATGGTCATCTGCGGCGGCTTCTTCTCCACCTCCTTGCGCCAGGCGTCGAGCGTGTGCTTGAGCAGCTGCACCGGGTCCGAGATGGGCCAGTTGGGAAACTTCTGGGTGTCGCACAGGTGGCGCAGGTAGTAGATGTGGCAGAAGAGCTCGTGCTCCAGCTGCGGATAGCTGATCACGGGTATGGCCAGGTAGGGATAGCGCGCCATCGTGTGCCCACGCAAGCGCGGCGTGAAGTCGGCAATGTGCGCCGCGATCTTCTCGATCAGCAGCCGACGCATCTCCGAGCTCCAAATCACCTCGGGCGTATCGAACTCCCCAAGAAAGATCTCAGCGAACTTCTCGGCGCTGTAGTTCTCCAGGAAGCAGACCATGGCCTCCGGCAGCAGCTGCCCGAGTATGCTGCGGTGCATGATGCCCGACTGGGAGGTCTGAAAGGAGGAGCAGAAAGATTACTCAGAGTCTGGAGTGGGCTCATCTAGGGCTGACTCACCTCCTCGCTGCGGAAGCCCTGCTTCATGTGCGTCATCTTGAGGAATCGGGTTATGGGCAGAATGTTGCTGCCCGTGTACATGAGCATGAAGTAGAACACGCCCGTCATGTACACCTTGGGCATCTCCGGATTGTCCTCCATGATCTGGCAGAGCAGCGTGGCCACACGCTCCAGCAGGCCCGGGTCGTGGGTCAGGCACACCTGCACCACGTGCGGCAGGCAAATGAACTCCGAGAGCTTCCGCGACAGCTTGGGTCCGGGTATCAACACGGCGACGCCGTTCTGCGTGCGGCTGGGAAAGAAGCTGGTGCACTTGATCAGGATGTCGAGTATTTTGGAGGAGAGCTCCGTCTCGTCGTAGAGCGGCGTGCCCTTGGCTATGAGGCACCACTTGAGCTGCGGGATCTGCTGTAGCGAGCGCCAGCCGTCCATGCCAATGGCCCAGCAGCGGGTCTTCGGCGTGATGAGACCCTTCTGCCAGAGCTCCTTGAGCTCCGAGTAGGTGATGGGGCCCTGGCGCTCCGCCTTCTGGCCATCCTTCTCGATGTTGTAGTACCAGTCCTTCTCCTCGTAGGCCGACATATTGGGCCCCGCCTCGATCACATTCGTCTTGGTATTCAGCTGGGCGCGACCCTTGTGCAGGTGGGCCAAGGTGATCAAGTCCACTAGGCACTGCACGTGGTCGATCAGAGCGCGGCAATTGGACTTCTCCAGCACCAGGCAGGATATCAGATTGATCAGGGCGTCTCGCATGGATGGGGAGAGACACTAGAGGAGAGACGAGTGGAATCCGCTTTTAGAGTGGACCAAAAAAGAGTTTCAGCTGTGAGCCTACCCGATCGCTGAGCTGCAGGATGTAGGACATGTCGCTGAACTTGCCAATCTCCTGGTGATAGCGCCTGTACACCTTGGCCAGCGCCTGCAGCGAGAAGACGGTCATCTGGTCATCGTTGACGCGCTGCCGACACAGCACGCGTCGGTACAGCGCATTGAAGAGCTCGATGCTGGCGATGGGAATATAAATGAATAAGAGACTCTGTATGGACAGCAGTTGGACCTACGGATCCTTGACCAGGTTCTGCGGCCAGTCGTCCTTCTCCAGTATGAGTCTTATGTAGTAGTCGCCTATTTTGATCTCCTCCGCGAGGCACTGGTAGCCCACCTCGAACTCCTGGTAGTTCCAGGCCACGATCATATTGCCGGCCAAGTCGCGATCGTTGAGGAACTGCCGCAGCTCGTTCTCCAGGCACATGCGCAGCTCCTCGCGCGTCTGTTGGGAGTGAGTAGCTCGTTAGCTCGTTAGAAGATATATAGGTAATCCGTGTCTCTTACCTTGTGATTCCATATCAAGTTGGGTAAACTGTGGTCTTTGGCGAAGTTGTAGAAGAAGTAGGGCAAGTTGACGATCGCGTCTGAGGTTTTCTTCTTCTGCCGGCGGTTGCGCAGCACGACGGGTCGGTTCTTGAGGGCCTGAGCGGCGCCGTCCTGCTGCTCGATGAGGTTCATGCCCCAGTGCTTGATGCCCTGCAGATGCTTCTCTATCACGTTCTTGCGCGTCTTCTTGGAATGTTGAATTGCAAACTTGAGATTGTCGCGAAAGTTGAGCTTGTCCTCCTCTACGTCCGTCTCCGGCACGCTCTCCTCCGTCTCCAGGAAGGTGAGCAGGCCAGCGGGCTGCAAACGAGCTCAGGTTAGGTCTCTGACTATAGAGAGATATATAACTTCTGGTTCGACTCACGAAAATGCGTTTGAACAGTTCCATGGCCTCGTCGCTGTCCGTCAGCCAGAGGCCAATCAAGTGCCGCGACAGCTGGCGATGCGTTATCAGCGTGGGATCATTGGAGGGCGTGTAGAGCGCGACCAGCAGATGGCGACAGAGCGCCGCCTCGTCCAGTGCCAGCGTCTGCATTTGCTGCGCCACATGCAGCTCCCCCTCCTCGATGATGGCGCGCAGCACCAAGCCGGCGCCCTTGACAATGGCCAGCGATGGGTGCTGGAAGAGCTTGTACAGCGACCGCCCTCGCTCGGCCACCAGCTCGAGCAGTACGTCGAACTGCTTGCCATCCGTCGTCTCGCTGTAAGGCACGCACAGGGCGAAGGTCATGAAGTCCAGCATCGCGGACAGCACCAAGGCGCCGCTGCCGCGGCTCTGCAATCAAAAGGAATCAAACTTGAGTCGCAGAGCAGCTCTCGCTCCCACTCTCTCCATCTGCTGCTCTTACCACGTGCGTGGTCCACATGTTGAGCAGCGTTTCAAGAAATGATTTCGATGACAAAATGGAAGATTTGTTCAGCTGCTCCTGCTTCAGGTCGTGATCCGTGTTCATCGAGTGCATCAGCGAGTTGATCATGTCGATCGCCGAGTAGGTGACGGCCAAGTCCTCGCGTCGCAGCGCAGCCACAATCTTAGTGCCGATTATCTCACGAAAGCTAAAAGATACAGATTATATATATATATATACAGATAGTATAGCAGACTAGCCTAGTCTATACCCGGGCAGATTGGTGAAGGCCGCGTAGCCCACTTTGCTGGCTAGCAAGCGCGTCAGCGCATGGAATATGGCCTCCAGCTCCGTGTTGCTCAGCTGCGCCGTGGGACTGTCCAGCTCCTTCTGGGCCAGGGCCTGCAGCGCGCTCATTATGAGCTTCTCCTTGTTCTCCGCAAACAAGCTCTGGAGGAAGAGACACACAATTACTATATTTGTCAGTAATAAGTACTAGGCTAGCTCACGTCCTGGGTAACGCTGTAGTTGAGGCCACTGTGCGGCACGTTCGCATTGAAGCGTTCGAGTATCTCGTGGCGCTTGCTCGGATTCTGGAAGTTGTTGATCACCAGACGCAGCAGATTCGCCTCCGTCTCCTCGTCCACGGAGCTGTTGAGCGGCACATAGCGCTTGCCCCGCGGCGTGTTGCCTATGCGTATGTGCACGTCCTGATTGCCGCTGGAGCGTACGGCATCCAGCACAGTGGCCAAGAGAGAGTCGCGGTCGTTGGTGCTGTAGCTGCGCACGATGCCGTTTTTATACTCGATGCAGAAGCGCTGCAGATTGTCTTTATCGCGCACCAGGGCAAACACGTCGGCGAGGGGCCGCAGCGTGCAAACGCTGTAGGTCTGCGGGTCGCGCTCCAGGAGGGTTACCTCCGTCAAGCAGAGCGTGCGCTTGACGGGATCCGGATGCCGAGGCGTTATCTTCTGCACTGTGAACTCTGTCATAGAGGTCTGGAACTGATCGCCGCTGCAAGAGATGGAGAGTATCAGCTAATGATCTTTGTTTCACTCTAGCCAGGCTCACCTGTACTTGCCGAAGCGCTGCCGCTCGAACTGCTCGCGCGTTATCTGGCTTTTGAGTATTTTGGTTTCGATGCCGAGAAATTGGGACGAGCGCTGCACGATGTTCTGCACGATCTCGTGGTGGTTGAGCGCCTTGAACATGTGGAGGCGACTGAAGCCGCCGTAGGCCATCACGATGCCATTCTCATAGTCCGAGATGCCTGCTTAAAACGTGCGCGTAAACGAGAAACCATAAAGATGAGTGTAAAAGAAAAGAGAGAAACGGAGAGCGCAAGAAGAGAAACAAAAACAAACAAAGCGAACACGTATTAAAATGTGAAAACAGGACAAAAAACATTGAACACGTATGAAGGGATACTGGAGCAGAGGAGGAGGAGGAGGAGGCTGGGGCAGAACAAGGCTAAGGGTAAGGGCATGCCAATGGAAGTGGGCCAAGGCAAAGCCTGAACGAGAGCTACAAGGAATGACTAGAGCAGAGCCAAGAGGCGGAGCCAAAGGCCTAGACATTGGGGGTTTCCCCACGAGGCGCGTGTGGCGATGGCAGATGAGAAAACAAAGCCAAAAAAGCATTTGCCATATTCATTTCAAGCCTTGTTATAGGTACCTATTATTCCTTCGATATCCTTGTACATGTAGCTGGTGAGCACAGCGTTCGTGGTGGGATCCAGCTGATCCAAGGAGCAGGGCGTCACCTCCAGCACAGTGGGCAGGCTGAAGCCCGACCAGTGATATTTATAGGCGTTGAAGCGCTGCAAGGGAAACACTTCCATTAATAATCATATATAAATATATACAGAGATCTCTCCCTTTGCTTACGAGAGCATTTTTGGGCTTGTCGGCGAATTCCCTGTAGTATTTCAGTATGGAGCTGAGTATGTCGTTGCGATACTCCGATGACAGTTTGATCGTATCCAATTTCTTGTCCTTCTTTATAGTCAGCACAAACTCATTGGGAATCTGCAAGGGAGATTAGTAATATATGCACTATATATATACACTATATATATATGCTTACATTTGTGGTCTTGGTGGGTGCGGCGGCTACGATATCGGAGTAGGTCCAGCGATTGGTTAGATCAAATCTGTCCGGATTGTAGGTGGAAATGCCGCTGGTGCCAATGGACAATATTCGCTTGTATTTGCCCTTCCACGAATGCTTCGTCACTATGAAGCATTCCAGATCCAAATGCTCACGTGGCGGCAGCATCTTTCGAGCAATCCCAGAGCTTCGAGAATTCCAACGATTTCTAACTGTTTCCTATTATTTTACTCCAACTAGATAACAAAACTGCAAGCGAGAGCGAGACAGAGAGATAGGCAATACGCATAAATTAATAGGTGTTTATGCTAGTTCCAATTGGCGGCACAGCTGATTCACGACTGGAAGTGTCCATATCAACAAATTGACTGCTGATTAATCAACGAGCCATTGAATAAACTTTTATCAACGACCACGGCCCACACGACAGAGAGCAACAAAGACCGAAAAGGGGAGTAAACGTGACGACGAAGACGACGACGACGACGACGACGTCGACGTCGACGTCGACGGCTGCGACTCCTAATCAGAAACAGCGGCGTTGCTAATTAGCTTAAGTGCTGCTGCTGTTTGCTGTTGCTGTTGCGCTGCAGCATAGTCTAGCTCACCTTAAACATTTAATACATTTCAATTGCTAGCACTTGAGTTTTACGAATTATTGTTTATTACTTCTATGAATATTCAACTTTTTAGTTATTTGCAAATTCTGCATTTGCATTTTTTTTACAACAGCAACCCAAGCAATGTGACCAGCGTCGCAAAACACCAAAAATACCACTAGAAATATGCCAGGGCTGCAGTGGTCAGTAAATGATTGGCCAACAATAACTTGGACTGTAGAGACACAAAATATATATTAAATACTTTATTATATATTATTTTTCTTATTTTTTCTAACACTATTAAGCAATACTTATGATTTGAGGGTCATTTTCAGTAAAATATGAATTATTAGATTGAGGAATATCATTTGTGTTTTCTCTTAACGCAGGGCTACGTAGCCATTCATTACAATGTACGATAATATATCGATAGCTGCGCGCCACAAGTTAAATTCAAATTCAAATTATTTGTCAATGCTATTGCGCACCAGTTTTAAATGTAATTAATATGATTTATTTGCATATTCACAGCTCGTAAATTAATGCGCATTAAGCTGACAGGCCAGGTCGTAGGTATTAAGTCCATTTCCCCAGCAATAAAACTCGTATATCATTTGGCTTAACTATCATTAAAAATTTTTATTTGATTGCGTGCAGATAAATAAATGTATTTTTTTTTCATTTCTGCTCTAATCTGTGTGTTGAATAAAACGTACATTTATCTAAATGCAAATAAAGATGGCAGAGTTTATGTATGTTCATGTGTATGTGTGTACCTATTTACTATATAAATTCAAGATAAAAAACTCTCACATTAACAAAACAAAAGCAAAAAACAAACAAAAGTAAAAAACAATTGGACGACGATTCGTATTTTACACAGATGTAGAAATGATGCTGCTTTATCTCAAAACTGAGCTCTAGTTTATATATAGATGTGTGTGTGTGTGTGTCTCTCTCTGTGTGTGTGTGATATAGTTATTTAGATAATTTTATGGACACGCACTGCTTCAGCTTAGATTTTATAACCAGTTGATGGATGAACATGATACGAAGCTAAGTCTTAGACACACTTTACAAAAGAACCTAAGCATAGTTATTCTTATCATCTTGCTATATATCTGTAGATGTGTACGTGTGTGTGTGTGTGTGTGTATGTTTAAAGCCCAATTTGATAGCTGGAATGCATCCGTATGTACGCAGCAGCTGGTCAGCAGGAGCACTTGCTCTTGGTCTCGGCGCTCGCATCGGCCGCACTCAAATTGAATTTCTCCGCATCGTTCGCATCGGCAGTGATCAGTTTGTCATTGATGAGTATCTACAAATGATTGACAGAGTTAATATTGATTGACTGACAGATTGATTGAGTGAGCTAATCGCTTACTTTGTTCACCAAGGCACGCGCTGCTTCGTCGATGTTGATGTTCTCCTTGGCCGAGGTCTCGAACCACCCAGCGAAACCATTCTCCCTCACATACTCATCCATGCGCTCCGGCTGCGTGACAATGCCCTGCTTCTCCTGATCGCACTAGAATTTATATAGAGATAGAAGATATCGGATATCAGCATATTAGAATATCAGAATGATAGAAGTTCTATAAAGTATCTTAATACTAAAGTGAGAATTTGATACGAATCGATCTAAGTGTATATCCCAAAGGTTATCTGTTGATCTTCAATCATTCAATCAATCGATCAATCAACTACCCGCATCTTTGATCAGTATAGATCTTACAGCCTTAAATAATCATCACTAGAGTTGACTACCTTTCCGATATCATCCATCAATCATTCAATCAATGTATCTGTTGATCTTCAATCATTCAATCAATCAATCGTCAACTATCTGCTCCTCTGATCAGTTCTATATATATAGTATATCGTACAGATCTTACAGTCTTAAATAATCATCACTAGAGCCATCTGCCTCTCAGATATCATCCATCAATCATTCAATCAATCAATCAATCAATCAATATTGTACCTTATTGGCGAGCAGTATGCAGGGTATGGGACTGCCGTCGGGCAGTTGAACCTTCGAGTCGAGATCCTCCTTCCACTTGCTGACGCAGTCGAAGGTGCCGCTGCGCGTCACATCGAACACAATGAACGCGCCCACCGCCTCCTTGTAGTAGACCCGCGTCATGTTGCCAAAGCGCTCCTGCCCGGCGATGTCCCACAGCTGCAGGCGCACTATCGTATTGGCATCCCAGTGCAGCACCTTCAAGGCGAAGTCCACGCCGATGGTCGCCCGATAGTTTTGGCTGAAGAACTGATGCACGTAGCGCTTGATGAACGACGTCTTGCCGGTGCCCAGCTCCCCGATCACCAGGATCTTGTAGAGATGCTCGCGCTTCTCGCCACTGGGCGACATTATGGACTGCGAAGGAGAGAGAGGTTGGGGTTAAGCGAGAGCGACATAGCTTACTGCTAGAGAAATATGAGCTGTATGGTAGGGCATACTCGACTGTACAATACTTTGACTTATGAATAATACTTCCTTATCGAGCATACCCGACTGCACAATACTTTGACTTATGAATGATACTTCCTTATCGGGCATACCCGACTGCACAATACTTTAACTTATGAATGATACTTCTTTATAGTATACTGGCCGGCATACCCGACTGTACAATACTTTGACTTATGAATAATACTTCTTCTTGCCTATAGTGGGGCATGCTCGACTGTAGAACACTTTGACTCATGAATAATTCTTCTTTATCATATAGAATCTATAGTATATCTATATAGTATATACCCAGTGTATATACCCAGTGCATATACCCGCTACGGTTCAGTCTTGGACAGCCCTCAAGGCAATCTCGACACTTTAGCGAAATGCGCTCTCTTCGCACTTAATAAACGTACATTTAGAGGGGGCTTGGGGCAGGGAGGGGTAGGGGGAGGGGGTGTAGGTGTGGTCGGGTCGCCCGACTATGGAGGGCAACAGACACACTTTTGCGGCTTCGCTTTGCTTGTTTTTCTTCTTCTTCTTTTTTAGACTGCGGCTGCGATTGAGTGCACTGCAGCTTACCGGTTCCATTTGGGGGTCCATGGTCAGGTTGCCGAAGGCGGGCATGGGCTGGGCGTCGTCGTGCTGGTCCTGCTCCTGCTCGTCGCCCGTGTCCTGGTCCTGATCGTCGCCGAACTCGCTGGCCACTGACTGGTAGCGCACCGTCTCGCGCCTGCCCTCGATGCTGTCGTGGTCGGACAGGGCCAGCTGCTGCTTGAAGCTGAGGCGCCGCAGGCTGGAGTCGCTGGGCTCCTCGCTGGAGCTGGGCTGCTGGTTGGCCGCGGCGGCTAGGGCTGCCTCGTACGCGTCCGGGCCACGCACTGCGCTGCCCACGGCGAAGCGCACGACGGGCGCAGCTGCGGCCTGGGCTGATTCGGCTAGCGAGACGGCGTCCGGCGACTCCGCCAGGCTGACCAGGACCAGGGTGGACGAGGTGGTGGGGGGCGAGGGCGGCGCTGGCTGCAACTCCGAACTGGGCGGCGTCACTGGCTTCCCTAGTGGCTCCAGCGCTGCCGTCTTGCTGCCTTTGGTCAAACGATGTCCACGCTGCTGCTGCTGCTGTGGCTGCGGCTGCTGCTTGTCACGGCTGGGCGGGCTTAGGCTCGACTTGTGCTGCTCCCCAGCGCTGTTCGCTGACTGATGGTGGCTAGCGGCGCGACTCGGCTTCGCCGGCGCTCGTTCGCGCGGCGGCGTGTCGCGTCTGCTCTCTGTGATAACGATTTTCTCCTCGCTCTGCGGCGCGGCTCTCTGCTGCTTTGGCTGTTTCTTCAGCTTGGGCACCGCCTTGGCCACAATTAGCTTTGTTGGCTTTGCTGTCGCTTCTGCTTCTGCCGTTGGTATCGGTGTCGCTGTCGCTGTCGTTGTCGTTGTCGGTGTCGGTGTCAGGTAATCCGTCGTTTCGCTTTTGCCTTTGCCTTCCGCAGTCTCCACTTTCTTGCCGCTTATGGTTATCTTGAGTGTGCTGCTGCTGCTGCTGCTCAGGCCTCCAGCCAGGGCTCTTTCTCTGGCGCTGCTGCTGCTCTTCAGGCTGAGCTCATCGCTCGTGGCCAGGCTGTGCGGTCGCTCCTTGGCTTTGGGCTTCAGGCTGCCCAGCAGCAGGCGACGCGTTAGACTCTTCTTCTTCTGGCTGGACTTGAGCTCGCTCTCCAGGCTCAGCTCGCCCAGGCTGGTCAGATCCTCGCCTTCGCCGCTGCTAATGGCTGTCAGCTGCTCAGCGCTGCTGGGCTTTGGCTTGGGCTTTGGTTTCTCCTGCTCCTGCTCCTTCTCCTTCTCCTTCTCCTTTTCCTTCTCCTGCTTCTTGGTCTTGAGACTGCGAAAGGCGGCGGAGAAACGTGAACGTGCCTTGGCCCTTGGCGATTCCAGCTCCAGCAGCTGATCGACTGTTGCTCCTACTGCTTCCACTCCCGCTCCCGCTCCCACTCCTGCCTCTGCTTTCGCCTTCGCTTTCGCTTTCGCTTTGCTCTTGCCTGTCTGCGCCTGCTCTGCTTTCGCCTGCTTGTCAGCCCTTTGCATATTATTTCAGCACTTGGGAGTCCAGGGTATCACGCACGCACCCACAGCGACCGCAACGGACATTCGCAGATTGTGCACTGGAAATCGCATCGCTGAAGTCGCAGTTTTTATAAATTTGTGTAACGCCTCAGAGATTGACAGAGCGCTGCTTAGTATGCCCCCCCCCCCTACCCCCTTCCTCCCCTCCTACGTTTGTGGTTAGGTTTTGCATTACACATTACAGCTGACAGAGAGTTAGCCAACACGCTTACCAACACTGCCCAGCCGAGCTGCGACTGCTGAATGCGCCCGCCCCAAGCGACGACACTCGCTTATCAAGCACGCGCCTTTGTTCTAATGAATGAATCCGACTCTATTTTCGTTTTCGATTCAGTTTCGAGTGTGTCAGGGGCGGCGGCAAAGCCTGTTTATGCCAAATGGGGCGTGGCGAGGGCTAACAAGCAGCTAACTGTCAACTGGCCATAGCCGAGCAAGGCTGGGGCCAGTTTGGCCAGTTCTAGACGGCCTGACCCCAAGCACTTCGCCGGCTTCGCCCTCTGCGAGCTGAGGACTCGACAAGAATCTCGGCGAGTGGGCGGCATGGGACAGAGATATATACATATATACGTATATATAGTGTGGGGCTATATAGAATTACGTTTATTGCAAAACGTGGTAAGCCACAATAAAGACATATTGCATATATACAGTTACACCCTAGAGGTAACCCCTCCCTCCCTCCCTCTCTCTCTCCCTCTCTGTGGGTGAGCTGCAGAGTATGCGGAAGATAAAGCCGATAATGTGCCCTGATGTCATGTCAAATCTCACGTAACGATTTGCTCAATTTGAAATAGTATTTAGTCTATCTATATACATATATATATATATGTAACTGGACTAACTTGATGTATCATTAGCCGATCTATATGCTATACGCTTTGCGGTAATAGAGACTGAGAAACAGCTTGAGAAATATTCTATGTGCAGTAAAAAGTCTGCCTTCATTGCGTGGAGAGAGTGAGAGAGAGGAAAAACATTTCCATAATCAATGCGGACAAATGGGAGGCGTGAAAAGTGTCTATGCATAACTTAGCTGAAGGATTTCGAGAGCGGACGATGGAGATAAGGCAGGGAAACGAAGATAGAGAGACGAGAAGAGGCAAAGGGCGAAGGAGAAGGCAGAATGGTGTATAGAGAGAGTGAGAGGAAGGGGTAGAGAGGGATAGCTGAGAGTAAAGTATAGTGAGTAGAAAGAGAGAGAGAGAGAGAGAAAGGGGGAAAGTAAATGATAGAGGGAGAAACAAGACTAAAATAGAAAGAGTATAGTGAGAGAGAAGGAGAAAGAGAATAGAAAGAGATAGAAAATAGTGAGAGGAGAGTGACAGAGTGGGAAAAAGACGATGAAACGATAGAAAGAGAGAGAGAGAAAGAAAGAGAGAGAAAGAAAGAAAGAGAGAGATAGGAAGAGGAGAAAGAAAGAAGTGAGAGAGGAAGTGGTAGGAAGAAGGAAAGATAGTCAGACAGAAATAGAAATTAAGACAGAGAGATAAAAAATGAGCGAGAAAATATATAGAGAGAGAAGTGTAGAAAGAGAGACAGATAACAGATACAGCGAGGAAAGGGAGAAATAGAGCGAGAGACAGAGAAGGGATATATTCACAGAGGGAGAGAATAGGTAATAATGAAAGTGTAGAGCGGAGAGATAGAGACAGAAAGTAGAGAGAAATGAAACTAAAGTAGAAGGAGTAGCAGATGAATAAAGAGTGGGAGAGAGAGTGAGAGAGAGAGAGAGAGAGAGAGAAAGAGAGAACATTAAGAAGTGACAGTAAGAAAGAATATTAAAGAGAGAGAGAGAGAGAGAGAGAGAGAGAGATTTCCTTAAAGTATTCTTGAGTAGATTCCCATCTCACTTTAAACTCTAATCACAGTCTGCCTAGCGCCTTTTAGCCTACTTGCTCCACTCTCTGCCATCAGCCTCTGCTTCTGGCTCTGCCTCACGCACATTTCAGTGGTTTAGGCCAAGCAGCTGCTGCCTTGCCTTCTGCCTTTAAGCCGTGTGCTACCTTTTGCCGTCTGCATTGGAAATTCGCTTTCAACTAAAGCGAGAAATTCTTTTGTGGCGCACAGAAATGTTTGCACGCAAGCGACAAAAGGATGACGAGGAGGCGAGAGGAGTTTGAAGTGTTTAGCAAAAGAAGCAAGGATATGTGAGCATTTGAAGCATTTCGCTTAAGCGCTGCAATTACCAACGACCCCAATCTGGAGCTAGAAGAAAGAGGGGGAGAGAGAGAGAGAGAGAGAGAGAGAAAGTTGCAGTCTGCTGGCCCATTTAGTTAAATCAGGAAATAATAGAAACTTTTGGCCCTTTGGCAACTAGTCTAAGCAAATCCATAAAGCGAACCACAGAGGAGCCTGGCTAAAGAGCAAAACTTTCAGGGGAAAGACGAAGATTTCAGTATTTAAAATGTTTTTGAGATATGTAGAAATGACTACTAAATAAATATTAATTATATATAAATAATTTTCTTAAATGTAAAAAATTTCTTTTAAATTTTTAAAATTTTTTGTTTAAGTTTTATGAACAAGCGAAAGTCTTGGCCCTAGTTCCACTGTAGCCTTTTGCTCTTGCATGCTGCACGGCATTAGCCGGCCTGTGGGTAGGCGTGGCGCAGACAAGTGCTGCAGCTGAAATTTTGGTAGCACGCCCCTCAATTTGGCCTAAACGGAAATGGAATTGGCATTTTCATAACGGAGGTTTTTCTTTATGCCACGAAAGTATGCAACACTTTGGCCGAGGCTGGCGAAAATATGCAATGCTTATGCGAGACGGGGGAAAACTCGCTTTTCATTGCGGGAAATTCGAGATAAATGGGCGTGAATTGGGGATTAAATGTGAATATATATATAATTAAAGATGTAATTGAATATGAGACAGAGAGAGAGAGAGAGAGAGAGAGAGCTGGATTAAGACAATTTAGGGGAAAATGAAAATGGGGAAAATGGGGAAATATAGACATTTCATAGAAAATTGAAAATTCATTATAGATACAGATGAATCTGTATATGTATCTGCATCTACATCTGTATCTGTATCTGTATCTGTATTTGTATCTATATTGGTATCTGTATCTATATCTGTATCTGTATCTGTATCTGTATCTGTATCTGTATCTGTATCTGTATCTGTATCTGTATCTGTATCTGTATCTGTATCTGTATCTGTATCTGTATCTGTATCTGTATCTGTATCTGTATCTGTATCTGTATCTGTATCTGTATCTGTATCTGTATCTGTATCTGTATCTGTATCTGTATCTGTATCTGTATCTGTATCTGTATCTGTATCTGTATCTGTATCTGTATCTGTATCTGTATCTGTATCTGTATCTGTATCTGTATCTGTATCTGTATCTGTATCTGTATCTGTATCTGTATCTGTATCTGTATCTGTATCTGTATCTGTATCTGTATCTGTATCTGTATCTGTATCTCTAGCTTTATATGAATCTGCATATATTATATACATATATATGTATATTTATATATGTATACAGATTCGTATTTGTTGTTTATCTACAATCGTATTGAATGTATCTATAGCTGAATGCTGCCACGATCTACAGCTGTGAGATACTTTTAAGCGAAACGTGACCTTGCCCTGTGTATACGATGTGCTCACATAATAGATAATAAATCAAGCAGATATAGATGTAGATATATATTATATATATATTCATATTATGCCCGCTACTTGCGTGTGGCAGATTAAAATGTGAAATTAACAATTGTTGTTTAGCTGCAACAACAACAGCAACAGTAACAACAAGCGAGTCACAGAGTGCATTGGCTTCATCGGGCTTGCAACGATGCGCAAAAGCAGATTATGGAAATATATACATATACATATATAGAAAAGAGAGAGAGAGAGAGAGAGAGAGAGAGAGAGAGGGAGTGGGAGTGAGAGAGACTGAGACTGAGAGTTGTTTTATTCTAAGCGATTACTCAATGAACCGTTCTGTACACGCGGCGCATATTTGATACTCTGTCACACTGATATTGATATTGATATCTTATCTCTCTCGCTCTCGCTCTCTGTCGAGTCACAAAAGGTGAGCTCTGATTAGATTCGAGCAGCAAAGCCCAAATGCAGCCATGATTCACACGAGAAACGCCAGCAATTAGGAATGTTTGTCTTTAATTAAGACGTGGGCTCACTTAAATGTAGTTCCCATTCCATTCCATTTCGTTCCATTTCGTTCCCCCACCCCATTGACCTTAAAAGCGTGACGTGAAATGTGCTCCAAGTTGATTCCTATAAGACAATGCATATATCTAACTAGAAAACGTTTAAGTATCGCCCAGACACGCCCACACACACGCACGCACACTCAATTTGCTGAGCAGCCAACCTCGACCGGCTTGCCTATATATATATATATATTATATATATCTTATATATATAGTATTTCGCTTATCGAGAGTGAAATTCCATTGCCCATAACACGTGCCACGGCTCGCAGCAACGGCATTTGTGGCAGACAGCAGTGCCCCACCCCGCCCCGCCCCGCCCATCTACACTAGCCTACCCTCTCCTTAGCCTTTATTGTCGTGTTTATTTGGTCAACAATTTAGATTTCATTTCCTCTTAACGCTGTGGAAATCGCTGTGACATAAGCTGCCTATGTTTTCCCCCCTTTTTTCTAGGCAAACTTAAGATGATCTTGAAAATGTAGAGAAAAAACTATTTATAGAGCTGACGACGCGTAAATACCCTTGATGCATAATAGTGAATTCGATATTTCCAACTTGAACTCCATTTGAAATCAAATTGCGAATTTCCAATTAGATCGGCGTACTTTGCTTAGTAAATTCCAATTTGCAATGCCAATTGGAACTGGATTTAATTATAAACAGCTTATCGAAATTCTTAACATTAATATATGTGTTTATTTTGATATATTTAATCATGCTGATTCGGCATATATAAAAGCTCGCTTCATATTGGAATGCCTATAACCAAGCAAACCTTACATACTCTCTCTCTCTCTCTTGTTTCCAATTGGAAGTAAACAAACATTTCCACTTGCATTCCTCATTGCAGCAGTTCCAATTCTAGTTCGAATTCGACTTCGAATTTGCATTTTGAGCTGAGCTGAGCTGAGCTGCGCGTGATTTAAGCTTATTGATTGTGTTTTACACGAGAGCATTGTTATTGTTGTTGTTGTTGATGAGAGAGGGGTTTGGGAGGGGAGTACAATAAATATTTGAACATGTAGCCGCCGACATGTGTTTTATTGCAAAACTTGAACAATGCGAGCGGAATTTATAAACTTTTTTTTATTGGCGTTTTAGGCAACATTAAAATATAACGAGGGCTGTTTAGAGAGTTATTGACATATTTACATAAATACATAAATAAATGTGCAAATATCAATAAATTAAAAAATATTTATTTATGTCCTTGAACTGCCCTCGCACACTAAAATTTATATATATAATTTTAGCCAAGTCCTTGAACTACCCTCGCACACTGATATTGTCTACATTATATTAGCGTAGTCCGTAAACTGCCCTCGCACAACAGAGATTTTATGTATTATTATAGCCTATTCTGTAAGCTGCCCTCGCACAACTGAGATTTCATGCGCTGTACTCACCCCATTGTAGAGATAACCGTTATTCCGATTGATATCCATGTTGTTGATGCGTGCCGCCGGCATATCCGCTGTGCTGAGCGCCTCGACGGCGCTGAGATCGATTTGTGGTTTCGGCGACGCGTAAGCTGGCGTCGCGCTGCGCAGCGAATAACGGGTGCTGCTTAGCTGCTGCTGCTGCGGCTGCTGCTTGGATTCCAATTGGAATGCTGGCTGATGGCGTGCGAATAAGGGCGATTCCTTGGCACTCAGCGCGCCCAGAAAGACGGCGCTCGGCGGCTGATGCTTGTGCTCGACTGGCGATTGGTCCTTCCTATAGCCGTAGCAGGCGTAAGCGAGATGGCAACGCACGCAGGCACAGCTGCTGTTGCTAGTATTGTAGTTGCTGTTGCTGCTGCTGCGGCTGGTCAGATAACTGAACGACTTTGATTTGGAGTTGGAGTCGACGGAGCTGAGCTCAGGCTGAGAGTCGCAGAGGTTGCGGCGTCCGGCTGAGGATGAGACAACGCTGCAGCGTATAACGCTAGTTGCCATGCAGTGCGAGTGCGAGTGCGAGGGAGAGTGGGGCTGGGGGTGGGTGGGTGAGCTGCGTGTTATTGCTCTTTAGACTTTGACAAATAACTCTAGTTGTTGCTGTTCTTGTTTTATCACTCCACTTGTCTGCTCCGGCAGTCAAGGTCATTCGCACGCTCTTTATCTACACTCACACACACACACGAATACACAAATACACATGCAAATGCTCGCTCTGTCTCTATTTGCGCTGTTTTGTTTGTACCGTTTATTTCGCCTTGACTCGAACTCGAACTAGACTCGACTCGACTCTAACGGCTCAGCAACATGTGGTTGTCGAAAAAACGTTCTACAGTTCCACTCCTCTCTCTCTCTCTCTCGCTTTCTTTCTTTTAGGCACTCTCGCTCTCTTCGCTTTTGCTCGAACGGTAATTAATGCAGCTGCACTTGAACTTTCGGCGCGCACTTATCAAATTCACAATTTATTTTAAAACAATGCAAAATTGTTGTTGGTGGCCCGCTCAGGTTATCTTTTCGGACACTTAATGGGGTTTATTGAACTCGCTCGCTCTGGCTGCAATTGCTGCACTTTTTGACTAGCGCCAAATGTCAAGTTAAGTAAACAAATTGCAAACTGGTTTTTCGGGCCAAGAAATGGAGCACTCAATTAAGCATTAAAACGTTTAACATTCACATTGCCCGTTGCCAGTTGCATAAGCCTTTATTTTCATTTTAATTGTTGGTTTATCGTAATTGTTGTTGTTGATATTCCTCCTTGGCGTTAATTTAATATCACGAAAATTAAATTCACACACGTACGAAAAGAGAGACTCAAAAACGACGCTCGCTTTACTTTAGACAAGCACACAGAAACGAGAGCAGCACGTCTGCACTCCGCCACATTCAAACGACAACTGAACGAAATGCTCTGTGCGCTGCACGATTGGTGTTTTTGAACAGTGATGAGCATTGTTAGCAAGTCTTCAGAGCACGAATGCCCAGAAAAAAACCAGAAATAGCTAGAAAACAACTGAAAATCTCTACAACAAATTAGAATTTAGTGAATTATTGTTTAAAATAAAGCTAACATGTTCACCAGCCGCTCCAACATATCGTTCCCCGTTGCTTGATTTCTTAAACGCAAGAGCTGATGAAAAACAGCTAACTTAGCAACACTGACTGTGAGAGCGGCAGATGAGCGAAACGGCTGCTCGAAACGGTTAAGCAAGAAATGGTTTTGCAACAGCGCGCCAAATTGCCAAATTTGAATCGAGCGTTGGCAATAATGGATAATGTTAATGGAAATGATGGCAACTCTTAATATTTTAAATATATAAATAAAAAGAAAAACAATGTGTACAATTGTGCTATCATTAACATATATTTATTAATTGATCATTTTGAAACATATTAGCTTACGTAAAATGCCACAAGTAGTAGCTGAACGAATGGCTGAAACGGTTAACGTTACATTCGTTCAGTTGCAGCGCGCCAATTCGAAATTTGAATTATACGTTTGTCGACACTTAAAATAAAGCAATTTGCATATAAAAAACTTATTGAAATGTGAAGTTATTACAAATTATATTTCTTATATCTACACACAGCTATATGCTAAAGCGAGGCTCTTCACTGGTACTTTGACTTAGAAAATATATAGATAAAGCTTCTTCGATTCCCCTTATATATAGTGATGCTGTGGCTTAGGAATATCGTTTGCACAGGCTCTACTTACTTATGCAGCACAAAACTATAGTTAGTAACAGGTTAAGGTATATATCAATATCGAATAATATTAACAAATTAACATATCGAAACACAGATAGATGGAGGAGGAAAAGGCATAGCCTTATGTGGGTTCTTTTTCAGTGTTCCCCTTGCTCCTTGCCTTGCTGCGGTTCAGCATGAAATGCGAGACGTTCTCGTAGACCAGGAACGTGATCATGCAGGCGGGCACAACCCGGATCAGGTTCGCCTTCAAGCCCTTGTAGAAGCCCGGCGCACCCTCGAACCTGCAACGAGAATCAAGCGATACGAATATAAGTAACTTGTCTTCGGGCAACTTAACTACTTACAATGCAATTCATTTCAGTTTCAGTTTAGCAAAGAGATTCTGCACAAAACACACTTAAATATACAATATAATATACATATATAATGATATATATATATACTACTTACTTACTTCAGCCTGAAGGCGAAATAAAAAACGACTCGTGTTGAGGACTTGTGGAAAGATATTTATCATTTTATATAGTTTCTTGGCATTTTAATGTTGATCTCTATATATCTTTTGCTGATATTCTTTTCGTTTGTTCGTTTCACATTTGAAATGTTAGGCTAGGTTTATAAAAATGTGTAAAATTATGAAGAATCTTTTTGCCAAAATGAAAATTAGTTACGCCTAACTATCAAACAATTTGTGCAAATAAATAATTTAACTAAACTATAAACTAAACGTTCTGTGCGCGACTTTTCTTCGAAATTACATTTTTCGTTTAGCACAAACAGTTGGCTTATCGAATTATATAGTATATGAATCAAAAGTCATATAGTATCAATTCAAACAATGGAATTAACTTAATCTCGAATATACATACTAGCTAACTAAAATTAATATGAATTACAAATGTTAAACAAACATCGTGAAACAATAATACAAAGTAAATGATGCGCTTTGTCATGCAGCTAAACTTCCGCTTAGATTCGTGTAGATATATCTTATATATATATATATATATATATATATATAGGTGTATTAAACTAAAATCTAGTTGAACTAGTTGAATACTCTAGGACGCCTAGCTGGTCAGCTTCTCCCATATGAGCATGACCATGCAAATGTTGGGCGTTACGTGGACCAAGTACGGCACGAGTCCCTTATAGAAACCGCGCATACGTTCGTACCTCCAAGTCTGCTTGATGCAGTCCCAGGTGCCGCTGTAGCGATGATGATGATCCTGCAGACGGGCGCGCACCACCTGATATGGATACGTGGCTGCTGCGGCAATCAGCTTCGACATTGCGGCAAATGCCAAATATTCACTCGTCGCCTAAAAGAGAGAGAGAGCGAGAGAGAGAGAGATGAGTTGAGTTGAGTTGAAAATAAAATGATATTGAACAGCTGCCAAATAGGCAGATATATACAGCTATACTGTAGGTATGTACGACATCTATATAGCTCTATATATCTAGCTGGCAACAGCTGGATCGCGGATCATGTGATGCTGACGCTACGCACCAGTTTCGTGTCGATGGGCAGCTTGCGGTACTCATTGTAGGCGTTCTTCATCTCCTCGTAGGTCATGAACTGAATCGCGCCGTGCGAGACGCCCAGCATGCCGGGCACAAAGCCCCTGTAGAGTCCACGGATGCCCTCCGCCTTGTAGATCTCGGCCAGAGCGTGCACCATGCCGCGATACTCAGCGCTGCCCGCTGCATCGTACTGCAGACAGAGGCGCGTCTTCACCACCCAAATGGGATTCGTCAGCAGCAGCGTGAGGGCGCCCGACTCGGCGGCTGCCAACATGTGCATGGTGGGGCCCAGCGACATCGTCGTGTTGCCACCTTGAATAAACGTCTTGATGGTGTTGTAGCTGAGGCAGGAGACAGAGAGGGAGAGAGAGAGAGCGAGAGTTAGTCAAATGCTAATCTACTAAAGTTTCACAGTTACTTACAACATAAAGTACAGACCCCACGAGGAACCGGAGCCCCAGACATTGGGCGTAACGCCCTTGTAGAGTCCACGGAAGCCCTCCTGCCGGAAGATGGTGGTAAATGCGCTGCCCAAGCCACGGTACTGAGGCACAGCCGCTGTGCGTCCATCATTGACTGGAAGTGGAAAGAGAGAGAGAGAGAATCGTAGATTATAGTGGAATGTATATATGAATAATAGAATTGATATATACATGTGTACTTGAAAGTCTAGACATTGGCCTTCAGGAACAAGGTTTTAAGGTATTTATAACTGATTAGCAAAAAGTGGAAGACTCTAGCTCTAAGGGCCTTATCTGTGCGTGCTTCATCAATCATCAATCAATCAGTCAGCAAACAGTTGTAAATATGATAATAGATATGACTAGTATAAAGTATTAACTACTACTTTCCACTAGTCATTCTTGCCAGCAATCGATTCATCAAGGAAGCATTGAGTGATTCACAGAGGAATGCTCAATCATTCAATCAAGTGGCTGAAGCTATCAATCAATCAATCAGTCGGCAAACAGTTATAGATAGTATGATAGTAGGTATGACTAGTGTAAAGTATTAACTAATACTAGTCATTCACTGTTATCAATCAAGAAAACATTGAGGTTATGTGATTCATAGAGCAATGCTCAATCAGTCAATCCAGCATCAATCAATCAAAAACAGTTACAGATCATATGATATGATATATGATATATGATAGCTATGACTAGTGTCAAGTATTGGCTAACACCTTCCGCTGTGCATTCTCGCTACCAATTCAATCCATCAATCAATACATCAGCGTAAGATTGAGGCTATGTGCCAGTGATTCATACAGCAATGCTCAATCATTCAATCAGCTTTGTGCACAGCTGTTTTTTCTTTCTTTCTTTTGGCCATGCTTTTTAGCCAACTGTACTATAATCCGTATTGTTGTTGCCGAGTTTCGGGCCCAGCCAGAGCAACAACAACAACCACAACAACAACAACAACAACAACAACAGAAACAACAACAATAACAGTCAATAACAAGCTCGACAACAACTTGTTGTTTTCGCGGCCAGCAGAGATAGCGCTAATTGTTCGCAGCGGATGTGATAACGATTCCAATTGGAATAAAATTGTGAATATATAGACGCGGCCGACTGTTGCCATAGCTAGAGAGCATTAGCACGACTTTCGATGGGTCTATAATTATTTAATTATATATATATAAGCACACACGATGTCTATATAGAACAGAGCAGAAAACAAAAGTTTATAGCAATCTGCTAATGAGGAACGCGCCGACGCCTCGATCCGCCCTGCCCTGACAACAGAGCGACGTTTTGGGGGCTCGTCGCTGAACGCAAGTTTCTATTAATAGATGGCGCTGCTGCGCTCGCTAGTTTGACTTGCGATTGACCTTGGCGGCTCAGACAGAAGACAGAACATTCGCACAGAATATCCTGTTGGGCAAGGGAAATTTGAAAGGGAAATTTTAAATGGGATATTTAAAAGGGAAATTAAAATGGGATATTTTAAACCAACTCCAGATAACATATAGAACAGCTGAATATCCTGTTGGGCAAGGGAAATTTGAAAGGGAAATTTTAAATGGGATATTTAAAAGGGAAATTAAAATGGGATATTTTAAACCAACTCCAGATAACATATAGAACAGCTGAATATCCTGTTGGGCGAGGGAAATTTGAAAGGGAAGTTTAAAATGGGATATTTTAAGCCAACTCCAGATAACATATAGAACAGCTGAATATCTTGTTGGGCAAGGGAAATTTAAAATGGGATATTTTAAATCAATAGAACTGCTGATGTTGCGAATTTCGCTTGCTTTGCAGCGCTGATAACTGCGCACTTGGTAACAACAACTGAAATCGACTTTTAACCAGTTGCTTCTGCCCGATCATGTATATATATATATATATATATACACTCATATGTGTAGATATATGCCGTTAACAAAACGTACAGTCAACACGTTGGTCACGTGATGCCGCTCAACGGCAGCAAAAAGCAAGCAAAAGTGCAAAGGTCGACTATGCGCTACCCTGTAAGCAGCAGCATATGCTAAGCTGCGAGGCTAAGTATTTTTGACATACTAAATTTATAGATATATATAGATAAATAATATAATAAAATGCACACATGCATATATACACACATATATATCAGTGGAGTATCTAGCATTTGCCATTTGCTTTATCTTGCAACAATATACCCATCCTCCGTTGCCTAAGCCTAGGGCATCATAAAGATAAACAAGTTTGCGCCATTTGCTGACGTTTTGCTTCGTTCGTTTTTCCCCTGCTAGATGCGTCATACACTTGCATGTGTGTGTGTGTGTGAGAGAGTATGTGTGTTGCGAATTCTGCTCAATAGATGGCGTCAGCATATGCTTTTGCCTGTTGGGGTCACACGATCCGCTCCAATCCGTTTCTTCATTTTTCGCATAAACAGCTTAATTTGTTGTTGAGGTATTTATTTCAATAAGATTTTCAATGTATTTAACAATCAAATTAACAATCTTGAAACAGGTTGAGTGAAAAGTTTAGCGACTGGCAAAACAGAAGTAAATAAACAACAACAGCAGCCACAAAACCTGTTTATTGTTATTGCTTATTATTGAGCAAATCGAGCAAAATACGGAAATAATAATGTACTCAGTCCAAACGAGGACAACTATGAAGGAAAAGCTTTTGCTATATGCTGACTCATGGCACGCAGAGTACAGTAAAAGCTCCTCGAACGCAACTCCTGCGAATAGAAATACAGTTGCGGTCAAGGTGGCTTTCACTGTATCTGCAAAGGGGCGTGTTGCTTCTAGCTGGTTCTCCCGTACGTGCGTAGATTACGCCGTATATGCTGATATGCTGATAAGCACAGCATAATCGGTCAGCAAAAAAAGTTTATTTGAGGACTTTAATTTGTTTTCGCAAATATCAACAGCGTCAATAAATTCATGTCATATGGCAACACAATCAACGGGCAAAAGTTTATTTATACATTTACATTTTTATAAGTTTTTTTAAGCTCCACGTGCGGCTACTTGTTTATTTTATACTATTACAACATTGCCAGAGTTAAGTGGAAATTTTCAAATGCAACTACAAACACACGATAAGGCGGAAGGCGAGAGAAAGAGGAACAAACAATGCAATCACTTGCAGTGCTGAGCTAGTTCTCAAGAAAAAAAGCTAAATTGTGTCAACAAAAAAGGCTGCAAACAAACAGGTCATTACAAAAGATAGCTAAAACGAATGCAACGCGAGCCAAATAACTCTGGCTTTGCAGCTAGACAGCTTGACGAACAAATAATCAAACAAAGTGCGCAACACTGAACGAAAGCAAGGCATGGGCAGAGGAAGACGCAAATCTACAGTTACAGTTTACAGCTGTATTGTGGGCCAATCACGTGCCAGACGCTCATATCTCGCTCAGACTGGGTGATCGCATTCTCTCATTCACAGCGTTTACTACTTACCAGCAAAGCGTATTTTGATGAGATCCAGTGGGTGCAGGATAAGCGTGGATGCAACGCCGCCCGAGACGCCGGCAACCAGATGCTCGTATTTAACGTGGGCAAACACATTGAATTTGCCAGGGCTGCTTGTTGCTGTAGTTGCGTTCATTTTGGTTTTGCGCGATTTTTGACTTTGTTGTGCTGTTATTATTATGGTTATAAGCAATTAGCTTGCTCTTTTACTCTTTATATGTATGTGTGTATGCGTCGTGTGTGTATACGTATTGTATTTACAATCTTTGGCCTATTGCTGCGTCGTCTTTGATCTACGGCGAATCAGAGAAACTCGTTACACATGGCCGCAATTCGCAGTGAATTCGTCTTGTTGCTAAGCGCCGATATATTTTTTTGTCTGCTGCTGCTACTGTTGCTGCTGGTGCTAATGTTGTTGCTTTTGCTGCGTATACTTAAACATTTCTGCCTTTGTTTTGTTGCCGAGCACATATTTTCCCTCTCTCTTTGGCAAATTGACTGCTGCTGCTGCTGCTGCTGGGTGGTTCAGTTCAAGTATTTTCGCTTTTCAATACAGTTACTCCTGCAGCGCTTCGGCTGACGAAATATGTATGTACGATCGAAAACTGTGAGCTTTGACGGACGCCTTTTCGTCTGCTTCGTTTTCATTTACTGCTCAATGAATAATATTTATCTGCAAATGTTGAGCACTCGCTTATGTAATGCCGTTTGCATTTCTCTAGCTCTTTGCCACAATTAGACAGCTTAGTATATTATTTCACCGTTGCAAAATACACGTGTAGCCGATTAAATAATGACAGACTATTCTCTCTTTTTGCCTTACTATTTGAATGCGCGTGCACAATTAATTTGTTTTTTCTTTCTTACTGTGGCTTTGACTCTCACGGCGCGCCTTTTGCTGCGTGCTCAACCGAACGACGAAGAAAACACGAATGAATCGCTCAGCGGCCGATGTTGGGCTTTTGTAGTGTTTAACGAATGATATCGATATATCGATAGATGAACTTTTGTGTCAGCGTTTAAGCTGAATGGCATTGACGAGGATGGCTCAAAAAGTACTGAAAATTTGGTTATATGAATAAATAATTTATTTTTGATTACCTCCTTTGTTTGTTTTTTTTTTTTTTGATTGTCTAATTTTCGTTCGTTTTAGAACAACTAATACTAAATAAATAATAAAATATATGTGCGCATAATATGCATAAATAAAGAAATATTGAGTTCTGTAAATAGTACTAATTAATAAATAAATTTAATTTCTATATAAATTTTGTCTCTGCTGGCATCTGTTGCCTCCGCCTTGCACGCGTTTTGTGTGAATGCTGTTTGAGCGCTTGGCGCGCTCACTGTTATCGATATTTTTAGTTTTTTTGAGCCGCCAAACCGATTCAAACATTTGAAAATCTCATCTTTGTTTTTTATTTATTTCGTATCAAACTTTAAATTATTTATACAGCAATATGTTTATAGTCAGCACTTTAACATTATTATATTTGTTGTTTTCTTTGATTGTTGCACAATCGTTAATATTTTGAAAATAGTTTCGTTGGTTTTCCTTCTTTTATTATTACAAAATACAACTTATTATTAGTTAGAACGAGAAAAGTTTGTTGTTTTGTTTTGTTTGTTTAATGAAAGCGGCGGACAAATTTTCGCGAATGCCTAATTGTTATAAAAGCTATTGTCATGGGTATATATATAAATATTGCCTCAATAGGGGATAATCAGTTATGTATATATGTATATATATAAATATTTATATGTATATGTATAGAAAAGTTGTTAATTTGTTTGTGTAAATTGGTAGGAAATAGCATTACGTTTTAGATGATTGCAATTTAGTCTATACTTTGATTTCTCTTCTTATATTTTCTTTTGTTTCTGTTAAATTTACAACAATTTCACATACGAAAAACACAGCTCGACTTAATGCTTCGTTACGATCTTCTGCAGCTAGTTAGGTTAACAATATATTCTTTTAATTTTTCTTTTCTTTTCTTTTCTTTTGTTTCTTTCTTTAATGATTTTTGGCAGGATTTTCTGTGTGTGTTGTTTTCCTTCTTTCATTTAGCTCGTACAAAGACCTAACATTAAAATTATATAAAATAAATAATTGAAAATCATAATCATAGACGAAAGACAACTCTCGCACTCCCTCTCTCTCTCTCTCCCTTGAGCGTGTGCAACATATATAAACATCATTCCATTCCGTTCCAACACGACTCTCTTTGCTTGCTCTCTCACTCTCACTCTCTCTCTCTCTGCTCGGCTTGGCTCTGCTGCTTCTCTCTCTTTGCTTACTTCCTCTCTTTGTGCCAGCTGCTGTTGCTCTCTCTCTCTCTCTCATCTCTACCTCTCTCTTCTTTTTAGTCCTCTTCATGCGCATCCTTTGCTGTGCTGTGATCGTTGGCACTTTCGCTGGCCGCTGGTTGGCTGCTGCTGCTGCTCTCCGCTGCCGCCGCCGCTGCTGCTCCGCTGCCGTTCTTGTTGCTGTTCCGGGCATCCGTCTCATCGCCAGCAGCCGCATTGACCTTCGCCTCCAAGGCTCTAATGCGATTCTCCTGCTTCACAATAATCGCCTTCAGCTTGCGTATCTCATCTAGAATATTGCGATGATCCTTTTCCTATACCAAGAATATTTTATTAAAATCAGATTTATATATATCTGCATTACTCACCGAGAATATCGCCGCAATTTGATTGGCGTCATTCGAGTCATTGTTGTTCGCGGATGAATGATTGCCACCGGAGAGCGGGCCGCCGCCGCCGCCTCTTGACGCCGATGCCTTGTTCAGTATGTTCGCCTTCTTGCTCACCGAGAGCGTCGTGTTGCCGGAGGAGACGTAGCCGCCCTGTACAATGGAGACGCGATCCTGATTAGGTTTATTAGGTTAGCTGTTCCATTTGGTGGGCTTACAACAAAGAACAAAGAACACAACAACAAGCGCCACGCAGCGTGCGTGTTAGAAGCGTAAGCGTGTGTGTCTGTGTGAGTGTCATTGGCAGGGATTACTCTGCGTGTGTGTGTGTGTGTGTGTGAGCGAGTGAGCTAGCAGACTGCATTAGCATTCATTACCGTTTCACCTATACTGTTAGTGCTCTCTTAGCTATGCGCGCTCTTTGCATGTGTGTGTGTGGCAGCATTAACATTTATAACCGTTTCACCTACACTGCTATGGCTCTCTTAGCTATGCGAATGTGTGTGTGTGTGTGAGAGAGAGAGAGAGAGAGAGAGAGCAGACAGGCTGCATTAACAGTCATTACCGTTTCGCCCCCACTGTTATTGCTCTCTTAAGCTATGCGCTCTCTTTGCCTGTGTGTGGACAGTGTAGAGCGACGGCAACAAGAAACGGCTAAAAGCAGCCAAAAAAGGCTAGATCTGTTCTGCGATCTATCAGCTCGCCATTTAATAAGGCTACATCTATTTTTGATTAGGAAATGGCTAAACTGCCAGCTCTGACGGTGGGGCATTGTGAGTGTGGCGCCAGCAGACGAGACGAAACGAGCAGCAAGCAAGACACGAAATGTTAGCCAAGCAAACACATAAGGACATTTCGTATATACAGATATTCCATAACATATCTACAATCGGTGGATCTTTACGCTCTCTATGCTACGAACAGCCGCTGCCATAGCTTGGAGGGGCAACGCTGTTATCCTAATAAACAAGAGCGAGAAGCCGCAATTCTTGCGCCACTTACTTTCAGCGAGAAGGTTAGGGGATCCGCGTCTTTGCCCGCGATCCACTCTTCGGCCGTGATGGCGGCATCCTCGGCTAGTGTGTCCGGGTAGAGATCCTCCTGGAAGAGATCGGATTTACGCGGCACTGTCATCGATATCACCTGGCAGAGACCATTGTTGTTCAGCCTGTAGAATTTGGCTATTTCACAGGTGGTTACATCACAGCCACGCTTCGGCATCAGTCCGATGCCACGCTGCGGATCGGGCGTCTGAAATGTGTTTATATAATGCACAAACGGCGGCTCCGGCGTGACCTGAAACATTAATAACCGGATTAATGAGCGAAACAACTATGCCAAGGCCAGAGTCTTGCCTCGAAATAACGAATCACGGAGTCTCCCTTGCCGCACAGATAGATCAGATTCGTGTCCGCATCGTACAGGGGGAACATCACACCGTTCGACGTGTCCAGCTCGACCATGACAATCGGTTCGTTCAGCGCGTCCGGAGCACGCAGGGAATACTGTCGCTCCGAGCTGCGATTGAAGCCGGTCGTGAAGATCAAGCCGTGGCGCAAGAAGATCGCCCGAGTCGCCTTCGAGCCCTCGTGGCACATCGCCTCGCTCTCCAGCTCCCCGCTGCGTGGATCGTAGATGCGGATCTTTTTATCCTTGCAGGTGGTGACCAGCTTCGAGCCGTCCCAGTTGAAGCAGGCGCTATAGACGATGTCCGGATGCGAGTCAATGTGCACCAGGATCTCGCCAGTGCCCACATTCCAGATGACGACCTAAGCGAGACAAGATATCTTTAGATTGACCTCAGACAGCTCCAAGTCTACTCCAACTCTACCTGATTATCGGAGCCAGCTGTGAGCAGCACGTTGAGCGCCGAGGGATGCCAGAGGACGAGGCCCACGCGTCGCTGATGGAACACCAGATCCACCACGGGCTCGGTGAGGGTGCGCGACAGTCCTCCATCTGGTATCTGCCATACCTTGACCACACAGTCCTCCGATCCGGAGGCAATCACATTATCGTTGTGCGGACACCAAGCGATGTCCAGCACGGGACCCTTGTGACCGCCCACCAACGGATGATCCGCTGCAATGCGACCGACCTAAAAGTGGAAGACAGATATAATGGAAGATATAGTAGAGTTATATTTGATCAACGATTCGGCAATCAATTTCTCTATATAGAAATTCCTAAGCTGAGATCGTGCTTGATTATCTCTATATAGAAATATTTCGTATACTTCTCGCTATAAAGCCAAATTGTGATTTATCAGCTGTGACTGTAAAACTCTTATATACTATATATATAGTGCTAGAAATATATCTTGTGAATCATCAGAGCTAGCGCTATACTTGACTAAGCTAAAATCAAGGAATGACTCCAATCGAGTCGAAAAAGCAAACTTTTAAAGCTCTTAGAATTATTTTTATATCGCTTAGAACCTCCTTTCTCTCTCTCGCTCTCTCTGTCAATGTCTTAAATGATTCCTATTGTCTTTCTCTTTGTCTATATCATAGATGATATGATTTGTCAATATCTTAGATGATTCCTATTCTCTCTCTCTCTCTCTATCACCCTCTCCGTCTATATCTCAGATGATTCGCTCTCAATCTTTCTGTCTGTCTGTCTGTATAGCTTAGAAGATTCTTACTCTCTCTCTCTTTCTCTATCTATCTGTGTCCATATCTTTATCTATCTCTCTCTTTCTCAATATCTTAGAAAATTCTTACTCTGCCTACATCTTAGATGATCTGATCTGATCTTTCTCACTATCGTAGAAGATTCTTTCTCTCTCTTTCTCTCCCTATCTGTATTTTGAGACGTCTAAGATCTCAATTTCTTAATCTTTCTCTGAGAGATCCTCTTTCTCTCCCTCTCTCCGTCATTTTCAATACATCTCTCTCTCTCTACTGATTTCGATCTCCACTTCTCTTTACGCCCCAATTCTCAGTGCTTCTCTCTCTCTCTCTTTCTCTCCCTCCCTAATATATCAATGTAGGCATATTTTTCTATTCAAAAACTTTCTTTCTCTTTCTCTTAGAGAATTCAAGAGATCTGTCAATCTTTTACTCTGTCTCTTTCAGTATTCTAGCTCTCTCTCTCTCAATTGGAAAATTCTAGCCTAGGGAAACTGTAGAATCTAGAGATCTACTGCGGAATAGCTGTTCGTCTCCCCTCTCCCTCTCTCTCCTTCGCTCCCTCCCTCCCTCCCTCTCTTACAACACATATATCTTTCGGATTTCTACTTCCATCCATCCATCTAATCGTGTCCATTTAATGCACGCTCCAAAAATTGAATTTAAGGTCAGCCAAATCCATAAAATATTCAAATTTAGAGCGTGTGAAAGCGGCGGCTACCGAAAAACGAAAAAAAAAAACTTTCGTGCGGAGCGCATTTTGCATACAAATTTGGGCCCAATTAGAATTGACCAGGCCAGAAAGCAGAGGCGTTGCCAAGGCAAACGCCCACGCAAAGGCGAAGGCGAAGGCGCAGGCGAAGACAGCTGAGCGGATGTTCGTTTAATAAATTTCTCAATTCTGCAGGAGATATATCTATATATCTCTCTCTATATATAGCTAAATAGGGGCTGCGACTGCTATATATCCAATATATATATCTTTTTTTTTGCAGTTTTTAATTTATTTTTATAAATTTAGACAATTTGATGTGTCATGTTGGCTGCGAGCCAAAGTGCGCCACGTTCAATGAGAAATTCAGAGGCAGAGAGAGAGAGAGAGAGAGAGAGAGAGAGAGAGAGAGTCTCTCAAGAGTTGGGTTGAGAATTCATAATGCTAGGATCTGGCTGTATTTATAAAGCATGAGACATGACAAGACAACAAAAGGCCAAAGGCAAGTGCCAGGCTTAAGCAATGATAGACTAGCAGATACCCTGCAAACTGATAGCTGATGAAAGCAACAATCAATGCAATGTCTTATCTGAGATAAACAAGTTTCAGACTAGATTTAAAGCAAATATGGGCAGATATTGGTATATATATATTATATATCCCTAGATCTTTTGAGGACTCTAATAAACATCAGTAAAAGCATATATATATCATATATATATATATATAGCATACATATATCATCAATGCCTACTCCATTAAGCCACATTTACAGGGTATCTACACAGTGTATAGCCTCTCATCGACGTCATTTCCGAGCACGGCAACAAGACCACAAATGGCCACGCACACAAATACCCTATAAATAGAGGCTCCATTGTGTCTATATAAATAGCTTTATAAATGACACACTCTTGCTATAGCTACAAATGGCATACTCATATGCGAGGGCAGTACGAAAAGTTGGCTGCCTTAACAGAGCAACTTTGGCAGAGGAAACTTTGTTTGTCATATAAAACGGGCTTAAAACGGAAGTTAACGACTAAGCAATACTCTAACTATGAAGAGGCAAAGAGTTTGGCAGAGTTTGAGAATCGCATAGAAGAGCATGCTCTAAGAACTTGCTTACTGAGGGCAAAAGTTCACACTCAAAACTGAATGTAGGCTAAATTCTAACGGCAGATATACGAGGGGAGATCTGATAAGTTAGCGAGGGTAATCAGAGAAGATATATATATACACATATATATAAGTCCTAGATCTCTTGCATTTCTATCTAGTCTACATATGCAAGCGTAAGTCTGATAAGTTAGCGAGGGTAGTCAGAGAATATATATCTCTTGCGCCTCTTTGGGTATTCACTTTTGCCAGGGTATCTCAGTTGTCATACTCACTTTGTTGTGTGGCAATACGATGAAGGCGCCGCCACCTGCTGACTCCACAATGATGGCCAGAAACTTTGGGTTTACCGCACAGAATGTGGAGTCCCAGCTGGACTTGGATACGCGTATATTATCGTAGCATTGTTCCCGTTTTAATGACTGCCCATAGACGTGACGAAATTTTGAGCTGCGCACAACACGAAATGACATCTTCTTCTTCTGCTTCTGTTTCTGTTTCTTCTTGTACTTCTTCTACTTTGTGTGTGCTCCTCTGCTTCGCTACTGCCCTTGGAAGTAGTACCGCTATCTGAGTAACTCTGCTTCACTCTCCGGATTTTCTGCGGCTCTTTGGACGGTTCACTTGAGACTGGAGTCGGAGTTGGACTGGCTTTGTGTACTTTTATTGCTTTCCTCCACCTGTGGAAGAGAAGATGAATGGACGGAGCTTGTTAGTTGTGCCTGTGTTGTTGTTGCTTCGTTGTCTGTTGCGTCGTCTGTTTTCAGCTAGGTCTACGAAGGCCTATTCCTTCGACAATGAAACCCCATTTGAATCGCTTTGACAGCTGACTCCAAGCATACACACAAACCTTAGAAGCGAGTGTCAATAGTGTTGATATACCCAGGTTTATCTCTAGAGCGAGAGTTGCTAATAATACAGTGGATTGATAGTATCAAGTTACTCTGCAGGCTTAACAGTCTAATAGCTGTTATTTAACAGTCTTACAAATGTTATTTAGGCTTTACAGACTAACAGCTGTTATTTAACAGTCTTATTGCTGATATTTAGGCTTAACAGTATTGTTAGCTGTTAGTTAACTGTCTAACAGTCTTATATCTGTTATTTAACAGTCTTACAGCTGCTATGTAACAGTCTTACAGCTGTTATTTAACAGTCTTACAGCTGTTATTTAACAGTCTTATAGCTGTTTTTTAGGATTAACAGTATCATTAGCTGTTATGTAACAGTCTTACAGCTATTATTCCGGCATAACAGTCTTAAATATGTTTTTTAACATTCGTACAGTCTTACAGATGTTATTTAACAGCTGTTAGCAAAGCACTTTCCCTTTTTGAATTTTCTACACACAAACTAAAAGTTTTAAGCGAATATGTTACTAACATCCATAAGCTTAACAGCTGTTAGCTTAACATAGACTTAACATGCGCTGTTACTGCAACAGTAGCGCTGCTAAGGTCAAACTAGCTTAAAAGCAATGAGTTTCTATAAGAAAAATAAATGAAAATGTTAATTTGTATAAAATAGTTTCTACATTTAACAGCTGTTAATACAAAATCCTATGTTATTAACATAGAAATGTTATGCAACAGCTGTAAGCATAATAACATTTGCTTTTAGCATAAGTACTTCGTGCTGAAGCACTCTCAAAACTTGTTTTAACTTCTTTGCTGTCAACTTTGATTATGTTTAGATAAATCTCTCATAAGAGCACTCGCAAAACCCTGCCCCAAACGGCGGCTCTGTTATCGAGCCGTGTCCCAACCTCGATTTGTTCAATCAATTTGCATATTACGTGGAGCGAGCGGCGATCAATAAGCAGCTCCGTTTAGCGCTGACTTAACCCGACGCCAGCAAATAACATTTTCAGCTTTGTTTTGTTTGGCAAATGTTGCATAAACAGCTACAGATAACAAAATGTGATTAAAAGGAAACATATATATAATGTATAATATATATGTATATATAGAAAATAATAAAAACTCTCTTAGAACACTTTCCCCACGTCACTTTCAGCTCGAGCTGCGCGCGGAACAGCGAAACGTGTTCAATTATCAAAATTTAATTAGAAACTAAAGTGAGTAAAGCAAGTGAGAGTAAGTTAGTTATAGTGGGGCATGATCGACTGGCAGATGCCCTGTAACAGGACAAACTGATGATGAATGGAAAATAATAATAAATAACTAATGACAAAGTAAAGCTTTCTTTGCTGTGCATACTTTGGAGACTATCGTTTATCGAGTGTAGTCGATAACAAAAAAGGGTTATCGTTGCATTAAATTGCTTAAATTGAATATCGATAATAATGGAAATAAATTATTATTGCTTATTCGAAAGAATTCATTCAAATTTGATAACATTTGATGGCAGTGACATAAAGTTATCGATTGTTGGCAAGAAGTAATATCGATTTTATGTAAATAACTAAGCTGTTATCAATTATCGATAGAGAAGAGAGTGAGAGTGAAAGACAGAGAGAGAGAGAGAGAGAGAGAGAGAGCGAGAGAGAGAGAGAGTAAGAGAGAGAGGGAGAGAGTGAGAAAGAGGGAGAGAGAGACAGGGAGAGAGTGAGAAAGAGAGAGAGAGCGAGAGAATGATAGAGTGAAAGAGAGAGAGCGAGAGAGAGCTGAATACTGAACAGTAATATGTATATACATATTTTCATATATATAGAAGATCTTTCAGTTACCCAGCCTACCCTGTTACCACTTCCATTGGGTATTACGACAATCAGACTGTAGGCAGCTGCGAGGCGCTGCTTTATTATATGACATCATAATGCTGAAATAACGAATCGACAGCCGACAACACGTGAATTATGGCCACATAAAGAGAATACAGCAAAAAGAAAGAAAAAACTTCACTACTAACATCGAATTCGCAACTCTTTTGGGTTTTTAAGGTTCGGCCAGATATAGCTACAAGCATATATACAGACACCCAGGCAACCCTGCCCTAGCCACTCCACGCCCCTTCAACACTCATAAATGTGGCAGAGCTTTCGTTTTTAATCAGAGAAAAACTCGAAACTTGAGAAACAAAAAACAAACAAAAAAAGCTGAAAAAAGCTAAAGAAAATGTCAAGTCGCTCGTTAAATGAATATTCGCTTTGTCTACACTAACAAAGGGTAGCTTAACTATGCTGGAGCATGAGTAGGACAGATGTTATATGGAAGAGGTATACAGTTTCTATATAATATATATGTTGAGAGCTTGGGTTATAATATTTTGATCTAAGTTTTACATTTTGGATGAAATTATAGTATATAGGACACTTATATATACTACCTCTTCAATCTTAAGTTTTCATTGTTATTTTGATACATTTTATAGGCATTACTTCCCGATTTTCCTATTATTTTCTGATCGTATTTTTATAGTCACTTAAATTTATCGCAACTTTATGGTAGGGCTATACTAAACATGACTAATTATGCTAGAAAAAGCACACAGCTATATATGTCTACATATATATTTATGAGTCTCTTATAGGAATCATCAATCATATATGTAAAGTGTTTGAGCTAATCATCAATTATGCTATTTGCTATGACTACTATATATATGTACTATATATAAATATATAATATTTTATAGTAGAGTATAGAGTTCTCTCCACAAGAATGGCATATAGAACATAGTATACCTTACACTAACTGCTGAATTCTAAATACCACATACTTTATCTATCTATAGTCTGGTAAGAGAACTCTTTAAATCTCTAGTATTCCACAATTTCAATCATTAGCCTTATTCTATAAGCACCTCTCTGATACGCCGTAAAGATCTATGCTCATATCTCTAACTTGCATAGGTAAGGGTATTTAATATTCGTGCAAATCAAAGTTCATCTGGCCTAAAACATATTTTCTTTTGTGCCGAAAGTATTATATATACCACATCTATATGTAAGAGTATGCATATATATGTATATATATTTATGTTCTTATACAGTAATATGGTGAATTTGTCATTGACCTGCTAAAGAATCATAAACAGGCACAAATATATATGACTATATGTACATATATATATTTATGTGCATATAAATATTTTAAGTATTTATTTTCTTGTGACATTGTTATGAAAAGTGTAACTGGGTGTGTATAAACACACACATACATATACATATATATATTTATATATATATATTTTAGTCACTATTATCGACGCGCTCTGCTGATATAGTTTATCAGCAAATAGAATTGCCTAAAACACACACTCGAAAATAAAATCGAGCTCTTGAAATGACCATAGATATAGATATATACATATACACATCTATATATATATATATATAGGGAGATCGATGCATGTGTGTTATTTATGATGTTTATATATTTGCGCCTCAAGAACACCTTCGCTAGAAACATTTTTGAATAAAATTTCACAGCTGCTGAAGGTCAGCAAAATAAAAAAAAAAAACTTATTAATAGAAAATTCAATCATCTTGCTTAAAATTCAATTTTCATCTAAGAAAGAGAGAGCGAGAGTAAGAGTGTGGGAGAGTGAGAGGGCGGCAGTGTAATTTGCGTTCTTCATATTTTTAATTCATTTGCAACATTTTTGACAGCTTTTGCCATTGCATTCCTTTAACGATAAAAACATTATAAATATATACACACACATACACATACAAATACATATGCACATATAACGGAAGTTGATACTGAGTAGAAATACTTGTTATATCGTAATGCGGGCTGCGGGTGGAACAGCACAGAAGAGAGCAAGTAGCAGAAGAGAGCGCAAAGCCAAAGAGAGGCTTCAAACAGTGAGCGCAAACAGTTAGGACTCAAAGCAGGCAGCGAAAGAGAGCCTTACAGTTGCAATAACAGTTGAGGCTTCGCGTGTGAGGCATAGCAACAGTAGCTGCAAATAGCTAACCTCCGACTATCCAACACATAATTGCTTGTCCTTCAGCCTATCTCATTTCAAATAAATAGATATCATAACAAATCCAATGTTTAGTAACAGAAAAAAAATGAAGCAATGATTAGATAAGCTGCCCGAAAAGCAAATACAACAATATTTTATAGTTACATATAATCAAAGTTTAAGTTTACTTGGAAATATATTTATCTATATATTGGTATAGATAAATGTAACTGCATGTTGTTGGAAGTGCAGGTTATCAAAGTGTAAGGTTTACTTTAGCTAAAGATATGTTAACAACTAAGTTGACTAAGCTAAGCATATTATGAAAAGAACGAATCGAAGATATACATATATAGTAATAAGAATTATTTCTGAAATTGATCTCCGCCCTGAACTCTAACTGAAGGTAGTCTAACTGCTGGCACGCACTGTATGCTGTCTTCCATTGCCCATTGCTCATTGCGATGCAGCGCGCTGATCGGCTCATCAGTTGATGATTGTAACGCGCTGCTGCTGCTGACGCAGCGACGTCGACTGCGACTGCGACGTGGCCACAAATTGACTTAATGCTTGATTGCAAATCTTAACGCTTTGTCGAAACGTTCAGCGGCCAATTCTAATTGCTAACAACATTTGCTGCCCCGTTTGGCGGCGTGACTAAAAAGCCAAAGCGCAAAAAAAGGGAGACGAACAGAGAGGGAGAGAGAGAGAGAGTCGTCAATTAAGCGTTGTTGTAATTTTTCACTGTGCAATGCAATCGAGTGTAAGAAATGAAATGACAAACGAAGCGGTCAGTGGATGAAGGGGCAAGTGGCGAGCGGGAGGCGGGGCCAGAGAGCGCAAAGGAGTGCCGCTCCAATTGGCTGCTGCACAATGCTAATGCAGCCGCAGCCCGTTATAAGGCCGCACATCTAATTAGATGACAACGGGCGGTGTGGTGTGAACGTGTCATAAGCAACACATAAATAACAATAACAAAATGTAAAAACATTTAATTAAAACTTTATAGCAAGACTCGAACCAACATAGGCTGACTTATGAGGCGCACGCCTAACCACTAGGCTACTCCTGCTGCATAGGCAAACTAAGAGAGAGAGAGGGAGCGAGTTCTTCGTTAAAAATGCGCCTAATGTCATTTGACCACTGCTTTCTTAAGAGAGTGCTAATTTGACTAAGAACCGTACATTCGCCTAGTGTCATTTGACCACTATGACAAACAAGGAAGAGAGCGGCAGCAGAGACTCACGAACACTGAGTAAGCTTTGCAAATGCATTTGCTTACTGTGTTTAATTACTGCTTGGCTTGGTGGCATTTGTGTAGGTGGCTAATGAATCATTAATGCCAGACGCGACTGCCTGCGATAAGCATCTGCAGCTGCAGCTGCAGCAAGTGCAGCGCTTATCAGTCACCGAGCGAGCATCGCATGGAAACTTTCGCTTGCGCATTGTGAATGCCACTGCAGCTGTTCGCTGCTTGATGATGTCATTAAGCATTACTATAATTGCCAATGGCATGCAACAACAACAACAACAACAACAACAACAACATCGTGATTGGACTGACTTGTTGTACTTAGGTTCATCAAACTGCTGTCGCTGCCTCTGCCGCCGCCGCTGATGCTGCTGTTGCCTGCGCGATTAACTTAAATCTTGACGAAAAGCGCGCAAGTGTCTGCCCTGACAGCGCTAGAGATGAGCGCGTGCTGCGTGCGCTGACAAGGCGAAGACTCAAATTGCCAGCAATTAGAATATCGTTAGCTAAAAGCAATTTTATTTTACTTAAATTTTACATTTATGTCTGCATTTATTAATTTCTGTTCGTGCGTATTCGTGCCAACGCAAAAAAGCACGACAGCATGCAACAACAAGCACGAAAGAGCGAGAGAGAGCAGGGCGAGAGAGCGGAGGGTGGGCACATCGGTGGGTGTCGGTGTCGCCGCTGAGTGAAAGTGGAACTCGGCTGCTAAATTTAACTATGCATCGCCCGTTCGTTGTTGTTGTTGTTGTTGTTGCTGCTGCTGTCTTAATTGCACGACGCTTCTCCGTTTCGCGTCTACTTGTTGCTATTTCTGCCGCATTTACGCTTAGTCAGACTGGCGGCATTTGTTGTTCGGACACTGCACTGTGGACAACAAAGACGTTTTCAAGCAACAAAAATATATATGTTATATATTTCCTACAGCTGCTTTCAATGAAAACAACAACAAGAACAAACACCTATTGCTATATATTTATTCAATTTATAATGATATAACACATGTTTTATGTGTAATAGCTTAGGCAATATATTTGCATTATTAATTTATGCCTAAAAATTTGCCCATTTTTCCCATAGCCAACTGTCATTTCATTTGCATACATATTTTGCACACACACACACACACACACACACATACAGTTACACACTCACACACTGCATGCGTTTCTCATTTATATTTTGTCACTAATTGGCGTTTGCTGCGTTTCATGCTTTTTTCGCCGCCGTTGCTTAACCCATTTTTGGACAACGCCTGGCAGCAGCCACCACAACAACAGCAACAACTACGACAGCGACAACAGCTATGCGTGGGGGGCGTGCTCGCACGCGCTCTTACACTTTCTAAGAGAGCGCGCCACAGACGTAAACGCAGACGCAGACGTGCGCTGCTGGAGGTCGTTTGTTTTTCACACTTGTTTCACACACATACATATGCACATAACACACGCACGCATATGAAGAGCGAAAGAGACTGCCTGTGTTTCTGCTGGAAATGTGTAATTCTACGCTTTGGCCAACTTGAAGCCACGTTTCTTGCCACAATATTTCAATTACGGCTTATCGCATGCGCCCACGGTTAAAAACAGTTATGCGAGTACACCTGACTAACATATACCCTTCCAAAATACTCGAGTCATAATATTATTATAACGGTTGACATTAATACTCTTTATATTTTTCATTCCCTAGATTATTTAATATATACTCTCATCAACTTATATACCCCATACCCACAACATACAGGGTATAGATGGTTGACCAAACTAATTGCACGCATTGGAACACCCCCGCGTATATAACTGTTTTTCAATTTAACTTGTTGCTTCCAGAGCAACAATTGGGCGCGCTCTCTCTCTCTCCCTCTCTCTCACTATCTTGCAGCCGCTCTCTCAACTATTGACCAGAACAGTATAAACAAGCTAGCCGGAAAATGTGAGAGCAAAGAGCGAGCGGGCAACGGTAACAGCAGCAAACACACACGAAAATTACAGCTAAAAGCGAAAGAATAAAAAACAATTAATTTAAATAAGTGTATTTGTGTGAGTCTGCACAAGTGTGAGGCGAGAAACGCAGAAATCTTTTGCTTGCTTGCTTTCGTTTTGTTTGCTTTTCTTTCATTTTGCAACATTTTTCGGCGTTCGGTCTTTTTGTTGTTGGCGCTGTCCAAGACGCTTCTCATTTTTATTCCCTTTTTTGGAGTGTTGCGACTCATATAACACTGTGTGGGAGCGGGAGCGCATGTGGCAACATTTTATAGCTGCACTCTTCACATGCATTGCGCTCACCACTCAGCACACGCACACGTACACAAGCGCGCGGGCAACACACAAGCACTCATACGCTCTCACACACATACACACACATGCACGCAAGCACACACATACTATCACAATTGTCGCACTTATTTTATTTGCCGTGATTTTGAATGATTTTGTAATACGCGCGTTCATTTTTAAATATAAGCTTATTAGTAAATTACGTGTATGTGATTAATAAATTAAATCAAATGGCTGCCACTTGATGTTTGGCTCTAAGAAATGCCACAATGATTCATTGACATTTGTATTTGAAATGCCAAAGTTGCCGCAGAACAGAAATTCCACCAAAATAACATAGACCCACACAAACACACATTTGGAACACTCACTTTAATTTAGCATTTATGGCTGGGGCACTTGTGCACTTGTTGTATATTGAGTATTGGGGAAATTCGAAAATTCGCACTTTTGTTGTTGTGAACTGTTTCAAGAATTTGCGGTTACACCGAGCAGACGAAACGTAGCAAAACGCCGACGAGCGAGACGAGAGAAAACAAAACTGAACAACCGAGCAGTGTGACCGCAGTTAGCAGAGTGAAATAATACAACAGCTGTGCAAGTCAGCAAATACCAAATACCAAATGCCTAATTAATACTTAATTACAGGCCACCCTAACAACATGATATTCAATTTGATTTATAAATTGAATTTCAATATTGAAATATTAAAATGACCGTTTCATTAAGTTTTCTTAAACATATTTAAATTATTTGTATTATATTTGGATAATTTTTCCATTATTTGAAGTTCCTTCAACTTTAAGCGCCTTAGTAGTGTGACCATAGCTGCTTAATTTCAATAACACCATACAAAATATCAAACTGCTTTTAAATTTTTGGCTATCTCAACGAATTAATACTAAATTTAATTTGAACTGAACTTTAACGTGCATTCAAATCAATTTGAAATACATTTAAGTTCTTCGCAGTTGGCTTTGATGTTTTGTGGTGCATCGTAATCAGTTTTAGCAGCTCTATCAGCGGATACTCAAAGAGGAGCGCCATAAAGAAAGCAACAATTTGTGTGAGCACAAAAACCAGTACAACGTATTGAAACTGCAAATAGTAAGTAAATTGAACTAAAATACTATTAGTTAGTAGTAAAAACATACCAAAAAGAAACTGTTTACATAAACAGGTTGTCGAAAGGAGCCGGCGACAACGCGCAAGACAAAAACATGCCAAAGAAACGCCTGAAAGGAGATGCGCGCCAAAGGTCGAAACACAGAAAGAGAGCAAAACTCATACGCCAGCCCTGCAACGAAAGAAGAGAGCATTAAGAGAGTGCGAAGATTAAGAGAGAGAGAGAGAGAGAGCCCGCTCACAGCCCACTTTGAAGCACATGCAGCACACAAAGCCCGCGCAAGTTAGAATCCACAGATTCTTGTAGACGGCCGCATAGAGAGCCAGCCAGATGGAGGGCTTCTCGAAATCGAACTTGATGAATATGTAGCCAGAGAAGAGAATGAGCAGAATAGCCAAGACCAGGAGCCACAGGCTCAGCTCCAGCTGCCACTTGCCTCTGGCGCTCTTCGCTGCGGCCAAAGAGCGAACTTTCAGATAGAATTGAGCGCAGAGAAAGCCCACGAAATACCCGCCCAAGTTAGTGTAGAAAGGCGGGTATATACGGTCGAAGGTCTCCGAGTTGCGAAAATATAAATACCGATAGGTTCTATGCGAAAATGAATGGGAATTAAATATACAAAAATATATGTAGAAAAATATAATTATATAAAATAATAAAATTATATAAAAATTAATATTTGCTTAATAAATTAATAAAAATTGTAAATTAATGTAAAAAAATAAAATTTAAAATAATATAAAAATAAATTTTTTAAATTTGCTTAAAGTATATTCGAGAGCTTTCATTTTCCATAAGGCAGGGCATTAGCTAGTCGGTGCAACTTACTCAGGCCTCATGTGATAGACAGCGTCCAGCTTCAGGTAGTACGTGAGCGAGGCAGGCACAGCGAATACGGCGATGATGAGCAATGCGTAAATATACCTGGTGAGAGCTGGATGCCTGCAAGAGGGAAGTTCCAAAAGTTTGCTCTATGAAAATATATGAAGCGAATAGACTTACTTCTTGGTGACGATGATTATAATTAGAAATAGCTCGAAGAGCTGCATGTCGGCTGCCATATACCAGGTTTGCTGGGCGCACTGTGAGAAATGTAGATAGAGTACACTTAGAGAAAATACTATATACATAATATACTATATAAGTTGATTCAGTCTGGCTTTTCTCTGAGTGTACCTACACTCTCCTGCAGCATATAGTTGTTGACGAAGAACACGTTCTTCCACCAGCTCTGGCGGCAGAAGGTTCGCTCCGCCTCCGTCAGGTGGCGCCAGAGGGGACCGTCGCCCAGGCGACTCAGAATGGAGCCATTGAAGAGTATCAGCAGAGCCAGCGAGGGCAGCAGACGGAAATATCGATTGAAAAAGACGCGAAAGTAGACTCCAATGCAGCTCCAAGCAGTCGAGGAGCTGTCGATCCACCCTCGCTGCGTGAAGTTGGCGTAGAGCAGAAAGGCGCTCATCACGAAGAAGATCTGGATGACTGCATTGCCGTTCTGGAACACCGAGGTCTCGAACCTGTACAGATAGAGCTCGAAGAACTCCGGGTTCTGCAGCTGCAGCGTCATGAAGATCATCAGGGTGTGGCCCAGGATCACGACGAAGACGCCAATCACGCGGAAGGCGTCGAAGAAGCGCAGATCCCGCGAGAAGTCGCTGCTCGAGGGCAGCGTCAGCCGGTAGTAGTTGCGGCAGACCGAAAAGCAGCACAGAAACCGCTGAGCTGCGGGCGAGTGGAAGGAATCGAACTTGAGATACTCTCTCTGTTCTCCTATATACACCCATGTACATATATACCTCTGGTCTCGAGCGCCTGCTGGTAGAAGAGCGTGCCACGCGTTTGCCTGCGCTTCAAGCCAAAATCGTAGCTGGAGGAGATTATGGTCAGCAGCAGCAGCAGCGACAGCAGCACGTAGACAGTCACATCGAGAGCATCTGAAATTCGATTTGAAAATTAACAGAAAATGTTCAATGCGCTCTAAAAGAACACTAGCTTGAGCTTGGCTCAATGTGAATGTGGATGTGGCGCTGTGGCAGTGAGTCTGGCTGACGAGCTTGGGTGCTCAGGTTCGACGTCGGCTATTGTGTACTTGTTAAATATTCTGTTAAATACTTTTTATTTATTTTTATTATTTTTTTTAGTATTATTTTTTTTTTTAGTTTTTCAATTTTCTACATATTTATTAATTTTGTATTCTTTTATTATTATTTCAATATTAATTCGCCTTCAGCTGCAATTCTGCTTCGCATGCATCGGTTTGCTGCATGCGTGGCGCAGTGGCAGTGCGTGCGACTGACGAGCTTGGGTGCTCAGGTTTGACACCGGCTACTGCTTATTTGTTTCATATTTTTAATTTGTTTATTATTTATTTGTTATTCTTTTCTATATTTATTATTATTTTTTATTTTTTTAAATATTATATATATTCATTCATTTTGGCCTTCAGCTGCAATTTTGCTTTGCGTGCAGCGGTTTGCTGCAAGCGTGGCGCAGTGGAAGTGCGTGCGACTCGCACGCATGTGATCGCAGGTTCAAGACCAGCAAATTTTCAGCTATTACAAAACTTTTTTAAAAATAAAAGTTTATTATTTTTAAATTCAAAAAACCTTTTGAAACTAAAATTGTTTTTTTTTTTTTTTTAGAAAATTTGCCAGCCATTTATAGCATTATATAGACTTTAGTTAGAATTGAGCGCTAATCGAGTCAGATTTTGGCACAGCTTCAGTTAAGCCAGGTGTTCACCTCCTTTCTCCTTCCACTTACCGTGCTCCAGCGGCTCATCAGCTCGCTCGCAGTACTCGATGCTGCTGCGCAGGCGCAGCTGGTACTTTTCGCCGAGTTCCTTGTTCAGGCAGCTATTGACGAGGTGATCGTAGTGCAGGCGCTCATCTGTCGATCGCCTGTGCACCTTGGCGTAGTGGCTGCTTAGCTAACGGTTAACATATTCAGTAGTAGCTTTAGCTAAGTCTCAAGGCCATGCCACTTACGTCCTGGTCCTCGACCTTGCCCTCGTACAGCTGCTGCACCTGAAACCTGGCCAGCGTGTGCAGCAGTCGCTTGCAGCGCTCCAGGCAGACGCCCACAAAGAGACGATCGTGTCTGTAGTGATGCTTCGCATCCCGCGAGACCAGCTCGATCTGCTGCCAGAGCTCGGAGCTCGCGTTGGGCCTCAGCTCCACGTAGACCAGGCAATAGGTGCTGTGAGCCAGCAGCTGGCTCGGCCTCTGGCTTAGGCACAGATCGTAGTCGTCCAGCTGATACAAAGCGGGCATTTGCCTATACAGAGTCACTAAAGGAAGCTATCTCAGTCTCAATCACAGTCAATCAGAGCCTCAATCAACTTACAATTAAACTGCGCCCAGCCGCAGCTCAGAATCGACATCAAAGCTCCGAAGCTCAAGAAGTGCATCTTGACTTACGTTTAAAGATCTACTGAAGCAATCTCCGCGACTTTTGCACTTTATCAATCGCAATTGCAATTGCGTGCGCGAATGCAGCGCTTCAATGGCTTTTTCGCGAAAAAAAATACTAGTAAAATAAAATCAAATCAATCAAAAATAATATATATACATATATCTATATAATATCAAAGTCCAAAGTGGCGAAGAATTACAGAAATTGCTCACAAATTGTTGAAGAAACTTGTTTGATTTCCTTGAAATCTTAGTCAATCAAGCAATCAATCAGTGCGTCAATCAAAAAAGTTACCTAAATTTATATTCACATTCTAAATAGTATTTGCCCTAACAGATTCAGCTTTCAATCTTCTGCACATTGAGCTGTAAATCGTACGTTCGTCCTATTCAATCAGTCCATCAATCAATTGATTGATTATATCATACATAACATTTGCTTTCAGTCCACAAAGTTGCTTTTATAGTAGTTACCAGTATACCACTGCTTATAAATGTACAGCTGTCTTGTGCTCTTCAATCTTGACATCAATCATGGCATCAATCATGGGATCAATCATTTAATATACACTTATATTACCAACAATCCAATTTATACTCATCTTTATGGTCAAATTTCCGTTTGCATCAAGTTTAATCTTTTAGATGTTCATCAATCACGCAGTCAATCAATCAATCAAAAAGTCAATACTGTTCCAAAGCGTAGCGCAACAGCTCAAATTGAGCTTACAAACTCTAAAAGTTAAAAGTATAAATTCTATATCAATATCAATCAGTTAATCAATCAATCAATCAATGCATTAGTCAAACAATCCATGCATAGCCTTTCTTTCTGAACAACGAATTACTGTGAGAAGTATGCTTGCCAGCTCGTAAAACTTGATTTTAAGTGGCTCAATCAATCAGTCAATCAATCAGTTAATCAATCAATCAAACAATCTATGCATATAGCCTTCCATTTTCAGCAACGAACTGTGTACTGTGAGAATTTAGCTTTAAGCCTTAGCTTTAAGTTGATCGATCAATCAATCAATCAATCAATCAATCAAGCAGGCTCTACACATTAATATTGAAGTCCAACAGATAATCTAAGAGTGCACTCAGCTGGTTAACTTATATGCCCTCATCTGCGCTTTAAGCATCAATCATTACATCAATCAATCAATCAATCAAGCATTTATATATATTTTTACCTCTAGATATCAGTGAATATATGAATACAAATATATATCTCAATACAGCTCCCATAGCCATTTGCCATTCGACTCAGCGTAGCTCATCAATCAAACACTTATTTATTTTTAGCTTTCAAGCACATTTCATTTCCATTTATTTTCTACATAAAAATAGTTTGTTAAGTGTTTTTGGTTCAGCCCAAATGTTTGCCGGCGAAGAGCGTCAGATTGCGCTGCGACTTGATCAGGTAGAGGAACGGGTGCGTGGCAAAGAATTTCTTACGCCGGATCGCCATTACGGGCATGATGCGGAACACTGTGGAAGCAAGCCATACAAACATATATACATATACATATACCCAGATATCTATAGAAATGTTTATTTATTGATTGTAAAACATGCTTGGATTAGTATATTTAAGAGTTTTTAGTGCCATAAATTGTCATCGTGCGCAGTCTTAAATTCAAAATGTAGATCGAGAGAGCGGAGATGCTCTCAGGGCCTGGCGAGCTTGCCAGCAAAGAGCACGGCGCCCCGGCCGCTGGCAATGTAATATATAAATGGATGATCGGCATGGAAACGGAGCGGTTCCGGCTGGAACATGGGCATCGAGGCAAAGCACATGACCATAGCTGTATAAAATAGAAGAATGGAAGACGAGAACAGAGAACACACACGATTAGTCCAGGATGATATCACCCGTCGATTGATGATGATTGATGAAGTGTGCAAATGATAGAAGAACTCGAAGTAGATCAAGGAAGAAGCGGAAATGTTGTGCGGGTTATTGTGGTAGCTGATTGATGGTGATTGATGATGATTGATGGTGATTGATGGAGTGTGCAAATGATAGGAAGACTCGAAGTAGATCAAGAAAGAAGCGGAAATGTTGTGGGGGTTGTTGTGGCAGCTGATTGATGGTGATTGATGATAATTGATGCAGTGTGAAATATGAATGTACTTGGTGTAGATCAAGAGTTTCCAAAAGAGACTAACTAAACTGATATAAAAGCAGTTTTGTTTGATGATTGATGATGATTGACGAGCTGTGAAATAATAAGAGTAGATCAAGTAAACCTGTGAAGACTATCTAGCTGTTGTTGTGCAACTTGATTGACGGTGATGTATGCTAATTCCTTCTCCTATTTTCTATATACGCCTATCAATGGATATATATCCAAGTCTTTTTGAAAGCACAGATTGAAGTGAACGAAAAGTAATCAAGGATACTATATGATATATGATACAAAAAGTTATAGGAAAATAGAAGTTGCGAAAGATTTATAGGAGTTTCTGACATTTAGACTTAGATTAGAATTTCTGAAAGTCTTTTATTTGAGAATAGAATATTACACAAGATTAGATATAAATAGATAAAAGAGAAAGTCCTTGAACAAGAAATGGAAAATCTCAAGTGGTAAAAATCTTTCATAATTCTTGAATTTTGCCAGCGAAGAGCGGCGCAGCATCCATGTCTCGGAGTATATAGTAGAGGAAGGGATGATCAGCGTGAAAGTAAATGGGATCCGGTTCGATGAGCATCATTTCACACATGACTAGAAGGGCTAGACGAAACATAGATGAGCAACAGTTACTGGCAATGCATAGATTGAGCTGAGATGTAGATGATTTGTGGGGGAGGTCAAGTTTAACAATCGGATCAATTGGATATGTTCCACTTAATAGACTTTATTGAAGCATGCGATAATACAAATTTCCACAACTTAAAACTGTTGCCCTTTGCCTGCAAAGAGCGCCACGCCCCCGCTATTGGCTATATAATAGATGAATGGGCGGTTCACGTGGAACTCAATGGGCAGCGGCTCGTAGGAGAGAGACGTGATGCGACACATGACGATAGCTGTTGAATGAGACAATAGATAAGTAAGTTCCAATATAGGAGAGAAGACAGATGGGAGATGAAGTGCGGAACAGATAGGATGGTAGAAGAAGTCTGGAGGCTAGACTAGATGTTAGCTTAGGCTATGGCGTGAGAAGTCCAAAGTGAACATATGACTGAACGATCTAAGTTGAAGGCCCAGATATGGATGATGATGATGATAATGAGCAACCAGAGAGTGCCCAAGGAGGCGAACTGATCGATAAGCAAAAGCCGTTAGGTATACTATACAGGCTAGATAGGCTATATATATAGACTACATAAAGGATCAAATGCTGCTTACATCTAATCTTTTCTATATATGGTACATGATATATGATAATACTATACAATTTATAGAACTGATTAGATTCTAACGGTAGCTTGGCTTATAAAGCCAATTGAGCGGTGATTTACAGTTCAATAAGTGGCGATTAGATAAGCGAACAGAGAGACAGAGAGAGAGACAGAGACAGACAGAGAGAGAGAGAGTGAGAGAGAGACAGAGAGAGACAGTTTCGATTGATAAATAGGAAACGGCCTTTATTAGCTCTGAAGTTATCTGAAAATATAATGCTAGTTGTTGGCTAATACCCTTGCTAAAGCTCTTCGTGTTGCTTTGCTCTCGCTCTTGTTGTTGTTGTTGTGGTTGTGGTTGTGGCTGTTGCTGTTGCCCCATCAAGTCGCAGGACGGCGCCCGTAAAGAGGGGCAGCTGCTGCCTGTGGCTCAGCATAAAGATGAATGGATGATCGGCATGGAACTGGAGCGGCTGTTCGATCGAAATGAGACTTCGCTTCATGCGCACCACGGCGGCTAGCAATGAGAACAGACAAGATGAGAGACAGAGAGACAGCGAGAGAGAGAGAGAGAGACGGCGTGGAGTGGTGCAGATGAGGATGCAGGAGAATACCCTGAGCAGAGTTGCTGCGACTTACCCGTTGCTGCAGCCGCCTCGGTGCCCTGCTCGTTGACGTCGATGAAGGCTTTGTGTATGATGGCCGAGACCTTCAGGGCCTCGGGGCTCTTCAGCATCTTGCCGAACTCGGCCTGGTTGGAGAAGAGGCGCGTCATGCCCAGCTGCAAGTGGACAAGTGGGAGGATTACATACACATTCCCCCCCCTCAACTGGAGAGATCGGCTGCTCACCTGCTCGAAGGCGGGCGTCAGCTCCACCTGGAACTCGGCCTTGAACTTGGGCAGCTTGACGACCACTTGGCTGCTCTGCAGCTGCGCCGTGATCTGGGCGAGGGGCGTGCCGCGCAGCTGCTGCTCCAGCTGCGGCAAGCCCGTCTTGCTGTTGGGCAGCAGGATGAGCATGGACAGATCGGAGTCCTTGTAGGGCAGCTCCAGCGCGGCGGCATTCAGCTCGGGCAGATTGGCATAGCGAAAGCGCTCCTTCACGTTCATCATGGGCACCTCGACGCCGTCGACGTCGTTCAAATGGAAGCGCTCGTTGCGCGTCCCGTGCTCCGGGAACTTGTGCACCCAGTTGCCCTTGAAGTGGATCGCGTTGATCAGCACCAGCCGGGTCTCGGCGTCCAGCAGGCTGGGCGGCACCAGGTCCTTGATCAGCTTGTTCGTCTGCTGCTCCACCCACGAGTTGATGATGCCCGCCGCCTCCACGCTGCGGCTGAACTCCACGCTCTCCGCGCCCGACAGAAACTCCTGCGTCAGCAAATGGTTGAACTCGTCGTTCAGCGCGTAGCCCTGCTTCACGTAGATCTTGTTGGCGATGCGCAGTATGGAGCTCTTCTCGTACTCGGCGAGCACCTGGTGGAAGCTCTCAGCTATTTGCTGCGCGTCGCCCGAGACCAGGCCCAGGCCACGGTCCAGCTGGGCGGCCGTCTCGCCCTCGGCGCCCAGCCGAGCCATGGCCGCGCAGGTCTGTATCGAGAAGGGTGAGAAGACCACGTTCGCATTGGGCTTCAGGGCGATGAGCTTGCCATACAAATTGCTGGAGAACTCGGCCAGCCGCTGGGAGAACTCCGCCATGTTGTTGCTCTCGGGATTGGCCATGATTTTCGTTTGAGCGGATGAAATCGGCGGCGGCAGCAGCAGCAGCAGCACCACCACCAGCAGCAACGCGCAGCCTGCAAAATATTGTGAATGACGTCAGCTGCTCAACTGTGAATGATTTCATTAATTTTATGTAATTCCCACTGGCGATGAGTCACCTCGTCGTTCGTTGTTGTTCAGTATGTTTGGCTGGCGTTGATTAGCCGTCTTGCTACTTTTTGTATTTACTAATTACGTGCGACAAATGGTTTTGGCTTGCGTGCTCGCGGCTTTCTCCAACTTTGTCCCAACTATTTCCTTCGTCAACGACGAGCAGCGGCCCTCCACTTAGTCTGCACAGGTAGGCGTCTGAACACCAACTGAAGACACCCGCGCAGTGCTCTGCTCTTTTTACCTAGCCGCACATGTGTGCGTGCCTTTTGTATACTTGGAGCTTATTTACTCTCTCTCTCTCTCTCTCGTTCGACTCTCTTACACGCCATCCATACACACATGCTAGCGGTCTGTGTTTATATTCCATTGCACTCACATACATATATGAGTGTGTTTTGACATTCGCTCTCTTTTCACTCTTTGCACGTATGTATGTATGTGTGAATAGATTATGTTAGAGCCTACTCTCTCTTCTGAGCTTTGCTTTTAATATAAAGATTGCACGCATATGCCTACCAGTGCTGGCAATTAATTTGACGAGTCTCAGTTGGATTTTGGCGTTCTTAGCTTGAGCAAGATAGCGGATAACTCTAAGCAATGTTCTGCGCAGTAGAAAACAATAATTCGGACTTTGAGGAGATTATATTGGAGTGTAGGTGGCAAATTCCTTCATTTTCTGTTATGAAATACCTTGGAGACGATTATTTATCAAAACAGTTTACCGAACAAAACACTGGTTTAGTATTTCAGTTAAAGTTCAATATAACTGAGTACGGAGAGATCATTTTAAGCGTGCAGCCCAGCTGTAGCAGTTATATTAGCAGTCCTGCGGTTTACAAAGTTGAATGTTGCTTCGGAACAAACTCTTTTGAGGCATTCGGTCAAAAAATACCCTTTTTAGCGACGAAAACTCTGTGTACCCTTGATGTTTTTGAAAGTAAACAACATTTTTTTGCGAAAAAGGATGTATTAAGCCTCAAATGTCTGATTACGGTGACATTATTGGTGAACCGGAACTTCGTCGAACCCAAATCTCAATTGTCTGCAAATATTGGCGCTTTTTTAAATTCGAATGAATATTCCGATGTAACAATTGTGACCCAGGATGAGCGGGAAATACCCGCCCATAAGCTCATATTATCAGGTAAGAGAGTGATAATTCGAGCACTAACAATGCAACAGGTTACTGCACGCAGAATCATAGAACGATCGAGAAACACTCAAGTAACAGCATACGCTCAACGCGCGCTCTCTCTCTCTTTTTCCACTATCTTCGTTTGCATGTGTGCATGAGTTAGCATTTGGTCTCTCTCTCTCTCTCTCTCTCTCTTTCGACTATCTTCGTTTGCATGTGTGCATGAGTAATCATTTGTGTTCTACAAAGCGAAAAGAGTTGCAAATTTTGAAAGGCTTTGCCACGCTCATGGCGATTAATTTATTCGTGCATGTAAAAGAGCATCAAAGCGTCGACGCACTTTTCACTGCATTGAGCATAGACGCACACACATGCAACTGCGCCCGCGTGGACTTGTGTGTGTGTCGCTGCCTGCGCATTGTTTCTATGTATTGCGTTGTGTTGCATCGTTAGTGATGGACTTTAAAATAAACTTAATTGAGATTATTATATTCGCAGCACGAAGCAAAGTTTTTGCGGCAATGTTTAAGCATCCAATGGTGGAGAGCCAGAGCAATTGCATCAGGATTGACGATATTAGCTACGACGTCTTGAAGGAGCTACTGTGCTTTATATACACGGATGATGCACCGAACTTGCCGCAAATGGCTGGAGATCTGCTGAAGGCAGCTGATAAATACGACATCGAAAGATTGAAGATAATGTGCCTGAACCACTTCTATCATAATTTATCGGCTCAGAATGTGGCACATGCGTTCTACTTGGCCCACATCTATGATAATAAAGATCTTAAATTTGCGTCGATGCAATTCGTTAGAGCACATACGGAAACTGTAGTGAAAACACAGGAATGGCAGAATCTTATTAAAACAAATAGGAATCTCATCTTAGAATCCTTTGTTAATATCGCATTTGTGAGAACGCATGAAGAAGAGTCTTTCTCTGAAGATGAAGAGTATTTACCAACCCAGAAAAAAGAATGACCATTGAAAACGATGAAGGCAATTAATTAAGTAAAATTTTAATTAAAGTAAATTTGCTGAAATTAGTATCAAGAATTATTCATGTTTGCATTGCAATAAAAAACTAATCCAAAATACGTATTTATTAATTTACTGAATGATAAATGGAAGATCGAGAATGCTTATCGAATATAATAGGGGATATCTTTTAGAGATTTATATTAAATAACATGAATATTATTCTTAAAATTTTCGAGGAGCAATCGTTACCTTGCACTCTTTGCCTATCGTATATTCACTATTGCTTTTATCTGCAACACTCTCTTGAGTGTGGCTGTGTGCTTAACATACACACTGTCCGCGCTCTTAAGCGCGCCTACTGATAATTGCGTATCAGACCTAACACACACGCTCACCAACTATACATGTACAACTGTACTTGTGCATGTGTGCGTATATTTGGACACACGGCTAATGTCAGTGTCGGTCATTCTTTGCTGCTTCTGCTTGCACGCGCTCTTAACGACGCCTTTGTCTGCTCTTCGTATGGCCACTCTCTTTCCTTTTGTCATTGTTTCATTTAATTTGGCTTACCATATAATTGCAAAGCTCGCTGCATTTTAAGTGGGAGCATGGTTATGGTTAGAACTTATAGTTTATATTGAAATAACACAGTTAAACTTGCTTTGCGCACTGACGCGACAAACGTGCGATTCAAACTGACGGACAATGTGTTCAATAATCGTTTTCGGCTGCTTATCAGCTGCTCCAAGTCAAGCTAAGATTTTGTTATTTGCAATAATATATATGTGTGTGTGCATATGTAAATGTATTCTGATAAGCAGAAATTAGAATGAAAAAACCCCAATTTTAATCTATGTATGTTTCCCATTCGAATATTTCAGCTGTGTTCCGCTCTCTCATCTGCAGCCATTTTGGGTTGATAATCAAAACAAACCGCGCTAAAATGAAGAGAGCCTTAACTCCTCTCTGCTTGGCAGCCGCACTGGAAATAAGAGTTCCTCTTGCAATTTGAGTCTCTTTCGCCCGTAAGATTGCCAGTTGCTAAAATAAAGAGAGCTTGATCTGCCACTTTTTCTGTTTCTTTCCCAAATGTTGCTATTTGGTTTATCAAGAGTTCGTTTTCAGCTAGGATCAGAGATATTTATGGCTGGAAGAAGCTCCAAGGTAGCCATGCGGTCTGCTCTCACCATTAACTGCTCAGTATCTCACCGCTATATTTATCTTATCTCTCGCACAACAAATAACAATTCTTGCTGTCTGACTCACCTGTGGGCTAGTCTTTACTATATACTCGATCAAGTCGGTTGGGTTCGTTATTCAAAAGACCCTCCGATCGGATTGCCTAACTTTCGATTTCGGCACATTTTGTATGAAATAAAACATCTTTAATATTAATAATATTATTATATAGTGAGTGCTATTTATTCAATAATATCGAATATATAATATATTTATAAAAGTGAAATTGGTCATATCTGATCAGTAGCAAAATATATATGTATGAGTTTGATAATTCATTCAGTTGTCGAAAAGAAAGAAATCCTCCTCAGAAGCTTTCCTTTAAGTTTCTTCATTGATTTTCAAAAGTGAGATATCTATAAAGGATTCTAAGATAAGAGACCTATTTGTTTTAATAAGATCCTGCCATTCCTGTGTTTGCACTACAGTTTCCGTTTGGGCTTTAATGATTTCCATCGCTGCACATTTAAGATCTTCATTATCGTAGAGATGGGCCAAGTAGAACGCATGTGCCACATTTTGAGCCGATAAATTATGGAACAAATGGTTCAGGCACATTATCTTCAATCTTTCGATGTCGTATTTATCAGCTGCCTTCAGCAGATCTCCAGCCATTTGCGGCAAGTTCGGTGCATCATCCGTGTATATAAAGCACAGTAGCTCCTTCAAGACGTCGTAGCTAATATCGTCAATCCTAATGCAATTGCTCTGGCTCTCCACCATTGGATGCTTAAACATTGCGGCAAAAACTTTGCTTCGTGCTGCGAATATAATAATCTCAATTGAGTTTATTTTAAAGTCCATCACTAACAATACAACACAACGCAATACATAGAAACAATGCGCAGGCAGCGACACACACACAAGTCCACGCGGGCGCAGTTGCATGTGTGTGCGTCTATGCTCAATGCAGTGAAAAGTGCGTCGACGCTTTGATGCTCTTTTACATGCACGAATGAAATGAATCGCCATGAGCGTGGCAAAGCCTTTCAAAATTTGCAACTCTTTTCGCTTTGTAGAACACAAATGATTACTCATGCACACATACAAACGAAGATAGTGGAAAGAGAGAGAGAGAGAGAGAGAGAGAGAGAGAGAGAGAGAGAGAGAGAGAGAGAGAGAGAGAGACCAAATGCTAACTCATGCACACATGCAAACGAAGATAGTGGAAAGAGAGAGAGAGAGAGCGCGCGTTGAGCGTATGCTGTTACTTGAGCGTTTCTCGATCGTTCTATGATTCTGCGTGCAGTAACCTGTTGCATTGTTAGTGCTCGAATTGTCACTCTCTTACCTGATAATATGAGCTTATGGGCAGGTATTTCCCGCTCATCCTGGGTCACAATTGTTACATCGGAATATTCATTCGAATTTAAAAAGGCGCCAATATTTGCAGTCAGTTGAGGTTTGGGTATGTCCTTTTGAAAAAATATTTTCCGATTCTTCGAAAACGTCAGAATTATGTCACACTTTATTACTAATGCAAAAGCTTGATAGAACATTTGTGGGTTTTTTACAGTTGTACTGTACGGACACAGATCCTCCACTTTCATTCCTAATAATGGTTTATTCACAAAACATGCAATAGGTTTACCTTTATAATGGGGCGTTACAACTAAACGTACAGTGTTATAGTTTGAATCTACGTCTAATTGTGATTTAAATGTCAAACCACTTACACTTCCACCTAACTCTCTTACTGGATAAGATGTTCCAAATGAAAAGTCTTTCACAATCCATTCACAGTTGCAATTAAATGATTGAAGGAGTGGCACACTTTTTTCAACTTTCGACATTATGCGAGCTTATAATTCAGGGGAATTCACGAATTTACGAAATTCAAGAGGCGCACGTTGTCGCGATTTCGAGCTGCTAATTCAAACTGCGATTCGTCGTGTGTATCTCGGAATATATAAGTACATATGTATATGGCATGGTGCTTTCGGATCGATTGCCGCCGATCTACTATTTGACAGTTTCTTTTTATCGATTATATTTACTTAGCAGTCTGCTATCCACCACATACTATGGGCTGCAAAATGCGATTTGCTCTCCCTGAGCATTTCTCTATCGCACACAGCCACAAAAAAGAGGCAGGCAGAGTTTCACACACAGGCAAATGAAATGTTAATACATGTACAAGGGCTTGCTAGTGTGGGTGTGCGCTCTGCTCGCTTAAAATTTATTATTATGCGCACTCAGTCATACCCTCTCCACAAACAATCATAAGAATGTTAGTTCATTTTGTACAAGCATGGCAAACCTGTTCATGATTGTGCCACACTCTTCTCTCTCAACAAATTTGAATTTCATAGCAGAGCGGCTTTCGGCTATGTACATACACACATACGTATGTATGTACATAGCTGTAAATGTGCAAGCGAAGAGAGCAGAGAGCAGAGAGCAGAGAGTAAAGAGTTGCAATAACTGCTGATTGTGCATATATGTATTTTATGTGCATGTGTGTTTGGTTGGTTGAGTACAGAGCTGAAAGAGAGCGGAGAGCAAGCGCTGGCTTTAGTATAGCGGGACTTTACTCTAACTGAATTGAATATTTGTGAAATTAAGAATGGAATCTTTTTCATTTCTGATAGTTTGCTGCGGAAGATGAGCCTGAGGCCAGACGCATGCAGCGACTTTGCACGGCAGCTGTACACGGCGGCATTTGGCAAGGATGTCGTGGGGCACGGCTGCAATGCCGTCATCTCGCCCATCTCGATACAAACCTCACTGATGCTGGCCTTGGTGGGCGCGGCGGGCAGGACGGCCGAGCAGCTGCGCGCGGGCCTGCGTCTGGGACCCGGCGATCTGCAGGAGATCGGACACAACTATCGGGCCATGTGGACGCAGCTGTGCAGCCACGGCAAACGGATCACACTGAAGTCCGTGAACCGTTTGTTTGTGAACGAGAAGCTGAGCGTGCAGCCGCAGTTCAACGACATGGCGGAGGAGCATTTCAGCTATAGGCCGATGGCACTGGATTTCGCCGATTCGAACGGAGCCACACGGCGGATCAACGAGCTGGTGGAGCTGGCGACGGAGCATAGGATACGAGAGCTACTCCCGCCGGATGCGGTCGATGGCGAAACAAGCGCCGTGCTCGTGAATGCCCTCTACTTCAAGGGCCTCTTCAAGCAGCCCTTCACGCCGGAGTCGACGACGCGGGGCGACTTCTACGTCGACCAGCACGAGCGGGTCGCGGTGGACATGATGTATCAGGAGGACAAGTTCAAATATGCCGAGCTGCCCGAGTTGGCAGCGCGAGCCATCGAGCTGCCCTTCAAGGACTCCGACATCACGCTGCTCATACTGCTGCCCCACCACATCCGTGGCCTGGCCCAGCTCGAGCAGCAGCTGCACCAGCTCGACTTTGCCGCACTCGAGCAGCGCATGCATACGGCGGATGTGGAGCTGGCTCTGCCCCGATTTGGCATCGAGTTCGATGTGGATCTAACGGAGACGCTAAAGCTGGTAGATTAGATCAGATCAGATCAGATCAGATCATATATCCGTCTGGGACTTATTGTATTATCCTGCATTTTACAGCTGGGCATCTGCGATCTGTTCGGCAATGCGGCTGACCTGAGTCGGCTCTTCCAGGACGCCACGGGCCAGAAGATCTCGGCAGTCAGGCATCGTGGCTACATCGATGTGAACGAGGCGGGCTGCGAGGCAGCAGCTGTCACCTGTAAGCTCCTATCTCTCCCTCTCTCTCTCTCTTTATCTCTCTCTCTCATACGTTATCTGTATCTTTGGCAGTTCTGAAAGTCGTGCCCATGAGCCTGATCATGCACAAGAAGACTTTCCGGGTGGATCATCCGTTTGCCTTCTTCATACGCAATAGCCAAGCCGTTCTCTTCGCGGGTCGCTATGTGGCGCCACGCCCACCCAGTGGAGCTAGCCAATAACTAAACTGAATAATCATAGCCTGTGTGTCTGCGTCTGTGTGAGTGAGAGTGCTTGCCGTCTTCATTATCTACTCTAAATTAGGCAATCAAATATATGTACAGTTAGTTTTATGTCAATCTTGTCTTGAATAAAAGTTAAAGGTCAGTTTCAGTGGCGCCATCTGTCAGCAGGCAGCGCAGAACTGCCTTCGCTCTGCTATTGGCAGTGCATGTAAAGTGGCGCCACCTGTTAGACAGTAGAGCTCATGCTTTGGCTGCTGCCAGCAAAGGATAACATTATGCTGGCGCCATCTATGAGATATTTGAAATAAAATCGCGACGTGCGCCAACTATATGCAACTACAATGCATAATTGAGTGGCGCCAGCTATGGTTCAGTAAGCAATTAAGCTTTCAGCCTGAAAGTATGCAATGAAAAAAGCACACTTCAATATTAGTATATCTCTTTGATTTGCCATAGAAGAAATAAAATAGAATGTCTTTCAGTGCATTAAAAAATAAATAAAATGCCAAATAAAATAAAAACCAAAACGTTTTCATTTGCACTGTGGGACTTGGAGTTAGCTGTTGTGGCTGGTTTATTAAGCAATTAAATGTTCAGCCTGAAAGTATGCAATGAAAAATCACATATATATTTAAATATTTCTCTTTAATTTGACATAGAAGAAATAAAATGGAGTTTCTTGCAGTGCATAAGAATAAAACATAAAAAAAAAAAAACAAATATATGAACATTCTCTCTGGGACTTCAACTGGAATTAGCTGCAAACCTGTTGGTCCTTGAGACTCGAGTTTCAACGAAGAAGTCGCAAATGCGCTGAGCGAAAGCCAAGGAAGCTTTAAGTTTAAGTCATGAATACATTCACATATGATATATCATATGCAAATCCCAGCTTAAGCTTGAAATATTGATCCGAACTTACCTGACTTTTTCTCCAAGTGCCCAGTGGAGTTGGCTTGACGCAATAAACACCGCTGTGGGCCAACCGAGCGGAAGCTAATAAATGCCAGCGCTCAGCTTTTTCGTCTTTGGCTCGCATTCAATGTCAAGAGCAGCTCGTAAATTGTGACTGAACAACAGCGAAATGAAGAAGAAGAATAATAGGAAGAGGAAGACGACGAGTTAGAGCAGCTGCTTTGATTAGTTTTAGTTGCAGTTGCTGCTGATCTCGAGTGGGGATTGGCACTGAGTTAGTTTGGCAACGGTTCGGGCCATCATCAGTCTCAATGGGCCTGGCGCTCATATGTTGCTGCTGCTGTGTGTCCTGATGCACGTGTCCTGGCCACCGGCAGGCAATAAATCAAAGCTGCTGCAGCTATCAATTCACAGCTGAGAGAGGGAGAGAGAGGTAGAGAGAGGGAGAGAGAGGGAGAGATTGGGAGAGAGAGGGGGAACAAGAGAGAGATTTGGAGTGGCCAGTGGCGAAATTTGAATGCCAGCGTTAAGTGACCAATGCATAAAGCACACACACGCATACACACACACACACACACACACACACACACACACACACACACACACACACACACACACACACACACACAGAAGCCAAGTTTGTAGTAAAAAAGCACAAAACACGCGAAGCAAATTTGTTGCAATCAGCCTTTCTTAATACCCTGTAAAGTGGGTAGTATGAACTAGAGACGACATATGTGACACACCTAGAACATAGAACATAGAATATAGAATATCGAATATAGAATATAGAATATAGAATATAGAATATAGAATATAGAATATAGAATATAGAATATAGAATATAGAATATAGAATATAGAATATAGAATATAGAATATAGAATATAGAATATAGAATATAGAATATAGAATATAGAATATAGAATATAGAATATAGAATATAGAATATAGAATATAGAATATAGAATATAGAATATAGAATATAGAATATAGAATATAGAATATAGAATATAGAATATAGAATATAGAATATAGAATATAGAATATAGAATATAGAATATAGAATATAGAATATAGAATATAGAATATAGAATATAGAATATAGAATATAGAATATAGAATATAGAATATAGAATATAGAATATAGAATATAGAATATAGAATATAGAATATAGAATATAGAATATAGAATATAGAATATAGAATATAGAATATAGAATATAGAATATAGAATATAGAATATAGAATATAGAATATAGAATATAGAATATAGAATATAGAATATAGAATATAGAATATAGAATATAGAATATAGAATATAGAATATAGAATATAGAATATAGAATATAGAATATAGAATATAGAATATAGAATATAGAATATAGAATATAGAATATAGAATATAGAATATAGAATATAGAATATAGAATATAGAATATAGAATATAGAATATAGAATATAGAGTATAGAATATAGAATATAGAATATAGAATATAGAGTATAGAATATAGAATATAGAATATAGAATATAGAATATAGAATATAGAATATAGAATATAGAGTATTTGATCGACGGGACTTTATTGTTTTTCTTCCATCTTCTTCTTCTGGTCCTTTTCTATGTTTATGTTTTCGCTTTTTGCACGCCTTTGCAGGCTGACCTCGGACCATAGACACAACCGTTTTCACAGCTCATATTTGGAGCTTGTAGCTTAAAGTGATAAATGTGAAGCTTAGCGAGGGCGGTTAGAGTAGTTGAAGAGGTTGCTCCAGAGGCAAGAAACTGTATGAAAGGAAGTGAAGTGCTGTAAGTAGTTCGTATGCTAATCATAGAGTCTGTCTTCTATATACTAGCCAACTCTTGAAACTACCCTCGCTTCAATACAATCTTCTTTATGTAAATTCTCTAAGCTAAGCTTTTCTCCCTCACAGATCCGATCCAGATCCGATTGATACTCGAGCATGACAGCAGCAACAATTGCAGCCAGCTGGAATATAATTAGAGCAAGTTTTGCGCGCTTGTAAAGTATTTTAATTAGATCCGCCTTTTGCTGCGGGGACTGGGGCGTGGCTTCTGCTGGCCTCTGTTGCTGCTGCTTGTTCGTGTCTCACGCGCTGTTGCGGTGCACTAATTGGCGCAAAATCTGCGTGGCGAAGTAAACTTCGCTCGCTGTTGTCGTCCCAAGAACCGAAAACTGAAATTGAAATTGCCGAATAGAAACTGAAATTGAAATGGCGGCTGAAACCGCGGAGGAAACCGAAGCGGAAACGGAAGGAAATGCCAGGCGATGCAGCAGCAGCAGCAACAAAAGTAGCAGCAGCAGAAGCAATGGCAACAGAAGTGGTAGCAACAGCAACAGCAATAGAGACAGTAGTAGCAATAGAAGTAGCAGCAACAGCAACAGCAACAGTAACTGCAACAGCATCTGTAGCAGAAGCAACAACAACTGCAACAATAACAACAGAAGCAACAATAGCAGCAGCAGTAACAGGAAACCTAACAGCAACAGCAACAGCAACAGCAGCAGCAACAGCAACATGAGCAACAGAAGATCGAACAGCAGCAATAACAACAGCAACAGCCGGAGCAATAGAGGTAGTAGCAACAGCAACAGTAACTGCGACAGCACCTGTAGTAGGAGCAACAGCAACTGCAACAATAGCAACAGAAGCAACAGCCAGAGCAGAAGATCTAACAGCAATAGCAATACTGGGAGCAGCAGGAGCAACAACAACATTATCAAAAGCAACATCATAAACAGCAGCAACAACAGTCGCAGCAGCAATGAGAGCAACAACAGCAGCAACAACAGCGAGAACAACTGTAGGAGCAGCAACAACAGCAGCAACAATGAGTGCAGCAACAGTAGAAGCAGCAACAACAGCAGCAACAATGAGTGCAGCAACAGTAGAAGCAGCAACAACAGCAGCTATAATAGTAACAATAGCAGCAGTGAGAGCAACAGCAGCAACAGCAGCAAAGACAGCAACAATAGCAGCAGCAGCAACATCCACTCCTTCAAGAAAGGAAGCAGCAACATCACGAACAGCAGCAACAACAGTAGCAGCAGCTGCAGTGGGAGCTATAGCAATAGCAGCAACAGCAACAGTAGCAATGATAGCAACAACAGCAGCAACAGCAACAGCAACAGCAGCAACAGCAGCAGCAGCGACACCAACGCCAACGCCTACAACAGCAGCAGCAAGTGGGATGAAAATCCCACTGCTCAAGGTGGCAATTGGCGACTGCAGTTTCGCTACAAGGTTAAGCTGTGCAGGAGATGGCAATGGGAGTGGGCAGCACACTGATGCTGCTGCTGCTGTTGCTGCTGCTGCTGCTGGCGCTGACAACTCCTTGGCAACGACAACAGTTGCGCTCAAATTGGCAAACGCTGGCAATTAGGGCGGTAAAAATCGCAAATAAAAAGATGAAGCAGATGAAGAAGAAAAAGTGGGGAGTGCGCGACTAGGAGATGCCCTGTTACAGTCTCTCCCTCTCTCTCTCTCTCTCTCCCTCTCTCTCTCTCTCTCTGCGCTCATAGCCTGCTTCCGCCTGTTACTACACACAGCTGCATTACAGCCAGGGTATATGAGTTACGTTCATAATTCAATAAGTGCAGCGCAGCAAGAACTCAATTATAATATGCGTGAGGCAGCAGGAGTATCGAGAGTATCGAGTATCGAGTGCCTGCCACATGTTGTCTTAACTGAAACTGCAAGCTGGAGACGGATGATGAAGAGCATTTATTAATTGGCTGTTAAATGGTCGCCAGAGACTCCACTGTTGGAGTCGCCTTGAGCTGTGGGCACAGGAGGCGTGGCAAGGGGAGGCTGAACTATATATATCACTCTCCCTCTCGAGCTGCAGAGTGATGTCCTTGTGGGTTTACGGAATTGGTCTACTCTATGTCATTTTCCATTCCACAACATTTGATTCATTCCATTCCATTTCATTCGATTTAATTCCATTTCCTTCCATTCCATTACATTACTTAACACTCTTTACCATTCCATTCCTTTCCATTCCATTCGATTCCATTCCATTCGATTCCATTCCTTTCCTTTCCATTCCATTCCATTCCATTCCATTCAATTCCATTCCATTTCATTCCCTTCCAATTGCTTTTATTTCCTTTCATTTATTTCCATTCTATTGGTGCAATAGAATTTCCATTCCATTCTTTTCCATTTGATTCCATCCCATTCTATTCAATTCCATTCCATTCCATCCCATTTCATTTCCTCTCCTTCCATTCCATTCCATTGCAGGATTACAGTCGATTCACTCAAGCTTCTCTCCCGCTCACTTCACCCATTGGAGCAGCTGCCCCTGCGCATCGTCCAGGGTATCTGTCAGTTGGGCACTCCCGGCCTGAGCTTGCCTCCTCGTTATCTAAATAAGTTGTCAGTGAACATATGCATAAGTAGTTCGCTTCCTTTGATAGCAGCCACAAATATGTTCGAGCCAAGGCTGCTCTTAGCCACCTGCAGCTAGGCGCAGCTCTGCACATGTCAAGCAATGTTCAGTAGTTTTTTACTTCTTCTTCTTCTGCTTTTAACCGTTTGCCAGGTAACCTACTGCAGGTGTGTCTAGGGGGGAGCTGAGAGTAGTTGTAGTTATTATTATTATTATGAATGTTTTTGCTTGGCAGCCAGCAGTCTGCATCTGACAACTTTGGTAATTAAGGAATTATGTCATGCGCACCTTTACAAAGACTCCCACATCTCTCTCACACCTGCTCTGCAACCCCCTAACCACCTCCCTCCCCTCTCTCTCTTTGACGCTTGCGATAGCTTTTTCGGTTGCTATGGCATTTGCTTTGTGCACATTTTGTTTGCATATTGCAATTGGCATTTAATTTTCAGAAAGTTTCCCGCAAGCATTTCGCAATCACATTTATCACAATCTCGCCACGGGCCACTGGACCCCAGAGAGAGAGAGAGAGAGAGAGAGAGAGAGAGAGAGATCAACTATATCTTCCGCCTCCACTTGCTCTATTCTATTCTGAGCACAATTTCAGGAATACGAAAATTGAAATTCGCATTGAGCTGCCCAAAAAGGCAACTTTATATGCATTTTCAACTGAAATTCACACACACACACACACACTCATACACACCTACACCCACCTACACACACACACACTCATACTCACAGAGCAGGCGAAGCTACCGCAAAAAGTGTTATTAAAAATACGTGTCCGGCTTGTAGGCGCTAGCCATGATGCAAAAGCATCATTAAAGCAGACAACAACACGAATGATCGACTAAGAGATACCCTATCCATAAATCTTAGACTCACAGCAAATGCAGTCAGCGTACAGCCAAGTCTATTAATAGTTGAGCAATCCTTAAAGAAACTTGTTTTAATGACTGCATAGAGCATGATCGACTGAGAGATACCCTATACGTCAAGCTCAGACTAAAAGTAAATGCATTTAGAGCAAAGCTAAGCTTATATATAGTATAAATTCCTTAAACTCATTTAAATGACAACAGCTGAGTTTGATCGACTAAGAGATACCCTATAACTTAATATGCATAAAGAGCGGAAACAAATTCCGTAAGAGGTTAGTGCACATACTAAATAGCTTAAAAAGTCTAAGCAGTAATCCATTGACAGACTTGCTCGACTAAGAGATACCCTGCTAAAAACTAAAACTTTGAGTTCAGTCATATGAAGTTCTTTTTCTACATTAAATTTGTAGTGTAAGACAGTAGATTACTGTCTTAGCGCAATGTGCCTGACTAAGAGATACCCTGCATATGGAAATACTTAACTAATACCTAGAAAGTTGCCTGGATTTGGTTTTCTATACATATTCAAAGCTTTTCGAGTCTAATCATTTACAAAACTTTTGCATTTTTACAGGGTATTTTGATGAGCCGCCCCCTTCAGCTGCGTGACAGTGTAGGCGGAGTCGTTAACGCTGCGGCATAGACAGCTGCCCTCGTGCGTATCTGCCGGAGTCAGGTTAATGAAAAACTTGAACACGTCTGCCAAAGGTTGTCCAATGCAAAGGGGCGTGGCTGTTGCCCTTGTTCTATCTCGGTTTTTTTTTGAGTTATCTGTCAGCATGCAAAGTGCCGAATGTTGTCAACATTTTCGAAGTGTTGTATGTAGATAGAGTAGCTATTGAAGGATATTGCGACTGGACTCCGACTAGATTTCTGTTCGATTGCTCTAAATATAGTTTCAGAGCTCGAGTCCCAATTTGTGTCTGTTTGCCTTGGTCTTGGGCTAAGTTCATTTGATTAGTTCGCAGTTGGCTCTGCGTCTTATTAGCATTCGTGAGTAGTTGGGGTCCTCAGTCAAGGCTGAGAGCGGGCGCGTTGACAGACGCTGTCCCATTCGAGTGCCCATTTCGCAGGCTAATTGTAAGCCTATCAGTTACTTTATATTGGCATTTGGCATTGCGGTTCGATTCGGTCAGGGTTACCTGGGCAAAAGCTGCCAATCGTTGCCTGGGCTACGCATCGAGCACGAAGGACGCAGCAGCAAGGACATGAGTCAGATCGAGAGAGAGAGAGACGTGCGTTTGTTTGTGTTTCTATTTTCTATTTTCTATTTTGTTTTCCTGTTTTTCCTTTTGTTTTTTTGAGGCTTGAGGTTAGTTCAATTTACTAACAGTTGTTTGACAGCTTCACAGGGGCAGAGAGAGAGAGAGAGAGAGGGAGAGGAGGGGGCGGGGGGGCAGGAGTTTGGGTTTCAGTTTTTGTCTAATAAAGAAAACTCTTTGTGGCATCCAGTTGGGATGCAAATACAACTGCGGCTCAGGACAAACTCTGCAAGCTAATTGGAAAAACCAATTCCAATATCCCTTCCTGAAGGACTCGCATAGTTTATCATCAATTACGATTATATCGGAGGAGAGTGCGGGAAACTTAGAGGAAAATGTTCCACTTCTATTGGGACTGTAAAGGAAACTGATCAAGTCTGGTGGAAAATGGAAGGAAAATGCAAAGATCGACTTGGGATATGCATATGAGATAGAAGAAGTAGAGAAAAAAGTGGATAAGGAGTATGAAACTGAACAGCAGTGAAAAAGAAGCGAAAAAGAAGTATAATGAGTGGAAAACTAATGACTAAGAAGCGGAAAATCAAGTGAAAATCCAAGTGACGATCAAATGAAAACCCAAGTGAAAATCCAAGTGATAATACTACTGAAATACAGGTGAAAATCGAAGCACAAGGGAGTGGAAAACCCAGGGAAACCCAAAGTGGAGTCCCATGAGAAAATCCAAAGAAAATACGAGGGAAATACTAGGGAAATCTAAGTGAAAGAGAGTGAAAAAGTAAGTGGAAATCAAAAGGAAAAATAAGTGCAAACCATGTAAAAATCCAAATCGAAACCTAAGTGAAAATACAGGTGAAAGTCCAATTGAACCCCTAAGGAAAATCAAGTGAAAACTAAAGTGAAAATTCCATGAAAAATTTGAGAACAAGAAGTGAATCAGAAATGGAAAAATCAAGGGAAAATCCAAGTGAAGAGCTAAGTGAAAGACTAACTGAAATACAGGTGAAAATTCAAGTAAAAACCGAAGTGAAAAACCAAGGGAAATATACAAGTTAAAGTCCACGTGAAAAACAAGTGGAAAACCAAGCGGAAAATCAAGTAGAAATCAAGTAGAAATCAAGTCAAAATCTGAGTCAAAATCTAACTCAAATATAGATGAAAATCCTAATGAAAAATCAAGGAAAATCAAGTGAGAGCTGAAGTGAAAATCTGATAAAATTATTGGAGAAAAAAAAGTGAGTGAAAAGTGGAAAGTCAAGCGAAAATTCAAGGGAAAAACCAAGTGAAAAACTAAGTGAAAAAGCCAGTGAAAAACCAACTGAAAACCCAGTGAAAAGCCATGTGAATTATAGATGAAAATCAAAGTGAAGCCCCAGGTAAAACTTAAGTAAATTTCAAGTGAAAACTGCAATGAAAATCCGATGAAAATTTAGGGAAAAGGAGGGAATAAGTAGTGGAAAACCAAGTGGAAACTCATGTGAAAATCTAAGTGTAATTCCGGACCATAGTCCATAGGTGAAAAACAAGTGAAAACCAATGAAAATTCAGTGGAACTGATTGTAACTGATGAAGGATTATTCAAGTGAAAAGCTTTAAAAGGAAAATTTGCGTGAGCTGAGAGGAACTCAGGCTGATTGCAGGAAAACCCACCAAGACCTGACGAAATTCATCTATTTTGATTGCTAAACTTGAGCTCAACTTGAGCGTGAGCTGCTGAGCGAGTTTCTGGTAATCTCCGGGTGTTCGGGAAGTCGAAAACTTAAGATTAGCTCGAACTCAGTGGGTCGAGCCTTTGGCAGCAGCTCCAACTTGGAACATGTCCTGGCCTGAACAGCACTTCCAGTGCAAAGCTCTGGCAAAGCTGCGGTGCGAGTCCCGGCTGAGTGGCCGGGCGAAGGCGAGGCCGCTGTAAGTGCGTGCGTCTGCGCCGGGGGCGGCTGGAAGTTTTGTTTTGGTTGCATGCGGACGCGCAACATGTTGTGTTGTGTTCTGAATGCGCCGCACGGCAGGCAGTTGGCGGCAGTTCATAAAAGCCAAGCGCCAGCCCAGCCGCGGACCAGTCCGTCTCGACGCACAGCAGGCGACGCGCGCGTTTCGCAGGCCCCAAAAAGAAATTGACTCGAGCTGTGACTGAGCTGAACAGACATATATATATCTATATAGGTATATATATATACAGCTGAGAGTGTGTGTCTATAATAAATCAGCTGCTTAATCAATCTCGTCGCAGTGTTTTTACGGATTAAGTAGCCGCCAGGTAAGCCCCCCCCCTCCCCTCCTCTCTCTCTGTCTATGTAACAGAGCTTGCCGTCTTGCATTTTACGAGCGCATTAAGGCCCTGAACGACTGGCCAAGTGTCCAGGTGTGAGGCTCCATAAAGCGCGCTTAATACACAAATGCCGTCGTCCTCGCTGATCTCCCAGCGATTGCCTAATGAAAATTTATTGTGAGCGCATTACAAATTTCGAATATTGAAGGATTCCCTCTGCTGCTGACTAATCCGCCAGCTCAGGTCCTTACCAGGAATTCGTTTCGAGGTAGTGTTATGCATTTTTATTATGCCCCCCGCATGGGAGGGCTCCAGCTACTCCCTTCTTACTCCTGCTCCTCCTCAACTCACACTGCTCGCTCCTGATCCTGCAGCTGCTACATCCACATCCACATCCACATCCACCCCAACATCTGAGTCGTAAGTTCCCCTTCCTCTTCCTGCCTCTGCCTCCAACTCCAGTCTGCCACGCCTCCTCCGGCTGCCACGCTCCATTCCGAAAAAAGGCTCTTCAAGTCCTTTCGCCTGCAGCTTGGCTCGCAGCAACTTGTTTTGCAACTCAGCAATAAATTCAAAAATTGTGAAATAAATATGAATAAAGCAGAGAAAAGTAAAGGGGAGGAGGAGCACGAGCAGCACGAGTTGCTGTATTTATGTCCTTTTACATTTACATTGCCTTTCTATAATCGGATTTGAGTCCCGAACCCAAAAGCTGTTGCTCGTGTTGCTCTATTAAAGGATGTGCTTGAGTGTCTATCCCTCTCCCTCACTCTCTCTCTCTCTCTGTGTGTGTGTGTGTGTGCCGTGTGTCAAAAAGCAGTTAAGACTTCTTCTAGGAACGGAATCTAGCCCTGGATTAGGCTGAGCCACAGGCAGCCAGGCCAGAAGAGCGCGAAGAACATGTACAACTTGAACATATATATAAAAAAATAATATATTTTAAAAAAAATTATTAAGAATATAAAACAATAATATTGAAATAAATATACAAATTTATTGAGCAATTTAATTTTATTTAAAATTATTTATTATAAAATTAAATTAAATTTTATTTCATTAAATAAATGTCTATAAAATTTATTTTGCTTTAAAAAAATATTATTTACCTTCAGCATTTTAATTTCTTCTCTTCCTATTGGTTGGGCTCAGCAAAGAGCTGCGATTGGCTCAATTGATTTCTAGTCTCGAGTCTTCTACCTGCACACACACACTTATTGTAAAGCAATTGCAGTTATTCGTGCCGTCTCTCTCTCTCTCTATTCTTCAGTCCCTTCTCTCACGTTCACAGCGCATCGGCTAGATCGTGGAAAGCCGACGCTCGTCGTTTGAGCAGTTGCGAAACGAACAATCGTTTGAGCTTATTGCAGTCAGGCGGCCGCTCTCACTTTTCAGTCTTTAGTTTGAGTCGAACGCGCACAGGTCGAATTCTTGCGCGCGACTCTAGAGCACGAACGTGGCGAACACACACACAGATTAACACATTTCAATGGCGAGCACACGCAGATAAACATATGTCCAACGCCTCTGGAGCGCGAGCAATGCAAATGCAAATTCTTGCTCACGACTCAAGAGCGCGAATGATGTGAACACAAACACAGATAAACGAGAGAGCCATGCAAATGCACACGATCGACTTCGTGCTCGCGATTCTAGAGTGCAAGCTAGGCGAACACATACAGATAAACACATGTCCAGCGACTCTGGAGCGCGAGCAATGCAAATGCAAATTCTAGCTCACGACTCAAGAGCGCGAATGATGTGAACACAAACACAGATAAACAATTTGCTCCCGACTCTTGAGCGCGTATTAGGCGTACACACGCAGAGAAACTCATTGCTTTTTACTCATTTGCAAATGGACTCAAACGCTTTGGAAATATTTGTATGTAAGCTTGGCTCAATTTTCTTGAACTGGTATTAGCGTATCATAATACTAATAATAATAATCATATATAATATATAATATAATAATCAAATAAATTATTTCATTTAAAATTTAATATGTATCAAATTTTAGTCGCATATTAACTCTGGTTATTTAGATTTTACTGTATATTTATTTTGCTTACGATTCCCGTTTAAGTTAATTAATTAAAAACTAAAAAAAATGAAATTGGAATAATCATAAACATCATAACCATCATGATCATAAAGCCCTTTGCTAATTGCATTTGCCTGCCAAGCAGAGCAAGATAAAACAGAGAGAGAGAGAGAGAGAGAGAGAGAGAGAGAAACACCTCCTGCTGCTAATTGCATTTGCTTTTATTTTCTTTGTGTGTGAAAAGTAAACATTTCGAATGTTTTCTTTTTGCTGATTTTGCACCTGTTCAGCCTTGAATTATGAATGCCGAGAGTTAAAGCCAGCTTTAAGTGCTGCCGGAAGGAATAAACCAGCAAAGAGTGGAACAACTTCGCTCGGCTTATTGACTGAGCTTCGGAGTGGGCCAGAGACAGACAAAGGAGCGAACAGAAAGCTGCTAAGAAGAATCACAACGGCTTAGCTAAAACACTCACCTGTGCCGTGCCACACACACACACACACACACACACATGCATTGGCACACTCATAAATACGCAGTCATGTGTTTATGGTAGATTAAACGTTCTGCTGCCCCAGCTGCAAATGGGGAATAACAGGCACATTTACACACATCCATAAACACACACACACACACACACGCACACACACACGCACACATGTAGCTGTGGCATGTGGCATGCCTGCCTCTGGCTGATATTTTTCCATTTTTTCTCTTCCTCTCTCTCCGCCTCCTCCGCATATACTCTGTTTACAATGTGCAAAAAGAGTTGATATTAGTTGTAATGCATAACTGAAGTAGATAAGCCATGAGACGCCCATGTGGGCGTGGCTCTCTAGCCACTATATAGCATATATATCACTATATAGCATATATCCTAGTAACTATTGATCTCTGCTGATTATCGAGTTAGTTCGAAGCGCTTCGCTTTGAGCTCTATGCTTAGCCTTTTCATAGACGCCTTTAGCCTTTTTTAGCTATTTTTCCATTGCCCGATTTTGAATTTATTGTATATCACAGACTTCTTTAGAGTTTTGGCATTATCAAATTGTACCTTAGCCTCATATCCTTATAGCTATTGCCACATGACTGCGAATCGGTCTTCGCCTCTCTCTTCGCCTCTCTCTTCGCCTCTCTCTTCGCCTCTCTCTTCGCCTCTCTCTTCGCCTCTGTCTTCGCCTCTCTCTTCGCCTCTTTGGCTTATCTTTCATTATCTATCACTTTCACTCTCTCTCTCTCTCTCTCTCTCTCTTTTGCCTAGCAGTGTATTTTAGGGTCGTGTATGCCCGTTCGCCTTGTTTGATGCTGCTTCACTTTGCTCTATCTCTAAGTAAGCATCTCATTTGGTTAGAACAGCTGGCGCCTCGCCTCGCCTACACAGCGTGGGCCAGAAGCGAGGCTAAGGATAATCAAGTCTAGACCGGATGCTGCAAATGCGGCACTTAGTTAGCGTTATGGCCGGCTACGACTAGCAGGCCTACCATATATGATTATATATATATATGTATTATACATATATGTATATATATATACGGGTGTGTGTGTGTGTCTTCATACATACGAATTTCATTTGAGCTTCCATTAAAGTTTGTCAAAGTTAAAGCCACGCCTCATTTGTCGTAGACAAAGGCACAGCTCTCGCCCTCCCTCCCCCTCTTCTCGCTCTCGCTCTCTGCCTGACTCCTGCCATTAATTATATTTTGGAGAGCCTCTGCATTTGATGCCGCTCACTTTATTGTCGGTCAACGCCTTGCGGCTGCCACATCTCGGCTAATGCAGCTAATGAAGCAGCCCCAAAAGCCACGCCTCAAGTGACTTGAACTTCGCCTTCGCCTTCGCTTTATTAATGAATCACGCCTGCTGAGTCACGGCAAATACCCTTTGGATCTGGCTATGCTCGCATTTGCATATTACGCATACGCCGCATGTGACGCGGCCTCGCTTCGAGCTGCAAAGCTCAGCTCATAGAGTCGTACAGTCAAGCCTCTTCTAGGTGCACAAAATGAGTCAGATTCAGCTCCACTCAGGCAGTTAATAATCATCAGATTTGCCTCGACTATATCCACACACATCAGATGTCAATTTCCAGCAGCCAATGTGCTCGTTCAGCACTCACAGAGTTGCGCTGCTTATGCAAAGTGTAAATTGAAAACGAAAATCGCATAAAAATACCAGAAAATAAAACTGAAAATGCAAAAAATCATTTTGGCAGTTCACAGTTCCTAGTTCACAGTTCGTAGTTCACAATTCACATTTATTTTTTTTTCATTTTCGAAATAAAAAACAAAATTAAAAGCATATAAAAAAGGTTCAACAGCGAGCGCCGCTGCCTACTATTGCCGTCTGTCCAGGGCGAAGCGCTCAAGCGTTTAAATGGCAGACAGACGCCCCTGTCCACCCTGCTCGCACCCCCTTGGGGCCTGCTATGTGTGTGTGTGTGTGTGTGTGCACGCCCTAATGCGCCCATTTCCACTTACTTTAATAGTTTTTGTTCTTTTTCGGGCATCAAGCACTTGGCCGGCCGCACTCAAGACCGTACAATGCGGCTCTGTGGACGGCTCTACGAGTGACGTGAGTGCTGCTGGTTCTGGTTCAATTTGTGAAGAACTAGTTCAATATTGACTGCTGAATAGTTGATAAGTGAAAAGTGAACTAGCTCATTATTGATTGGCATGGTTCATAAGTGAAAAGTGAACTAGTTCATTTGTGTACTATATTATTGATTGATATGGCTTATAAGTTAAACTAGTTCATTTTCAAACTATACTATTGATTGATATGGTTTATAAGTGAGAAGTGAACTAGTTCATTTGCGAACTATATAAGTGATTGGTACAGTTTAAAAGTTAAAAGTGAACTTGCTCATTTATGAAATAGATTATTTTGTTAATAAAGTCTTTAAGTGACAAATGAACTGGTTCATACTTTATAAGTTCCAAGTGAATAAGTTCCTTTTTGAACTATATAAGTGCACATGATTTATTTAGCAGTTTCTTAACTTCATTTAAGAAAGATTTGATGGAAGATAGATAGATAGATATATACCCGATTCACTAGTTCATATGAACCGATACGCTCCAAGCAATTTATAGCGCAGTTAATGCTTGATATCTCTTCAAATTTGTAACTAAATTTCACTTTTCTTGCTGGAACATTTGGAACTAGTTCACTAGTTCACTCATTCACCCGGTTCATTTCCATAAACCTTTCAACTGCATTGCTCTCTGAACTAAATGACACAGCTCTAATAGAAATCTCTAACACTGAAAGCTTACACAATACAGACACATACCTGTACACACACACGCACACACACACACACACGCAAACGCACACACACACATGGGACATGGAGACATTGTGTTTATGGCTGTGTTTGACTGCTTGAACTTTTTTGTGTGTTGGCCTTTGCTCTAACCAGACATTGATTAAAATGCCACAAACAACTGATTGCTTGAGTATCCCTTTCTAAGAGAGTGTGTGTGTGTGTGTGTGTGTCTGTGTGTGTGAGTGTGTGTGTGTATCTAATGGTCAGGCAGATTTTTGTTCAAGCTCTTTTTTGATTGTTTCTAAGCCAACAGTTTATTGAAATTTTCAACAAGTTTTCGCAGCACTCCAAGTGTGTGTGTGTGTTAGTTGTGTGTGTGTGTTAGTTGTGTGTGTGTGTGTGTGAGCGCGTCTTTTGATGGCACTTAATGACTACATAATGTTCAGTTTGAGTATTCCTGGAATGTGGGCCAAAGCTTTTGGCAAACAGAAATTGTATTTTATTAAAAGCAATTTCAACTTGGCGACAAAATGCCCCAAGAGAACTAGCGAAAGAGACAGACAGAGAGAGAGAGAGAGAGAGTGGGAGAGGGAGACAAAGAGCAGGGAAAACGCTTTCAAGCACGTCTCGCAACTTGATGTTTTCTAATGGCCGCAGTTGAGAATTATAAATTATGCATGAACAACGAAAATGCTCGACGACAATTTGTATAATTGCAGCGAAAAACAGATTCGTGCCTGAAATATATATAAATGTTATGTATATATATGTGAATAATGTGTGTGGGCGAATGCATGATAGATAACGTGCCTAAATGGACAACTACTAATTAGGAGCCAAAGTGTGGCCGCTGCATGCGGCGCGCTCATTTACAATGCATTTGCGACACAAAATGTTGATAATTTGATAATACGCCCCGTTGCACAGGGCGACGCCAGGCGATGCCAAGCGTTGCGATACGATGCGACGCGATACTAGCTAGAGCTATTTGCACTCCATCAAGTGGAAAATCAAAGCGCAAATGGGCCAAGGCAGCGAGTACTGACTGCGGAATACTCTGTTTTGTGCAAATGGAAAGTGGAAAGTGAGAGAAGTGTATAGAGTCAGTTCTTCTTCTCTCTCTCTCTCTCTCTCTCTTTGTATCTCATTCTGTCTCTCTCTGTCTCTCTCTCTGTTTCTAATTCTCTCTCTCTCTCTCTCTGTTCCTCATTCTCTTTCTCACTTGTATACATAGGATAGACTTCTCTCTACCTTGAAGTGAAAGAAGTGTGTAGAGTAGGATCTTCTTCTCTCTCTCTCTCTCTCTCTCTGTATCTCATTCTGTCTCTCTCTTCTCTCTCTCTCTCTCTCTCTCTCTCTCTCTCTCTCTCTATCTCTCTCTCTCTGTTTCTCATTATCTCTCTGATGTGTATATATATATAGGAAACACTTCTCTCACCGAGTTCATCTCTCTCTCTATCTCTCTGTTTCTCTTTCTCTCTCATTTATATATATATATATATATATATATATATATATATATATATATATATATATATATATATGGGAAACACTTCTCTCTCTTTACAATGAGCAGAGTCAGTTCTTTCTTTCTCTCTCTCTGTCTCTCTCTCTCTGTTTCTAATTCTCTCTCTCTATCTCTCACTATCTTTCTATTTCTCATTCTCTTTCTATTTCTCTCTTTCTTTTCCTCTTTCTCTCTCTCTCTATCTCTCTCTGTTTCTGCTTCTCTCACATCTATATATATATGAGGCACTTATCTCTACCTTTACAGTGAGTAGAGTCAGTTCCTTCTGTCTCTCCCTCTCTCTAACTCTATGTTTCTTCTCTCTCGCTCTCTGTCTCACTCTCTCTCTCTCTCTCTCACTCTCTCTCTCTCTCTCTCTCTCTTTAACTGCATTCGCAACTAACTAACTCCAACTTTAGTTCTGACTCCATCATCCATCAATATGCATTTGTTTTCCTTCCACAGAAGAGGGTATATAAGCGCAGCATCTTCTACTCCTTCACCTCCCTCCCCCCCTCCCCGCTGGCTGCCTTTACAGGTGGCAGTGGCACAATGCGCTGTGGCAGGCGCTGTCAGTGACTGTCGAACTGGCAGCTGGCAGCTGGCAGCTGGTCGCAGTCGAATGTCGCTTTCTATTGGCCATTTTTAATAAGGAAGCATTGGCCAACTGAACTGCCGGCTCATGCTTGGCTGGCCACAGCCAGCAGCCAGCACCAGTAAAAGTAGCAACTGTGGCAGTGACGATGACATGCCTTGGTGGCCAACTAACAGCCCGCAAACATAGTGCAAACTTTTGCGGGCTGGCCCACACTTTTCCGTTGTTTGGCAAATAAACAGTCGAAGCTAAACTTTCATTTACTCGCTTTTTATGCAGTTTTATGCACCCTCTTAACTGGCGCCAGCCTACGAAGGGGAAGCTTAAGCCAGATCAAAAGCAAATGCAAGTGCAAGGATATAAAATGTTGTATATTGAAGTTTGCAGGGTATCAGCTAGTCGTGCATGTTGGGTTTCGGGTGGCGAAACAACAATAGCAAATGTAAAGTGCGCCATGTGCGACGCTAAGTCAGCCAGGCACATGAGCAGAGCAACGAAAAAACAGCATAAATTCGAGATACCCTGTAAAGGAAATGGAGTGGGGTGTGTTGGCAGAGAAGGAGTTTTAGGTAGAAAATAATCGTAATTATAATAATTAAGTAAAGCCGACTTTAAATAAGAACTTCTCATGCGAACTGCAAATCTAACAAATGATAAATCTAATGGGTATCTCTGCGTCACGCACACTCCTACTATAACACTGCTAACTTGTTGCTGTTGTTGTTGTTGTTGTCGTTTAGCTATTGGCAATCTCTGCTTAACTTCCTCCTGCCAAACACACAGCTTCAACCGCCACGAGCTGTGAATTCCTCTGCGCTCTTCAACCATTTTTTTCGCAGCTCAGTTTTCACCTACAAATATATGTACATATATATATACATATATATGTATATATATTGGCACTGGCAGAGCAATCAATAAGTTCGTATATCCGCTATGCGAAGTGGTTCAATGCATAGCTGAAAGTCTCTTATTTTGCTCTTCTATCGATATCTGCGAGATATCAAATCGAAGCGCTCGAAAGTAGGCAACGAAAATTTTGCCAGTTCGCCATTCGCGGCGCTGGAAAGTAGGCAACGAAATTGTGCAGCTGCGCGCAATTAAAGCAGGACGCATTAATGAAGGACACTTGAAAGAGTGCCGTTACGAGTGGTGCTTAAGTGGCGAATGGTGCCCGGCCGGGCTAAGCAAATCGGTTTTTGGGGCCATTTTGGACCTATTTATGGCCGAGCCCCAACCGCCAATTGGAAAAGGCTCAAAAGATAAGAGCCGGACTAAAAAGGCAATCTCTCTGTAATATTGTCAAAGAGTTTGATTGAGGTTTTCAGAGTGCGACAGAGAATGCGAATGCCAAATACTCTAACAAACAGACAAAGGGGTTAAATAATAAATGTAGACGAGGGTGGGTTGAAGGGTTGATTGTAGTTTGAGTTGAGAGCGAGTCGCCGACTAGCAAATGGCCTTGTTGAGTGGGAGAGGGAGTTGATAACAACCTGTCTAACAACTAAATATACACATAATCTTGTCTCTGCACAGCCCCTAAGCAGCGTCTATAAAAAGATGAACAGGGGTAGCTACCCCAACTCCATTACATGAATCGAAATCAGATTTAAATCATGTTTCAGTGCTTCAATGTTTGTGTCTAAATCGCATTTTACATTCCCCTCACATTCAGCTGCTATTTGTTGACATGGCCAACAAATTGGCCAACAGCAAGAGAGAGAGAGAGAGAGAGAGAGGGAGAGAGAGAGAGGGAGAGGGAGATAACAACTGCCTGCTCATCGAAGCTAACGATTGCTACATTATATAATATTATCATAATCCTGATTGTGATGACACTCATCAGCGGCTCATCAAGGCGGCGCTGTGGGCGGCGTCCTGGCCCGCAGCAGCTTCTAGCCAGACACACAAATCTCTTTATAAGCAGCCGCCGCCTTGGCCAAGGCTCAGCAAAAAAAAGAAAAGATGAACGCGGGTCAACAAGCAGCCCAGGCGCAACCTGGGCGGCTTTGGCATAGGCGTATTTGCTTCTACTTCACAAGCTAACAAAGCGAGTATATTGGCTTCTAATACAAAAATGGGTATGAGGAGGCTCAGCTTCAGTTCAATTTCTTCTTTCAGCCTTTTCACTGCGCGCGCGTATCACCTAGTCAGCTATGCCCGACTGCAGCTGCTTTACTTGTTTTTTATATTCTTACTTAAACAATTTTTTATTTGTTGGCATTTCGCAATTTATTTTAAATTTCTTTGGCTCGATGCGGGAGCGAGGGACTTTGCTTTTGCTTTGTCCTTCGCTGATGTTCCAGTTGTTAAATGTTGTTGTTGCTTGTTGTTTGTTCGTTGTTGTTGTTGTTGTGGCGGATCTACGCCTCGGCCAACTGTTTGCTCTTGCAGAACTCACGAACTGTCAGTCTCTTTCTCTCCCTCTCTCTTTCTCTCTCTCTCTGTGTGTCTGTCCATCTCTTTGTCTGTCTGTTTGTCAACGCCGGCGGCTGTTTCGTGTTGCTCTTTTCCGGTTTGCACTTTGAGAAATTTTCCACCAATGCTTTTCATTTTAATTCAGAACATAAGAACTTTTTTACTCCATAAGAGGTTGGCTTGAACAGTTGTGGCTGACAGGGAAATCTTAGACTATTCTAATACTTTATATTATTTATTATAGACTATAATCGATAGCTATATTCGATATATATCTCATATAAAACTTAACAGTCTACCCTCGCATAGGCACATATGCAATATAGTATATCTGAAGTATAATATATTAAATTTCATATCATAAAACTCATATAAATCTCTAAAGTTTTCAATTTAGTTTGCTCAAGAAAAAAACTTTCCGAGAACCAATCCAACCCAAATTCGAAAATTCGAAAAATCATGGCAATGTCAGTGGCAGACTTGTATTACCTGTAATATACGTCAATCAAAAGTTAATTGTAATCTCCAGAACTTTATTAAATTTGTCTGAATGCACACTCGAATCGCCAGGAATTCCACGAATTCGAAGAATTTCGACAGAAACGAAAGAACTTTGAAATACTTCGTTGCATGTAGAAGTTCGAGAAGGTTCGAGTGTATTTTCCGAAATCAAGCTCAATATTAAGATTCCCAATAAATTTGCCAGTTGAATTGCTCTTTTGTTGCCATTGCGATGTCTGTTCTCAATGCTGTTCTCAGCTGGTTTTGACAACTGCTTACGGTAGGCTAGCGCTGTTCCCTTTGCTGTTCCCATTAGCGAGTGCAATATGCGTTGCCTTTGCAATGTACCCATTACTATTCCCATCTCGGTTTCAATTTCTGTTACCATTCCGTGTTCTATTTTTAGAACGCCATCAGCTGCAGCACCGCTTCTCATTTTGATTGTCGTTCTCAACTCTGTTCCCATCTTTGTTTTTGTTTTCACTCGCGTCCCATTTGTTTGTGGCCTTTGTAATACTGCTACTTATGCTGTTCCCATTTGCGCTCATTGCTGTTCCCAGCTCCAGTTTGGTTTCAGTTTCAGTTGTTGTTTCTGTTTCTGTTTCAGTCTCTCGCTTTTGTTGTTGTTTCTGCTGTGTGCGTGGCCTTTGTATGCTCGGAATGTTGTTTGTGATTTTCTTGCAATTTCTTGCTTCCTGCTAGGATCGGGGGAAGTTGTTGGCGTACTTTTACTTGTTCCCTTTTGTTGGCTACGCAGCACCGTTAAATTCAGCCACGCGTAAAGCGCGCTTTATGAATTTCTGCGCGCTTCTCTCTATTACTTCTAGTACTTCGTCTTGCAGCACCATTTTTATATTTATTTGCCGACTTTTGTGCTTAACGGGCCAGTGCTGAGCACTGAGCGGCGGCTAGTTGGCTGTTTTCTGGCCATATGCAGCGGGATTCAATAAAAGTGAATGTGTTTAGTGAATGTGATAAAAGGAATGCCTAATAAATATATAGATAATACAAAATAAATATAAAAATGTATTTAAATAAATAAAATAATAAATAATAAATAAAAAATAAATATTAAAAAAATGCTAAATAATAAATAAATAAATTATCATAAAACAATAATAAATAACAATAAAAACAAAAAAATTTAAATTTTTTTTATTAATATATACATATATAAGAAAATTGATAATAAGCTAATAATAAACAAGCTAAAGTGCCAGCACTGTCAACGCTAGTCAAGCAGCTAGCGGAGAGCGCAGAAAGAGGGAGGCACAGAGTGAGAGATAGCTGGGAACAGAGCTGAGCAGTGTGAGGGGGTATCAAGCAGTCGCATGCTTGCAGCTGCCAGCAGCTGGTGCTTTGGGCATTCGTGTTTATTAAGTCTAATTCAATTTTGTGTGAATTTTATTTATTTAAATTTATTTCTCTCTTTCTTTTTTTGCTGCGGCTGCTGCATACATTAAAGGGCGCAGCGAACTGCTTCCGCTTCCGTTTCCGCTACATATATTAAGAAACGTTGATGATGATGATGATGCTGGTGCTCAAATAGGTTTCGTCTACAACAATTGCTGAACTGCTTTTTTCTTTGCTAGCCTCGAGGTGTGTCTGCTGCTGCTGTTGTTGTTGTAGCAGTTGTAATTACACACTTAGCAATTTAGAGACGAGTCGCTCGCTGCGTGTGCTGCTATGAAGTTTTTAATTAAAACTTTGATAAATAAGCTCAATTTATCTGTCAAAGCTGTTCGTACCACCCCGCCCACCCCTCCCTCTTTGACAATGCAGGTTTTTCATTGGAATGGAAAATAGGTGCACAAATTCCAGTCACGTTACAATCTTTGAGGCAGCCAATGAATTTGCCGCTTAAAGCGCTTGTAAATAGAATTCATGAATACGAAAATTATGATGCATGCTAATTGTGAGTGGAGCCAAAAAAGAAACCCGAAATATACATATACAAATACGTTTTTCTATATATAACGAATTAATTTGTTTTCTAGGTATATTTATATTGCTAGCGAATGATTTATGCGCATGCCAAGTGCTTCTATGGCCCTCCATGGCTTTTCCTTTGAAACGATTCTCATAGAAAAATAATTAAATTGCAATTATCTTTATTATAATTTATGTGAAGCGAGCAGTCGAGGGAATGTACAGTCTACAGGTTACTTAGAATGTATATATATATATATATATATATATATATAAATATATATATATATAATACATAAATATGTATGTCTGAGAGCAAGTCTTGCTGTATTGAGTCTAGCTATCTATCTGTCTATCTGTCTGTCGCTCTGCTTGAGACTATGATACTTGACCTTGACACATTTGCCTATGCTAAACAGTGGACGAAGGACTCTGTTAACTCAATGTTAACCTAATGTTCTTCTGTTAACTGAAGCTATAATGTGCCATGCGAGCATATAGCGTACAACGTAAGAATTAGTGGAAAGAAGACTCTGTTAACTCAATGTTAACTTAATGTTAACTTATCATTTTTCTGTTAATTAAAACTATACAGACTAATGAGAGCACAGAGTATGGAACGTAAGAAACAGTGGAAGAAAGGCTCTGTTAAGTCAATGTTAACTTAATGTTAACTTATCGTTTTTCTGTTAACTGAAAGGCCCATGAGAGCACAGAGTCTGGAACATTAGTGGAATGAATTAGTGAATGACTGACTATGTTAACTTTATGTTAACTCAATGTTAACTTATAATTTTTTTGTTAGCTAAAACCCATATTAGTCTTACATATTACAGTTATATAATCTGCCATATATCATCTTCATTTCTTAAAGTGTATTCCATATACATCTACACACCCACACACACACATACACATAAATTTATATCTTTTTAACGCTTCGCTGCGTCCTTTGAAATGTCATAAAATGCAATTTTTAAAACAGTTTCAGTTACTTTAGCCACACACACACACACATACATACATATGTCTATCTGTATATTCATGTCGTTTACACTTTGCACATATGATAAATGCATGCAACATTTATCTATGTGTGTCTGTGTGTGTGTGTGTTCGTGTCCCATGCAACAATTTGTCATGTTGCTTTGTTGTTTGAGTTCATGTTTTCTATTATGATCAATTTTTATTGCACTTGTCATACTTGAGCAAACACAAATGAATTGCCCAAATTGCTAGAAACACACACACACGAGGACACACACACACACACACACACACGCACACAGATACTAACACTTCCTTAAGTGGGTCAAAGTTGTGGCCAATGCAATCTTTGGCGCAAAAACTGCGCACACATTTAGCTTTGTGTATGCGATTGACCTACATGCCACACACTTACTTAAGCACACTCACACACACACACACACACACACACACACACACACACACAGAGACAGTCAGCCTGAAGTTCACGTCGAGTTGTTTCTCGAGAGCTTTTCTCGCTGGCTTTTTGGACTGCGGTACGTGCGGCAGCATCAAAGCCCATCGCAATGTCTGTGCTGATGACAATGATAATCATGATGTGCACGCTGATGACAATGACAATGACAACGATGATTATGATGATGCTGGCTGCTCATATGCTTGAACCAAAAGGACACCCCGATGGAGCGCAACGTCAACGTCTTCGCCTGCCTCAACTTGGGCTTCTGTTTGTGTTCAATTTGCGCTGGCCACAGTCTGTGGCAGCTGTGCGTTGACAATCGATGACGTCACCGACAACGTGACGATGTCCTGACATGTGCAACATGGCCAACTAGTTAAGCGAACTTAACTCTCTCTCTCACACTCCTTTGGCTGCAGCAGCTGCTGCAAAATTTCATTTTGCGCCTGATTAACTTTTTGCATTCATTTTCGTGCTAGCCCCACAACCCCTCTGCTCCCCCTCCCTTTTCTAACACCCCTTGGCCAGTGTTCCACACAGTTTGCTGACCTTTTTTATTATTTCTTTCCTCCTCGTGCTTTTCACTTTGCCCGTTGGCTTTTACGCTTCGATTGCAATCAAATTTATTAGATCTTTCGAACCGCAAAACTCGACTTGCAAAAACTTCCAGGAACGAACCTTTTTTCTACCATTTTGCTGGTTTAGTAGTGGGTAGAGTGGACTAGCTATGGTAGTCCTACCTATCTTAGCTCAGGGAATGCAGGGTATATGCTAGTCTGTCATAGATAGATATAGACTCGCGGCTTTTTACGAGCTTCAGCTTGATTGAAAGGGAAAATGCGATTGGTTAAGTTGTAAGCTGATTGCAGACTTGCCAGCCGATAACATAAGTAAATGCGCGGTATCTGCTAGTCAAGCAACATAATACAGAGTATAGAAACCTAGCTGCTCGCTTTTTCTGTCTGTTATGAAAAGGGGAAAGTTTGTTTGGAGCAGATTTGCTCTTGGATTGTAGTAGACAGATAAGCTCCATCCGTTTTGCTGGGTATCTGCTAGTCAGTCATTGATGAGTGGATAACATATTATGGCTAATGAGTATCCCTAGGTCCATCAGTCATATTTAGCATGATAACAGCGCACAAATTATACTAGATAAGCTGAGAGCTGATTGCTGTTTGAATACCTATTCATGAAAGAGGTATGTGAGCATCTGTTGCGCATAACAGGGTATCTGCTAGTCAATCAGTTAATGTAGAAAACACCTACATCTATTTTGGTATGCTTGGTGATTAAGAGATTATAAATAGATTACATTAATATTATTTGCAGGTAAATAATTACCGATTAATGGGTATCTGCTAGTCCATCAGTTTTATAGAAACTATCTAAATTCATTTTTAGCCTTAGTGATTAAGAGATTATATATAGATTACATTGATACTGTTTGCAGATGAATGTTTAACGGTTAATGGGTATCTGCTAGTCCATCAGTTTTTATAGAAACTATCTACATTCATTTCTAACCTTGATGATTATTAGCTTATATATAGATTACTTTAATACTACTTGCAGAAGAGCAATTAACGATTAATGGGTATCTGCTAGTCCATCAGCTGCAGCTAAAGCGCCTGATTGATAGCAAAACGACAAATGGCATTCAATTAATTGCTTGCTGATTGATGGGCCTTGTTTGCTGCTGGCAAATGCTGATTAATGGGTATCTATGAGTGCATCATACCCCATCGGGCACGGCCCTAAGCTTGTCTTGGCTAGCCTAGTCGATGTCCTTGCGATTTCCGCTTTGATCTATGGCAACGATTTCTTCAGCAAATTCAATTAAGAACAATTCAAATCCAATTAGCTTGCCCAGGATACAAATTGCAACAGCAATGCCGACTGCTGCTCATTAACTTGGCCCAAACCGAGGCAGCTGCATACGAAGACGAAGAAGTGGAAGAGGCAGAAGCAGCTGAAGCAGGAGAACGACAACATTTTGCAGCTCAGCTCATTTGGCAGCTAAATTTAGGTAGCTCAACAAAAGTTTTTAATAACACTTAAGGCAGCGGCAGCAGGAAGGGGGGAGAGGGTGGGGGATGGGGGCAGGTACCCTCTGCAGGCTCTGGCCACGCCCTGGCAGGCTCGCCTCGTCGGCAATTTGCTGTGATTAGTATAAATAAGTAACAGTTAGTGACCCATTTTCTGCACACCAATGAACCAGAAATAAAAGGCTTCAAATGCTGCCAGGCTCCAGGCTGCCCACCTTTGCCCAGCCTCTGTGTATGTGTGTGTGAGTGTGGGTGGGTGGGTGTGTGGGTGTCTGTGTCTGCCATAAAGAGCCATCATTAACTGGCTTAACGGCTGGGCTGCTGGCATCGGTTTTTAGTCAGCAGCTGACTCATTGAGCTCAACTACAACTAAGTTAAGCTGCAATAACTAAAGTCACACACACACACACACACACACACACACACACTAGGCTCGTTAAATAATTTGTTTATGGCTGCTTGTGGTTTCTGACTCCATTAAGAGTTCAAATTAATTGCCCTTAATTTGCTCGCAGTTTTTAGCCATATGCTCTGGCTCTCTCCCTGTCTCTCTCTCTCTCTCTGTTCAACATAAAAGCGGCTTTTATGATTTAAGCGCCGCAAATGCCACATGGCATCCACATAAACAAAAAAAAAAAGCAAACTTAAATTAAATGCAATTTGGCTGAAACTATAAATCGAACTAATTATACCCTGTAGCAGATGGATGGAGGATGGGTAGATTGATTGACTGACTGTGATAGGTAGGGATAGGGATAAGTAAGGATAAGGAAAAGGATAAGGAGAAGGATAAAATTAAGGCGAAGGAGAAGGGTAAGGATAAGGATAAGAACTAGGATAAAGATAGGGATAAGGATAAGTATTAGGATAAGGATAAGGATAATGATAGGGATAATGATAAAGATAAGTATAAGGAGAAGGAGAAGGATAAGGATAAGAACTAGGATAAAGATAGGGATAAGGGTAAGGATAAGAATTAGGATGAGGATAATGATAGGGATAATGATATGAATAAGTATAACGAGAAGGATAAGGATAAGGATAAGAATTAGGATAAAGATAGGCATAAGGATAAGGATAAGGATAAGGATAAGGATAAGGATAATGACAATAAAGATAATATCTATAACGAGAATAATTATATAAAGACCTTTACAATGCTAATGAGACTAATGATCTTAGTCGTATCTCCGATCAATATGATTTGCTTCAAAATCGATTTATTATCGATAACTTATGATTCATACGTATACAGCCCGAGCTACCCCGTTCCAAGGCCTACATCGACAGCCTAACTTTCCAATGTGCCTTAACCGCAAATCGTTTTAGCTTTTGCCGTTGCTCGGGCCCAAACAGTCGCCGTAATTAATTGCTGCTGTAATGAGTTAGCCACAAATTTTGCCGAGAGCGAAGCAAACAAATGCAGCGAAGCTTCAAGCCATAAACAATTTAGCTGATGTGGCCCAAAAGTGGTTAACTTGGCCAAAAGTGCTGCAGCAATGTGCGAAGCGAAAGGGCGATCAAGCGGAAATGGGAGTCTACATCCAAGCCATGTGTATATCGAGTATATATATGTATATGTATAGTATATATACTCTAGCACATATCGGAGTAGTTTACAGCTGGCTTCAGCTGCGAGTCTCATCTATCAGCTGCTCAGCTACGCAGCGCAGGCATTTTAATATACTCGGCTAATGAATATTTATAAATTTCACAGCTGTATGTGTGTGTGTGTGTCGTTCCATTCCATTTCATTCCATTCCTGCCGTTGTTGAGCTGTTGCTTTCAGCTGTTGCCTGTCGCATAAGTCGTGGTCAGGCCCGGCACATATTGTACATATGACAATGTCAGCTCTCTAATCCCGCTGTGTGTGTGCGAGTGTGTGCGAGTGTGTGTGTACGTCAGAGTTGAGTTTTTAAGCCTTAGTGCTCGGTTGTCGGTTTTTATCGTCCCCTGCGCTGGGGCTTTACGATTGTTGTTGCACACAAAGCAATCCTTGAGTGCAGCTCCATTATGGTGCCACTTCTTGGTGAATACTCTGTACAATTGAGAAGTGGGCATATTGGCTTTGAGAGACAGCTGGCAGAAAGAGGGTATATAGGCATTGGGAGCACAACTAAGACTAGCTATTGCGTAACTAAATGCTTTTTCTATGTATGTGTGCCATAGAGTGGCTATGCCACGCCCACCTTCAATCAAATCAAGTTGGAACTGCCTGTCTGCTCAGCAGTTTAAGTGCCACTGCCTAGAGTCTGACTGACTCTAAAATCTCTCTTCTGCCCAAGCTAGTAGCAGTGTATCTTGCAGTCAGTAATGACCGTTTTACAACATTCTTGTGGCTGGCTGAGGTGACAAATGTGCTTTTGATGACATTTTGAATGCCGTCGTGTTTGGCAAACCAATGTCAGCATTGTAATCTTTAAGCAGCGCTCCGAAACTCTCAATAAAAATGGCTGCCGTCAAGCCCAGCTGACTGCCTGATACTCGCTAGAGGGCAGAAGAGCTGTATATGGAAGCAGATGAATCTGGAATTGAGCCAAGCAGATTGGGAGTAGTTGAGAGAGAGAGAGAGAGGGAGAGAGAGAGAGAGAGAGGGACTTGATCAAAACAGACCAATCAATCTTTGAGCCTCTGAGCAAGCACAGAACGACCTGCTCCACCACAAAACAAAAATTGATTGCCCTGAAAAAAATATGTATATGAAAAGGGGGAAAATTTTCACATTTTCACAAACAAAAGTTTTTTTTTATAATATTTTTTTTTGGTTCTGCCTGGAAAACGTGAGAAAGAAATGTCAACAACAGCCATATTTTCCAACTTCTTCCTCTTCTCTTTATTATTTTTTATTTGTAGCATAGAGAGAGAGAGAGGGAGAGAGAGAGAGAAAAACAAGAAATTAATTCAAGTTTTGCAGTCGTTGAGTTGCTTTAAAATGTAAAGCGAGGCGCGAGGCGCGAGGCGATGACAACACAATGCAAAGTTCACTTCAGCCATTCAGAATTGTTGTTCCACTTGTTGTTGTTGTTGTTGTTTGTGTTGCTGCACAGCTGGTGTCTCGTTCGCTAGCCGTGTGTAGGCCTAGTAGATTTAATTAAAATTTTATACAGAAAAAACATGGCAAAGGTTGCGCTCAACTTTTAGCTGCCTTTGGCCTCTGCCCTCTGCCCTCTGCCCTTGCCCCTGCTCCCTGTCTCTGTTATTGAATTAATTTTGCTTAAGAATTTTCCCTTTGAAGCCAGAAGCACAAGGAAGACAGACAAATTGAAATCACAGCCCAAATTATAACTATTATACGAGTATATAAATATTATTATTATTCCTGTTTCAAGTTAAGAGTCGCAACTCTCTCCCTCTCTCTCTGTAACCCTTGCTCATTGAAGTAATTTGCTATGAGCAGAGCTAATTGATAGAAGAGTAGCCATTATATAAATTTGATATAATCTGCCATTCAAGCCTTCATCTTCAAGAGAGAGCTTGAAGCACAGAGACATGAAATACAATCAAGTCTAGGCATATGAGAAATGGCCACAGTTGGGCTCTCTGCTGCCATTACAAGCTGTGGGAGATCTAGTATTTTAAGAAGATTTTTTCTAGTTGATAAGAAACTTAACAGAAAAGCACGTATTTCAAGCTCTAGAGACTTGTGCTTTGGCACATACATACATATGGATGACACGATCACGCCCAACAAGTTTGATCAATACCGTTGGTCTACAAAAAAGTTACTAAACATTTAATTTCCCACTACATTGGCATATAAATAGCAGTCAGTGCGCCTGTACGTGTGTGTGTGTGAGTGTGTTGCATGTAATGAACATGCATATACATATGTTTTATATAAGCAACGGAGAATGCACGGAATAGCGGTTCTTCGCAGGGCTCAGGGTATACCCTAGTCGAGCGGTCTCGACTAGAGTTTTCTTACTTGTTTATTGTTATTTTACATTATTTTATTTAGAAATTGGCTAAAAAACCGCTAAATTCAGAGTCCCAAACTCTAACAGAGTTCTCTAAATTCAACAGATTTTTTTCTTTCAATTCAAATAAATTAATCTGAAATTTAAAGCAGCTTCAAAAATGATTTGTTTATGCAAATCGATTGCTCTTAACAAAATTTTCAATGAAAAATGAATCCCATTCAGAAATCAAGCTCCAAAGTAACTTCTCGATATCGTTGTCCTTTCGACTCAGAGAAATATCCTAATTTGGTAACAAAACGACTCAAAGATGACTAAAATGCGACCGCAAATTATGCCCTAGCCACAGCACTGGCAAAAGCGCGAGTAATGATAACAAATATGCATGCTCCTCTTTTCTTTCACTCTCTTTCTAGCTCTCCCCATGGCCATTGGCCACTGCATAAACAATTCGACTCACTCGCCAAATGCCCCTCAAGCAGTTGAGAGTTTGTTAGAAATGCACTCACAGTGGCCGACCACACTCACACGCTCAAGTGAAGATCATAGAAGTGCACGCTCTCCTCTTTCCTTTCTTTTTCTTGCTCTCCCCACGCACACACAGCGGCCGCCGAAGCCATTGAAATGCACTCAGCGCTCAGAAGCAAAAATTTGGCAAAATTGTTGATTCAAAGACTTTTTGTCTGCCTGCTGCGCCGTGCTGCTCGCCTGGTGTTTTCTGGGCTCATTGCTTAACAACTTGACTTGCGGCGCGGCGCCTATAAAGGCTGTGCATATGTCATGCTAATGCCATCATCAGCTTTACATTAATGTACTCCTCATATCTATATTTTATTATTTACTTTCATTCAGTTTAGTTCACATAAGTTTATAGCAAACATAATTGAATGCAATGGATTAAATTTATATTTAAATTTCAATTAAATATTTTTAAAAATTTAATATAAATTCAAGTATTGATAACAAATATGCATGCTCCCTTCCCAGCTCTCGCCATGGCCACTGCTCGGCTGCTGTGCATAAACAGACCTTGAAGCAGTTGAGAGTTTGTTAGAAATGCACTCACATGCTCAAGTGAAGATCATAGAAGTGAACGCTCTCCTTCTTTTCTAGCTCTCCCCACGCACACAGCTCGGCCGTCGGCCATGAAAGTGCGAGACTCGCTCGCCGAATGACCTTGAAGCAGAGATTTCGTCTCAAGTTTCACTCGAAAGACTTTCTGCTGCGCTCAGTTGGCTGAGCCTGAACTAAGATTTTGTTCAGCCTTTCGCTCAAATCTGCATGCCTGCTGCAGTCTGCTGCTCGCCTGGTACTTTTCGGGTTATTTGTTAATAATTTTGCTTGCAGCGCACATAAAAGTGGGTGTCATGCCCATGAATTGTTTGTTTGTCAGTTTGTAGTGATCTTCCACTGCTCAAATATATGTGCGAATAATGTGCATTCATATTTTGAGTAATATTATATGAGCAATAGTTCTTCTGAGTGCAAATGCACATTTCTACTCTCAAAAGGGCGCTCCCTTTGTTGCTGACGCTCCCCACGCACACCGCTCGGCAGCGACCTTGAAGCTGAGTTTAGCTAGAAATGCGCTCAACAAAGATTTGGTTCGACTTTTCACTCGAATTTATATGCCTGCTAGACTGTGCTGCTCGCCTGGTACTTTCCGTGCTTTTTGGTTAATAATTCTTTAAGAAATTTAAGCGCTGCTGCCGAAAAGTGCCGAAATATATATGTGCGAATAATATGCATTAATATATTGACAAATATTATATGAGTAAGAAAGACTCTGCTCAGCTGCCGGCCATAAAAACACCAAAACTTGCTCGCCAAACGACCTTGAAGCCGTTGAGAGTTTCATAGAAATGCACTCAATCGGTTGGCCTTGGCAAAAATATTTGCAAAAATGTTCACTCAAAGACTTTCAGTCTGCCTGCTGCTCGTTGCTGTTCGCCTGGTGATTTTCCTGTTTTTGGTCCAAAAATTTGCAAAAATCTTGCTGAAATCGGCAGCCTCACCAGAGTATGCCGCATCAATATAAACAAAACGATTAAATTTGCGGCCTGAAAGTATGCAACGAAAACTGGTTGCACTCCAAAAATTATGGATCGTCGGCTTTCTGTCAACTTCTGTTCGCCTGGTATTTGAGTGAAAATTTGCTAAAAATCCAAACTGTAAACAAAAATCAGATGTCCCCCTAACGTGTGCAAAACCATTTTTAAAACTTTTCTGGTCGCTGTGCAATTTTGTGCAATTTTGGTGCGAAAATTAGCTAAAATGCCAACAATAATTGACCATCCCCGGAAGTATGCTACACTTATAATTGCCCACACATTAAATGTGCCGCCCAAAAGTATGCTTTGCCGAAAATAAAAATGCAATAAAAGTGCCTTTAATATGTTTTGTTTATTTGCAACATTTCGATAATTATTTAAGTACAATAAATATTTAGCATATAGGTTTTGTTACGTTATCACATATCGCTTTACTGACTAATTTATAATATAGAAACAAATTAAGGCTCTTATACTATTGAGTTTTGACAACTCTGCAGCTTAGCACAGAAATAACTTCAACATGAACATACAAAATTATAGGTATATATATATAACAAGAAACATGACAAGTTGCTTAATTTATAGGTATACAGTTGAGTAACTGTATATACAGCAGACTAGTATAGGCCAGTTTCATGCTTGGTAAATCCAGCCCTTTGAGCCTTCCAAGCCACAGGCAATATCCGCTGAAGCATCATATAAGAACAGATCTGGAAAAATATAATTAAATATAAATATATTTGGCAATGAATAAAACAGTATATTTTCTTTAACTTACCTTCCTGCTGCGACGAAGACATTCCTCTCCCTATCTCTGTAGTTCTTGACTCCAATTCCTCGACACTTCATGCTTAACCAGTCAAAAATCTAAATGAAATTAGAATTTATTGGAGAGTTTAAGACGTGTAAGTATATATATTAAGTACTTGCAATAGGAAATCACGAATTCCCTGAATTTGTGGCCGAAATGTGCCAAATTCGGGTCGACTGGGAAAATCAAGTATTTCTTTGACTTTGGCTGGTCATAACTTGGCTATTTGTTATCTGATTATGAAATGGGATACATTGCCCAACGCGTATAGATTCAGACTAACGATTTGGTTGTAAATGTACATATATAAATAATATGGGTCTTTTGGAGTTTCGAAAGATAGCAACGGAAACGGCTCTCTTGAACTTTGCGTGACTCTAACTCGGGTATTACTGGCCCGATTTTCGAATGGTATACCATTTTGGACACCTATTGATGAGCTCTTTCGATTGACATAATAAAATTGCAAGTCTAAAATTTAGCCATTTTTGGCCAAAAATGTGATGTAACCCCTTGCCTTTTCGGCCAAAATCGGGTCGACTCGGAAAATCAAGCATTTCTTTGACTTCGGATTACCATAACAAGAGTATTTTTCATCCGATTTTTAAGCGGAATACCTTTTTCGACGCGTATTGATGCTGACTATCAATATTCATTCAAAAATATTAAATGGCGTTTAAAGTTTTGGAGTAGTGTGTTCGATTCCGAAAAAAGACCTCCCAAACTTTGCGTGACTCTAACTCGCGTATTATTGGCCCGATTTTTGAATGGTATACCATTTTGGACACCTATTGATGAGCTCTTTCGATTGACATAATAAAATTGCAAGTCTAAAATTTAGCCATTTTTGGCCAAATAGTGCCCATTGTTTTGTCTATTTTTTCCATTCAAGCTTCACCAGAGAGAGAGAGAGAGAGAGAGAGAGAGAGAGAGAGAAAGAGAAAGAGAAATAGAGAGAGAGTCCTAGATGAAATTATATTTTGTTAGAAAGTTTTATCCATATCTCTATATTTCTAATACTTACAATTGTACATCTTCTGACATCTGTAGCTCGTATCGCCTATACTGCTTCGATTATAATCATAATAAGTATACGCCTCCCTGGCTACTGTTCAGCAATGACAGAGTTAAGTATACGCCCAATGGGTTACAAGACAATTTGGAATCTAAGCTTAGGCATGCAGTTGGCTTCTGTTTCGAGCTGTGCATAATCAAGTGACAAAAGCGAGTTCAAGTCTCAGCTGCCTCAGCTACTTCATATATGCTTCAGCACTCAAAAATTAAGTATACGTAAATTTGGTTTTTGGCTCTGAGTTGGCTGCACACCTTAACCTTTGGCAATCGGATTATATGTTTAGTAATTTGCGTTAACTAATTAAAGCATATGCTGCAGGGCATATTTTGCAGCCTGTAATGCAGCATTTCCATAACGAGTTTATCCAGCCAAAATAGAGGGAAAACAAAGGCAAAACTAAAATAAATTAGCATGAGTGTGCTTGACTCTTGACGCAGGCTCTGCCAGCCAGATATTTGTAAAGTTTTAACTAGAGAGATGTGTGATGAGTGATTTGTGATTCACAGTTACTGTTACTCAGTGTGAACAGTGACTGCTAAGCTGTGACTGGTATTTGATATATAGTAACTGCAGTAACTGTTACTCGTACACAGCAGTCACTGAGTTGAGCTGTTACTTCAAAGTTTCTATGACTAGCTGAACATATTTGGGCATAAATCACAGTTACTCACAGTAACTGTGACTGTGTAACTGTGACTGATACTGCATCACAGTTACTGCAGCCCAAACCTAATTTCGAATATAACTTATAAGCCGCTCTTACTTAATTAAATGCACATATGAGTGGTCTCTCTCTCCCTCTCCCTCCCTCTCCCTCTCCCTCTCTGTTATGTTTGCTCTATCATAAATGCGAGCATCCAATTTGCATTTGCGCATTGTGCAACTCGTGTAATTTGCCAGGTAACTGAAGCTCAATTGCCTCCTGAGGACAACTTCAGCCAATTGCCAAGCAAGGAAACAAAGCCAAAGCACACACAGCCATAGCTGAAGATGCAGATATATGCATATATCTATCTATCTATCTATCTATCTATATGTGTGAGCAGAGTCAAGTTCAGTTTAAGTTGCAGTTGCTGCAGCTGCAGTCGCTAAACTTTTTCAAATTTATCCAATTGCCTCGCCCTTGGCGCAGAGCGTCGCTTGACAACTTGTTTCGGTGTTAGCCAAGTGGCAATTGTGTTCTTTTCTATGCTCGCTCAACAAATTGGAAGTGGGGTGTATTGAAGCAGAGATGTGCTGGAAATGAAAGAGAGAGAGAGAGAGAGAGAATGAAACAGAGATTGAGAAAGAGAGAGATAGTGAGAGAGAACAAGTTTATACATTTTAATTATTATTAACTATTAAAATGGGGCATATTAGCTTCCTGTTTTCTTGCAGCTGATGACTTAAAGCTTTCCATATCTTAACTGAGACTCCTTCAAGCTGCAGTTAGACTTCGGAAGAACTCTGCCTAAACTTATGTGCTATCTAATATTTGGCAGTCGGATATACCCGCTTCGTGACTTGCTTGTGCTTATTGACAATTTTATAATTTGAAAAAAGGGCATAGTCTTTTGTTGTGATCTGCTCTCGAAAAGCAATTAGCACTTCGCCCATATCCAGATCGAAAAATTTGACAGTTTAAAGCCAGAGCACGTTCAATCCTGTGACTGTTCCCGCTGCTGTTCCTACTACTGCTACTGTTGCTGCTCCTGGCTGATTGCAACAAATTGCATTTGCCAGCTAACGTAATTAGACCACGCTGCAATTGCAATTAGACAGGCAGCAGATGGGACAGGTGAGACAGCTGGAACAGTTCCGCCTTTGACAAGGTGCTCGAACTGTTCCCACTCAGGTGAAAAGCGACTTAAAGGCAGTTGCTTTAAAGGCAAATTGAATTGGCTGCTGCACTTAGCATGTGCATGCCAATGGAATATAGTTAGACAGACAAATATATCTAAAGAGAGAGAGAGGGAGAGGGGGAGAGAGAGAGAGATAGAGAAAGAGAGGGGGGAGAGTGGCAGGCTAAGGACTTCTTAGCTGCATTTGCTTTCGAAAGGTTTATTTGCAGTTGTGCTCAACGTTTTTGCAACTTTCATTGCTCGCAAATTTGTGCGCTCCAATGGCGCACACACTTATCCGCAGTCGTGTGTGAGCAGCTGTGTGTATGTGAGCTGGATTATGATACCCTGTATGAGAAAGGCTGGCAGCCACGCGCAGAAACGTTTCGCATTGAAAATGTTATTGAAATGTAGTGTAGTGACTAGTTGATACCCTGTATAGAAGGCAAAGGCATGCGTGGAAAATGAAGTGTATGTGCTTTACAGGGTATCTGGCTGGCTGATAAGTTGAGCAGATCTGCGAGTGCAGGTGCATGCCATGGCGCCCGTTTGTTTGCTAGCATATTCAAGCACAACACGTGCCCAGATTATGATTACAGTGATACAGACACACACTCTGATAGATGAGAGAGAGAGAGAGAGAGAGAGAGAGAGAGAGAGAGAGAGAGAGAGAGAGTTATTTTGATTATGGACTCTGTTTGTAGGTTAAGGCAATTTGTTTGGCAAATATCCATGTGTATTTACAGGCATGTTTAAGCCCTCGTCCTTCGCCCTTCGCTCGCATCCTTGAATTGCTGTTATTGTTGTTTAATGCAGATTTTCCGGCTGTGCAATTATCATAGAATAATAAACACGAGCCCCGCAAAGCCAACACACTCGAACGTAAACAGCAAAGCCAAACACGGCTAAATGAGATTTTTGCGATTTTAAAGTTTTTGCGTCTTTTGTTTGCAGATTCCACAGGAAGCGGAAGTCGAAAGTTGCTGGAGCCAAGCTAAAACTTCAAGCGGAAGTTTGCCACTCGCCAACACTCAGCAGTCATTTGGCGCTGAGAATGCCGAAAATCAAGTTGAAGTGCACATAATGCAGTCGCGCGACTAAGAATCTCAACGGACAAATCCAATTGGAAGGCAAACGCCATTTGCGAATCCTTTTCAGCGAGACAATTCTGAGTCTGAGCGTTTAATACCGGCAGCCGGAAGCAGGAAATAGATACAGTAATAGCGACAACAAAATGGCGGACCTGGAGCGCATTAGACTCGTCCTGCTGGGCGGCGCCGGCGTCGGCAAGAGCTCCATTGTCAAGCGCTTCCTATTCAAGAGCTACACGGACAAATATCGCGCCACCGTCGAGGATCTCTACAATCGCGAATACGACCTCGGCGGCGTCACCCTAAAGGTGAGTGCAGCGAGAACACCTGCCCTAAGTGCTGCTCGTGTGATAACAATTGCAGCCAGCGCCAGCAGCTTACTTCCACGACCTGCTAACAGCATGCTAACTCGCGCCCAAAGCTGGCACCGGCACAGCACCTACGGGGCACGAGCACGAGGGCTGTGCAAGCAGTTGGTTTTTATGCAGCGAACCTGGAGCAAGTACAATGATAGGGTATGATGGGCCTTCTGAGAAGGAATGTAACCTGTGGAAAGTGGAGTGTAGGTTGAAGAATAGAAGAATAAATGGGAGGGGAACAGTAGCAGAGGAGAACAGTAGAAGAGTATATGGACAGAAGAGTAGAAGGCTAGAAAAGTATAATTGTAAAATAGTATAGGAGTATAAGAGTAGAAGAGAATATCTAAGAGAATATCTAACAGTAGAAGAGGATAGGAGTCTAAGTGTATAGAGTTTGAAGAGCGTAAGGGTAGAGGAGTAGCAGAATATAAGGGTATAAGAGTGTAAGGACTTAAGATTAGAGGGCCAGTAAAGTATATTTTTATAAGAGTATATGTGTAGAAGAGTTAAGGAGTAGAAGAGCAGAAGAGTAAAGGAGCATAGGAGGATAAGGGTTGAAGAGTATAAGGGTAGAAGACTAAGAGAAGAAGAGTATAAGAGTAGAAGAGTAAGAGAAGAAGAGAGAAGAGTGGAAGAGTAAGAGAAGAAGAGTATAAGAGAACAAGATACGAGTATATGAACAGAAGAGTATAAGAAGATATGAGTATTAGAGTATTAAAATTATACTCTAATAGCATAAGAAGATGTGAGTAAAAGAGAGTAAGAGGGTTATAATAGTAGCAGAATAGCAGTTAAGCAAAGTATAAGAGTCTGAGAATATGAGTATAAGAGTTTAAGAGTCAGGGCGTAGCAAAGTGGAGTATTATAGTAGCGGAATGGCAGATAAGCAAAGTATAAGAGTCTGAGAATATGAGTATAAGAGTCCTATAATATGAGTATAAGAGTTTTAGAGTAAGACCGTAGCAAAGTGGAAGAGTTACATATCCCTTAAGGCCGCAGCTTGACTCCCGTTCAGGGTATACCCCAGTCAGTCATACCCTACTAAGCCGCTCTCGAGCTGTTCCGCTTTTCATTTTCCCCCTTTTTATTTGTATTACGATTTTTATGGGTGTTTGCCTTAGGTGCCTCTGCCGGGGCAGTTAAGCTGCAATTTTATTGTTCGCTGAGCTCCAATTGTTGCGCTCTGAGTGCAGCAGTTGCAGCTGCAGCTGCAACAATTGTGTGGGTGTGGGTGTGTGGGTTGTGGCAATTCGCACTGAGCCACTAATTAAATCAAAATCATAATGGATGCAACTGAGTTGCAAACGGCATTTGGCTCGCAGCAGACGTAATGCCTAATAAGCAGGCAGCGGGCCAAGTTATTAGTGTGAGAGCTTTGACTCGCTGTGGAGAGTTAACAGGCAGTTGCTAGGATTGCTTACACGGAAGTGCATGACTAGGAAGTAACAGTAACAGGACGGGGCTTAGGTTACCTAACTGCGGCGAGTGCAGGAGCAGCAGCGCTGAGAACAGTTTACCTTGCGAGAGCCCATGGATAGATTGAGGAAATTTCTACTGAATTTCGTAGTAGAGACAATGGCCTAGAGCTATTCTACAGAATTAGCTGATTGAGATAATGGAATTTGGCAGAACTGGTGTAGGTATACATGGTCTAGCAATCTCGATTTGTGTATGGATTAAAGACTCAGTTAAGGGCAAATTGAGCTCTGCTCAGAGTCTAGATAATCAAAGCTAAGCCAATTGATATAAAGAGGTACTACCAACATTCATTTACTTGCTACTTATACTTGCTCAAAGCCAATATACCCTGTTTTATACACTACAAAGAGCCAACTATGAAAATTTCCTTTAAAAATTGCTTCACTTATGGCAAAGTTATGAGAGTTAACATGTTTGCTTGGCATTAGAACCCTTGTCCACATGAAATTGGATTAACTTTCTATGCAGACAGACAGAGAGAGAGAGAGAGTGTGTGTGGAGAGAGAGAGAGAGAGAGAGAGAGAGAGAGAGTAATATATACAATCTATATATAGCAGGCTTTCTCGAGTGCCACAGACTGAGCTCTGCATTGAAATTCCAAATTTTATGCGCGCTGCTCGCAGGCAAATGGAGCGCGCTTAAAGTGCGTAAATGATGGGCAAATGGGTTAATCTATGAGTTTTCGTATAGTTTAGATACACACGCGCAGACATGCATTGCACAAGTTATAACCTTCGGTACGACATAAGCTCTACGCTGCGAGGCGTGGACAACAAGCCGACAAGCTCTAGGGTAGCTGCCTCTCATTAATCAAATTTACACGCCAAGCCTCGCCTCGCCTCGGCTCGCAAACTGCAAAATTTCCGACGCACAACATGTTATGGATATTGTGTGTGTGAGTGGGTGTCATGCCTCCCCGCCCACTGCTTGTCTCTCCTGTGCTGGGACATCATTCAGAGCTGATTATTTGCTGCTTGGAAAGTTGGCCTCGACGCACGGCCAAGAGCTCGCCGCAAAAGTTGTAACAAAAAGTTGATTAATAGGTATGCAGCAGCAGCAGCAGCTTCTCTCTCCCCCTATCCCCCCCTGCCCTATCTCCCTCTCTCAGTCTATCTGTTTTGTCTCCTTTTGCCCTCTGGTTGCCATGGCTGTGACGGTCGCCAAATTGATGTTGACTAAACTGCGTTGGGGTCGACATTGACACTCTTGGTGGTGGCGTCGCCTCTGCCATCAGCCGCCGCCGCCGCATCGACAATGTCATCATCATCATCATCGGAATTTTTGGTTTTAATTAAATTCGTTTTAACGCTTCGTAACTGGACTAAAATGTCAGAGGACAATGTGGCCCACGAGCTGCGGCCTGTGGGCTGTAAGCTGTAAGTTGTGCGTAATGGCCAGTGGGCGTGGCTGTCATTTTCACCGAAAAAGGGCAACAAATCATTTTTTGTTTCATTTTGATGCCTGAAAGCTGAAGTCGAAGTTAAAGTTCAGCCCGCAGCGATCAGAACTGATTTCAATATGCATAAATAATACCGATAGTTGGAGTTTGAGCAGTGCTTGAGTGTGGGCTTAGATAAGAGACTGAAGGACAGAGTGGAAATGAATTTTAATTGAATTTTCATAGCCAAAGGGCAGCCAAGGGAAGCTGGAGTTGCTTTGCAGCTGCTGATACCCTGTAGCTGATAGGGGCTAAGGGGTATCATCAACCTATGCTTCGATTAGCGTGAAAAGCTAACTGATTACCGAGGCTATGGGGCTAAACAGGTGGTAATAAAATCTATGGCTAGTTAGTTTAGCCATAACTTAAAGCTCGTAGCCATAACATCTCTGGCTGGTTATCGATAAATGTCAGTTTGGCCATAACTGAAAGATCTTAGCTATAAAATATATAAAACCAACTAAATTTGTTGAACTTACCAGAAGAAGAGAAGCTTGCCAGCTCCTCAATATGTTGCAGCAACAATTATATCAATCGATAAATGTATATCGAAAAAAAGGGAGGCATCGATTACTGCCAACTAGACTGGTCATTGATGCACTGACTGCCCACATCAGCTACTCTGCTCTGCTTAGCTCTGAAATGTATTTAGAAAGTTAGTTAATTGATATCGATAAGTATCGTTTACATATCGTATACTTAACTGTTGGACAGCCTGCTCTCGTATGAGCTGGTACAGATGTACAGAAAGCACTCGATTGCTTTCTCATGGGCTTGACTGACTAATTAATCATTTGATATACTTTCATCTTTGCATCAATCACTCCATTATTAGTCGATTAATCGATTAATCAGATATACATGTATACTACTGCTTTGCATAGTACATCGAACCCATTGCTAAATGCCTATGAACTTCTGTTTATCAATTGGAAGGTAGATGTCTCTCTGTACTACACATTACAAGAACTATATACTATATACTATATACTATATACTATATACTATATACTATATACTATATACTATATACTATATACTATATACTATATACTATATACTATATACTATATACTATATACTATATACTATATACTATATACTATATACTATATACTATATACTATATACTATATACTATATACTATATACTATATACTATATACTATATACTATATACTATATACTATATACTATATACTATATACTATATACTATATACTATATACTATATACTATATACTATATACTATATACTATATACTATATACTATATACTATATACTATATACTATATACTATATACTATATACTATATACTATATACTATATACTATATACTATATACTATATACTATATACTATATACTATATACTATATACTATATACTATATACTATATACTAGTATACTCTATATACTCTATATACTACTCTCCCTCTCTCTCTCCCTCTCGCCATCTCCCTCCCCCTTTTTTTCTCGCTCATTTAAACTGCATTGCACATTAAATTACGCATACGCCGCGTGCTCTGCGCTTATTTTCAATCTCAATGCAATCAACTTGGATTAGAATTCCCTGTGAAAAGTAGTTTGCGGCTGCTAAACACGAAACCCACACACACACACATACACACACATACACACACACACGCGCGCAGCTGGAGCATTGGGGTCACGTTTAACAGATTGTTGTTGTTCCTGTTCCTCTTGTCGTCGTTGTTGCTGCTGAAACCCGCTGAGGCACATTACACGGCGCAACAACTTTGAGCGTTTAACATTTGTGGCCATAAAATAGCGCGGCCTTAATAGCAATTTGGTGCCAACACAGCTGGAATACAAACAATGCAGCAAAGCCTTGGCCAAAAATATATAAGCGAGGGCAGCATGAAAACTTGCTGATAGCACAATATGAGCTACATGTATACAGAGAGATGTGCTTCATGCACTCGAAATGATGTTTTATAGCCTAGGCTATAAACACAGCTCTGAACAATAACAATAACGGGAGTGCCTGACTGGGAGATAGCTCTTTTAGAAGATTCTCTAGCTCAATGAGATGGGAATTGGTATATCGACTATGCTTGTCGTTCTATGGCATCTCTCACGCCTTTCCTTTTCGCAAAAGTCTTAAGCCCTGAAGTGTATGAAACATGGAACTTTTAGCAACTAAAATAAATAAATTTAAATTTTTCTAAATTTCCTGAAGTCGACTAAAGCCCACTACTCTTCGATCAGCCTCGCATTTGCCACTATTGTTGTTAGTTCGCGCATTTTTATAATAAAGTTGCCTTTTGGCTCCGGCGATCGCTGCAACAATGCGCCACAAATTGCCGAACAATGGCCAGCATTGCAGACAATAGACAGCGGGTTGGCATATGCCAACTCGCTTGTCTTCCACTTTCACACTCCCTCTCCCTCTCCCTATCTGTGTTTATATGCATCCAACAGCTGGGATTAGTTGGCATCAACTGCGCATTGAACTGGACTCGAACTCTGACTGTGGCTCTGGCTCGCCCACCCACCCACACACATACATTTTGTGCTTTTGACGAAATTCAAAAGTTAAAATACCGAATTTCAAATACCAAATTAAATGACAGTTGGCAGATTTGCTAAGCTAAGTTTTTTCTTTGTTGCGGACTCTAAAAAAAAAGTGGAGCTCGGCTGCAGTTGGTCTGTGTTCAGCAGGCAAATTGAACTCTGAAACGAAAATATGAGAAATGCTATCAATGCTGGCCATAAAAAAGAACCGATGAAACGACATTTGAAACAAGCGAGATACAGAAGGTCTCCATAGAGCAACCCTAAAATACAGCAGAGAGCGCAAGGGGATGGGAATGGGCATGGAATATGCTGTAGAGATAGACTCAGTATATGCTCGCATAAAAATATGGCAAATATGAGATGGAAAAGTAAGCAAAGGCAGAAAGAGGAGAAGCGTGAGGGTAGATGCATACATGTATCAATGAATAGAAATATATATGGCTGAAAGTAGTACTGTCAAAGGATAACGAATATGCCATAATGCATTCAGCTGAGTTTCTGCTACGATATATATGTAGAATAACTTTGAATTGGTTTAAGAACTGTAGGCTCTGAGACTAGTCTCAGTTCATTTTCAAAATAATCAACAAAAGTTTTGCATATAAAAGAAGAAGAGAAACATTGTGAAATCCACATCGAACTCCATTTCGGCACTCTATGAATATATTTTCATACACAAACAAAAATATACTTTTATACTTCTCACATTTCGTGACGCACATAATAAAGAAACTTCCGGCGGCGAGTGGCAAACAAATATATGAAATATTTGTAGACGTGTTTTACGTGCTCGCCATAAAACTTCAGCTAAAGCTGAGGCCAGCCGCAAATGCGAATCGAAATCGAGGCAGAAAATTACTTTAAAGTGTGAGAAGAGGGAAAAGCGCATTTTCAGCAGAAATTGTGAATATTCATGAAAAATACTGTGAATTAAAATAAAAATGCATTTTTCATACGAAACTCAAATTAAAACAGAAATTGATTATTATTTAGCAATCAAAAGTTCTGGATATCAATTTCAGTTTCAGTTTCGTATGAATTTAATTGCAGGGCCATCGATGCAGAGCTTCGGATTCATGTGAATATGTCGAAGATGTTTGTTCAAATTAAATTTTGGAGTGCTTTTTGGGGCCAACCCATGTGGCATTCGCAATGAGCTGCCAAATTGCAAATGAATTAATTTATAATAACCGCACGATGCGGCGTATGCTTGACATATCAAATATCAACCATACGCCATGTAACACAATATTATGCAAAGTTGCTCAAATTACAAATCTAAAGGGCTCGATTCGAATACAGTAAACACTGCCTGGCACTTGCTAGGATATAATTATATATATGTATATTTATGTATATATTATTCACATAATATTTATATATATTCGTGGAAAATCTGAAGTGCCTGAAATAAGCATGTAAAGCTATAATTAATGAAGTTTTTTATTATGAAATTAATGTTAATAATCAAAATACGTGGCGTATGCTTGATATATCAAATAACGACCATACGCAGTGTAACCCAATAACCTCTGCATTTCCAGCTCTAAAAGGCTCGATTCGAATACAGTAAACACTGCTAGGCACCCCTCTCTCTCTCTCTCTCTCTCTCTCTCTCTCTTTCTCTCTCTCTCTCTCTACACATATAATATTCATATATATTTTAGGCAAATTTTTGATTATAAATTAAATTTTAATTATCAAAATACGTGGCGTATGCTTGATATATCAAATAACGACCATACGCAGTGTAACCCAATAACCTCTGCATTTCCAGCTCTAAAAGGCTCGATTCGAATACAGTAAACACTGCTCCTCTCTCTCTCTCTCTCTCTCTCTCTCTCTCTCTCTCTCTCTCTCTCTCTCTCTCTCTCTCTCTCTACACATATAATATTCATATATATTTTAGGCAAATTTTTGATTATAAATTAAATTTTAATTATCAAAATACGTGGCGTATGCTTGATATATCAAATAGCACGCATACGCCCTGTAATACAATATGAATCTTAGTTGACATTGCTCAGCAAAGCTCAGTTTGATTCCCTTAATCCAGCCCCGGGCCTGCTACTTATATGCTGCTATATACATATATTCATGTTTATGGCTGTGCTTATGGCTGCCCTGGCCTAGTATATATCCTGCCATACTCTACTCTATATCCAGGCAACTTGTAGTTGAAAATTGAATTGTGGTGTGTCTGAAATATGCTTAAAACGAGCGAGCGAACTTGTTTTAATGGCATAATGCAAATCGCATTAACTCGCACAAAAGCCAACCGCACAATGCGGCGTATGCGTGACGTGCTTTAAATATTACACATACGCCATGTAATACAATATGTTTTGCACTTTGACACGCGCATTTAATTAATTTTTAGGCCTCAACTTGCCGTTGTTGTTGTTGTTTATTTATTGTTATTCTTGTTGTCGTTTGCAGGTGGACATTTTGGACACATCCGGTGACATGCAATTCCCCGCCATGCGACGCCTCTCGATTGCCACGGCGCACGCCTTCATGCTGGTCTACGCGACAACCTCGGCCCCCAGCTTTCAGTGTGTGAAGCAGTGCTTCGAGGAGATCCGCGAGCAGCGCGCCGACTTTCAGGTGAGCGGCACCGGGTGGAGCTCGCCCCACCCACGCAAGCTCAGTTCTCTGCATTTTGCATGCAATTAGCGCGCCCATAAAAAAGTAAAGCCAAGCAGCGCGCGAGCAACAATCCCTCATGTTGCCCAATTTCAATGGCCCAAAGCAATTAAGACCACAAAAACGAGAAAAAAAAGAGAAGAGAAGAGAAGAAACGAGGAAGAAGAAGAAACCGACGACGACTGTACACAGAGCTTGGGAAAAGTCTTTGGGGGCTTTATGCCACAGAGCTGCCATTGTTGTTGTTGTTGCTGTTGCTGCTGTTGCTGCTGTTGTTGTTGTTGTGGCTTTGCCTTTTGTGCGTGCGTGTCAATTATAGCCGAGCCGGCTTTGTCTCCGCCCACAGGCAGAGGACTAACTCGTTATCTCTATTTACAGGATATACCCATTGTCATCGCCGGCAACAAAGCCGATTTGGCTACCAGCCACCGGGAGGTGCGCCAGGAGGAGGTCACAGATTGGGTCTTTTGCGAGCTGCCACGCCTCAGGTAGCTAGATTCACCCTTAATTATCCATTTAAAAATGTCAGACCCCAAATATGCAAATGTGCTGCAACAGCTGCTGCTGCTCCTGCGAGTCCTATAGCTACTCCTGCTGCAATTGGAACTGCAATTAGGCCAAGCCAATCCAAACCAAAGTTGTGCAATGAAAAACCAAAAGCGGAAAAGCGAGCACAAAAACCGCAAAACATTCATTTACGATACCCTGTGGGAGAGCTTATAGAATGAGTGGGGTTGTATGCTAGAGCTAGAAGCAGACTCAGGTATATCGTATAAGCGCAGCCTGTGAGCTAATAAACATCTTTTTATCGGAAATGCAAGCAACTCTTGGAGTATTCAATGAATATATATATGATCGATATATATCGATAATATGATCATATTGACATTTAGAGAGCTTAAGATACAACAGAGTATATGCTCAGCCTGTGAGCTGATTATCATCTCTTTACATGCATTTCAAGCAACTCTTGAAGTATTCAATGCATATACCCGAAATCGATATATATCGATAACATGATCATTGACATTTAAAGAGATTTTGATACAACACTCAACTAGTCTTTAGGCCAAGTGCATGTGGAATGTAAACAAAACAAGTTAAGAGACTATAAAGTGGTTCCACTGCACACTTAGGGTATCTGCTAGTCTGGCCGACTCCGACGCTTCCCTTTGTGCCGTAAGTAATGGCCAGCCAGCAGTGCAATAAAAATGTGCTATAAATTTTTTGTGGACCGAAATGAATGTGAGAACCTGAACGAAGAGCAGCTGTCGCTGTCGACGCTGTCGCTGCTGCAGTCGACAAATGCAATTAAATGCAACAAAATGAAATTAAGCGACAAAAAGCGTGACTCGCTGCCATCTGTTAGCGAGCGCTGACGAGAGTGGGCGTGGCACGTAGGAAAAATCAGTTGGCAGCTTGTTAACAGCGAAAATTGCAATTCACATTGGGCCAATTGGCCGAGGGAAGACAGAAAAACACTCGCTCTGAGAGTGACCCACTGCTAGAGTACAGTAGACACACCCTAATTGCCACCCCGACTGACTGGCTGGCTGTGGCCAAAAAGTTGCGAATTGATATTCCCCAGCGACAAGGACGTTCAATGCACTCGACTGGCAGCGCTGCCAGAATGCGCTTTGCATGCTAAACAGCTGACGCAACGCTAAAAACTGAGTGCGACTGGCTGAGGAAGCACGCGAATGCCAGGCGAAGTGGATCCTTAGCAACACCAAGCGTCAGCGCGCAGAGCACTGGCAACAACTTGTAATGGTGCCAATTTCAAGCTATCTTCTGCACTTAATTGCTGCTCGCATTCATTAGGGGCTATTCTGATAGAGGTTTGCAGCGGGCTTTAATGGCGGATCAGATTGGGACTTGTAGATGGTAGATGGTAGAAGTAGTGATAGTAATAGTAGAAGTAGAAGTAGTAGTGGTAGTAGTAGTAGTAGTAGTAAGAGAAGTAGTAGTAGTAGTTATAGTAGTAGTAATAGTAGTAAAAGAAGTAGTAGTAGTAGATTAGTAGTAATAAAAGAAGTAGTAGTAGTAGTAGCAGTAGTAGTAGGAGAAGTAATAGGAGAAGTAGAAGTAGTAGTGGTAGGAGAAGTAGTAGGAGAAGTAGTAGTAGTATTAGTAGTAAAAGAAGTAGTAGTAGTAGTAGTAGTAGTATTAGTAGTAAAAGAAGTAGTAGTAGTAGTAGTAGTAGTAGTAGTAGTAGTAGTAGTAGTAGTAGTAGTAGTAGTAGTAGTAGTAGTAGTAGTAGTATTAGTAGTAGTAATAGTAGTAGTAGTAGTAGTAGTAGTAGTAGTAGTAGTAGTAGTAGTAGTAGTAGTAGTAGTAGTAGTAGTAGTAGTAGTAGTAGTAGTAGTAGTAGTAGTAGTAGTAGTAGTAGTAGTAGTAGTAGTAGTAGTAGTAGTAGTAGTAGTAGTAGTAGTAGTAGTAGTAGTAGTAGTAGTAGTAGTAGTAGTAGTAGTAGTAGTAGTAGTAGTAGTAGTAGTAGTAGTAGTAGTAGTAGTAGTAGTAGTAGTAGTAGTAGTAGTAGTAGTAGTAGTAGTAGTAGTAGTAGTAGTAGTAGTAGTAGTAGTAGTAGTAGTAGTAGTAGTAGTAGTAGTAGTAGTAGTAGTAGTAGTAGTAGTAGTAGTAGTAGTAGTAGTAGTAGTAGTAGTAGTAGTAGTAGTAGTAGTAGTAGTAGTAGTAGTAGTAGTAGTAGTAGTAGTAGTAGTAGTAGTAGTAGTAGTAGTAGTAGTAGTAGTAGTAGTAGTAGTAGTAGTAGTAGTAGTAGTAGTAATAGTAATAGTAGTAGCTTAATGGGCTATTGAACCTTCGGAATATGCTGAAATGGGGCAAGTAGAGGAACAGAAGAGAGTAGAGAAGGCAACAGAACACAACTGAAGCAAGGGTAAGAGAATATCGGATACTAGGAATACAGATTGAAGCTACTTAGCCCTAAGTTAAAGAGGAGCATAAACAATAAGTAATGAGTATTAAGAAAACTTATGTGCTATCTTAGATATTGTTTACTCTAGCAGCTCGATGAAACGGAAAGAGTTCAATAATCGTACTCAACTTTCACACAGTTTCATGCTGCAAGCATCATACAAACTTAAGATATTTCGAAGATCTGGCAACGCTGGCAGCCTCAATAGTCAGATAAATAGCTTTCATAGATAAAATAATCAGAAAAGAGAAGCAAACTTACCAAAATCCCAATATGCTTTTCCTCTAGAGTATACGTGCTTATACGTGCCTCACACAGTGCTGACCGGGTATATGTGGTTCGTAGTTGCCTGCTTCTACAGTTCTCACGATTTTCACAGTTCCATTTCCGTGTGAGTTCTTCCCTTATTTGTTTTTCATCTCTGCACGCCGAACTTTGCTGTTAAAATCAACTTTGCTACTTTTCCGCCTTTTTATGCTCTCTCACACACACACACATAATATATATATATATATATATATATATATATATATATATATATGTATGTATGTATGTGTATATATAACCATAATTGTGTCCTTAATAAACTGCACGTCCATAAAAATCACTTACAGACGCTTCGAGCTGCGGGGCAGATGTGTGCAAGGCGAGGGGCAGCTGAAAGGCAGGTGAATTTGTTTCCTGCTTCTGGGCAATGTGTTGGCCGCAGTTACCATAATTCGTGGTGCAGGGGGGCGCGGCGTGGTGTGACATGGCATGGCATGGCATGGCAGGAGGCGGTTTAAGCAAGCGTGTGTAAACTTATTTAAAAAGTAATATAAATATATACAACTATATGTACGTACGCACTCACTGCGCCAACATAAATAAATACACTTGACGAAATTGGGTGTATTAAAAGCAGAAATACCTTAAATAATCAAGCATCACAAATTTTAGAATAGAATTTAAAATTTAAATATAAAAAAAAAATAAATAAATTATTTTTAAAGGCAAAATATTTTATATAATATTTTTTCTTTACTTTAAAAAACTTTTTAAATAATTTTATATATTTTTTTCTTTTTCATTAATAAACATTTAAGGCTTTTAAATTTATAAATATTTATTTTCCATGTTATTATTTATTTATTTATTGAGTATTAAATATTGAATATTAAAAGAAATAAATTTTTTGAATATATGTTTATTATTGTTAACCCTTTGGGGAGGCCAGATGCAGAGCTGATGCTGATTAGGAATATATATAAATATCTATCTTTAGTCATATATAAGGCATGTGGCTTACCCTTTGAAAGAAGTTTTCCCCTACTGATTACCTGAGTGTCTGGCAGTCGGCTTCCTGTGCAGTTTCGGGCGATACTTGCACTTGACCACCAGATAGTACATGAGTAAGTAGCTGAGCGCATATATGCTGACGAAGCTGGCGCCCAGGAAGAGGCCTATGGCGCCGCCGATCGACATGATCAGCTGATCCGTGCTGAAGATGACGCGGCGCTTGATGCCCATCTTGGGCAGATTCTGGCTGATGACGTAGCTGCGATTGAGGCCTATGCTGCCGCCCTGTTGAAAGATCGCATGAGTGTGAGCAGCGATAGGGATAGGTAGATAGGAAGCCTTACTTCGTCGTCCTTGATGGTGTCGAAGACTGTGAAGCTGATCTCCTTGCAGAGAGGCATGCAGTCGCAGGGCTCCTCCAGCCACTTCTTGCGCGCCAGGCACACCATTTGCCCAACGTTGCAGATGCGATCCTTGGGTCCTGCCACGTAGAAGAAGGGCTTGCAGCCGCAGAGGGCCAGGGCTCGGTCGATGCGGCACTCCATGCGGCACAGGCTGGGATAGTACACCTGCAATCCATGGGGTCTATCAATTCGACATACTTATGTGATGGCACCTAAGACACCTACGCCGTAGTACTTCAGATTGTTCTCGTTGGTGTAGCGACACCGGCGGTAGGCGACGGGCACGTTGCGCACACTATGCGCGGCCGAGAAGGAGTTGAGCATCACCTTGATGCCCAGAATATCCTTGTCCGCCAAATCGACGTGCAGAGTGCGACGGTCATGCGGCATCAAGAACTCGTTCACATCGTGAATAAACTAGAAATAGATGGATTTAGATGAGGGAGTAAGAGATCTGCTGATCAACTGCATACCAGATTCATGCGCAGCCCAGGCGCGACTGGCTTGATGAAGACGTTGCACTCCTGGAAGTAGTTGCACATGCGGACGGGTGCAGTGTAGTTGTGGCTAAGAGATAGATAATAGATAATAGATAATAGATAATAGATAATAGATAATAGATAATAGATAATAGATAATAGATAATAGATAATAGATAATAGATAATAGATAATAGATAATAGATAATAGATAATAGATAATAGATAATAGATAATAGATAATAGATAATAGATAATAGATAATAGATAATAGATAATAGATAATAGATAATAGATAATAGATAATAGATAATAGATAATAGATAATAGATAATAGATAATAGATAATAGATAATAGATAATAGATAATAGATAATAGATAATAGATAATAGATAATAGATAATAGATAATAGATAATAGATAATAGATAATAGATAATAGATAATAGATAATAGATAATAGATAATAGATAATAGATAATAGATAATAGATAATAGATAATAGATAATAGATAATAGATAATAGATAATAGATAATAGATAATAGATAATAGATAATAGATAATAGATAATAGATAATAGATAATAGATAATAGATAATAGATAATAGATAATAGATAATAGATAATAGATAATAGATAATAGATAATAGATAATAGATAATAGATAATAGATAATAGATAATAGATAATAGATAATAGATAATAGATAATAGATAATAGATAATAGATACTCACTGCAGCTGTTTGTCAAAGGGGAATCCGTACTCCGCCCGCTGACTCGTGGTCTGGCACAGACCCATCTCAGTCAGGCTGTTCACCAGCTTGGGTAGTCGCCGCAGTCGCTTCGGCAGCAGGCCAAAGAGCGTGGTAACGAGCGGCAACTGCTGCAGAGTGCTATCATTCTCGTAGGGCATCAGCGTGTCCAAGTTATCGTATTGGAGAGCATTCAGCACGTGCAGAAACTTGCCGTAATATTGCATCCGCTCGGCTGTCACTTCGACATCATTCGAGTCGGAGTCCTCGCTGCCCCAGGTGCTGTCAATCAACCCAAATATTACTTCACCTGCCTCCCTTGGGTACGGGTACCCTGGCATGCTCACTCTTCAATCAATTTGTTCGTTGTGCTGGCCGGCAGCGCGTTGTACTGCGAGCAGAAGGTTGTCCCCACGAAGGGGAAGGAGCGCAGCGCGAACAGATATTCGTATTCATAGATGATCGGACTATCCTTGTAGCGCTGCCACTGGGCGATGCAGCTGTTGATCGCGTAGTAGGTGGCGGCCATGATCATGGCCAGCCAGAAGAGGCGCTCGAGAAAGTGCAGGTCCTTGCGTGCCAGATACGGCATGCCATGTATGGCCGACTCCTTGCACACTTCCTTCCACCAATCGATGGCCTCGGCCTGCTCCTTGTCCTCCTCCAGTTCTGGGTAATCCTGCAGCTCTAGGTCCTCCTGCACCTCCTCTATGTCCTCCATCTTGCCTTCGCCCTGACCTGCCATGATGCACTGATTGCCCTAGCATGCGGCACACTCGCTTTTAAATTGATGCGCTCTGCCAGCGCAGGACACCTCCCGGTGCAAGGGGCCAGCCCCTAATGGCATTCTGTTGTAGCTCAATTTCTCTTTTATCTCTCGACATGCATATTCAATTTAATTAAATTAAATTCAAATTTACTTCAAATGTATAATTAAAACTAGCTTGAGCTGTGTAATCGACTGCCCAATACTCGCTCACAGTCTGCAGAGCAAATAGAAAAGATCAGACATCGCCCGAAGCCAATATACTCTGTTCACTTCTCAAGCGGGAATAATAACTCAGGGCTATATCGAAACATTAGTTGTACAGCAATGAAGCAGACATGGGCATGCCTGACTGGCTGATACCCTAACCCCGTTTTGCATTCTACTTTGACTGTTTGCCACTCGAGCATCTCCCATTTCTTTCAGTGTAGCTTCTTCATGCAAATGAATATATGCACGTGCAAACAAAGCTTTCAGTTGGCTTAAACAGTTAAGCAGATTGTCGGAGCAGCTGAAACGCACCTTGAACTTTTCGCCTTCGCTACTCTTGTCGCTGATGTTGCTGTTGATACTGTTAATGCATTTAATGCTGCTGCTGCTGCTGCTGCTTGTAGTTGATAATATTGCTGCTGTTGCTACTGTTGAAGCTGCTGTTGCTCCAGTTGATGCTATTGTTGCTGCTGCTTTTACTATTATTGTTGCTGTTACTGCTTCTGTTGCTGATATTGCTGTTGCTCTTGTTGCTGTTACAGATTCTGTTGCTGCTGCAACTATTGCAGCTGTTGATCTTGCTACTATTGCTGCTGTTGCCAGTTGACTCCTGCTGTTGCTGTTGCTTATGGTTGCTGTTGTTGCTGCTGCTGTTGCTGCTGCTGTTGCTGCTGTTGCTGCTGTTGCTGCTGTTGCTGCTGAGGAAGCTGCTGTTGCTGCTGCTTTTACTATTATTGCTGCTGTTACTGCTTCTGTTGCTGATATTGCTGTTGCTATTGTTGCTGTTACAGATTCTGTTGCTGCTGCAACTATTGCAGCTGTTGATCTTGCTACTATTGCTGCTGTTGCCAGTGTTGATGCTGCTGTTGCTGTTGCTTCTGTTGATGCCGTTGTTGCTGCTGCTGTTGCTTATGGTTGCTGTAGTTGCTGCTGTTGCTACTGAGGAAGCTATTGTTGCTGTTGCTGCTGTTGCTCTTCCTAATATTGCTTATGTTGCTATTGTTGCAGTTACTGATTCTGTTGCTGCTGCTGCTGTCGCTTTAGTTGCTGTTGTTGCCACTTTTCAATCAGTTGTTGCTGGGGCTACAATTGCTGCTGCTGTTGCTCTAGCTACCGTTGCTCCTGTTGCTGTAGCCTCATACTGTTACTCTTGCTGCTGTTGGTACAGTTTCCATTGTTGCTGTTGCTGTTGCTGTTGCTATGGTTGCTGGTTGCTGGTTGCTTTTTCGACCTTGCTGCCAGTGCGCATCACAAATTTGCACGTCAACTGCCAACTTTTTTGGGTTCGCTTTTTTCAACTTTAAGTATCTCTCTCTCTCTCTCTCTCTCTCTCTGCTCGTGGCTCTTTGACGCGCTGAGAGGCAAGCGACGGCTGACAGACAGACGTCTGTCCGTGTGTGTTGCTGCTGCTGCTGCGTGTCTGTCTGTGGTTAAGCGCACTCACCTGCCACGCACACGTGCATTTATCTCCACTTTCGTACCATTTGCTATTGCATAAGTAGATTACTCTCCCAAAAGAAACCAACAAAATAGGAAAACAGAAAAAGAAGAAAAACGTTTTTCCGCCTCGCCACATTTGCAACTCGAACAATTCATTAGAGAAAACACGCCTTGATTTATTGCAGCTGCATTATAATTTCATTCAGTTTGCCTTCAGGCCAGAGACTGAACGAGACTAGAGCATTATGCAGCCTGAGAATTTCGCCTTTTATTCGAAATTTCACTCAGCTCATTCCACAGCTGAAGTTGCCAGAACAGAACAGAGAAACGTTTGCCTTTCAGCCATGTCATCAGCCTCAAAGTTGGCTTTTATAATCATAAAAGTTGCACATAATCTGTGGCTCTGGCTACCAATAGCTCTTTTAAGGGGCAATTCAGTCGGAAGTGCCTGACTAGCAAATATCCTGAACTCTAAACAGATTTTCCATTCCAATCATTCTAGGCTTCTCTTAGGCAGATGGGCAGGGATAGCAGATATACTAAATCGTATTCCAATTTGAATATTCACAAAGCTATACACAGAGGTGTATATTTTATACATTTGTTTATCATATCATTACATATATAACAAAGCTAATATACCCGCTATGTGGGCTTAGAGTGCAGCTCACTTAAGATTTGCTCAAGAAAATCTAAGTTACTTCAGCTCTCTCTCTCGCTCTCTCTTTCTCTCCCTCTCTCTCCCTCTCTCTCTCACTGTATGCCACCTCCTTCCCGCTGGCTGTTGCTGCTGTTGACAGCTCTTGGCTGCAATTGAGCCGCTCGCCCACTTCATGGCCGCAGCGCTGGCTAAATTCATGATACGACTAATTTAGCCATTTAAGCGCCGTTCGCCACTTTCCGTTTGCCGTTGGCAGTTTTTCTTTCGCCGCCATTTTGCCGCCGTCAAATTTGCCGCCATTGCCCATTTTTCAGCTGTCGTCGCGTCGCGTGCTTTATCCGTAAGCGCTGGCAGCCTTGTTGAATGTGACGTGTGTGTGTGTGTGGGTGTCTGCCAGAAGCATGTGGTAAATTGAACATTATTGCTGCACTGCTGTCGGCCGGAGCTGCCCTGTAGTTGCTCTGTTGTGAAATGGGTATACAGACTATATGGACTGGAAAAGGCTTCAATGAGTCTGGGTAGATATGAATGATTCAGTTTATATGATGACAGGGTGTCTGTTACTAGCATCAGTTAAACTGTAGCTAAGGTAGTCAAGTCAGGACTACCTGCAGTCCTTAGTGGTCAGGCTAGCTCCCTCAGCTCCATTGCTTTCCTCTCCCACTGCAGGGTATCTACAGCTCGCATAGCTTTTGCCTTTGAGCTTACGACTAAACTCTTAACGAATCTGACCAACATTGTGATTCTTTTTAGCCCTGTCATGTAAATGTGGTCAGCGCATCGTGCTGCTGCACCCGCATTACGTATACGCAGCGTGTACGTGGCGTATGCGCGATTTGTGCAAGCAGCCCGAAACTTTGGCCGCAGTTTAAAGGGTTCACTTTTTTTGTTGCTTGCAGGGCCAAGGTGCTCGAGTGCTCGGCGAAGGAGGACACCAATGTGACGGAGCTGTTCAAGACGCTGCTCTCCCTCTCCCGCTTCCTGCCGGCGAGCAGCGGCAGCAGCGGCGGCCCGGGCGGCTCCGGCGGTGAGGCAGCGCCCAGCGGCTTCAAGCGGCGCTCCTCGGCCTACGTCAGCGCCTCGTCCAGTCGCAGTGAGTAGAACCCAAAACAGATATAGACAGATATACAGAGAGAGAGAGAGAGAGAGAGAGAGAGACAGAGAGAGCGAAAGGAATTTATGAAATTCTCAACAAAAAATAGAAAGGAAAAGGGGAAAAATTGTGGAAATTGTTTTGCTGCAACTGCTGCAACTTTTGTCAGCCGGTAACTGACAAACGGAAATAATTTCAGCTTGACAAAATGCTTCGCTTCTGTCGGCCAAATATCAATTTGCCATTTCGGGCTGCAGCTCGCCCATCGAATTGCTCTCGCAAAGCTGAGCGACAATTAAAGCCTTAAAGCTGCCAATTTAAATGCGATCTGGCGATTGCCTTGACCAACAATTGAAAATAATACGAGCTGACAAAAAAGTGCACAACAAATGGAGAGAGTAACCGACTGCACGGTACTCGCTCGCGGTGCAAAAGGAAACAAACACAGGAGGAAGTCTGAGGATATAGTATTGGCTCTAGCTATAAGGCTGTGTCAGACATAGTTTCAGACAGCTCGCCACGCCTTCAAAGTATATATATGGTATAGATATATACATGTATGTACTATATAGACGATACATACTATCTATGTACATTATTATATATTTCGAATTTCAAGTCTTCAGCCCCCAATGGGAATACCAACGAGTATCCAATTATCAATAATCTCAGATAGTCGCATAGACTCCTTTCAGTTCCCGAACGAGCATGCACATAAAACGATTTAAGCCATAAGCTTATTAATAACAGCACCAATACATCCATACATATATGCCTTTATACCTATGTGCATATACACATTTATATGCATATTTGAGCTTTAATCCGTGTAATTATAATTTAAGTGCTGAACTCAGCCTCTCTGTGCGCTGAATCTTAAATCATCTGCTTATGAAACTTGCAGAGAGAGCTTAACTATTGTCTATATGTACGCAAATATATATAGATAAATTGACATATATATATATATATATATATATACATATATATATATATTTTCATAATATGGATTAGCATAAGTTTCGAGAAGTTGAAGTGTCTAAGGACATATAGCTGAACTATCGACAATATGCTGCCCAACCCTTGTGACTCTCTCTCTCTCTCTCTCTCTATTAGTATAGAGCGATAAATTTCGAAGAGTATTAGACTTAAGAATATTGAATTAGGTATATAGCTTCCACATTACTAGAAACAAATCGGGAATACTTTTAGATACTCTTATATAAGGATAAGAGAAGCAAGAGTTAAGGATTCAGAACACTTCAGTTGTTGAGCAGACACAAGGCTCGAGAGAAGTCTTAAAGGAAGACCCAGGGGAACAAGGGCTCGGCTTTCAAGACTCAGACACAGATTACCCATATATATATATAATAACATATGATTAATGCTCCTCAATCACAGTATGTATCCATAGAGGAAAGCTCTCAGCCCATCGTGTTTACCCCGTTAGACTCTGCCCATTGCCTAGCACTCCCAGTTGCCTCGGCACTCCTAGTCGCGCTATACCTGGCTGGCTGGCTAGCTGGCTGGCTGGCTGGCTGGCTCTCAGAAATCAGCTGTTAATTAGCTGCCAGGATATGGACTTTTCGCGCAGTGTAGACGCCACAAATTGACAAATTGTCGACAATTTGGCTAATTGAGTGTAATTAACATTGCTTCGCCTGCGTCGTCTGTGTTTGACCCAAATTAATTGTTAAAATTTTGCCAAAGCACATAAAAAGAAGAAAGTGAAATACAACTGCGCAACGACGAGTGCCTGAAGGCCTAAAGGATGAGACATGAGACGGCGAGTCCTAACAACAGGACGAACCCCTTTTTTCATTCAATTATTTATGTGTATCGTGCGGACAGGCAATAGACACTGAAGAAACTGAAGTCTACGCAAAAGCACAGCTGAGAATGCACGGGTGGGGTGTGCTCGACTAGGAGATACCTAGCGATAGACAAACGGATGGATAGGCAAACATAGCTTGACTGCTCTCGTCAGCCCGATCAAGGACATATAAACTATGTAGGCTGTTACATACATGTTCGCAAAACTAATATACCCTAACTCCTATACTCAATGGGTATATCATACAATAATTCATAAAAACTGAACCAATTTAGAAGTTCAGTAAGTCTATATATTTGAATCTCTGGCTTCTGGGGTTGCCCTTCCGCCTCCTTGGATTTCCTTTAAGAATGGCCAACAAACGTTAAAGTCGCAAACTTTTTGAGCCAATTAATCAGCTCAGCTCAGCTCAGCTCAAAGGGGAACCAAAAATGCAGTTCAAAACTTAAGCCCGAGCTCGTATTAATTATGCAAATAGCTTTACCTGCCAATTAGACGTGAAAGTATTTAATTTCCATTGACCAGACACATTAGCCCGGCCTGGCTGTCTCTCTCTCTCTCCCTCTGTTTCTCCTGCTGTCAAGAAGTTTTTCATAATTTCGGCTCTGTCTTCTCTTGGCTGCTTGTTACCAATATAAATAAACAGTTAATTAATGTTGGCCACGCGCTGCCTGCGCTCGAAATAATGAATATAATTTCCGCCACGCCCATCAGCCATAACAACAACAACAACAACAACAAGAGAGCAGCCAGCCCCCCTCAGCTACTGCTCGACATTAATTTAATTGTCTGCTGGCGGCATTCGATAACATTTTTAGTTATTTAGCCCCAGCGACCCGCAAAAGTCATTTAAATCAAGTGCAAACTTGCCTCCCAGCCACAAGCCAACTCCCAAATTAAATGCAATTTAAAGCTTTAACGTGTCCCATACGTGTGTGTGTGTGTGTGTGTGTGTGTGAGTGTCTATCCATGTGTGTGGCTGTTATACAAATTGTATTTGCTTTGCCCACACATTCAGTTGCTGCTGGCATATTAAATGCGAGCCACAAAATTTGTAAATTATTTTGTATTGTCCGAGCAGACAACGAAAACTGTCGTTGACAGCACAACAAACAAGGTGTGTGTGTGTGTGAGTGTGTCTTCATGTGTGTGAGTGTGTGTGTGAATAGTGAAGGTCAAATGTCAAATAGCAGCAAACACTGGCGACAGCTCAATTGACAAAAGAAACGTTTGCATCGATGGCACTAAACATGTTTTGCCTCACTCTAACTCCCACTCAGCCCCCACCCCGCCCCCCCCTCTCTCTCTCTCTCTCTCTCTCTCTCTCTCTCTCGCTCTCTCGCTCTCCCACTTCTCGCTTGGAAACCTAAATAAAATCAAGTCCAAGTCTGAGCAGTTAATCACGCGAATTGAGGCCAAGACAGCGACGCAAAAGAAATTTAAAACAACACAAATCCCAACGACCATGAACGGGTATACGCAGCCGTTGCATACTCTGTAATAAAAGTTCAATATGCAATGGCTTCTACAGATATTTGGAATAAGAAAACAAAACTATGTATTATTGTAGCCGACTGCCTCGTAAAGATGTGCACAGCGAGTTATCGATAGGCAATAATCGATAACTCTAAGTCAAAAGCAGGCAGTGAGAAAACAAGATGGCTATCTTCAGCGTATTCATACACACACAAAGTTACAGTAAAAGCCAATATACCCGTCTCGCCTGACTAAGTAGAGTGTATAAATTTATGCATATTATGGCATATGCTCATATCTATGCAGAAACTAAACGAAAACCAATATACCCGTTTCAGCTTGTCTGTACAGGGCATAGAACTGCCATGCAATCGGCTTAGAAATTCTCTCTAATATGGCTTATGCATGCATAATCGAAGTCAAGGCCGTCATGGACACACGCGCTAAGTACACGCTAAACGAAACCAATATACCCGTTTCAGCGTGTCTAAGCCAGGCATGACATGTAATTGCCTTAAAAAGCCACGCACACAATGTGGCATATGCAAAAGGAAAACCACAAAAACAAATCGTTCGTATTTAGCTCGAAGGTGTGCGTGTGTGTGTGTGTGTGTGTGTGTGTGTGTGTGTGTGTGTGTGTGTGTGTTGGGGGTGGGAGGTGATGGGGCATAAAAAATGGGCGAGCGCGCGTAGGCCGAGCGTCTGGCTGAGCTGCACCTGATTTGTCTAGCCCAAGTAAAAGGCACAGCCACGCCCACGTCTGTCACGCCCCTACACACACATGGGCATAGGCGGCGAATGTAATGTGGCTTGGCGGTTCCTGTGGCGCGGCGCAGCGGAGCGAACCGCAAGCAGTTTTATTTGCAAGCAGCCAACTGTAACCGTAACTCAATTGAAACTTTTACAAACGCGCCTTTAGGACGCAGCATGCCACACGCCACATGCCACACGCCACATGCCACACGCCACATGCCGCAGTTGCCAGTTGAAGCTCGTGTGTGTAACTCGGCTAGGCCAAATGTAATTTAACAACAACAAAATCTTAACAGTCAACGCGCTGCTCTTTAATGTGTGTGTGTGAGAGAGCGAGGCGAAGCTGGAATACCCTTTCGAAGGCAATGAATGAGAAGAAAAAGAGAGAGAGAGAGAGAGAGAAGAGGAAGGGCAGAGCAAATATGGAGAGAGGTATATAGTATAGATAGAATGTCTTATTGACCAGCTACAGCTCAAGCTTAAGGGTGTCAACTCCATAAGCTTGAGCTACCTGTCGTTCAAGCATCCGTCTCCTGACTCAATCATAGTCAATCAACCACTCTAACGACCTCTATATTCATTTATATACGGTTCCCATCACTCAGGTATGTTTCAGTGAGCAAAAAACCCAAATAAGTATCCATCAATCAGACCAGCAGTCAGTCAATCAAGCCGTCAATCAGCCAGTCAATCAGCTCTCTGCCGCAGCACACTCGACACGCAAGTCGAACGAGCCCGCGCAAATAAAAACGCTATTTAAATTTCTGTTTGTCCCCCGCCTAGAATACGGCCGTGCCATAGAGCCAGCGATTCAGAATTATATATATGGATATGGTCGTGGAGCGAGCGCGAAGGGTGCAACTGGATGCCGCTGCTCCGTCTATGCGAATGCGAATGGGTTTTTCGGGCTGACAATTCTCGATGCTCTCGATGGCGGGGCAAATGGTGCGAACGGGGCTTACAGATGTGCATTTGTGGCATGGCCACAGTGTAATAAGCCAAAAGGACAGCAAACACACACACACACGCACACACACACACGCACACGCACACACACACACACACACGCACACACACACTTATGTATGTGGAGGGCATTTGGCACACAGCATGCGGCTCGATTTTCGCGCTTTTTTGTGTCAACGACAACAATGGCGACAGCCGCCATTTTGTTTGCAGTTGACACTACGCACACACACTCATACACACACACACAGAGAGAGAGAGGCACACTCATGCATATTTTATTTTGAAGGATTCCCTTGGGGTCGAGCTGTGGCACCCTTTGAGACGCATTAACTAAATTTAGTCTCTTCGCTCGCCCCTTTAAACTGTTTAATTTCCCATTTCCCGTTTTCAATTTGCGATTTTTTGCTTTTTCCAGCACTTTTCCTAGCGCATACATCATCATTAAGCTGCAGACTTCAGCTCCGCTTTAAATCCATCGAAGTCAGTTAATCAATATGCGCCGCGTCTAATCAAATCATTGAACTGCGCTCTCCCAGGACTTTCGTCCTTGCTTGTTTTCTTTTTTCCCAGAATTCTTGTGCGCGCGGCCCACTTGAAAGGCTCCTCTTCAATGGTTCTCGCTAATAACGGGTATACACACACCGGAGATACACTGGAAGCACCTCGAGCAGCTAACCTAGTTAGCAAAACACTTTGCTCTAATCTCGAGAACTTTTCCTTTCTGGTCCCAAAAGTTTTGTCTAACGTTAACTTAAAGTTTTTTAGGCAATTATCAGTAAAGAGAAGTTTGAGTGAAGGGAAGTAGGTGGAAGGCTAGGTAATACAGGGAGAACTATAGTGAGAAGAGATAGATTCGAGAGAAATAAAAAATAAATATTATAGTGGAGGAAAGGAGAGAATTTTGACAGATAGAATATATAATATATATATATATATATATATATATATATATATATATATATATATATATATATATATATATATATATATACATATATATATATATATACATATGAAAGAGAAACCCGATGCGCTCAAACTCTACTCAAACCAGTTCTTAAATGCCTCCGACACACTTTTCGACTAGCAGGGAGCGCAACATACATAAACAAGGGCCGCATGAGTGGACATTAAATATAAGGACATGCACGCTGAGCCTTACAAACTCAGCGAGAGGCTAAGGTTACAAGCTAAGGTTAAGCTACGATTTACGCATGAGTCAGGGTATAAGATCCCTGCCCCTGAAGAATAAAGATTCAGTACGAAACTAACCCCCACCGCAGTATTCATACATAAGATATAAAAATATTTTTTAAAAATTAATTTGAACTTTTTTAAATATTTAAAATATATCTATGCTGTTCTATGAAACTTTCTATAGAACCAGCTGCTACTATAGGCAGCTTGAATGCAGAAGCAAGACACTAGGAATCGCGCTTCTATATTGCATGGCTGCCATACATATATTCTAATATTTCACAGCTAACTTCCTATTGATTTGCATTCGATTTAGTTCTCTACTTTCTATATATAATAAAGCCAGTATAGTTGGCTGTACGAAAATGTATTTTAATCTATATATATGTATGTATATGTCTGTAATATACAAATATATAATCAGGCTAGGACATCAGGAGCTCATTTCATTCCTATTATGTCTGTCACTGAAACTGCTCAAATAGTTATCTGGAGGATCTGATTCCCTGCTTGGCTATTGGCAAGTCCTTTCCGTAATCCTTTTCCAAAGAATTTAAAAATTTTCCTACCATAAGCTAGGGTATTTCCATGGAAATCTTTCCACATTACGTCTTTAGCTTAAGTTTCGCCTCATTGCAGCTGCTTTGAGCTGCGCTTTGTGTTCGCAGCGACGTCAAGGCTGGGCACATATCGAGCTTCAGCTGCAGACAATTATCAATCTCAATGATTTCAGCTCGGGCGCTGCTCATGAGTTAATTATGCTGCATGCAGCAGAGCGGCACAAAGCGGAGCGAGTTGGCCATGCGAAAGGGGTCAATGCGAGGGCTGGGCAGGGGCGCATGCTGCGTTTGGCATTGTGGCAACTTGCGGCTGCCACAACAACTTGCCACAGCCGCCGCAATTTGACAGAGGGCAGCAAAAACGGTCGAACGCCAGCTCAAAATTGGATTTTCACATTTATTTGCGTGCACGTGCCTGGGGCAGAGGCATGCGAAAGTGTCGCTTGTTTATTATTGATACGCGGATATACAGCCAATCCATATATATCCACACATATCCCGATATATATATACGTAAACTTTCGTTTCTCTTGCAGACAAGAACCGCATGAACAGCCCCTCGGTGAGCGGGGACAAGAAGTCGAGCCTCGTGGATGCTGTCGATGTGGCCAGCACCAGTGCGGAGGCCAAGCTAAAGCCACGCTCCAGGTGCGTAAATACACTTGGGGAAAAACTGGAGTAACTTTGCCTGGCTAAGATATCTATAACTTGAATATAGCTAGAATAAGTCTTATACATAAAGAGAATTTGAAATTCATTTAGTAACACGTTTTTTCGCTAAGTGTATGCCATTTCCATTAGCCCTTTTATAAGATTGATCGGAACTGTCATAATTTCAACGAATTCCCTTGGCAGTAATTATGCCCAAGTCATAATCTTTGTCATTAGCATATAAATTATCCCTATTTTCTCTGAGTGTATGCAACTCGAGCAACTAATTACTAATTACTAAGAAGTGTGATTCAAACTTATATAGCTTACTTAGCAATAAGCTAAATAAATCTATACTCAGTGAAAGCTTCACATTGTAACACATTTTTTCGCCAAGTGTATGCCATAGAAGATATAGAAGATCTATAATATATGCCATCAGCTCTCATATAGAAACCCCTTTCGCATGCTCATTTATCTTAATACTGGACCAGACTCTTTTCGCTCAGTGTAGACAATTTGAGCTACTTCAAGTAGCTTTAATCAAGTGCTCTATAGATGCCCTAGTCTATAGCTATATTTTCTTCATGCCTAGTTCAATTTAGTTATACTAATACATCTTTTTCTCTCAGTGCACACTATATACATGCAACTCACCTGATTGCTTACAAATTATATATCTATATATTTTTAGATCGCTCATACGCCGTGCTTCACGCAAGACCAAGCAGCAAATCAACAACGCATCCGACGACTGTAATTTGCAGTAAATTAAACCAATATAAACATTAATATAAATAATATAAATAATAATAATAATAATAATGATGATGATAATGATAATAAATGTTAATTATGAATCTATGTGTATGCTATCCAGTTCTTGATCAACTGCAAATACTTTAAAGAGGAAACCCAAGAGTTGCTCAATTGCAATTTAGCTGTAGTCGGTAAGAGAGAGTATCTAGTAGTCTACGACTCACTGCGAGTAAGTGTATCAATGTGGTTTACTATCAAGTTTTATTCCATCTGAAAGATCTTATCAGTAACTTATACTCATTATTTAAAGGGGACCAGTTTTATTTCCAATCTTTTTCTAACAGACAGCGGAAAGGGTATAGAGAAATTTGTAGTCTTTAAATGATGACGAAGGAGAGTTTGGGAGTCAAGAGCTCAGCTTATAAAACAGTTCACAGTTCAAATTAAGTCATAGGACCGGGTATGCAGAAGAGTTACCCGAATATGGCATAGGAAAGGGTATATAAGAGTTAGTCATTATCATTAGATAAGAGTATAAAAAAGTCATCATAGTAGAGGGTATCTAGCTTTCCTTATCAAACTTTTGCCACATCGTTTGCTCTGCCACTTGCCATGGGTAAGGGTATACAGAATTCGTTTTTCTAATAGGATACAGAGAACTAGAGTTTCTTTTTCTGATTTATTAACAATTTAGCTAGAAATTTCAGTTGGGTGAATATTTCTGGAAGATTCTGCGGCAATTATAGAGAGTTCCTTTGACATTGAGAAAAGATATATATCTATAGTATAATATATTTGAATTTGTTCTAGTCTTAAGCTAGTTTAAGTAGGTGTTTAGCAACAATTCAAATACAATGTATTTAAATGTTTAAACTAATTGTTTTTAGCTACAAATCTGTGTAGTTTATATGCATATATATATATGTATAATATATATATATATATATATATATATATATATATATATATATATATATATATATATATATATATATATATATATATATATATATATATATATATATATATATATATATATATATATATATATATATATATGTTATATATATATATATATATATATATATATGTATATATGTATATATATTCAAAATCTCGTTAGATTTGTTTAATGCTCAAACGACAAAAATCTGACCTTGTTTCTCAAAGCTAAAGGAAAAGTGTTTGCGCGATTTTCCCAAGTATTTTTCCCTCTATTATGCAAAGCGAGCTGCTAATTAACGTTTCGAGCTTTCTGTGTGTGTGTGTGAGTGAGGCGTACATATAAATATGCAGCGCACTGTATAATGCGATTTAACTCAAGAGATTTATGTTGAGCACAAAAAAATATATGAAAAATGTATGAAAAGTAAGCACATTGCAGTCAGGCGTAATCGACTGCGTAATACTCGTTCATAGCTGAAATTTTGATTGAAATATTATATAATTTTGAGCGCTAGCCGTGGAGCGGATCCAACAGTGGAAGATTTGTGACAGATCTTAAGCTCTATATAAAGCAGGCAAATTTTTGAGTTCTAGTTTGATTTGGATTTGTACGAAAAAGGATAGAGGATAGAGGAGCATACCTAAAACATGTATTTGAAGCTCGAAGAATGCGCGAGTTAAGCTCAAGAGAAGTTTTTGACTTTGGCTCAGCTTCAAAAACTTATAAAAATACTTCCTTCAGTCACAGTCGATTATGAGTATGAGATGTAGCTTAAAATAATATTCTACATTATTTACTTTAAACCAATTCGATTATGAGCTATACTCTATGAGACCTGGGACCTGGGACCTGGGACCGAGAGACACATGGACAGCAGACAGAAGAGCAGTCGCATTCACCTTTTCCTTAAGCTGTGAGCGAGCATAAAAAAAAATAAAAATAAAAATCTTTTCAAGGATAATACAGGGTGCATTATAATTGCCAAAAAAAAAATAATAATAATAATAATAATAATAATTTAAAGAGCCAATCAAATGGAGGAGAGAGTTTTGTATGCATTAAATAAATTAAATATTATTAAATATTATTAAATATTAGCTGTTAACTAAGTCAAATTTGAAATTAACAAATTAAAATTAACTGTATTATTTTTTTATGAATTAAAAATGAAAATTTCTTTGTTAAAAAGTTGCACAAGTGAAAGAAACAGCAAAAAGGCAGATGCAAAGTGAATTGTGATGAAATATATAAACATTAAATACTATATATGTATGCATATATACATATATAGTACATGTGGGGATACATATGTGGAGTTCCACATACTGTATATGTATATATGTGTCTGTGTTTATAGGTATGGATCGGTTTGACGTCCAAGTTAAATTGTATTTTAGGCTTAAGGCATGTCTAGGCGCTAAGCAAATTGTTTATACAGATTGTTACTAAATGTAGTTAAAGCCGATTAACTAACTAATCTAAGCTATATATCAGACAAACGGGGAACACACAACTGAAGGCGAGCAGCATTTGACAGTTAGACTAGATATATATATATCTACTTGTTGGTTGGGCTTGCAGAGCCATAGATTGTTAAACTGAAATCAGAAAACAAAAGAATATTTCAAAATAGACATATACATATATACATATATGTATGTTTATATATATATTTGTGTACGTAATTCGAGTTGTTCATAATGAAAAATGATAACTAAAAACCAAATCAAAAGGAGGAAGAAAATCCAAAATCGATTTATCATAAATATCTTCTCAACATATGAAATGTAATTAATTTTTCAAATATCAACAGAAACCAAATAAAAGAACTTACTAAATGTGTCCATTTAACTACAGAACTGGCAAGACTTTCATTTACTGAATTTCTGAATTTCAAGCAGGCAAATATATTAGCCTATTTACTTACTCTCCCTACGATAACTTGGCTTGTGTGGCCTCACTACTCAGAAACTGAACATGTTCCAAGAGCTCTTTTGTCACTAAACCCATAAACTCTAAAACATTTCAAATCCAATGAAAACTTCTCGAGTTTCAGCCAAAAATCTCTCAAATAAACTGATATGAAATATGCCCTAGCTAAGACCAGTCCGATTCTCTCTCCACTTAAAGCCTCCTCCATATCATAATTTTCAGTTATGGCCAATTATCATTTAGGCACTGTAAAGTAGACTAATTATGTTTGAATTCCAATTAAATTTACTGATGTGCATTAGCTGTCATTAGGAGCGACCTGCCCAGGGCATAGCTGCTGGCATTGCTCGACCCAGCCACATGTATTAACAACGTCTGGTTGCATAGCATTATAAATTACCTCCATATTATGTTTAGTTGGGAATTTGCCTTCGCATCAATTGCCGACTCTAAATCAATTAAATTAGTCGCCGCGCTGCTGCTGTTGCTGCTGCTGCTGCTGCTGCTGCTGCTGCTGCCGACCGCAATGTCCATTAGAAGTAACTAATGGAATTTTATTCAAATTATAAATTGCATTTACTGCTGCAAATTGTAAACTGCAAATTGCAAATGGCAAATGCCACTGCATTAAAATCAATTGAGCTTTGAATACCAAAAATGGGTAGCCAAGCGCGAGCGCCAAAAGCTGTGATTTATTTACCATATTCGAATGGATATATGTATGTGTATATGGCATGCGAAATTGGCAGATGTGATGCCACGCACGCACGATATATGCACATATAATATACACCTGATTTGTTTGTGCACTGCGCTGCCACACAATAAACAGCTTTGCCTGCGACCCAATTACTCGAAATTATGCACAATTTCAAATGCAATTTTCTCAGGCATTGATTTTGCACTTTAGCGGATTTAATGGCCAAATTGCTGGCAACAGCCAGAAGGTGGGTAGTGTGCCCTTATTATGCAACAATTTGTATAAGAGTTAACTCTTTAAAAAAAAAACAAAGTCTCGTCAACTGCTTCAAGCTTTAAATAATAACCGTCAATTACAAAAACAGCGCCATCTAGCAGTATTCTGGTGTACTAGTCAGTTGAAAATGACGAAACACTTCAAACAAAAAGCTGAGTGTCTTGAAACCGTCGTATATTTGAGCGTCTACCAATCAGTCATCTGTTGCCAGTTTGCTGAACTAAACACATGAAATGCATTGAGTACAAGGCTGACTGCTATATGGTCTAGTGGCCCTTGGCTATTGCAGCGTTCAAGTTAGCTGAGTTTCAGATACATGCCAACATCAGTACGTGCGCCCTCTATCGCCAATTTGGTGAACCACTCAAATGCAGACAGCTGACTGTGCCGGCATGTGGCATTTTTTAGCACATTTTAATGCACGCAAAAACATATTTGAGAATGGCCTTAAAATATATTGGTAAATAAAATCAAATATTAATTAATTTAACTAGCTCACAAGTCGATTTCAGATATTGGTGCAAATCTAACGGATTCCATGTATCGTGGCTGCTATGGCGGCTCTACGAAACACCCAGCGGACTTGGATATTGTACTGGAGCGCGCGTGGCAAAATGGTCTACAAAAGATAATTATAACGTCAGGCTGTATAAAAGATGTCGATGAATCGCTAGAGCTGGCTGCTAAGGATGGTAAGCTAACTAGCAGATAGTAGATCAAGCTAGATATTAACCCTGTTTCACCCGCAGATCGTCTGTACACAACTGTGGGCGCCCATCCCACGCGCTGCGGCGAATTCCTGGCCGATCCGGCGAAATACTACAACGAACTGCGTTCCAGAATCAAGGCGAATTCGGAGAAGGTGGTCGCTGTGGGGGAGTGTGGCCTGGACTATGACCGACTGCATTTCTGTGCCAAGGAAACCCAGCTGGAGTACTTTGAGAAGCAGCTCAGCTTGGCGGAGGAGTTCCAATTGCCACTCTTTCTGCATCTGAGAAATGCCCACGAGGACTTTATGAAGATCCTAGAGCGCAATCGAGATAAGCTCGAAGCCTGTGGTGGCGGAGTGGTGCACAGCTTCACGGGCACCTTGGAGGAGGCGAAGAGCCTACTGGACTTTGGTGGCTTGTATATCGGACTGAATGGCTGCTCGCTGAAGACCAAGGAGAACCTGGAGGTAGCGCAGCAGCTACCTAATGAGCGGATTATGCTGGAAACAGATTGCCCCTGGTGTGGCATACGAGCCACCCATGCGGGCCATCAGCACATAACTACCAAATTTCCCACAGTCAAGAAGAAGGAGAAATGGACTAAGGAAAGCCTAATCGATGGACGCAGCGAACCATGTCAGATTAGGTAACTAAGCTATGAAGGAACTATATCTATGTCAAGCTTAACTATTCGCTTATATTTCAGTCAAGTTCTGGAGGTGATAGCGGCCATCAAGCAGCAGCCCAAGGAGCAGCTCGCAGAGATCTACTATCAAAATACCTTGGATTTGTTTTTTAAAAGATCCAAATGAATTATATAGAAAAATTCGTGCCAGTTGAACTGAGTATATACTTATATATATCTAAGAACTTAAGCTATGTAAGCCCGATGTAATGTTATGTAAGGAAAGCTTGCCTTCAGCAGGACGACAAGCTGCCTTCGACCTATGCTGGGTGCTCTCTAGTCGGTTACTCCCGACTGCAGCAGTCAAATCCGAAAATAAATCCATTTCTGAAGCGTTTACATTTAATGCTTTTACATTTATTGTATTATATTATTGTTGCTCATGTCCTAAATGCAAATGAATTCAAAAATACGCATTACAACTCGATCCAATTCGAATTGTATATATAGATATATGTATATGTATATGAACTTTCTATAATTCTCTGTTCGTTTTAGCTGACACAGAAACACATTTAGATTAACATTTAGATTCTTTTCCTTTGTAAATAATTGTTATTTAATTAACTTCTTTTATTTTTTCCATTGAGTAGAGATATCTTGCCAAAAAATATATATACTTTATATATATGTATGTATGTTGCCCCAATTTTAAAGACTAGTGAAGTTTCTTTCCTTTTTGTAGCTTAGTTATTGCCCTCTCTTTTGGTTTAGATAGATCATTTTCATATATATATAAATATAGATATAGTTGTCGATTACATTATGCAGAAGCCTTAAAAAGCGTATATACAAAATATTTTGTAAATATTTTAAAAAAGTCTGTTAACTAGCCATAGAACATTTGTCGAGTATCAGATAATATAGATTAGATAGAACCATCCCAAAGTGTATATAGTAAATGCTATCAACAAGTTGCTTCACTATATAAGCAGTTAAAACCCAAAGTGTTTCATCTTTTTTTCTATAAAATGTGCTTTAAAAACTGGTTTACAGATCTATTTCGTGTAACTGATATGAAGTCAAATGATATATAGCATATTGATGATGTACATATATGATAGATTTGTAGTTTACTCAGTTGCATTTTAAATGACAATTCAAGATTCAGTCCAATAGAAATACATATAGCTTAACGCTCAATTGATATGAGTCCACATACATATATATCTAGCATACAAGATTCCAAGTTAATGTTAGTTCAGTTGGGGCTTTAAAAACTTTACTTAAGCTTAGTTATCTGTATAGCTTCTGTAGCTATACGTTATTTATATATGATAAAAATATTTAGAATCTTAAAATTGACTTGAGTTAAAAGAGAACTAATAAAAAACAAATTCACATTTATATATATAGCATATATATATAATGATAGGACAATTTCATTTATTGGGCGTCATAATTAAATATTGTTAAATTATACAGAATATGTACACAAAACAACGAATTAAATAATTAAAATATATAAATAATAATAATATTAACTCAACTATCAATAAATTCGAGTTTAAATTAAAGAGATAAAGTAATCCAAGAAAGTTTTTCATTTTACGCTTCAGTTAATTTTGTTTATACTTAACACAAATTTAAGTTTTTCCTTTTTAATGTGAATATAATATATATATAGTATAGATATATATTTAAAGGTATAGGAAAGTAAGAAAAATTCCAATTAAAATCAATTTTAGAGACGAAAAAACACTTTAGAGACAATTTTATGAAGTGTTTCAATTTGGATACATACATCAGTTAAATATATATATTATATACGCATATTTATCAGTTATCAGTTATATATATATGTGTGTATGTGTGTGTGTGTGTGTGTGTTTAGTTATATATTTTATACTTAATGTGAGCTTTTCTTAGTTTCAAACTAAACTCGCCATAAAACTCTGCAGTCGAGCAGGCCTCAATAGTTATTTTTGCATTCTATATATACGTATAATATATAGATATATGTATGTGTATTTTAGTTAAATTAATGTATTTTGGGCGCACTTCGATCGTTGATCTTTTGATTGCGTTTCAGGGTCGCTCCACGTTTTATTTGATCCATCAGCGACTCATGACAAATGCGCGGATCCGGCTGCAATTTGGTAAAAATGAATAACAGTTAGCTCTCTCTATACAATATAAAATATATATATATATAAATGTATCAATCAGTCAATCAAAGCTGGTTCATATAGGCATATAGCACGCTATATGCAGTTAATGCGCATTTCAACTCGGGCTGGCTTTTGGTTAGGCACACAAAACGCAACAGAAACGAAACCAAAATGAATACCTTAACACTGTTCATCACAAGTGTTGTTGAAATTGGAGTTGGAGTTGTTGATGAAGGTGTTGGTGGTGGTGCTGGTGTTGGTGTTGGTGTTGGGATAGGTGGGTGGTCTACGATATTGGACACTGGGGCGCGCCAAACTTTGCGGATTCTGATACATCTATATATGGCGCACAACACAATCACAGCATATAGTATAGAGTATATGATATAGTAGATAGTATAGGATAATATATATAGTAGATAGTATAGAATAATATATACATATAGTAGGTAGTATAGATAGTATAGGGTATTACATTATATAGCAGATAGTATAGAATAGGATAGTATATGATGTATTAGATAGTATAGAATAATATATATAAAAGGATAGTATATGATAGATGGTATACATTGACTAGATAGTATAGGATAGTATATGAAATAGTATAGGATAGTATATAATAGATTGTATAGACAGTATAGGATAGTACATAATGTGGCAATAAGTAGTATTGTATAGTGTATGATTAAGTAGATAGTATATAATGAGAGGTTACCTAAGTATGGTATAGTATACCATGACACATGGTATATGAAGTGTGGATTACCATAGTATATGGTATATGAAGAGTGGTGTTTGGTCATAGTATAGTATATGGTCACGAGAAAGTATAGCATATGATATTACTGTATATAGTGTGTAGCGAATGCCTCGGGTGATATATGTACATATGTATGTGATTGATGAACGACTTACCAGGGCCTTGCTGTTGATAAGATTTCGCACTGCAAATGCACGTCCAGACATTCCCTGCTTGGCCAGCTTGGCATTGAGATTCTCAAGAAATTCAGCCTTGGTCTTGGCGCGAATGCTGCCAGTCTTTTCGATATTGGTGCTTGTGGCATAGTCTGAGCAGCGAGTGGTGTTCGTTGGATTGATTGATTGATGAGTGGATGTGGGGTGCACAAAGAGGTGCGCACATAAAAAAGAGGAGAGAAGCAAAAACCGAATGAGTCGAGAAACGCTTAAGAAATGTTACAAAGTTTATGAATCGCATGAGAGAGCTTAAGCGAATGCTGAACATAAAAGTAAGAACGATGCAGATAAACAAAATGAATATATTAATATATATATATGGAAAATATAGAAAATTTAAATAAAATGAACTTCGACAAGCCGAAGTTTCTAGTAAGCTTGCAGTTAGAGAAACTTCTGTGAGAGAGAGAGAGTTAAGAGATGAGACAGACAGAGTTTTATAGAGAAATGTTCACTGCAAGCTTAGCTAGTTAGGCGAGGTCTGTGCAAAAAGTAGAGCGAATCTTTTGTGATATGCCAAACATTATATGTTTATGAATAAATTCAGTTTGCTGTGAGTTGATATGAAGTTCAGATCAGATCTTTAGGCAATGAGATGAGAGAACTGTGATATCTCGTATACTGTCGTCTCCTTGGGCTCTTCCAGGCTGTCGTTGGGCGCAACTCCTTCGCTTGGTATCGTAAGTCTCGACTCAAACTTAACACAAACACAACAAAAGCAACATGCAATTTGGCGACGCATTAGAAACTCAATTCAAATTAGCAAAAGAAATTAACGAAAAGAACAACAAAATTAAGAGCGCTGCAATCACAACGAAATCAAAGTCTAAAAATCAAACGCGCAGCTCACTTGAATGATGTGGCACGTGGGCGTGGCTATTGTTGTGAGCCGCATAGTAAGCAGCGCCTCCATTGCTGTTGCCGCCAGCAGCAACCTCGCGATAATATTGCTGTTGCTGCTGCTGTGCGCTGCTGCTGCCGCCACGCGCTGTGGTGCCATAGATGCTGGCGAGCGCTACAGGTGAGCCGCAGGTGGGCGAGGCGGCGGGCGGCGTCGAGTGCAGCTTGACAGCTGTGGTCTGTATGAAGGGATTCGTTGATACAAATATCTTTTGCTGCACGCTGGAATGACGCGATGGCAAAGGTGGCTGACGTTGCTGCTGCTGCTGCTGCTGCTGTTGCTGTTGCTGTGGCAGCGGCATCGCTGCGCGCTGATTAGCATGACCATTGCCCAGGCCAAGGCCTGAGGGCTGTTGGTATTGCTGCTGCTGCTGCTGTTGCAGACGTTGCTGTTGCTGCTGTAAACGTTGCTGTTGCAACATGTTCTTGGGCAGCGTCGCGGTCATCATATGATTGGACATGTTGCTGCCACTGTTAGTGTTGCTGCTGCTGCTGTTGCTGCTGTTGCTGTGCGCAGCATTGGCGCGTGCCATCTTCTTGGGCATCGTTGCCGAGTAAATGGGCGGCGGTGGCGGATCCTCCAGAGGCGGCGGGCAAGTATAGTGTTGTTGTTGCTGCTGCTGCTGCTGCAGTTGCTGTTGCTGTTGCTGCTGCTGTTGCTGGTGTCGCATGTTCGCTGTTTGCGCAGCTGCTGAATTTTTGATAAACGAATTTGTATAATTGTTGCTGGCAGCAGGCGCTTGCGGCGGCTGATAGTGAGACATGTTGTTGGCTGCTGCGGCTGCTGCTGCTGCTGTTGTTGGCGAGGATGTTGTTGATGAATTCGAAAATGAACTGACTTTAGAGAGCAACGATGATGTGGATGACGAGAGCGGAAAGTGTGGCAAAGCATTGAAAGAGTTGCTAGATGTGGATGCTGTTAAGACAGTTGCAGCAACAGCTGCCGATGCACCACCAGCTGTTGCTGCTGCTGCTGTCGATGATGATGATGATGATGATGATGCTGCATATATTCTATGTTGCTGCTGTGCTAGCTTATGTTCAAATTTACCGTCATATTGTTGCTGCTGTTGCTGCTGCTGCTGCTGTTGCATGGACAAACCGCCGCGCATGTAAATGGATTCGCTGCCCATTGCATTGCCATAGATGCCCTCGGCAACATGTTGCTGCTGCTGCTGTTGGTGTTGCTGCTGCTTGCTGTTGAGTCGTGCATTTAGCTGTGCAATCAGATTCGGATTGGCCTTCGGCTGTGTCGGCGGCAGCGGATGGGCGTGCCCATTGGGACTGGGGCTGCTGCTGCGGAAGCTGGACATGTTGCTCACGATTTTGGGCTGTGCATAGATGCTGCTGCTGCCAGCTGCTGCACAGGGCGATGTGGTGCGATATGACTGCAATGCGAGTGTGTGAAGAAGAAGAAACGAAAACAAAGTAAACCATAAATTAATAACTAAGCCAAGATGATGAACAGCAAAAGCTCCAGAGTGGGGAAAATGCAGCTGGAGGCGGAGGGAGAGGACTTTAAGCATAGGCGAATTTGCTATAGAGTTGCAAGCAGTGGCTAGTTGGTTCACTCCAACGAGCTCTTACTGTACTTCTATGATGCATGGTTATATGTTCAGCTATGCCTATGTTATGTATGTCTAGTTATGCATGTTAAACTAAGCTAGGTTTTTAGTTAAGCTTAAAAACTAAATTAAATCTCTTTTTGCACCGCTGCCTCCTCTTGTGGTTTTAGTTGTTTAGTGGGCATGGCCAGCATTGTATTTAGCACTTACGGCGTCTAGCTGAGGCGGCGCCTGATAAGGAGGCGGCGTGGGTGGCAAATGTTGCTGATGATGTTGATGTTGCTGCTGCTGCTGCTGCTGCTGCTGTTGAATAAAGCGATGTTGCTGCTGTAGCTGTTGGTGCTGCTGCTGCTGAGTGTAACTTGTTGTTGTGGCTTCAGCATAGGCATGCAACTCCATATAGCTATTATAATAGGCCTCGTAATCGGCCTCTAAGCTGGGCAGGGGCTTGTGCATGGGCTAAGGTGTATAAACAAGCAATATGTTGGTGTGGTGTTGGTGTGGTGTTGGTGTTGGTGTTGTTGGTGTGTGAATTGAAAATGAAAATGAAATCAAAGTAAAAATAAATCAAGTGCAGAAAGCAGAAAGTTCAAGCCGAAGAATAGAAGCACACACCTGCTGTAGAGAATGTTGTTGCTGCTGTTGCTGCAACTGTTGCTGTTGCTGCTGCTGCTGCTGCTGCTGCTGCTGTTGCATGCGTCGCAGCGCAACGGGCGAGGCGGGCTGATGCCGCATGGCAGCCAAAGCACGCACCGTCTCCGACACTTTCAGCGCCGAGTTGGGCACCGCCGTGACAGCTTCTAGCATAAACGCAGGCGGCGGCGGCAAATGCTCGCTCGAGCAACTATTGCTGCTGTTGCTGTGCTGCAGCGGCAATTGCTGCGACTGTTGCGACTTAAATCATAAGCAATAAATAAAAAAATTAACTTAGGAATAATACAAAATAGATTGTAGAGAACTCTTGAACTTAATAATAATAAGGATTAATTGTGTTGGTGTTGTTAGCTGTGCTGCTGCTGCTGTTGCAGCTGCAACTGTTGCTGTTGCAGTCAAACTGATGGGCAATAAGTGAAAATTAACTTAAGGCAAAGTTAGTGTGGATCGTAGACAACTCTTAACTTATAAATATTATTAATTTCTATAAATGTAAATAACAATTTGAGTTCATGTTGCTGCTGTTGCAGCTGCAACTGTTGCTGCTGCAGCCAAAATGATAGAAATAAGTGAAAATTAACTTAAGGCAAAGTTAGTGTGGATCGTAGACAGTTCTTAATTTATAAACATTATTAGTTTCTATAATTATTTATAGCGATTTGAGTTCATGTTGCTGCTGTTGCAGCTGCAACTGTTGCTGCTGCGGACAAACTGATGGGCAATAAGTGAAAATTAACTTAAGCCAATGTTAGTGTGGATCGTAGACAACTCTTAACTTATAAAGATTATTAAGTTATATAATTATTTATAACAATTTGAGTTCATGTTGCTGCTGTGGCAGCTGCAATGTCACTCTAAATCGAGCTAAAAACTTTTACAATGTTTATCCGCTTGAACTTAATACTTAACTTAATTAATTATTAACTAATTCACATAATATTTTAATTATTTGTTAATTTCCGAGCTAAACTTACCCCATTATTGGCGCTGGGCGTCACTGAGGAGCTGCGTCGCACTGGCGGCGGTGGCTTGGCCTGGTTAATGGAAGAACGACGTGCAATGCGCGTAGAGCCAACTCCGGCCGCTCCTAAGCCTCCTCCTCCTCCTCCTGCTGCTCCTCCTCCTCCTCCTGTGAATATCAGGCATATTAGCAAAGATTACCACAAAAAGGCTGTTCAGGCTTAGTTAAAGTTATGTACACAGAAGAACACACCACATACAATACATTATATATCTAGAGCTGTATATCTGTTAAATACAGCGGATCTAGTCACAACATATTAGGTACAGCCCAGCCGACACCCAGATTTACATATGCCTAGACATCAATTTTGTTGTTTGTGAAGCCTAAAGACGTTTACAGTTACAAGACTCTGGCGATTATTACGATATATATCGGTATATCTATATATGCTTAGTTATAGTTTAGTATTAAGCTGTGTGTTGCAGTTAGTCGCAGTTAACGTGCAGTTTTCTGTGTGTAAATGAGCTCTACTTCCATATACCATATGAGCCTAAGCCCCGATATATATAGAAGTAGTAGCTGTATATATATATATGTGAATGGTGCTGTGTGAGTTGATGAGCGAAATCGGTTAGGAACTTCCTCCAAAGCCAGGTTAAGACAAAAACAAAGCAAGAACACAAAGCCAAAACGAAAGGAAACCAAGGTTAAACAGAAGAGAAAAGCGAGAAAGAGAGAGAGAGAGAGAGAGAGAGGAACGAAGACAAAAAGAATAAAAGAACGAAACGAACCCGACAACGAAGCCGGCCTGGGCGTTATGCAGGGCTTCACTGTAGCTGGGATCGTGGCATGGGCATTGACAGTGGGGCACACAAATGAATTGGCGTTGGGTTTGGCAGGCACAGTGGGCAGCAAGGCGGGCGCAGCTGAAGTGGCTAATGATGTAGATGATGATGATGATGTAGATGCAGATGAGGATGATGTATTTGATGTTGGCAACGACAGCTTAGTCGCAGCTGTTGCTGCTGTGTATGACTGACTGTGATTAGATGTTGTTGTTCTGCTGTGATTTATGTTGTTGTTGTTGTTGTTGGCAGATGCGGATGCGGATGCGGATGCGGATGCAATAAGGGCAGGCGGTTTAGTGACATTACAGTTTGCTGTTGTTGTTGTGCTGTTGGTTGCTGCTGATGTTGTTGGTGAGTGTTGTTGTTGTTGTTGTTGTTCTTGTTGCTGCTGCAATTGCTGCTGCACTTTTAGCTTCTGCTTGCGTATTTTGGCATCTAAATCAGCTTTAAAATCAAATTTTCTAGGTATCACTGGCTTGTTGCTGCTGCTGCTGCTGCTGTTGCCCGTTTCATTGAATATGCTCAGGCTAATGGGCTTGGGCGGCAAGGGACGCCGCACTGCAATGTTGCTGCTATCACTCGCTAATTGCTGCTGCTGCTGTGGTTGCTGCTGTGGTTGCTGCTGCTCTAGACTTAGGCTAAACTTTTCCGTACCTCTGTGCGGACTGGCGCGTCCGAGCAGCTGCAGCTGCTGCTCGCTGGAAGCACGGAACGAGGAGAGCCGCTGCTTGGCGGGCGCAACAGTCGCTGTCGACAGGTTGGCGCTGCCAGTGCCGTCGGGCGATTCGGGCGACGCGGCCAGGTTGTCGGGCAGCTGCTGGAGTTCGCGCATCTCGTGGAGCTGCAGCTGCTGCGGGTCCTTGGTGCGCAGCAGCACAATCTCCGAGTTCTGCTTGACGAACTCGATGTCCGGCGTGTTGGGTATCTGGTGGTCGTAGATGACAACGACGGCGCTGCCGCTATCGCTGCAGGAGTCCACGTACGCGTGCCTGGGCGCCATGTCCGGGTCGCGGTCCTCTCGATTGGCGAAGTGCGCGAACGTGGGATTCTCATAGCCGCCGGCCAGGAGGCCGCCCGTCAGCGAGCTCGTCTCGCTCACATAGCAGCGACTCAGCTCCGAGTCGCTGGCGCCCAGTTGCCGCTGTCGCTGGGCATCGGCATCGGCATCGGCATCACCCGCACCCAGGTCCTCCGAGGTGGTGTCCGAGATGTCCGTGCCGCAGCCGCTTGAGTTCGTCTGATTGCTGATGGCGCAGCAGTCGATGTTGCTGCCGGGCAGCAGCAACAGCTCGTTGGTGTTGTTGTTCTCGTTGCTGCTGCTGCTGCTCGAGGCGCCACTGTTGTTGTTGTTGTTGCTGTTGCTGATGTTGCTGTTGCTGCTGTGCTGCTTGCCCTTGCCCTCATCGATCTCACGTTGAAAGGAGTCTAATTCGCCAATTAAATTATTTAATGCTTGTATTGAATCTTCGAAAGATTTGTCTAATTATTGTTGTTGTTGTTGGAGTTGGAGTTGTTGTTGTTGTTGTTGTTGTGTGGTGCAATACAGTATTTGATTTTTATACGAAACGAGATGGTGCGTGGTGGGTGAACAAAATCAAACGAGCAGAGGGAGGAATCGATCAAAAGAAAACGGAAGAAAGTAAGAGTTTTTATTACGATAAATCACGAGAAATGCTTAAAATCAAGAGGGGGGGGGGGGAGGCGGGGGGTCTCAAAAAGTGGGTGGGGGTGGTGGTGGATTGCAGACATTTGGGATGCAGACTGTGGCAGCAGACTGTGTCTCAAGATTTCAGGACTTACCCATTTCCTGCTGCTCCACGGCGCGCAGCTCCTCCGACCTTCGTCCTGTTGCTGTCGCCGGCACAGCTCCTCCTCCTCCTCCTGCTGCTGCTGGGACGGGCGCTGGCGGGGCAGCAGCTGCTGCTGCTGCTGCTGCGTGCTTCTCGAACATCGATGCCTTCTGCAGCACCGAGGCACGCGAGCGCTCGTCCGTGTCCGGCGCCGTCTGCTCCGTTATCTTCAGCACCTCGGAGGCGGCGCTGGCGGGCGGCGTGGGCGAGCTGATCTGATAGACGAAGCCCAGGCCGCTGGCAATGCTGCCGTTGCTGGGAGTACCTGCAGCGGTGGACGTGGGTGAGTTGGTTAACAGTGGCGAATAGTGGTTCTGTGGCGTCGAGCAGCCGCTCGATGGCGTCGTGTTGCTGGTTGCAGCGGCAGCAGCAGCACCAACAACAGCCGAGTCGATGGATGGATGCGAGTGCAGCGACGACGCCGTGTTCGAGGACACCGACGAGGATATCGAATGGGAGCGTGTGCCGCGTTGCTGATGCTGATTCATGTGCGCCAGCTGCTGCTGCTGCTGCTGCTGATGCTGCAACAGTTGCTGCTGCAGCGAGCTCGTCGACGAGTCATTCGAGTGCTGCGAGCTGATTGAATCGATGCTGCTCTGTTGCTGCAGCAAAGGAGTTGCCGCTTGCTGTTGCTGCTGCTGATTGGTTAGTTTCATAGCAGCCAGCTCAGACATGTTAACATAGGTGGGCGTGGTCTGCTGTTGCTGCTGCTGCTGCTGCTGTGTTTGCTGCTGCTGTTGCTGCTGTTGCTGCTGTTGTTGCTGCTGTTGCTGCTGTGCGTGATGTGCGGCGGACAGCTCTGCGCGAGTGCGTGGGCGTGCGTGTGTTTGACATTGAGAAGCATGCGAATGGTGTGTGTGGGAGAGAGAGAGAGCGCGCAGCGACAAGCACAAGGATTCGATTAGTAAAGACTCAATGGATTAGGCGTTAAGAGGCGTGCACACGAGGACACAACATAGTCAGAGACAATAAACAGAAACAAAGTGAGCTTCGACGAGGGCCGAAGCTGCATGAGCTACCCTAGCAGACAGAGATCTATGATATAGTATACTATGACTAGGACAGGTATACTACATATCATATAACTTACAAACCAAGAGGATTACTCATATTACAGTACATATCAATTTGGTTTCAATGGATCCTAAGTCAGCCTTATCATAAAGCAATTCAGTCTTGACTAGACTAATCCGATCTGGATTTTGGATATTTACAAATATGAAAATGTATGATCTATTGTAATCTAATCTAGTTGCTCTTACAATATCTTACAATTGAATTGAGTCAAGAGTTAAATAGATGAACAGACAGACACATCAACAGTTGCTCTCTGCCTAAGGCTGTTCTCGTACAAGATTTCCATACATCTGCTTAGGGTATGCATATTTGTACAGTATATATCCAATATCCACAGCTCACCTTTCGTGATATGAGCCGGAATCGGTGAGGGGCACTGGCGCTGCAGCAGATTCTGTCCACTGTTCTGGCGATGATTGCTCTGCGCAGACAGCGGACGTTCCAGCGAGGAGCAGCGCTGCAAGGGATGAAAGAGAGGATTAGTAAAAGATCAGATATAGTATAGCATATAGTAGCAAAGTTGATGCGGAAATGAGGCGAAGGCAACTGTTGCTGGTGAGCTGGGCAGGGTGTAGCGCATGCAAATGAGAGCGCGCTGTAGGAATCTACTTTCTCCTCCTCTCTCTCTCTCTCGCTGCCACTTACCACATGTGCCGGCTTCTATATAGATATAGAGCGTGTCGGAACGGACCAGCAAACAGATAATAAGAAATAACTTAAGCACTACAAGTGTAACTCAGACAGATAGACACAAATACATATGCGAGATGTGTGCACAAAGCGAGCCTCGAAGATCGAGAATTACTTGCAGTTATATGTAGCTAACTTTTGGTACACACCTCGCACACACATATATATATGCAGTCTTAACTTACAACTGGCAACGGCGGACGACTCAGCGAAGCAGCTGGCGACTTCTGAGGAGCGGGCGTCGTCTGACCGCCCGAGTTGGCACCGCCAGTAGGCGGAGCCGCTGCGGTTATAAGGCTGCCACTGCTGCTGGACTCGTGTATGGTCTCTGGGTTCTGGAACGTGTAAACAGTTAGGGGCGGACGCTGGTGTCCCTTCTCGTAGGTGGTGGAAATCGTGTGCGGACGATCGGCAGTCGGTGGCAGAGTGTCGACAACATCCTGGGAATGTGGCGGCCAAGTGGACACGGCATGAGTCTGATTGGCTGCAGTGGAAGCCTACACAGGAGGAGACCAAATCATCATTAGCGAGGAGTTAACACAAATCAAGCAATCAAAATGAGAACCTGTGTTGTTAGCGCGGGCGATGAGCAAAAGCCACTATCACTGGATTCACCAGGTTTCAAGCGAATTGCGGGCGTTACAAACTAAAAAAAATACAAATAAATAAACATACAAATAAACAAACATAAAAACACAAAAGACACACGACAAATAATGCAACATTATGAATTTAAAGTATCGTAATCAAATAAACAGCAAAGGCAGCAGGCAACGCGCACAGAGACGGCATTCGGAATTAGCTTAAGACTTGAGCTATTGGTCATACATTATGTTTAGCTGTATGTATATCTATTGCATATTATGTATATAATATTATCGTACGTAATGGCAAAGGCTAATAGACTCAGCTTTCGCTTTTCAGCTCTATAACATTTAAGATCTATATCGGTTGTTAACAGCTTAAGGCTCTCATTATAAGTTAAACAATCAAATTAGCTTGCTTTGATAGGGCGAATGATTAGTTAAATATCTGACAAACAAATCTGTTTTATATTAAAGAAAAGCTGAGACTATCCGACTAGGAAATACCTCTGCATTGTACATATATGAAGGAGTCTGCTATTCATATACAATATCAGATACAAAAGACATAGAAAATGTTAGCTTTACGACATACTTCGTATATGAAACATATATCTATATAGCCATACTATGTACACAGTTATATCGTTAACATTGATGACCAATTGCTCAAGTGTACAGTTTTCTGTATATCGAAATGGGCTTCGCACCTGCGACAGCGAGCGCTGATAGTGATGATGACCCGGCGAGTTGCTGGAGCCGCTGCTGTTCATGCTGCTGATCGAGCACACGGAGCTCTTGCGCGAGCCCAACGAGTTGGAGCAGCCGCCGCCCTGGGAGCCAGAGCCGCCGCCTGGCGATTCGGGATATAGGTTAATGCTAGCCTTGGCATCGTGTATGAGTTCCTCCGATGCTTGGGGCAGCACGCTCGGCTCCTTGGTGACCAGAGCAATCGACTCCATGGCCTCCTGCGGGGCAAAGTAGACATTCAATAATTGTGGCTAAGCTCTGAACGCATTTGCCACTTACCTGCAGATGCCCCAGCTCGGACATCACTTCGCATTCCTCGTGCACCACCGGCTGCAGCATGTGCACAAAGCTGCAGAAGCGCAGACGCTCCTCCACCATGGCCGCGCGCAAGGACTTCTTCTCCACCTCCTCCAGCTCGGCGCGACGCAGTGTCACGTCCTGCATGTGGGAGTCCATCAGGGACTGCAGGCTGTTATCTGTCTGCCCCTTGCGCGCTTTCTTCTGCAGGCGCAGCGTGTCGCTGGAGCGCTTCTTCAGCTCGCTGCGGCAGCGCTTATACTCTTTGGCATGATCCTTGTCAATGGTGGCCACGGTGCGTTTCCAGTCCTCGATCTTGTCCTGCAGCGGCTGCACTAGGCAATCCATAATGGCGCTCGTGAAGGTCTTCAAGCGCGTCTCCACCGCCTTGTGGCGCAGGCAGACGCGCGTCAAGGCGGTGCCAATCTCCTTGGATGCACCTGGAACCAGACAGAGAGAGAACCGAATTAGAGATTCAATTCCATGTGAAATTTAAGCTGTCGCATGCATGCCCGGGCCAGGCCAGGCCAGGCACTGCCATACCCCCATTATAATGACGTTGCATGCCACACGGCATTCGGCTTCACTGAGAAGTCGGTCAACAACCGGTCTCTCGCCTCGCCTCGCCTCGCCACGCCTCGCCTCGCCTCTTGCCTCTTGCCTCTCGCGTGTGCCCATTATGCCAGCTACTTGCAACGCTTTGGGCAGCTGCCTATCTAAGCAAGTGACACGCTCCTCCCTTCCCTTCCCCTCCATTCGTCGCCATCCCATCTATTCCAAATCTAATTATCGCTGGCAGAAGTTGCCTTTTGCTGCTATTATCCTATTGATTTGTGCTCGCCTCTGCATCTGCAGACGAAGGAGAGCCAGCCCAAAGAAGTGCTTTCATTAGATATGATGCTCTAGGCAAATCCCACATAAAGCACTTTATGAACGCCTGCAAATCCCAGCTAATTGAATTGTGTTTTTATCACAGAGCATAACAGACTAATTGATACCCTGCTGCACACTCAAACATAGAGAGCGAGCGAGAGGGAGAGGGAGAGGGGAGGAACAGCCAAATGCTAAGCCCACATTAAGTTTTTAATGGACGTCGACAAATCCAAGTTAATTGAATTGAGCGCCGAGTGTGGGGTGTACTCGACTAGCTAATACGCTCTCATTGCAAACAGCTTAAGTAAGAGGCCGTCTACATGGTGCTTGGAGCCCACCCACCCGCTGGGCAAGGCCTGCAACCGCCCTCGCTGCAAGCGAAAACCTTGTGCAAATTATTAGGTTTCACCCTCGTTCAGGACAAGCGCAAAGGACAATTGACACTTGTCCTGTGCAGCAGGCTTGACCGAACCGAACCGAACCGAACTACTTGGGCAACTAATGAAACCATTTAGTGAGTGCAAAGTACAGTGGGTATTTGATGTGCCAGACAGACAACGGCCTTAGGGTGGCCTAAAACGTAGTCCTTTGCGTACTTTTTTGCATGCCCAGCCGCTGGCAACGGGGCGTATGAGCATTATCGTGCAAGCGAAATGCAAGCGCAGACGTGACATGAAATCAATATATGCAAATGAGACAGACTGGGAGAGAGAACGCAAGAGAGAGCGAGAGAGAGAGAGAGAGAGGGGCAGACAAACAGAAAAGATAAATAATGAATCGCATTGGGAATTGCGAACGGACACAAATTCATTTTTAATAAATTTCTGAATGCACATTTTGAACACACAAACAGCTCAATCAAAGAGCTTAAATCAATTTGCGAAATACTTATTAAAATATGTGATATGTGAAAGGGCGGGCTTATGTCAATGTTGGGGAAAGAAGAGTTCCATACAGGCATACGGCAGGCAGAGCTCTTTGCCTTCAAGGGAATGCATTCTGACTGATGTGGATATGAACTGTGAAAGTCTGCCTCGTCTGCCTCGTCTGACTGCATTGACTGTAGAGAAAAGAACTTGTTCGAAGAGTAGAGAACTTGATAGGTTTCTCCACCTTCTGTACTCTAAGGTTGATAGGTCTCTCCCTCTTCTATGCGTTTATCTACAATGCTATATTCTAAATATTCTTACATCTATATTTTGTTTCTGCTACATTCTACATCTATCTTATTCCATATACAAATCTTACTCTAAGACACGAAGGAAGGATCCGTTCTTAACACTCCGACCTTCCCCATCTTTCTATAGCTGCCACAAGTCTCCTATCGAAATGACACTCGTTTCTCTATTACAATCTCTGATTCCACTCTAGACAGTTCTTTCTACTACATCATTCTATTTAACAGCTATCTCCAGAGTGCTATCTAAATGACATTCTAAAGCCTCTGCCAAAACTTGCAATTATCCACCTTGACTTAACTGTAACCAGCAAAATGTCAACTTGAACAACTCGAAATGCCATAGACATATAAATACATGTTGTCTTCTTCAGCCGCAGCAGCCGCAGCAGCAGCAGCCGCTGCTCTGTGGTCTTTGATCTCAGCTGGAAGTCTGTCGCTCTTTCCACTCCACTCCACTCGACTCTAATGCACTCTATTGCTGCCCACCACACAGACTAAGCGAGCGAGCGAGCGTAAGAGCAGTTGAAATAAAAGCAAATTCAATGCTGATTCAGGCCTGTCGCTTCCCGTTTTCAATTGCTGTTGTTGTTGTTGTGGCGGCCGCCCAGGTGAGCAGCAATTGCATAATCAGAGCTGCGAGCGTGAAGAGGCGCAAATAAATAAATATAAATAGCTAGAATAGAAAATGCGTGAGCAGCCGAATCGGAGCCCGAACAGAGAACTCTGAGCAGGCGTCAATTCAGATCGATGACCGACGTCGCCGTCCACTCTCAACAGCAAATACGCATAAATAATAGGTGAATGTACGCCAGTGTACCTATTGTACCTAATGTACCTTGTCGAATAGCCCAAAGCCATGAATTTTAACTTGGAAGTGTACCTTATGTACCTAATGGTACTCTAAAGGTACAAATGGTAATCTTTTGTCAGAGTAGACAGGCATCAGTATGTACCTATGTAATGTACCTAGTAACTGTTAGAGTACCTTAAGTACCTAACATATATTCCACCATAGACCAAAGCCATGAACTTTAACTTGGAAGTGTACCTTATGTACCTAATGGTACTCTAATGGTAGAGTAGACAGGCATCAGTATGTACCTATGTAATGTACCTAGTGTCTGTTAGAGTACCTTATGTACCTAACATATATTCCAGCATAGATCAAAGCCATAGAAAGGTTTTACTGGCCTATCCAACTGTACCTAACATAGTTCTAATGTACCTACGCAGGAAAAACAGCCCAAAGGATAAACTTAGTGGTTGGCAAGCAAACAAAATAGTTCCATTTCTATGTTAACGACTTTTGAAATTAGCCTTGCAATTGCGCCTCGAATACCAAATAAATCTCGTAAGTACCTTATCTACATGGCTCATAGCCGAAAGGCTTGCGCGGATAGTTGGCAAACGGAAATTTGTTTTTACGACTTTTGAACTTACCTCTGGAATTGGTTGCAGCATCGGCGATCTTTTGGAAGGCATCCAAATAGGCGGCAATTGCCTGAATAGCGGCGCTAAAACCAGACAAAACAAACAAAGATTATATAGATGTTACAAGAGCAAGAGATGGGGATAGAGGGATTATAGATACCCTGTCCATGCGCAAACTGATTGCCTTTTAAGTAAACCCTAGCTCAATCAAAGACAAGCTAGTCAAATATTGTCAAGTATATATAGTATTGATTATTATAAAGTTATAAAGCTGCTTCTTTCATAGCAGCAATATACCCCTCTAGCACAGTCTCACTATATACAGGGTATACAAAGAGAAAAAGCAGCAAAGTAAAGATGCCATTGATTATAGTGCGACGACTGCAAATCTAATAAACTTTGCAACAAACTTTATTGGCCGTGGGCGACATTTCAATTGAAAATGGCAGACAGACAGACAGAGAGAGAGAGAGGGAAGGAGAAAGAGAGAGAGGGAAAGGCAGTCAGGCAGACAGTCCAAAGAGCGACTGCACCCAAAGCAGCTGATGAAGATGAAGATGCTGGGCTGCTGCTGCTGCTGTTGCTGCTGCGATCTGATCTGGTTGGTCTGGTTGGGTCTGTCTCCCTCTCCCCCTCTCCCCTCTCTCTCTCTCTCTCTCTTTCCACCTCGACTGGCAACGGTGCGTATGTGTGTCAAGCGCATTGGGCAAACACTTGGCGCAGAATTTCTTTTAAAGACAACAGACGGCTGAGACTCTTTAGCATGATTGCATGATTAATGCGAGGCGTATGCTATATACATAACCAGCAACAGTATAAGAGTATATAGTCATATATGTATATACATATACATATATTGCATATGCTTAGACAGCGCCGCCGGCGTCACAAATCGGGGCCAAGTCTGCGCGTTAAAAACAAAACAGAATCAACTATAAACAACACGCGAAACCCAGGCAAATGGCCAAAAAGAAGAAGAAGAAGAATAAGAAGGAAAAGAAAACTGAGAAGCAGAAAAAACAAACATGAGAAATGTGAATGAAAAGCAGTTCACTGTACCCTCAAGTACAGTAAAGTCTGTGTCTATAGAAAACAGAGAAGAATGTAAATTTGCATTAGGGTGGCTCTGCTGCAATTGAACTTGAGCTGTCGTAGCCAACATTAAGCCACCATGAAAGAGGATATACTGTAAAGCTACTGTGGATATCCTTATAAAATTTTCCCACAATATAGAGCCTTTACTGTAGTACCACAATCTGGTAACTATAGTTACTATCTTTATTTCTTGACTAGACTTCTCTCTTTTTGAATTCGTATTTCAATTTTCGGATCAGATTCCCGACTTCCGACTTACCGCAGGCATGTGTGCAGCTTGCTGGCCTTGGCCACAAAGTCCTCCCACAGCGGAGATGTGTTCTGCAAGGCACAAAAGAAAAAAACAAGAAATGGATTAGAAAAATATATATAATCAAAATGTTTTCAAAGTTAAAGTCGATTCGAAATAGCTATCAAATTCAATAGAAAACACATCAAAGGCTAAGCCTTAGTCCTTTCGACCCTCATTCTATACACATAAAGAGTTGGCCTAAAGGTTTCCTCTATTGATGCTCGTCCTTTTTATAGATAGTTGGGATAAACGACCAAATCCTGACAAATTGTGCGTACGTGTGGCTCAATCGTCAACAGAAAAAGGGTTAACGCACACTTAATACCCTAGGCAGCATATGACAAAAGTGGAGTACATCAACTTAAATAATTATTTAAATATTTTAAGTATTTAATTATATAAAATATTTAAATTTGAATATTCTTTAGACCATTTGAGTAGTATGCACTGCCAGCCAATTCCAATATTTACAGGGTATTCACAAGCATATATACCAGCTAAATACCCCAAGGCAATATATCCCTTTTTTGCCCCTCTAAATGCCTGGAAGGCACATAGCTTATAAACCCCCCTCGATTGGCCACAACTCAATAGCTTTTAAGACCCATAAATTTGCTGAATAGTGTAATATGTCAACGACTTAAATTGATTTCATTATTATTTAGATAAATTCAGTTTATTTGATCATAATTCGTTTACTCGGATAAAGTTAAACAAGCCAACGAATATTCTTTGGCTCTAACAAGGCTTTGCATGTCCTTTGCGCAATATCCTGCTGCTTTCGTGCCAATTAGCCAAACATGAATTTCGGGCATGTCAAAAGTTTTTTGGCAAAAAAATGTTTTTGAAGTTTGTTTTTTCTGCGATGCTTTATGAGGCAGCAACAGCAGCAGCAGTTCATGTTGCTGTTGTGCTCAGAGCTCATTAAGGAGGCGACTTTTGTTGTCTGTGCATTTCATTAAAACTAATGAAAACTTTGACTAACATATACGGCCAGCTATATAAATATATATGTGCAAAAATTTAACAACAATTTAACTCAATGAAGAAGACAGAAATCAACTCAATTGACTGCTGCATTTGCGCTGCTATCAGCCAGGGCAAAATTCACATTTCACATTAATTGAATCAAATTTTGCAACAAGGCAAACAAATTGATCAGAAACACATGAAGTTTGTATGGGGAATGCCATTAATATGGCTAGAAATATAGAATTTGTATAGGGAATGTCATTAATATAGCTAGAAATGTAGCTAAAATATAGAATTTGTATAGGGAATGCCATTAATATATCTAGAAATGTAGCCAAAATATATAATTTGTATAGGGAATGCCATTACTATAGTTAGAAATGAAGAATTTGTATAGGGAATATCATAAGTATAGCTAGAAATGTAGCTAAAATATAGCATTTGTATACAAATGTATCTAAATAATAGAATTTCTATAGGGAATGCCATTACTATGGATTTCGCTTTATTAAAAACTGAATTAAAGTACGAGTTAAGAGTCCAGATAGACTAAGAGTTTATGGATCCAAATTAGCTTTAAAAATATCTTAAAAATTCATGAGAACCCAAAGAACTACAACAAGATTTCGTTCATAGCTTAAGCACTTTGTCAAGGTTCTGCTTTAGCTATAGTTAAAGTCCATGAATCGAGTTATTGTAATATCTCTTATCTCGAATATCTATATATCTTCTATATAATATGCTTTAATAGTTGTGTGACCATTTAGTCAAGGCTCTTCTATAAAATCCGCTGTTAACTATATAGACAAAGGTGACGACATCGCTGACAGCAATTAGCACCTGTTTTGCCTCACTGCCCCTCCGTGCCAGCCTTGACTGTGAACTTAATTGATGTGCATTAATCGAAGGGCTGCTGGGCTGGGCTGCCCGCGGCGTGGCATAAAGTTTACCTGCTTCCACCTTTTAGTTTATGGTCAGCTGCAATCAACAGGTAAGCAGAACGAAAGTGTTTTCCAGCCGAAGCCAACGACCAGCAAATTGCGAAGCTAAGCAAACTTCGATTCACAATATGGCCAGGCTAAAAGTTGTCTATGCGAAATATGGTCAAAAGCCACATGGGTCTTAGTTCTCGCTGTGGTGGCGGCCACTGCTGCTGCTCGCTTAAGAAGTCTATAAAGGGGGTATATTGGTTTTGAACTGAGCATTCTCCTCTCACACTCTTACTCTCTCTCTCTCTGTCACTCTAGTTACTCCAGACTCTTACTCTTGAGTGAGATTCAACTCGTTTTCGGCCCTGAACGAGTATTGTGCGGTTGGTTGCCTCAGCCCCACTGCAAAGTTCTCACTTGTTTTTCTCCTTTTTATAGTGGTTTCATTGTCAGGCCATAAAAGACAAAACGTCTGCAAATTGTGCTCACAGAGAGAGAGAGAGAGACGATCGTAAAAAGTAGTCAAGAGATTTTTCTTTTATATACACATAATTTGAGAATAAACGCAAGTTAAAGAAGCAACAAATGGCCAATAAAAACAAAAAGCAAAAAGCGAAAACTGGTTTCGGCCACGCAACACACAGTAAACACTCAAAGCCAAGTTAAAAAGTCGTTACGCACATTTTGATTGCTCTCGTTTTTTGTTACTCCGAGTTTCAGTTACAGCTGCACAAATTGACATTGAATTCGAGCCGCGAGGCCTGCAATTGATGATGAAAGCAATCCCTGGTCAATGGCTCAATTTAATGGCCAGTCAAGTGTTGCAGCAGCCAGAAGCGTTCGGGATTCATTTCTCTGTGTTCGCTTCACCGAATTTGCCAAACAAAACAAAGGGTTAGCAGTGCTCTAAAAGGGCGTGAACGACTGGCAGTTACCCTAGTTGAGGCTACTGATGGAGGGAAACCAAAAAAAGGATATATTCTATAAGTTTATATACCAAAGGAGTATCTTCATAGGAAATGTTATATTTCTAGGCCTTCAAGTCTTTGAGATGTGCGGGAAGCTTACTTCTTTACAGAAAAAAAAGGCAGCCAAAAGATAGAGATGTATGTAGGACTCATATGCCTGATTGGAAATTTGACTAACTTGAAGGGGGATATATAAAGAAAAGGATATATTTTTCCAATTCGTATACTAATCAAGCAGCTGCATGCCAAGTCTTATAAACCTATCCTCAATAGTTCTCGAGTTATGCTGAAAACATCTAGCATGGATTTAGATTTATCTGAGTTTGCATCGATTTATGCACAAATATGTTCTTCATTTGATCTACCCCTTTACAAAGTTCGTTACAGGGTATTATTCGCGCAGAAATCCAATTGGAAATTCGCTTTCGCATTTCACATTTCGCATTTCGCTTTTTCCTGCAGTCGAAAGCCCAAAAATAAGCACAATAAAAGGTTCGCGCAAATGCCAATCGACAAAATCCATTTACAAAAACAAAAAAAAAACAAGTAAGAAAACTCTAGTCGGCGGTCCCGACTAGGAGATACCCTAAACCCCGCGCTATCTGCGTTAAAATACTGCATAATTAGCATTTCGTATAAACGCACAGAAAATTAAATTCAATTCATTTCAATTGTTTAGCTAATAGCGTCATCTATGGTTCGATTGAATAGCGCCATCCAAGTTTCGAACCAACTGAGCAGCTGATAATTCGCAAATCACAGCGCCATCTATTGGAAATATGTACACTAAAACTTGCGGGTTTTAGAACTTGCTAGATGCACGCAGCTCAATGTGTATGTGTGTATGTGTGCACATGTATAGGAAAACAGTTTGCTTTGTTTTGCTGGTCACGTGTTTGGCCGATTGGCAAAATGTTTTGTTTAATAACTTCTGCGCGAATTAATGGATTTGAATGAAATTTTCAGCTTATGTTCAACATATTTTATTACATTTTTTCCAATTTTTAAAAATGTAAACCCATTCATTTACTGGCTTTGAGTGCAACTAACCTCAATTTAAATATTTGGGGAAATTTGGAGCCGGTATCCAAAATTTAACAAAAATCAAAATTAGAGAAAATAAATATAAAACTTACAAAAAAATTTGGGGACTCTAGCTATAAAGACGTGGGAGATAGAATTTTATAACTAACATTCGATATTGTTTTTAATCGATAACAATAAAATTAAAATAGTTATCGACTTTTTTTAACAAACTCGATCTTTTCGTGCTATTCACGGACCTACATAAAAAATTTCAAGTCTCTAGCTCTTATAGGTTCTGAGAACGACGCGTTCATACATACGGACAGACAGACGGACAGACGGACAGACGGACAGACGGACAGACGGACAGACGGACAGACGGACATGGCTATATCAACTCGGCTTGTCATCCTGATCAAGAATATATATACTTTATGGGGTCTGCCACGCCTCCTTCTGCCTGTTACATACATACGCCCTCCAACAAAAACATTATACCCTGATTTTCCCATTTTCAATGGGTTCAGGGTATAAAAATGAGCAGCGAAGCCAAAATGCAAACAAAAAGCTGCCGCTGAGCCAGTGGGGCCAACGGTGGGGCAGGCAGTGGAGCAGACGTTGCATAAAAGAGGTGACGCAGTCGTCGAGTGCATTGAGCCGCATGAAAGAGGTGCGCAACGACAGAAATGAACGGAAATCGATTTCGGTTATTTCTGCACAAAGCGCATTTCACTCACACACTCCACATATCATACCCTATCATACCCTCTCTCTCTCTCCCTCTCTCTCTCTCTCTCTCTGTCTGACATTCTGCATAACATGCAATCGAAATGTAATGAAATGATGTTAGGATACCTTAACTTGAAGCGGAATAAACTCTGAACAGGAAACCTAATGAAAGCTCAAACTATCTCAATTTATAGCTAAAAATTATAGCTAAAATTTTAAGGCGGTTTTCTGGCATAATTCGAAGCATTGAGAACATTTTGTATCCCAAGTTTTAAACCAACTTCATTAGTTGGCTGTCCAGAGAACATATGCCCTTACAGGGTATGATCTTACAGGGTATACTCATTGTATGCCGTGTGTTTTGGCTTTGCCGCTGCGTCTGCTACGTAACGTTAATAGAGACAGACGTCAAGAGTTGTGACTGCAAAAGGTTTTTATAATTCATAACACGACGACAACGACAAGAGCCGAAGAAGAAGCAGCAGCAGCAGCAGCAGAAGTTGGCGGTAGATCTTGAGGGGAGTCGCTGGAGAAGCAGCACTGCTTGTCACTCCAGCAGGGCCACCAGCAGACAGCGAGACAGACAGACAGACAGACAGAGAAAGAGAGGGAGAGAGAGAAGGAGAGAAGACAGACTGTCTGATGCGCCTTATTTGGCAGCCAAGTGATTCGCTGCGATTATTTACTTGACCTACCACAATCGATTGCATGTTGAAGACAATTCGATTGCCGAAGCTAGGGTATTAGATAATGATATGTGAAGGAAAAGTATAAGAGCTCAATATAAAGTAAGTTGAAAGCAAATGTTATTGGCAATGTTAACTAACAGCGACTGTTAACAAGCACTGCAAATCTTTCCCTAATTCCAAATATGCTCTCTGCCAACTCCCACGCACTTGTTCAGCTCAGATTTGGGACATTTCTCACATTTTAATTATTGCTACCAAAAATCAAGTTATTCAAATTCCTCAAATTCTTGCGCTCCGCCGCCCCCACGAACCCATAAACTATACTAAATGTTTATAATATATACACTTTAAAAGTCCAAGGCAAAATGCTAAATATCTGAAAAACAAAAGCTGCAAGAGCCGAAAAACAATTTCCGTATGATTGACAAAGCGTGGAGCGCAGAGCAGCCCACATAACAGTGCAAAATCAAAAATAATCTATTAAATAAATAATTTGAGAAATTTTGTAAATGTTGACATGGCGACAACAGCAACAGCAAGAGCAACAAGCGCAGGCTGCCCAAGGAAAATATTGAGAATGGATAGCAAATGCCTGACTGGCAAATACCCGAACTCTGCTGCTAAGCATATACTTCTTTGTGGGCTCCGCCACGCCTCTTTCGTAAAAGCCAATATACTCATTTTTTGATCAGCAGCTGAACGAGCATTCAAAATCAACTCGACAACAACTTGATAAGCCAAAGTCTTTGGGCTTAATGCGTGGGCAACGTATCGTTAAAGTTGACGTGACTCGGACTTGTCGGCATTTTATGAATGAAAATTTTCTGTTGTGCGTGTGTGTGTGTGTGCGCTGACCGGGCTAAGAGTCTGTCGCACACACGCAAGCCTATCATTACGAGCATTATAGCCAAGTTTTGCTACAGCGTTGGCGTTGAATTTTCGGATTTCGAACTGCTTCGCTCTCTGTACTCTGCCCCCCCTCCCCCTCCCCCTCTCTCTCTCTCTCTCTCTCTCTCAAGGCATTTGTTACGCGCTTCGGAGTCCATGAATGAGCCATTATTAGCAGGCAGGCAAATGCGTACTTAGAGGCCTAATCTTTAAGACTAAGCACAGAGTGTGCAACAAATTGTGGCAAGGGTCTCGAATCGAAAGCGCGGCGTGGCAGCAGCAGCAGCAGCTATTAAAAGACTTGGAAAACACACAAATATAGGTGGGAAATTAAGCATGTGTGTGTGAAAGGTAGGTGTGTGTGTGTGGCGAGTGCAAAAGCCAACACTTTCCAGTTTGCCTGCGAGCTGTAGGCAGCAAGAGCAACAGCAGCAGCAGCTGCTGTGAAATGTGCAGCGTGTAATCTTATGAGCGCTACACTGAGAGAAAAGTGTACTCAAATAAACGAGCATGAAAATGAGAAGGAAAATTAAAAATTAAATAAAATAAAAATTAATAATATTTTTATTATTTTTTAAAATATTTTTTTATATATTTTTTTTACATATTATTTTTATTTTTTATATACTTTTTTTTATTTTTTATATATTTTTTTTTATTTTTTAAATATTTTTTTTATTTTTTAAATATTTTTTTATATTTTAAACATTTTTTTTATTTGTTATATATTTTTTTATTTTTTAGTTTATTTTTTAATTTATTTTTTTTATTTATTTTATTTTTTTAATTAAATTTTTTTATTTATTTTATTTTTTTTATTTTTATTTTTTAAATTTTATTTATTTTATTTTTTTTTTAATTTTTATTTTTTTTTTAATTTTTATTTTTTTTTTTTAATTTTAATTTTTTTTTATTTTTTTTTTTTAATTTTTATTAATTTTTTTTTTTTAATTTTTATTAATTTATTTTATTTTTATTAATTTATTTTAATTTTTTTTTTATTATTAATTTTTTTATTTTTTATTATTTTTTTTTTTTTTTAATTTTTATAAATTTTCTTGCAATGCAGTGCAGACTTCAGTTTCTTCCCTTATTATATATGTATCTCTAAATTTTTGCTTAATTTGATAGAAATTGCTGGCAAAAAGTGTGTTCTTCCTCTAATTTTCTCTCAGTGCATCTATTTAGCTGGCAAACGCTGTGCCCACAACAGCAGCCAAAGAGGCGTTGCAGCAACAACAGCAACAGCAAACAGTGAATGTGCAAAACTGGAAAAGTTCTCACACAAACACACACCTATTTCTATATATAAATATGTATATATAATGTATAAACTCTTGATCTTTCCAATAGCCTACAAAGCAGCAAAAAAAAAAAAAAAAAGACATCCTACACGAGTTTAAAACGTTGCTCAGCTGCTTCTCACAGCCACCATTCATGCAACTTAAAATTTGTTGCTGTTGCAGTTGCAATTGTTGCTGTTGTTGTTGTTGCTGTTGTTTGATAATTTTTGTGCTTCCCGTAGAGAGCTTGTGAATCTTAAGGTGAGCTAGAGCAGCGCCAGCAGGCAGCCAGCCAGCCAGCCAGCTTAGCTGTTGTTTGGCTAGCCAAACGGGTTCAGTTGCTCAGTTCGGCTCGGCGCTGCCACGTCCTACATAGCGAAATTGTTTTTTGGGTTAGCAACTTTTTTCTTCTACTTTGTGGCACAATATGCAAAGCGAGTAGCAGCCAGCAGCCAGCAGCAGCAGGCAGCAGTTGCCTTTATGACTAAAGGCCATCCGCTGGAGAGTTCTATCGACAAAAATTGATTTTCTATATAGGCCGGCGGCGGGGGCCAAATAATTGAGTCAAGTCGTGCGCTAATAATTTGCACCTTTTTCTCTGATTTAGAAAGTTGCCACAGAGCGATAAAGAGATAAAGTAAGCGGAGGGTGGCAACGACTGGCATGATACGCGCTCAGGATATAATATAAATATCTTAGACATAGATTGAGTAGTTAAAAGAAGGAATCTAACTGGGTCAAATGATTAGCTCAATATCAAGCGAGATCATACTTAAAACCTATATACCCGCTTTAGCCCTACCCCAAAATGAAAGTGTATTGCAGACGAACGAAGGCTGAAGGTCTTTGTGCTGCTACTAAGTAATAACTTTTTATTTGGCAAAGCTGAAAGTTTTGCGGCGCAATGAGTCGACACTTAAAGCTGAATGCGAAACCAATTGAAAATCGTGTAGCATATGGCAGAGAATCGGAATCTAGATAGCTCGATGGATGGATGGATGGATGCCACGATTTGTGTATTCATTCATCAAGTAATTTAATAACTTGACAGCCGTGCAATTTGCATTTGGCGTTCACTTCAATTACAGAAAACAAGCTACGAAACCAAACTGGCGATCACATTGCCACATGCCACATGCCACATGCCTCATGCGGGCGGAACACAAGTAGCAGGCACTGTGCTAAGACTTGAAATACAAAACTACAAAATGCAACTGCAGCGACGACTGCGACTGCGACTGCGACTGCGACTGCGACTGCGACTGCTGCTGCGACTGCTGCTGCTTGCAACATAAACGAAACGCTTGAAGAGCTCTTAAATCATATATACATATATATATACATACATATATAGACACATATAGTCAACTAACAAAGGCCAATCTCGAATGACAGTTGAATGTCTGTTGACATCAGCGCGTGCCGCAGCCACAGAAAATCAAAATCAAACTGGGGGGAACTTTAAACAAAAAGCCATAATATAATACCCTCTATACATGAAAATGACCGCAAGATGAGAACTAGACAGAAAGAGAGAGGGGGAGAGAGAGAGAGAGTAAGAGGAAGAGGGAGGCATATAGAGGAGAAAAATAAGACTACAGAGAGAGATAGATACTATAAGGAGAGAGAGAGAGAGAGAGACTACAGGGAATAAGAGAGACAGACTAAGAGAGAGCAAAAAAGAGAGAGAGAGAGAAAGAGAGAGAGAGAGAGAGAAAGAGAGAGAGAAAGAGAGAGAGAAAGAGAAAGAGAAAGAGAGAGAGAAAGACAGAGAGAAAGAGAGAGATAGACTATAGAGAGAAATATAGACTATAGAGAAATATAGAGAGAGATACAGAAATAGAGAGAGAGAGAGAGAGAGACTATAGAGGAAAGAGAGAGATAGGGAGAGAGAGACAGAGAGAGAGAGAGACAGAGAGAGAGAGAGAAAGAGAGAAAGAATACATATAGAGTAAAGATTCGCTTGACTAATATATACTAATACTTCGTGAGAATCGAGGAGAAGGGCAGCAGTAACAATTCGTAAAATTTACATTTGCAGCACAACAACAAAGCTCTGAAGTAAATCAAAGTAAAACAAAAAAAGTTTTAATGACTGCAATTTGTTGATCATAAAAGTTAAGGCTCTAAACCGGGCTTAAAGTCTGGAACAGCTCTGTTTTAATCAGAGAAGTTCTAGTTTCAGAGCTTAAATTTAGCGCATATTTTGTTAATGAAAATATATAAATGCCTGACAATATTTTCAATGGAACAAATGCGCGGTCATAAGACCTGATTCCAGTTGGGAACAGCTCTTCATCCGGACTAATAAGATATATATAAACGTATGTATATATAGTACACTAGACAACAGCCTTTGGTTTGCATTTCTACTACAACTACAGCACTTTCTTCCTTTATTATAATTCATAAATTTTCGACAGGATTATCATAACCTCTCGCAGTCGCCTACGATCTCTAGGCAAATGCTAGTCGGGCGCTTAGTATTGCTCTCGTCGTCGAAGGCCTCCATGGTGACGACGATCTTATAGCGACCGTGCAAAGTGGTGCCACGCACATTGTTCAAGACCATATTGATATCGAAAGGCGAATGAACTAGCTTCGTCTGCAATCAGTTGAGAGCGAGAGAGAGAGAGAGAGAGAGAGAGAGAGAGAGAGAGAGAGAGAGAGAGAGAGAGGGAGAGAGAGAGAGAGAGAGCATCAGATGTCGATCCAATCTAATTGGTTTCGTCACTCACGCCCTTGTTATTGATACACTTGGACTTCATTGTGTCCCCGTCGGCAACGTAGCGGGTCCAGTACTTGAACCAATACTGATCCTTGTCGTACATGATGCTGCAAAAGTCCTGAGTGGCTATGCTGAAGACAGTCGGCTGCCAAATGCCGCGATCCAGTTGCATGAGACGTGCTGATGCCTAGCGAATCGAGTGATTGATACAGATATCAATTTGAGTTCATTTCCTCGATCTATACCCTTTACCGTTATGCGATCTGTTGGCTCTACATCCCAGATAGTTGTCCCATTGCCCTCCACATGTATCTTGTCGCCGTCCATTGAGAACTCCACTTCGCTCAGATCGAATAGGCCCGTTATCCCTAGTGCACCTGGTGGATTCTCCATGCAATCGGTGAAGACGTCAGGATCATCAATAATCATCTCGTAATCAACCGCCAGGACCTGGCAGAGCCCCTGCAGGCCCAACAACAGCAACAGCGGCAGCAGCATTTTAGACAACTCTCGTAACCCTGCCACAGATTTCCGCGCTATTTATATAGCCCACTAACTAGCCGTGGCACAGTGTACAGCCAGGCTAATCAATCATGTTTTTTTAGCTTTTACATTTTACGACATTACAACTTGTTGTGAATTGAACATAATTTGCGATACGATCGACGCGTCGCAAATCACGGCAAACACGTTATACCTTTGATATAGATGAGTCGTTGCAGAGAGCTGAACGAGAGATGGGCAGGGACAGGGAGAGAGGGATTATAGTAGTTACAAGTGGGACCAGGATACTAGGAGAGTTGAGGAAAGGACTTGAAAGAAAGAATCTTTATATCAAGCAAACCTTCTCAATCAACCCTCGCATACATTTAGCTTATATATGACAGAGAGGGACACTTAAGTGTCACCCGGATGCTAGAAGAGTTGGGGAAATTAATAAGAAAGACTTTGCTCTATAAGAGCCAAGCCTTCTCTCTACAGCAAACAAACCCCTTCAAGCAACCCTCGCACTATGCTTATATATGACTGATATATCTGAGGCTCTGCGCTGACATTGAATACTGATTTGTATACATTTGGCAAATGCAGACAAACCCAGCAGACAGATAAACATTTTATGCATATAATTGCCTGTGTCGACAAGAGCAACAACAACATTGACGACAACAGCAACAATCTTGTTACTGTTGCTGTTGCTGCTGATGCCACACCCACACACAGCACACGTAATTGACACGAGCCTCGTCTCTCGACTTTATCTCGCATCTAATAGAACATTTTTCTGTTACTCTCGCAATTTCATAAAACAAAAATAACGTTTTATTAATTGCAGCTTGTTTTTTGATACCCTGGAAATACATTGGGGAATGAGGTAGCAGGGTATATAAGACTAGTACAAGAAATATATGGATTGAACAACTCAAGTAGCTACAGAGTGACATAGAAAATGTGGAATATGAATAAGTATGAGAGGAAGTATAGGAATATGTTTAGAAGCCAGTATAAGTAGCAGTATAAGAGCAAGTATTAGAATGAATATAAGTATAAATATAAGAATAACTATATTTATAAGAGCGAGTATAAGTATAAGAGCAAGTACAAATCTAAGCACAAATATCAGCATAAATATATAATAATATAATATAAGTATAGGTATATTTATAAGTATAAGTATAAATATAAGAGCAGGTATGAGTAAAAGTATAAGAATAAGGTATATGTATTATATTGGCTATAAACATAAGAAAATCTTTAGGTATAAGTCTAAGCACAAGTATAAGCTCAAGTATAAGAGCAAGTATAAGCACGTATAAGAGCCTCAGCTGTGGGATATGCTATTAAGCTGCTCTTATGGTATACAGAAGTAGAGAATACTCCAAATTTGACAGTAGAATCAAACAAAAGAAGCAACTACAGAGTAGCTCTTAGTTGGGCATTCCCGATTGCCTGTGGAACAAAGGGGATATGTATGTGTATATATCTATAGATTGAGAGCAAATTGTATGCGCAATTCAATCACGCAACGGCATTTCAATATGCACAGCATGTCAAAGTGCCAAGCTAAACGACAGACAGTCTCATCCGCGACAGCAGCAGCAACATCTACAGCAGCAGCAGCAACAGTTGCCCGCAGCTCGCAGCTCGCTTTAGACAATAATGCAAAGTAATTAATATAACGACTTGTCTTCTTCAGTTTCATTGTTTTGCTGAGAAGCTGAAGCTGAAACTGAAGAGGAAACACTTTTCGCATGCCTCCGATTACGATCTGCGGGGGATCATTGTCCACATCCGAGAGAGTGGGAGGCAGAGAGGGAGACATTTACATAGTTTTCTCAGACTGTGATTACCAAGTGTTAAACGAAACAAAAGATCTTTCACTTTGGGCGAAAGACAAGGATTGCATGTGTAACTGAGACTGCTTAAGGTTATCAAACTTAATTTTGAGCTATAGCATTAGTTTACATATATACAACAGTTATAAAGATATAGCTATAGCTATCGCAACATTGTAAAGGTGTTTCATTTCTCGGAACAGCAATGGCTATGATTCATTGAACCATTGAACCATTGAAATCACTCTCATGCTGTCATCAGACTTGAACCGACTTCTACATATATATATATAATATATATAATTATTTTGTATTCCTTTTAGTTCATCAATTGTTGTAGCGTTGCCCTTGTCAATGCTTCTCTAGCTCTGTGCATCAGGCGCCCGCCCTCATAGCCTTGTGCCAGTTTCCAAGTCTCTCAGTTGCACATCCTGTGCACTCGCTTTGACAACAAAAGCCACGCGACAAGCGACAAAGTAACAGAAAAAATCTCAATACAAATGCGAATTGCACTGTGCCATTTCCACGAGTTGAGCTGTGGCCTTGAAAGCGGCTTTTTAGCCATTTTCAAGCAATCAGAGAGAAGAAATATAAAAAAAGCGAGATGTTGTCATCGACTATTGCGTCAGCAGCGCAGTGATTATAATTGTTGTTGCTGCTGCTGCTGCCACTGTTCAGGTTGAGCGCTATAAATAACAGCTTATTAGCCATAGTCCCATTTAAATGTGCGTCTATTTCTAGACAACTCCCGCACAGGCCTTCAGCAAAATGTTCGATTTAAATACACAGAATTTACAGCAAAAAAAAAATATTTAAATTAAAAAAAAAAATAAATACTAAAAAATTTAATTTCGCCCAACGTGGGGCTCGAACCCACGACCCTGAGATTAAGAGTCTCATGCTCTACCGACTGAGCTAGCCGGGCCATGGTAACGCCATGTGTCAAAGTGCTAACAAGCAGAGCGCGGAAGGGAATGAACCAATTTAAAATGTAAACAAAATTGCGAGGGTGGTTTAAGAAGTTATTAATAATACTCATATTAAATATATGAAAATTTAGAATAATATATATAAAATATATAAATTGAGAATTATATAAAAAATATATACATAAATTTAGAAAAATATATATGAAATAAAAATGCATTGTTAAAATATACTCTATATATGGGACCCACTCCCTTTTCATATGCATCTCAATATTCAAAGAGATCATTAAATACCCTGTCCGTCCCACGACCCTGAGCCCAAGAGCCTCATATGCTGTGCTCAGAAATGCATAACTTGATTATTTATACAAAGCCCTCAGCCATGAATGTGGAATGTTTTCCCAATTAGTTTGATTAGTAAACAAATGAATTGAGCGTGAAACCAATTTGTGGCATTTGCATCAAAATTATATCAATTTCCATGCAAAAGCTGTTCATATGTAAATGCAAGAGTTAACCCAACCTTCCAGCCTAAAACCAAATCTATGTTTTAATATATATACATCTGTAATTTGAAATAGATATATGTATTGCGAGCTAATTGTAATTGAATATGCATGCAACAAAGCAATTCCAGGTACAAGAGAATCCTATTAGGGAGTCCTTAATGGGTGGAGCGCATCGTTACATCATCGTTACAGCATGAGGTGACGACGCCGAGCCATTTAAGAGCCAATGAGCCGCAGGCCGAGGCATCAGTGCAACATGGCAGCTCACAGCGAAGACAAGGAGCAAAAGGATAAACAGGAGCAGGCCGAGGCCATCGATTGGTGGATGGAGGTGTGCAAGGAGTCGGCCATACATGGCATGCCGTACCTGGCGCGCAAGGACCTCCACTATCTCGAGCGGCTCTTCTGGCTGGCCATGATCATAGCCTCCGCCTACTGTGCCATCAACAGCTGCATCGCCCAGTGGCAACGCTACACGGATAATCCCATTATCTACGAGTACGAATACATGTTCGCCCTGCGCTCCTTTCCTTACGCCGGCATGACCGTCTGCACGCACTACGTTCAGCTGCCCTCCTACATAACTGAGAAAATAGTCAATGTGTGAGTCTGATCTGAGTCGAGAGATTTACGAGATTTAATATATGATAATTACCAGCACTTGGGAGAGCGACTCTGGGGAAACTGCAATCGACTCCGAAAGGATTCAATATTATGTGAAATTTTTGCATGTCCTGCACCGCCTGCAATACAACAACTTGGAGACTCTGACGCCCTATGAGAATGATACGACTCTGCAGAATTTGCCTTATAATTGGATACTGAGATCATTGCTGAAGCAGACTTTCCCAGCGCAGCGCGACGTGCCTGAGTTTGTGCCTAGCCTCACCGAAATGGGCCACTGCCTGACGACGACTCAGCTGGCGAGGTTTGGCTACACACTTGAGAAACACATACAGTAAGCATCATGAATATACTATATATCCATCAACTATATACTATATCCTTTGGTTAGGCTGAACCTCACTGTGCCCATTCGCAAGTGCACCTACTTTGACAACTGCCGCACGCAAATCAAGCCACCTGTGTTTGGCACGCTGCTTACGCTGGCAAGTAGCCTCCTTACATTACTTGATGTTTCCTATTTGTTTATCTATATATTGACTTAGTTCATTCACGATGTGCATGAGTTCCTGATGCCAACTGACCGCCGCACCGTGAGCATTGACATGAACACCAGAAACTCTTACGAAATCGCGCTGATTCTCAACTCCTTTTCGGCAGAGACCGATGTGCGCAACGTGCCCATTGCCTATCGCAAGTGCCGATATATCGATGAGAACAACCTGCAGTACTATGAAGTAGGTGCCATATATATATCTCTCTCTCTCTTACCTATCCATAGCCCTATCATTCCATAGCCCTATCATCCCAGCCTGTGTCGCATGGAGTGCCGCATCAATCGCGCCTTGGCTCTCTGCAACTGCAAACCCTTTTTCTATGTCCAGGGACCCAAGGACCGCATTTGCAGCGTTAGCCAAATGGTTTGCCTGGCTAAGAAGAACTGGCTCGAGGACTCCTGTAACTGCATGCCCCTCTGCAAGGAGATCAGCTATACTGTGACCGAGAAAAAGCAAATAGTAAGTCTCTAGCTTTATGCTCCTCCCATAGAATCATCTACTTATCCTCTTTCCAAAGGATAACCTCGGAGGCTTTGAGGGCACGATTGTTATCACTCAGCAACTGCCCAAGATGGGCATCAAGCGTCGCGTTGTCTTCAGCATGGATCAGCTGCTCATGTCGCTCGGAGGTGCCGTAGGCCTCTTTCTAGGCGCCAGCTTTATGACCATATATGGCCTGACCTATGTGATCATGTACTATCTGGTGGTCAAATGCAAATATCGCCCAAAACTCAAGCGGGATCAGAATCCTGCTATCAAAATAGCCTAGAAATTGTATTATAGATTATGTAGAGCATCTAAAAGGATTCCTAGAGGGATTTCTTAGATTCTAGATTCTAGAAGGATTATCGGAGGGGGTCTCATGGGGATCTCTCTTACGTCTAAGAGTTTTTCCTTAAGTTTTCAGCCTCAGCATTGATTGCAGACAGAAGTTGTTGACTGGTTGCTTATGCATTGGCTAATTAATAAGCAAATGAATAAAGTGTGAAACTCATTTGAATATTTGCCTAAATTATATTTTAATTAATTACTAAAGATATTCATATGTAAATTTAACCTGAAGCTGCATATAATTTTATGATTTTCTCCGACCTTTGAGTAAAAAACTAAATCAATACTTGTATCTCTAGATGTATATATATGATTTATATATAATCTCAATGTATCGCCCGCATTGCTATAGCAATTTAATAGAATATGCATGCAACTACAACATTAGAGCTACAACAGAATACCATTAAGGACTAGCCCGTGGCAGTGGGCGTGGTCGCTTGTTAGTAGAGCGCATCATTTCTATGGAGGACTCGACGCTAGTTAAAATCAAGTGTGCCACATGCAAGGACATTCAGTGCAGCATGGCAGGTCAGGCCGAAGACAAGAGCAGCTCCAGGCAGCAGAATCAAGAGCAGGAAGATCAGGAGCAGGCCGAGGCCGAGGCCATCGATTGGTGGAAGGAAGTGTGCAAGGAGTCGGCCATACATGGCATGCCGTACCTGGCGCGCAAGGACCTCCACTTTCTCGAGCGCCTCTTCTGGCTGGCCATCATCATAGCCTCCGCCTACTACGCGATCAACAGCTGCATCGCCCAGTGGCTGCGCTACCAGAACAATCCCATCATCTACGAATACGAATATCTGTTTGCGCTGCGCTCGTTTCCTTTCCTGGGGATCACCCTCTGCACGCAATACACCCAACTGCCGCAGCACTTGTCGCAAGCGTTGGTTGACGAGTGAGTATGACCCGAGTCGAGCGGAAGTACGTGAGCTAATGCCGCAATTGACAGCATCTGGGAGAGCGACTATGCGGACCCAACGGGAGCTACCCTCAGCGCCGACAAGATGAGCTATTACGTCAAGTTCTTGCACGTCCTGAATCAACTGCAATACAACAACTTTGAAACATTGCTGCCCTATGAGAATGATACGACTATGGAGAACTTGCCATACGCTAGGATGCTAAGGAAACTCTTGATATATACTTTGCCCAAGAGGCCCGAAGTGCCCGAGTTTGTGTCCAGCCTAACCGAGATGGGTCTCTGCGTGACAACGAGTCAGCTGGCCAAGTTTGGCTTTACGCCAGAGAAACAAGCTCAGTAACTATCGAAATCATATTGTCATATTATGATCTGTCTTTCATCTATTACATTGTCCTTCGGTTAGGCAAAATCGCATTGTGCCCATTCGCATGTGCACCTACTTTGACAACTGTCGCACCCTCATCGAGGCGCCCATGCCTGGCACTATGGTAACTCTGGTAAGTCTGCCTCCTCACTCTGTATTCCACAGATACTTATATATTAGCCTAGTTCATTCACGATGTGCATGAGTTCCTGATGCCCCACGATCGGCGCACTGTCTCCCTCGATATGGGCAATAAGAGCACCTACCACATACAGTTCATGCTCAACTCGCTTACGGCCGAGAAGGAGGTGCGCAACGTGCCCATTGCCTATCGCAAGTGCCGATATATCGATGAGAACAACCTGCAGTACTATGAAGTAGGTGACATATATATATATATATCTCTTAGCAATCTATAGCTCTATCATTCCATAGCCCTATCATCCCAGCCTGTGTCGCATGGAGTGCCGCATCAAGCGTGCCTTGGCTCTCTGCAACTGCAAACCCTTTTTCTATGTCCAGGGACCCAAGGATCGCATTTGCAGTGTTAAGCAGATGGTATGCCTGGCTCGGAAGAACTGGCTCGAGAAGTCCTGCCACTGCCTGCCGCTCTGCCAGGAGATCAGCTTCACTGTCACCGAGAAAGTTGATTCAGTGAGTCTTCAGCAACATTTATATAGTTTCCCCCTTTTTCATGGAATCTCTCACTAGAATGGCGGCGGGGCACTTAATTCACAGATCTTTGATCGCAAGTTTATCTTGAATCAGGAGCTGCCCAAGATGGGCATCAAGCGTCGCGTTGTCTTCAGCATGGATCAGTTGATCATGTCGCTCGGAGGTGCCATAGGCCTCTTCCTAGGCGCCAGCTTTATGACCATATATGGCCTGACCTATCTGATCATGTACTATCTGGTGGTCAAATGCAAATATCGACCGAGACTCAAGCGGAATCAGAGTCCCTCTATCAAAATTACCTAAATTTTCGAGTTGCAAATTGTCACAATTTTTCAATATTAAAGTAAAAGCACAATTTTCTCGCTTTTCCGTTTACTGCGCACGCATTAACGGAGCTAATGCTCATATGCGAGTTAAGAGACAATAAAATACCTTGAGACGCACTCGAGGCAGCAATTGCCTTGCTGAGTGCGGCAGCAAGAAAGGGAAGTCGGAAAAGTGCCAACGGGGCACAGAAAGCGAATTTCACTTTTGTGATGACAATGACAAAGTGAATACCGAAATGATGGACTAGCAGATGCCCATTAAAACTATACTGAAGTCTAAGAGCAGACTTGAATAAAGATGCTTGGAAGAGTGTGAGAGACATGGGTCTCTGACATGTCCCAAGTCTACATCTATCATACCCCATACATTGTTTGGCTACAGGGTATACTTATTATAGCCGCCATGTGTCTAACAATGCACATTTAGCGCGTTACACATTTCAACGACAATTTGACAAACTGACGGGCTGAGAGTTAGACTGAATGACTGCATGACAGACTGAGTGAATGACAGACTGAGGGAAGGACAGACTCACGAATTCGCACTTAGCACACAGCTCGCTCGGCAGTCAGCCGTGCGAGACGAGTGAAAAAGTTGAATAACCCCTTAAAAATTGCTTAAAAACTAAGAAAAATATAAGCAAAAGCCAGATTAAGCAACAATTACAATCTAGCAGAAGCGCTGGAAACTTTGGACTGCACTCTAATTGAAATTAGCCGCATTTAATTGCAGCTACTTGCGAATGCCGTTAGCAGAGCTCTTAAAAAAATGTATATACATATATATGGAGTATACATATTTATTTGTATTCGCATTTCCATCCACCTTGGCCCGCATCTTGGGTGCAGGGGCATAAAATTTGTTTCGGTCTGCTGGCATTTAAGATCTAAGCTAAATATACGCAAACATCTATATATCTGAAGATACAGAGAGAGAGAGGGAGTAAGAGAGAGCGAGAGCGAGAGAGACTTAACTATGGCAAACGCAGCCAAGCAATTAAAACACACGAAACAAAACTAATTTTACTCGCACGGAAATTGGAATTGAAGTTAAGTTTGCTTAAACACCAACAGCTGGCATTTGCATTTTGGCCAGGTCGAAAGACTAGACAACCATAAAGACTCAAGGCGAAGAGCATGCCATGGGAATGGCATACATAGAGCAGGGTATATTGCTAGCTAACGTACAATTGCTACACAAAAGACTACAGGGTATGTTGCTGGCCCAATATGCCCTTTCTACTCACAACTCTTTCCAACTAGCCAAATATGCCCTTTCTACTTATCAGTTAAGGTATATTGTTGCTGGCTTGCTATATATACCCTTTGCCAGACATGAGTACAGGGTATATATCTCGCCTGTTATACCCTTTCTAGTCAGAGGCTGAGTAACTATGCTTGCATTTATGCATTTGACCAATCACAAGCAACAACTGTGTCTGCATAGCCAATATACTCCATTGCCACTAATTAGTACAGGGTATATTGCTAGCCAGACGCTTTAGCCAAGCAGCGCAGCTGTGGCAGCAGCTAAATGATGATGCTGCTGCACATGCTTCAAGGCATGTTTCTGCTCTAATTCGCACTCAGGCCAAGCAGCAACAGCAAAAACTACAGCTGGAAAACCAGCCAACAGCCAACAGCTCTAGCTGGAAAATGGCTAACAGCTATAGAGTACAACGAACTGCTGCACAATTGCGTGGCCACCAAAAACAAAAACACATACGAAAGAAAAGTAAATAAATTTCATAAATACAAAATGCAGTCGCCCGCATCCACAATTCCTGACAGCTGTCTGTATCTCTCTTGCTATCTCCGGCTGTAGTTGTATCTGTATCTTTACCTGTAAAAATAGCTAAAAGCAGGCGCGGCACACTTTTATCGTGCGGTGCACAACACCTGTCGACAGCCCAAGACATTTCGGGAAAAGAAGCCCAAATTTTCACAGCTTTCCAGTTGAGCCAAAAATAGTCAGCTATAAATACCCTGGAAGCCATAAACTATGTTGCTTGATCTCTCTGTCGAGTTGATCTGGCTGTCAAGAGGGCTTAGGACCAAAGTCGAGTATATACAGTATATTTACAGGGTATATACGCTACATATTCATAGCTGTTCTCTGGCTAATTGAAGTAGCCATTAAATTCAGTTAATATAAAAAACATTTATGTGTAGAGCGAATGGCGTCATGATTGCCATAAATTATTGATACACTGCAATTAAATAGATAAATATAATGTGTTTTGTGCGGCAATAGACTAAGCAGCGCAGGAACAAACAGACAAGCGACTGCCTCACCGAATCACAAATACCCTGTAATGAGCCAGAGTCATGTCTTAATGATAGAGCAAGTGAAAGTAACTCAAGAAATACCCTGTAATGTATATTCAAGTGCTCAAAAAGGCCACAAGACTGAAGAGCATCTTTGAAAAATACCCTGTAATAAATGCTTAATGACAACTCCGGAAATACTACAATGTAGTTCAGTTTCATGAGCTTAAATTACAGGGTATCCTGTGAAATTGAGAAAAACTAATATAGAGTCTTCAAGATGGATCAAGTCAGTTTCCCCCTATACATCGACTTCCTTTTCTCATGCCTTTCCTCGGCAAAGTGATTTACAGGGTATCAAACTAAGTAATAATGGAAGCAAGCGTATCTATATAGTTTTTATTGAATTCGCGTCGATTAATTGAATCACTTATTTTGGCATTTCAGCCAATAGACGGAGTAGAGGCAGAGTGAGAAAGTGAGAGAACAAAAAAATCAATTAGACGATTTTTTTTTTGTAGTTCTCTGTTTGTTCTCTGGCATATTTATGTACAGTGAAGCCTTGAGAATTGGCAAGCAACATAGTTGTGTATCTTTTATCGCAACGGAATTGTTTATCTGAAACTTTTGTTTATTTCGCACACAGTTAACGTTGCTCTGACCTTGGCTTTAATTATTTCTGCTGGGCTTTGGTTCGCTTTATATCTTTTCTTTCTCTTTTCTGTATACCCTGGAAAAATGTTCTTGACACACACTCACACCCCAAATGACCTTTCGAGTTTCTGACTTATTTAGTTTATCTACTTTGTTATTCAATAAGTGTGAAGCGAAAAGCAACAGCTTTCAACACGTCTCTAGTTCCATTTAACTGGAACTGGAAACTGGAAACTGGAACCGGCATTCTCGCTGGAAAGGCGAGCGATTCGTGAGGGAACACAACAAATGTTTCCTCCAGCAAATTTCCTGCTAATTTGTCGACTTCCGCTTACTTTTTAGCAATACAATTATCGATACATTTATCGATCACTTACCTTCATGTCATTGATGATCTGTTGAAACAAGCTGCCCAGCGCCGAGCTATCGCGTTCGAGACTTAGATCCATTTTCTCGTTTCGGGTTTCCTCTTCTAACTAAAATATATATATATATGCGAATGCAAATCGATCGTGTGAATTCGTTTTCGTTAGCCTCGGCTTGACTTTTCACTTTGTTTTCGTTTTGTTTTTCCCAATTGACTTTGCTTCGTCACTGTTCAAAGAAAATTAACTTGAAATTTTTACGTTTCATCGACATTATATTCGGTTGAGTTTCAGCCAGAGTTTTAGCAGCACCTGCAAAAGAGTGAAGAGAAAAGAATTAGTAAGAGTCTGAGACTAGAGTTTAGAGCAGTAAATATAGGAAATTACCAACTATATATAACTATGATTTATATATACATATACAATCAGTAATTTCAAAACATACATTTCTTAGTCAGAAGAGCTCACTCCCACTCTAAAATGGATGCAGATAAAACATGTTTCATTTCATATTCATATTTCCCTAAAAAGAAATTCAATTGGAAATCCCAGCCTCCTTGTTATCAGCAACGCGTGAATGAATCATTTACAGCGCGAGGCAGTCGCCACACTTCCGAAACATATATATATATATAGAAAGCTATAGATGTTGCATGGGTGTTGCCATATGTGGCATAAATTCATGTGCCTCATGCAACAGCTCGCCTTCTCCCTGCCCACAAAAACATAAATTTACGAAATTTGTCTTGCAGCGCTGTAATAATGCGCTCGTAAATAACATGTAATGGAAACTAGCGCATATTTCAAAACGAAATTATTATTATTATTATGATTATCATGTTTAATTATGCTTATTAATAAGCTGTTGCCTGCGCCTTACAGAGAGAGAGAGAGAGCGAGGCAGAGCGGAAGGGAGAGGAGAGTGGGATGTTGTGTAGGCGCAAAGTCGGACATGCCCGACTGGGAGATACCCTAACACTGGAAAATATGACAAGCTGAGATACAGATTGCAATAGAGACAGACATAGAAAGAGTGACTCATAGACATTGGCATTTTGACTCGAAAACCAATATACCCGCTTTGACACTTGCCTTCAGAGCATACAAAATCTGGCATTTATTTTGGAGCCGACGCTTGTGTGTAGGGAGAGCGAAAAGGGGCAATCGGAAAATGAAAGCCACGAACAATGTGACCCAAAAATGGAAAAACTGATATCGGAGAGCATTTGATTTATATGTTATGTGCGTGCACGACAAGTGCTACGAAAAAGCTTTAATCAATTTGCAGGCTAATTGCGCTAATGCAATGTCTAATTGTTAATTGATATGTCAGTGAGTGTGCCAACTACATGCATACATATATATACGTCTGTGTGTGTGGCAATGCCAAAGTCAGAGGACAGGAAGCGATTGTCTTGCTTTTGCAGTTTATGAGTTACGAGTTGGGAAGTTACGAGCTGCGAGCATATGAATAAAGCCATTAGCAACTCGTTGCTTAGTGCAACACGAGCTGTGACCCATTTAAATGTTTCTCCAATTTTCCCCATTTTTCATACGAGCTTTACGTGCTTGCACAGCTCGTTCCTCCTCTCTCTCTCTCCTTCTTTCCTTCTGTCTACTCATATTTTATGTGGTTAACCAAGTAACCCCAAAGCCAAGCTTTCAGCATTTCAACTGCAACTCTTATGGCTTGGCTACGAAACGAGAAGTGAGCGACAGTTGGCAGTATCTTGGCGTACCTATAAGTTTTGTATCTGATTAATGAAAGGTTTAGCCATTAGCTACCTCATGAGCTTCTTATCATATTGGAGTATAAACTGGATGTACGTGTAACTGCTGTCTTATCATGTGTCATATAGATAACAATCTATATATCCATTCGCTGCTTATGTTATTTAAGTAATGATTCAATAATGTATTAGCTAATAAATCATAAATGTGAATCATCCAAATACTCAGTTAGCTAATCTAGGCACTGTCCTTAGCTAATACTATCCCCCCTTTATACTTCTTCTGTATAAAGGGAAGAGCATACAGGTTTTGAACACTTTTCGGCAAGAATGATGCTACACTATATAGTCTCACAGACTAGAAAATAATACTAAATCTTTTGTGATATCAACTGATACTCTAAATTATAGCTCTAATACACATTCAATTCAGTTTTCTGAATAGTGTATCATGCCAGTCGATCAGCCCCTAGTGCAATAGTCCTATGTTGCTCGGCTTATCAATTGTTGTAGTTTACTGCATTCATATCTAATCTACCTTTTGGCTAATGATTCAATATTTATGCAAAACAGCACCTACGACAGAAACTTATTTCCGCACTTGCGGAAATTGCAATTCGACGTGCAGCAGCAGCAGCAACTCGAACAACAACTGGAACAACAACGACAACATCAGCAACAACAACTCGAGCAGCCACAGCAACAACAACAACTTTATCTTGAGAGGTCATTTACACTGCCCAAGCAACGCGTCGTTTTCTTTAACTTGTTCTCTCGATGCTTTTCACTGCGCTTTTCCAAATGCACGCACAGACACAGAGAAACACACACACACGCACACACACATACAGAGTTGCAAACACTCAAGTTCTTTAGGCAATCAGCTTTTGTTGTTGGCACTCTTATACTTTTCTTTTGGATACCCTGGAAATCTAAGGAGAGTGCTGATGCTTATGCTTCAGTTGATGGAACAGCTGGAGGTGACTTTAACTTGTATAATCTGTCCATCTGAACTATTCTCCTAGAGCGGATACAGATCAAGTATTGTTTCTTTCAATCATACAACTTGAGGTATGGAATATATGCTAAACAGCTAATATATCTTAAAATCAATGTTGGGGATAAACCAGGAAGTAGCTCTAGCTTTTCTAATAGCTAAAAGCTCAGCTCCATTTGCAGGGTAACTGCTAGTTGTGCAGCCTCAGCTAGAACACTTTTACATGGTTCTTTCTCCTTCGTCTTCTCTCCCTTTTTTTTTTTTTGTCGCGCTTTTGTTTGTTTGCATTTATCATTCGTGCTTTGTGCATTGTGGCCCTTTTGTGTAGCTTTTGTGAGTGCGTATCTGTGGCTGTATCTGTGCTGCTCTATGTCACTTTGTATCTGTGTATCTTTGTATCTTGTATCTTTGTATCTCGTTTGTAATTGCCGCGCTGACAGTCGCTGTCAGTGTCATAATCAGCCAGCGACACTTGAACCAAGTCTCAAGCCCTCAAGAGTGCCCATTGAATAGGAACCGACTTGGCCTTCGCTTATTCGATTTGAAACGTATCTTACACACATATGTCTATACTAGATATTACTATATGTTTTGTATATATAAAGCACAATCATCAGCAGATAATTGCACTAGACTTCATGTGGCAAGCATTTCCTCTACGCAGACATCCAAATTGTGCTCCACATTTTTGTTGCTGAACTTCTAGCGGAAACCACTTTCAAGTCAAGATACATATATCTCAGATTTGTATATACATATATAGCTGAGTTGAGTAATGCTTTGAAAGAGCTTAAGTTTAAAGGCCAGCTGGCAAAGGGCGAAGTTAAAGGTAAACAAAGATGCGCAGCAGCCACAAGAGATCGTGAGAGAGAGGAAAGGGTAGACAGAGACAGAGACAGAGACAGAGACAGCGAGGCTAGACATTGAGTCTGAGAAACGTGATGTGATCTACTGCAGCCCAGATTCTTGGCCAGTAGCCAGGCAAATTAACAAATCGTGCATGAAACTTCAAAAACAGGAAAAAGACAATTTTAGTGCAAAGGCGGAAAAACGTTTAAGCCAAAGGCCGACAGAAACAAGGGAAAAAAGGGTTAAAGGAAGATGCGCCAGAGGAAGAAGCTGGGAGAAGCTGAAAGCAGGCCAAAGCAAAGCAGCGTAGGAAAAAGGGGGAACACAAGAAACGAAACCCGCAACAGATGTCAAATTGATTGTTTATCATGGAGACGCAGCAAAAGAAAGGGTATGATGGCCAAGGGATGTAACATGTCAGAATCAGGGCAACTGGAAGCTGCAAGATAGGGATTATACATTGAGTAGTGATGTAGGTTTAGGCTCTTTAATGGGTACTTCCGAAACAAGCGGAATGTCTGACTCCTATAATGACTTTTGTCAGTTCTTAACTATGTCCAGGGTATCTATGCATCGTTGGCGTTTCAATTTCAACTATCTACGCATAATTTTCCGCCCTATTTACGTTCTGATCTGCGGCTGTTGCTGGATGTCTGCCACTGCTTCGGCTCTGCTCTGCTCTGAGACGTCGTCGTCCCAATGCGGTTTTCATTGGCGCCTTGAGATTTGCATCTGTTAAAGCGGAAGCTGTTGCTGCTGTTGTTTCTCTTGTCGTAGCTGTTGCTGTCGCTGTTGTGGTCCAAGGGCTGATACGTTAAATGGATTTGTGTACACGTTTTCAGTTGCATGCCGCACGTTCGCTTCAGTTTTGGTTTCTATTACAGGAAGTGACTTGACAGAGTTCGTCTGCACAGATATTCCTTCTATCAAAGGGGGCGCTAGAGAGAGGGTAGGGGAGGGGAGAGGAGGGAGCGTACTTCTAATTGCGACCCCAAAGATGTGCGCACACGCACAGCTTAGCTGCACACTCAGAGTGTGTGCGTGTGTGTGTAATTATGCGTGAGTGCGAAGCGAGTTGAAATGTTATCGACATCGTGCCAGAGCAACACTTGCACAGACTTAGCTCGACGGAGAGGGAGAGGACTGATGGTTCTGTGCGAGGGTTGAGTGTGCGTCAAGAAGAAATTCCAGTTAAAGATACAGCTGGCAGTGAGCTAAATCCGAGCATTTATGCTTGCAATTGACTTTAGATTAGCAGCAAATCTTTCAATTACACACATAAACTGTGTGTATCGATAAGTTATCGATAGCTTCCATATATGTAATAAAACATACAAACGGTTGACTTTTCGTAAAGTATATTCCAACTGCCAACTGCCAACTGTTTCTGTATCTAAATCTGTCTCTCTGTCTGCTACTGGACTATGTCTATCGATAACTTATCGATAGCTACAATGAATGGCATAGCAAATAGTTCACATGTAAAGCCTATTCCACCTGACAACTGTTTCTATATCTAACTCTATATTTTCCTCCGTCTGTTACTATTATCGATAACTTATCGAATAACAAATAGTCCACATGAAAAGCTTGTTCCATCTGCCAACTGTTTCTTTGTCCTCTATCTCTCTCTCTGTCTCTCTCTCTCTCTCTCTCTCACTCTCGCTGTTCTCTATCTGCTAATTGACTATGTTCGACGATAACTTATCGATAACTTAAGTTAATGCATTGCATTTAAAGTTCATTGGCTTCATTTATGTACTCCTTGCCCATTTTCTAAAGCTGAAAACTTTCATGAATTAAACAATTATGCTAATTTCGTATACTTTTTATTAGCTTTCGAGTAAGAATTTCTTCGCGTACTTGGGCAACAATTTGTAGTTCCCAAAAGTTTTCTCAATCGAAGTCTATAAATAAGTTGTATCTCCACACTATGCACACACGCGCACACACTTGTAGAGATTTTCCCACTCATGTTTTTTTAGGTTTTGGCCATGTTTTCAATGTGTAATCATATAATTTTATGCCCGATTAAACAGTTGAACGCTAATGTGCCGAAAGTTTATTTCCAGCGAGGCAGACCAAGAGGAAGAGCGCATGTACACACATACACTCTCTCTCTCTCTCTCACTCTCTCTCTCTCTCTCTCTCTCTTTCAGATTGTTTACATAGCTATTGCAAAATCTTCTGTATGTTTTGTGCTCTACTTTTGTATTTCTGTTCCTCGTTATGTGCTCTCCTCTTGCTCGATCGATAATCGATTCACTCCGCATATCGAATTGCGTGTTGACATTCGACTTCCGATTAGATAATAAAACAGTTACGATTCAACCTTATCAAACATGTGAAACTTAGAATAAACGCAGCAAAAAACTATTTTGTTTGCCTTTCAATTAGCGTTAAATAGTTTTTTTTTTTTTTGCTTAGCTTTGCTTTACTTTTTTAATGAGCTGCGAAAAATTTGAAATTTCCTCACATAAACCAAACACAAACAATACTTGATGTGTGTGTGAGTGTGTGTGTAAGTGTGTGTGCCATTTCGTTTTATCCAATTGCTAAATGTTATTTATAGAAATTTGGGTTAATGACGTCGAAGGCAAACACAGATGCCGAAACACACTCAAATGCAGCGCATAGATGCATAGATACATAGAGATAGCGAGAGAGAGATAGACAGAGAGAGAGAGCAAGAGAGAGATGCAGAGTGAGAGTGAGCGCTTGATTTCATATAAAAAGTCTTTAGATTATCATCAACAACAACAACAGCATCATCAATGATGAGTTCTTTTCGCTTTTCAAATGCATTTTCTAAAATAATAAAAACACACACACACGCGCGAGCGATGTCAGCTTTCCACAGCAACAACAACGACAAATGTTGACAGCCTACGCGAGGGCGCAAGGCAGGGCGGCCTACAGTGAACTGTCTTATTGTTGACCACAAATGCTGTTTATGGAGAAAGTGTAAAGTCATGATGCGAGCCGTTGTCAATTTGCCATACATATATCGTTTACCTTGTGGCTTGATAACTATATCGTATCCATTCCATATCCATATCCACATCCATATCCACTTCTATATCCACATCCATGTTTATGCCCTGCCCTTCCGCCTACGCCGCTTGCAGCTTGTCCCCTTCTAACATAAATCAGCGCTGAGTCGTAATGTCGCAATGGGCTGTAAACATGTTTGTTTAAGCGAATGCCTAAGAAACTGGGAGAGTCTTTAATGCTCTGCCTTAGGCACACGCACACACAAGAATACTCGTATAAATTCTGGGATATTTCTGGTGCGTCCAGCCTAAATGGGCTTTGGCATGCTGGCATCGCATAATACTAGATTAGAGTGTCAAATTGTTGTTGTTCCGATTAGTTTTGGAGCTGTCTGCACTACTAATGCATGGAGTCGGCACAAGTAGGCGTGGCAGATCAATGTCCAATCTATATACTACAGATCTAGCTGAGTATCTTGTCTGTATATTATGTATGCATAAAAGAAACGTAGAATCATCCAAATAGCAGCTCTGCTCCGGCTTCCGGGTATCTCTTAGTCGGGTACTCCTCAGCACTCGCACTTATAATTATCTTAAATAATCATCTTAAATGTTAAAGTCTTAGAAGTATAGATATTCTCTATATAGTACAGATATTCTCTATATTTACAGAGTATCTCTTTATAGATATTCTCTATACAGAAATACTCTCTATATCTACAGAGAATATCGATATATATATAGATATTTACAGTCTATACTATCATCTTATACTATTTGCCCACATTTGTTCTTCGAACACAATTCTCTACTTAAAATACCATTAGGAGTATAAACATTTTTATGGTTCCATCGACATTTCTTCAAAGTATTTTTGCATTTAGTTCACTTTTAGCCATTTGGCTATGTGGGTCAGTATCAATTAATGGCAACGTGTACTCTCTCGCTCAGTGGGTGCCCTCAACTTGGGCACTTCGATAAATATGTTAAGCAGCAAAAAATGAAGGAACATTAGCGCTAAAGCTAAAGAATCACATTCATTAGAATATCCGCCTGTTGGCATGTTTGAAGCGAACGCTAATTGAAAACAGTTAAGAACTGAAGGCTTCTTCTTGCCTGCTTTTTGCATGGCCCTTTATCACTCCAGCTAGAGTCTGCGGCTCACAGTGAACACTCGCTAATGATAAACAAAAGTACCGTTAGCCGTGCGAGCACATGTTGTTTATTTCGTATTTTTCTCTCTCTCTCTCTCTCTCTCTCTCTCTCTCTCTCTCTCTCTCTCTCTCTCTCTCTCTCTCTCTCTTTACATATATATTTCGTTTTGTTTTTGGCTCAAGTTTGTTTGCCGGTTCGCTCTGGCGCTTTTCTAAGCCACACAGATTTCTTTTCTTTCAACATTCATATTATAACATATATGTATGTAGTATATATACATGTATACATACATATATACATGTATATCTTTGTATATACTTTGCAGTCAACACTTGTCAATTTCCACTGTTCTGTTTGTCTTGTGTCTACGCTCGTTAGCTGAAAAATCTCTGTTGAAGCAGGAGACGGCGAGGCAAAGCCAGAGGCAGAGGCAGAGGCCAGCCTAACTAATTTGCCGGCATATAAAACATTTTCTGATATAGCTGAACATTTTGTTTTGTTGCGTTAATTACTTTTCTGAGTCCACCGTTATAAAGGAGATATATATTGTAACAGATTTGAGATTAAACTAAACTTAAAGTAGATCTCTTACATACTAAATCTAGATCTACATCAGTTTTTATATGTCGGTTCTCATTTCGGTTTCAGTCTCAGTCACATCTCTCTCTCTCTCTCTCTCTTTGACATTTCACCGTGCCACAAATTGGAAACTTTTTAATGTACTTTGCGAGCTGCTGATTAGCTTCCAAAAACGTGAAGCAGGCGATTAGCAAAGCTAACGAAGCGGACTGGGGACAAGGCGTGGGCTGGCAAAGGCACTCAATATATATATATAGTCTTATAGTCTTAAATACATAGGTATATATTTTGATATATGACGCAGGCTCCAAAAGTTAACGCCTCTCCTTTAATTTGTATATATATATACAAATATATATATATTCATTCATATATTCGTGGCAGTCCAAAATGAAATCGAAATCGAAAATGTTTCTCGAGTGGGTGTCAGACACACAACAACAACAACAACAACCACAACAACAACCGCAACCAGATGCAAAACAAATGCATTCATTCATGCATTTGCTTCTCTTATTTTTTCGGCTCAAAGCGTTGCGTTTACAGCTTTCAAGAGTTGCTTGGCTCTTGGCAACGTTCCCAGCTGCCCCACAGCTGTTTGCCAGCAACAACAACAAGCGACAACAGCAGCACCATCAACAACAACATTAAAGATGCGTTGGCGTATGCAAACACCAAAGCGAGCAAACAAGCTCGCCTGACTACCAGCCTATCGACTATTAAAGCTCATATGGAGATTTTCGTATACCCTGCACAAGTGGGGCACATCAATTCGGATAGGAATGACGTAAGAAAGAACTGCATTAGTTATAGAAGCTATATCCGATATGACGACAAACAGATATTGAAATAAATATGTATATAGACATAAACTATGTAATACAGATAATGTTACATCCTTTAAAATGTTTTGATAGGTAATCTAGTAAGTAATAGGCCATCCATATGTGGAAAGTTCTATAAAATATGCATATACAGTATATACAGAAATACCTGATTAGCATTTAACATCAAGGTAATAAAGCTAAAAAGTTAAAGAGATCTATTAAGAATATACATATATTGTATACCTTACGAGCCAGCCAATATATATATCAGACCTCTCCCTTCCTCGTCTGTACTATCAAATAGACTATAAACAATATAACTGATCAGCATTCCTAATCAAGTGAATGCACCTGAGCTTAGCTATGTCCCCGCCTATCTGTCTTCACAGAAACTAGTTTAGAGACTAGATTTACTATATATTATATATGAGATATATGTAGATACATTAAACACACTATTATATGAGCTTAAACTGAGTATTTGCTAGGGCATGTGCTAGGCCGTGCTAGCTCCAAAAACTTAAAGCTTGGTAGGTGGGTAGTTAGGCAGACAACGTTGTCTTTCATTTGCCCAAAAGCATAATTAAAAATAAAACTTACATCGCCCAAGGCAAACCTAACTGAATAAACAACAAAAAGTTGTCGTTGCTGCTGTTGCAATTGTTAAGGCTGGGCATAAGCAGAAGGCAAGTTAAAATAGCTCAAGAAGAAACAGAGCGAAAGAGCAAATAGAAATTCCTTCTTTTTTCTACATATACATATATATCTATATACAACTTTAAATATATATATGCAAATATACAAATACATATACATATATATGTATTTATGCAGGCTTGTTGATTCAGCCGCCGGCGCAGGCCATAAACAAATGTGAAAAGACGGCAAAAATAGGGGAAAAACGGTTAAAAAGTAGTCAAAAAGCCAGCTGAAAAGCTAGCCAAATAGCCAAATTTATGGCAGCCGCAAGCTAGCCAAAAAGCCAGCTAATAGAGAACCCAAGATCAAGCCAAACAAACTGCAAAAAGCTAGCTAAAAAGCAAGCTAAATAGAGAGCCGAAAGCTAGCCAAATATTAAGCTAAACAAACTGCCAAAAAGCAAGCTAAATAGAAAGCCAAAGATCAAAAAGATAAACAAACTGCGAAAAGCTAGCCAAAAAGCAAGCTGAATAGAGGAACAAAAGCTAGCCAAATAGCCAACTTTATGGCAGCCACAAGCTAGCCAAAAAGCCAGCTAATAGGGAACCCAAGATCAAGCCATACAAACTGCAAAAAGCTAGCCAAAAAGCAAGCTAAATAGAGAGCCGAAAGCTAGCCAAAGATTAAGCTAAACAAACTGCCAAAAAGCAAGCTAAATAGAAAGCCAAAGATCAAGCTAAACAAACTGCGAAAAGCTAGCCAAAAAGCAAGCTGAATAGAGGAACAAAAGCTAGCCAAAAAGCAAGCTAAATAAACCCTAGATAGAGGTCTAGCTAGCCAAAGAACGAGCCAAGAATCAAGCTAAATAATCAGTCAAAAAGGAAGCTAACAAATTTGAAATATATTCATTCCAGCCAACATTAAAATTGCTGTCAACTCGACTGCATAACTCTCCAGCATGAGTCAAGTATGAAAGCCAATATACTCGCTTTGCACATGCACAAAGAGTCAGCCAAAAGGAACCGAAGCCGAAGTTAATTCGTTGCCGACAGCTGTTGGCATTTCAATTGTCCGCCCTCTTACCCTCCCTCCCTCTCTCTCCCACTACCTTTCTGTCTCTGTCTCTGTCTTTCTCTATCTCTCTTAAGCAGTTGCACAGGTGCAGCGCAGCAGTTGAATGTTTTTTTTTTTGGGATTAGGTTGCACGTTTGCTAGCTGCAACGCAGAGGCATCAGATAAGCGCACAAAGCAAAATGTGCCAAGTGCAGATACCAAAACACTCACACACAGATACAGATACAGATACATATACAGATACACATGTGTGTTTGTATATGTAAGCTAATAGCCTAGACCAAAAATATCTTACGAAAAAAATGCCAAACATATCAGTTGATATATATCTATATAAATACTTATGAAACTTGGCTCTTGAGAGGCTATGGGAAAGCTACGCAGAGGAGACGAACCTAGGTTTATGGTCTACAATTTCTCTGAATAAACAATAAACAAGGCTGTTTTTCCTTATCACCGTTGGCTATAACATTTGTTTAAACAAAATTAAAATAGCAAAAAATAGTTAGGCATATCTAGAGAAATTCGAATAGCTATAGTGAATATAGAGCGCAAGCTCTGATATTCGATGTTCGTCAAGAGGAGTGCCCACTGTATATGCGAGTTCTTTGCTTATCAGCTGCAGCAGCGTATCAAAGTCGTTTCAAAGGTATGCAAAGGCACTGGCAAATGCACATGCGAACAGACAGACAGACGGACGGACACATTTCAAATAAATTTGAGATAAGACAACAAAAGCAACAACAAGAACAGGAACAAAACAGAAATTCTAATTAAACAACATTTACAGTTAGGGAGCTCCATTTGCTGCTCTGATTACGAAATGGAGACACAGAGCAAGAAAAGGCAAACCAACCCCATTTCATATGTGATTTCCCCATAGGATATGTTAACCCTTAAAAAAAAAGGTAAAAAATAAATAAAATCTAATTCTGATACGAATTTAATAGCCTAAGCAAAGTCAACGAACTGCCCTCGTGCCGCAGGCGGATGCTGTTGACATTATAATAAAAAGAGACAAAAAACAACAGCAAGAACAGTTAATAAGTAGCCCACGCACAATGCAAAATGCACAAGCACACACACACACACACACACGCGCGTTCACAACAAAGCATAACGGCTAGAGGTGAAAGAGTAATAGAGAGGAGATAGGGCAGCATTAGAGATGAGCAGATTGCTAAAACAAGATTAAACGCGAGCAAAGGCCAAATTGTGCCCCAATTTGCTATGCAACTAAAATTTGGTATTTTTTAAGCAATTATGAGGTGCACTTAATTTCGCCCTATGCATTTCGCTTGCATGCACGATTAATATTCGTGTCACGGCACGTGCGCACATCTAATGGCGAGTGCCTGCACTTGCGCAAATAGCGCGACAAACTTCAAAAAGGGAGCACAAAATTGCTGTTGTTCTTGTTGTTGTTGTTACTGTTAATGTGGCTCTGCTTGCTGTTGTTTTTATTGCTGCTGGCTGGCAATGAAAGGAGTTTTCATGGCTTACGCTTGGACTGGAATTGGCACTGGAAGGCCTTGGAAAGCGAATTGAAGTGCGTGTGTCTGTATGTGTGTGTAGCTGGATGCTGTGTTTGTCTTTCTGTCTGTCTGTCTGTCGTTTGTCAGCTTTTGTCAGTAATTAGCACACTTGAGTGGGGAAGGTAGAGAGGGAAGAACAACATCAACAACGACAAAGGCAAGTGTAAGAAGCAGCACATTTCAAGGATACTCACGGTTCTTGAATTTATTCGCAGTCAGCTTCCAGCTGCAGCAATTGCAGCGCAGCGGCGCTTCAAAAGAATCCTGCAAACAATTAAACAGCGTTTCCTCCCCTTTCAGCCGGCACCCGGTTTTAGAGTAGTGTGTGTGTGTGTGTGTATTATGTATCTGTGTGTGGGTTTGTGTTAGTTATTGTTGTTGTTGTTTGCTGCAGTTGTTTTTGTTTGGTTGGGCTGCAGCGCATTCCAGGCGGCAAAAGCGCACAAAAGAGTATAGAAGAGAGGAGAGCAGCACGCGTCTCGCTCTCTCCACTCTCCACCCGTCTGCACTACACGACTTTGGGCTTTGTTCAAACAAACTACCCTGACGGCGATCCTTGCACAGTTGTTGTTATAATTCTTGTTGTACACACACGCACACAAGCGCAATCACAATCACAGACAGGCACTCACTCACACACACGCATATAAAATTATTCACTTCTTTTACTTAAATATGTACACACTTTTCGGCGCTATTTTTTATCTTTCCTTCTATTTCTATTTTCGCACTGTTTTCAAAGCAAGCAACAGTAAAGTGCCGTTGCCGCCGCCGCCGCCGTCGTCGCCGTTTAACAGTTAAATTTCTTTTCGCCTGCTGCCGCCGTCTCGATTTCAAAGCTGCTCCTGTCAATTATGCTTTGCATTTTCGTTATTTAATTCAAGGCATAATATAAAAAAAAACACAACCGCCGAATTGTAGGAAATTTATTTCAAAACCAATATCAATATCAATACTAATATATTTACTATATACACGTACACTTTTACACGGTTGTTTTATATACGCGCGCGCCTAATTTTGTGCATTATTATGTTATCAAATAGCATTTAATTATTTAACAAATTTTACACTTTAAATCGCGCGCACCGTCTGCCACACGTCTGACTCGCTCGGCGTTGTTTTTGCTTCTGACTGTTCGATAGCAATCGCGCAGTGTTGAAGAGCGCCTAAAGCGATGACTGTGCTGGCGATAGATCGATTGGCAGCTGCTCATATTTGCGCTGCTGGCATATGTGCGCGCGCAACCAACTTCATGTTGCGAGCTGTAACGGATATTTAATTAACAGATTTTTAAAATTAAATAGATTATTATACTTATAAATCATATTTTACAACATTTAAGGTTTTTATTTGTTCTTCATTTGTTTCATTTGTCACTTTACAATCTAAGTTTAAAGGTAATACGTCAGCATTATCACACAAGCCTAGCTTATAATAATAATAATAATAAAAATAGATAGGTGAAGGAGAAGCATGTACAAAATACATAAAACATGTAAAAACAATACCAAAAGCAACAATTTAGCTACACATAATAGGGAAGGGATCGACTTTTCTCTTTCGTCCTTTAGTCCTTCTCCAGCCTCTGCACACTCAATTTTATATCCTTCTTGGGCGCCAGCAACAGCTTGCCGGGATCATAGAGCATGGGAATTTGTGTCTCTGCGCTGGGCTCGTACTTGTGATGCTCCAAGAGGGCAACTAAGCCCATCAGCAGCTGCTGCTCCGCCAGCTGCTTGGCGATGCAGCCGCGCAGACCCTCGCCGAAGGGCAGGAAGGACATCGCCGGCCTCTTACGCACTGCCTCCGGCCTGAAGCGTTCCGGATCGAAGCGTTCGGGCTCCTCATAGATGCTCGGATCCCGATGTATGGCTGCCACGGGTATCACCAGGTTGTTGCCTCGTGCAAGGACAAAGATCGATTTGGGCAGCTCGAACTCACGCGTGGCGCGGCGCAGCAGGAAGGGATAAGGCGTGTGCAGGCGAAGCGTCTCTGCAAGGATCACACGATGTTTCATACGCTATATAGACATACGATATATACTCACCATTTAGCACCTGCTTCGTGTAGCTGAGCTGCTTGAGTCCCTCTGCCGTCAGCTGGCCATCGTTTGCCTTGAGCACCTGCTTGATCTCCGCTCTCACGCGATCCTGCAGCTCCGGCTGCAAGGCGAGCTCGTAGAGGCAGAAGGCAAGGCTCGCGTTCAGCGGCTGCAGCCCGGCCAGAATGAAGCCAAATGCCTGCGCCGCGATCTGGGCATCCGTCAAGCCCGCATCCGAGGCAGCGAAGAGCTGCAAGAAGCTCTGCAGCGGCTGGCGATCCCTTTTGCGCTGCAGCTGCAGCTGCTCCAGGACCAGTTTATGGAAGTAGTCTGTGGCCAGCTGGGCGTAGCTCTTGTGCTGCACGAGGCGAGCGAGCAGGGGCAGCTCCAAGGCCAGGTAGGCGCGCCACAGGCTCCAGTTGCTCCAGTAGCTGCGCGTCATCAGCGAGAACTCGGACAGATCCTCGGAGGAGCAGCCGTAAGCTAGCTTCGCTATCGACTCCACATTGTAGCCGTCCAGCAGTTGGCTGACATTCAAGTCCTGCCCTCCCTCTCCCAATCCCAGCTGCAGCTTCCTCGAAGTCTTCTGCAGCTGTGGCAGCAGCTTGTGGAGATTGCTGGCAGCGAAAGCTGGCGTGGATTGGGCGTGCAGCTGACGCCACCGGTGCCCATCCAATTGGAACAGGTTCCCGGACAGCGGCTCCCCTTTCACGTTGTTGTAGAGCCCACGGCTGGTGAAGTAGCCGGCATCGCTGTCCAAGATATTCCTCACCAGCTCCAAGTCCAGGATCAGCATGAAGGGCTTCAGCAGCACGTAGCAGCCGATGAAGGGCGCGCGTCCCTTGTAGGCCTCGTAGAGCTGGAGGAGCAGCTGCTGCACGTGCTTCTTGCCACGCACCACCTCCGAGATGTTGCCCCACAGGAGCTTGGGCTTGGCGTGGAGTATGCCACGCCTCTTCCAATAGCCCAAGCTGAACTTGACCAGGGCATAGACGAGGGCCAGAGCTCCCAGCGAGATCCAGAGCGCCCGCTGCAATAAGTCCATCTAGGGCTCCGCTGCTGCCTTAAATGTGGATTGATATGGGATTCCTGGGATGGAGGATTGAGTTCAATCTGCTGCCTTCCTGGTAGGTATAGGCTACCCTCCCTCCAGTTGAATCTGGGCTAAGCAGCTGCCTTCTGCCAGTTGCAGGGCTTCCTATGTATACGTTTGTTCGTTCACTTTGTTCGTTTGATAAGCGCTTCAGTGCCGCTGGCTTATCGGCGCCATCGTCATGGTACTACTATGAAAATATATATTTGCTTATCAAATAACTCGATTTCTGGCCATAACGAGCGCTAAAACAGATGTAGAGAGGGAGAGAGAGAGAGAGAGAGAGAGAGAGTTAACTGTAAAATCAATAACACATTTGAGTGTTGGATCAATGCAATGACAAATAAAGAAATACCCTGTAATGTAGTTGTGTGTACAGCAGGCAAATTAAATTTATATGTGTATAATCGAAGCATATTACGTATTAAGTATCGAGCTTATACCGTTATCAGACAGTTAAAATATATTTTTGTTAAATGTCGTAAAGTAGGCAACACTGTTTCCATTCCAATTAGCAACAATTCCAGCATAAAGCAAACATAGTAGTGCGCAGTGTTGTCCTATTTAATTATTTACTTTTCCCTCAGTATGTAAACAACTTTGCTATTTATGGGAGCTCCTTTTACGTTGATATTTAATATATATTTCTTTCAGTCAAGTAGGCAACACTGTCAACTTGCCCGATCAGCTCCATTCGCTGCAGCAGTGTTGTGCATTTTTGCAATTTATTGTTTTGGTCAACTTTCGTGCAATTTGGCAACACCGTTTCCTCTTCCACTTGTTACTTTTCCAGTATGAAGCAGAGATTATATGCGCTGCCCTCCAGCTCGCTGCTGTGCATCCAGCGCACATAGCCGCGCTCAATCAGCTGCTGCTTGGAGCTGGGCACGCCCGTAAAGTGCGGATCCTAAAGACAAAAACAGATCAAAATTAGCTCCAATTGGGTTCAAGTTTGGGTTCACTTACCACAATGAGCAGCGAGCAGCCCGCCGTTGGGCTCAGGTGAATGCCCGCAATGGCCTTTGACGCGGTGTCGCTCAGCCCGCCCATGACAATAAGGCCGCGATGAACCATAAAATATTCACGTATTTGCTCTATCACCTGCTCGCTGTTCAGTTGCTGCACGTGCGCAAATTTACAGGGTATATCGAACAGCGAATCGATCACAAAAAACTCCTCCATGGTGCCTATCCAATCGCGTGAGCCCACAAACCGCGCGGGCTTGTCGCCAATCCTCACCAGCAAACGCTGAATCTCCGCAATAGAGGGCACATTCACAATGGCTGCGCGTCCATTGCGCCTGTTTATGAGCCAAGAGATGGCAGTTTGGAGCGTTCGATAGCCGCAACCCCAGCCCGCGTCCGAGTGGCCGTCGCAGCCGTAATGAAAGTACTTGAAGCGTCCATGCGTGTATAAGCACTCACCTGTGCTGCCAGCTGGTGCTGGCAGAGCAAGGTGCACATCTTCCAATAATTCGTATTTATATGTTTTCTTCACAATTTCAACTTTCGACTCTGATTCACAGGTTACTGTTGTCATGGTTGTTTACACGCTCGACACAGTGTATTACGCCCTATATATAACTGTATTTATTTATAGTTGCGATATTTACCTTTTGCTACGTTGCAACAATTAATTTGAGAAATTTAGAAATCATATGTTTATAGCCCCGATAACGATATACACTACGCTGCAATAGCTGACAAGTGCAATTGTCCGACCATCGATAGACAGCAGTAATCTAGTTTCAAAGTGCATCAGATATATCGTTCACATGTAAGTATCGATATCAATTTGTGAGCACACCAGTTATTGGCGCCCGTTTTGAATTGATTGAAAAGAAACAGTGTTTTATACATCTTCAAAAACCTTATCAGCTACGCATTTATTTAGATTTACAAATATATTTCTAGCTATATAAATGTCAAAAATTATGCGCCATCCCACATATATAAAATAATACAAAACGAATGGCCTCGTTGTGTCACGCTTAGCGTTTTCCCCCATTTAGAATAAATCCATTTCGTCACAATTCACGTCGAGTATATCGTCGTCGTAGCTGATCAATTGCTTAAGGCTGGCTGCTGCTGTAGCAGCTGTTGAAGTCGATGGCAGATCAGCATTGTCGACCACATTTATGTTGATTTCGTGAGTCTTATACTCCGGGCTGCTTTGCTCCTGGCCCACAGGCGAGGGCGGAGGATTCGATACTGAAAGGAGAGGAACAGAGTTCAAATGGAGGCTCTTCGATATGCGATAAGCGACATGCGTTCTTACGATTGCCTGGCTGTATTTGGGCCAGTTCCTTGCGGCTATTTAATGAAGGCATTTCGGTGCTATTTTGGCTTAAACATTTCTTCAGCTCCTCCACTTTGCGATCGCGTATCAGCGAGGCCACCTGCTTGCGGGACTTGTTATCGTTCTGGCGATCCTCGTTGAAGATCGATTTCTTTTGCGCTGGCGTTATGAGGTCGTGGTGCTTGAGCAGGAACAGGAACACGCCGCCAGGCGTGCGACGACGCCTGCCGTTCTGCAAAGAGAGAAAGTAAACTTCAGTTCAGAGTTCCACAAAGCGTAATCTCAGCCTCTACAGACATTGATCATCATGCCGCCATCGGCCTCGATGCGTTGCGTCTCCTTGTACAGCTCCAGGGGCAGATCCAGGCCAAGAATCTGAACGACGCGAACTGCAAAGGAAATTGGCAGTCAGAAATGATCTTTAGGTCTTTGGCAACTCACCCAAAAGTTCGTCCTTCTCCTCGTACAGTTTGCTGGCTATTTCGTTGGCCACTTCCTCGGCCTCCCGCCCCGTCACGTCCTGCAGGTCGAGTATGTGTCGCGGTTCGCTTGAGTTGTCCGACGAGCCGCTCGTGGAGGAGTTGCCGCGTCGTCCTCTCGATTTAGATCCCAGCCGATTTTTGATCGGACGCCGCTGATCCCTTAGCTGGCTCTCCGAGCAGGCAGAGCGTCCTCGTTTGAACGCTGGCTGCGAGCTGCTAGCCTCGTCCGAGGAGTTGGACAGACGGCGCTTCAGCGCATGCTCTCCATTCAGACGATATCGCAAAGAGAAATCGTAGTTCTCCACATTGCGATCCGTGCTGCTCTTGTGGTTAACATCGCATCCCCGCATATTCTCGCTCAGCGCCTCCTCCTGCAGCGCCGCTGTCCAGATGTTGTATTTCTTGAAGCGCACGCGGTTTGGCTCCCCAGTCGAGGCGGCGGCGGCGGAGGAGCATTCTGGATCTGGGGCAGCGGATACACGGATCATAACGGTTCTTTTGATGCGCTTCTTGCGCTTTTTGCTAGATCCGAGATTCTCGGTGCGCAACTTTTTGATGCAGCCCTCCTCGGAGGATTCGCCGCTGGTGCTCTGTTCGCTGTTCGTTTGGGACTCGTCGTCCAAGGCGCTCTGCAGCTGATGGCCGGCAAGCGAATTTGTGGCATTGCCGCCATCGGCAACTCCCTTTGCAGCTGTTGCAACGTTCGAAACCGGCGCCGGTCGCTGTAACGGCGTGTAGATCTCCTCCTCGCCGCTCGCCGACAACTGGCAGGGCATCGAACATGTTTTAACTATCTACTTTTTGTACATTTTATGTACTTGCTTACCTCGCCATCCTCTAAATCGACGTCTTCATTTGACTGCATCTCCATCATCTCGCACGAAAAAATTAATTCTAGACGGCGACAGTGTTGAGAAACGGCGAAACGAAACAAAGAGCCGTTTCCATCGGTTAAAGAGCATGCTATCGCTATTTAACGGGTGCTTACCAGTATTTTAAATAGTAATATTTAGGTATAAAATAAAAGATATCAACAAAATACTGCATATTTAACTATTTTGTTCGCGAAAAACCACTTTAAATTGAAAATGCCTCAACAAATCATTTTAAGTGTGGCAACACTGTTCGAAATGCAATTCAAATGCGAAGGCATTTTTAGAATTAATATTAAATTGTTCTAATTAATTTATTATGCTCTTTTTTATTATTTATGTGTAAGGAATTTGGCAATGTAATAATTTTATATGTTGCAATATTATTAGACAGACTTTCAAACAGCTGATTTTTCAAGTGAGAACGACGCAGATGAAAATTCAAAACTCTGGCAGCTCTGTGTGGCATGCAGCAAGAAGAAGAAGACACGTGCATTCCTTTACAAAATTTTGAACGTGCTTGTCGGACGTAAAACTAAAAATTTACGTCTTATTATGGTGCGTCCAAACAATCAACTGCCGGATAATCTTCCGCAGTTGCAGAACCTGATCAAGCGTGATCCGGAATCCTACAGCGATGAGTTCCACACGCAATACGAACATTTCTTGAGTTTACTCGAAATCTTCAAATTGAATCCGGGCGAGGAAAACAAATCGCTGGATGAGATCGTGATGTTTATTGCACAGGTGGCACAATGCTATCCACAGGTGTGCCAGCAGTTTCCCAAACACCTGACGGATCTGCTAAGGACCAGCGCCACTGTCCTCGATCCTCAGATGAGGAACTCCTTCGTCAAAGCACTGATTCTGCTGCGCAATAAAAATCTGGTGCCAGCTCTGGACATACTGGAACTATTTTTCCAGCTGCTGCGCTGCCAGGACAAGAACTTGCGCACCTTCCTGCAGACGCACATTGTAACGGACATTAAGAACATGAACGCGAAGCACAAGGACATGAAACTCAATTCGGTAAACATTAGGCACTTTTAGTGAAATTATTATGGGATTATTAAGTATTTTGTATTTTAGAGCCTGCAAAACTTTATGTATGGGATGCTGAAGGACGCCAATCCGAAGGCTGCCAAAATGTCCGCTGACATCATGATCGAGCTGTACAAGAAAAACATCTGGAACGACGCCAAGACGGTGAACGTGATTGCCAGCGTGGGCTGCTTCTCCAATATCACAAAGGTCTCTGTACTGCACTCAAATAGTCTCTAATTTTGGGCTAAAGTGAATCTTTTGCCTTGCAGGTGCTGGTCACGTCTCTCAAGTTCTTCCTTGGCCACGACGACGAGGATGAAGCTGGCAGCGATTCGGACAGCGAGCAGGAGGTGGATCTGAAGGGCGCACTGATGGCGAATCGTGTGAACAAGAAGACGAAGAAGCGCCAAAAGCAGCTGCAGCAGATCAAGAAGCAAGCGGTCAAGGCGCAGAAGAAGAAGAAAAACGCGCCCGCCTTCAACTTCTCGGGCATTCACCTGATCCACAATCCCCAGGGCATGGCCGAGGGCCTGTTCAAACAGCTGCAGTCGAGCAACGAGCGCTTCGAGGTCAAGCTAATGCACCTGGACGTTATCTCCAGATTGATAGGCATCCATGATCTGTTCCTCTTCGGCTTTTATCCATATATCACACGGTTCCTGCAGCCGCACCAGCGGCAGGTGACGCGAGTCCTGCAGTTCGCTGCGCAGGCCTCCCACGAGCTGGTTCCGGGCGACATAATCGAGCCCATCCTGAAGACGATTGCGAACAATTTCATCACCGAGCGCAATTCGAGCGATGTGATGGCCATTGGCCTGAATGCGACGCGTGAGATCTGCATGCGCTGTCCCCTGGCCATGGGCGAGGACTTGCTGCAGGATCTGGCCATGTACAAGACGTACAAGGAGAAGTCCGTGATGATGGCCGCGCGCTCCCTGATCACGCTTTATCGGGAGCAGCTGCCCGCCATGCTGCACAAGAAGGATCGAGGCAGGCAGACGGAGGCGCAGGCGGAGCGCAAGGTGAGGGCCTATGGCGAAAAGGATGTCAAGGACACTGTGGTGGGTGCCGAAGCGCTGCTCAAGGACTCCAAGACCATTGACATTGGCAGTGACGACGACGATACGGACTCCAATGATGGCGAGTGGGTGACTGTGACGCACAGCGATACCGAGGATCGATGTGATGAGCAAGCAAGCGAGGACGAGGAGGATGAAGACGAGGATGAGGAGGATGAAGATGAAGAAGAGGATGACGATGATGAAGAGGAAGATGAGGAGGAGGCAGATGAGTCCGATGAGGGCGTCGCTAGCGACTGCGAAGATTCCACGCCCAAGGCGAAAAAAGAGAAGGCGAAGACCTCAAAGGCAGAGATGAAACTGCTGGACCAAAAGGAAGCGGCGCAGGAGCTGGCCTTGACGCGCATCTTCACCGACGAGGACTTCAAGCGCATCAACGCGGCCAACCTGAAGAAGACGGTGACAAGTGCGCGCAAGCGTCCACTGGAGCAGGATCGCGCCGAGTTCGTGAAGCTGAACAGCATTGAGATGATCTACAAGAAGCGCAAGCACGATAAGGAGTCGCGTCTGGAGACGGTGCAGGCTGGACGGCAGGATCGCGAGCGCTTCGGCTGGAAGGATGGGCGTGTCAACGAGAACTGCTCGAAGACGAACAAGGAGAAGCGCAAAACGAAAAACTTCGGCATGCTGCGGCACAAGGCGCGCTCCAAGGTGAAGAAGAGCTTCAGGGACAAGCAGCTGGCCATGCGGAAGCATCTGCTGCACCAGAAGAAGATGAAGTAGAAGCCGGACGGGACGGCAGCTGATATCGAGGAACGGGACAAAGACGGGGCAAGCAGCGAGTCAAGCGAAGGCAGCTGCAGCAGAATCAGAGCTGTGCCTGCGAATCATTTGAAACTTCGAGAGCTCCTTTTGTATTGACACTGCAATAAAGTTTATTTCAATTTGTATTTTAGTTTATGAGTTATTCTTGGGGTTGGCTTCACGTTGGTCTCTATCTGCGTCGCTTCTCCGACTTCTTCACGCGCTTGGGTCCCTTGACGAAGCACCAATCGACTTGAATCGTTTGGCCCATTATGTCAGCGCCGTGGAGCGCCTCCTTGGCTGCGAGCGCTTGCTTGTGCGTCTCGTACTCGACCAGGGCATAGCCTTTGGAGAAGCCCGTTCGCCGATCCAGATTGAGGTGTATGTTTTTGATCTCTCCGTAGTCGCAGAATTTCTCCTGGATTTCGTCCTCCTGCGCCTCCTCGTGTATGGAGGTCACAAACAATATCCAGCCCTCGACGGAACGCTGCGGCCCTGGTTCCAGTTCATCGTCGTCCTCGTTGCGCACCCTCTCATAGCTGTGAATGGCTTCGCGTGTGTTGCTGTCGCTGCCAAAGCCGCGTCCCTTCCTATGTTTAGCTTTCTCCTTCAAGCGCACAATGCCCTCTGTTTGTGTGGGTGTGTGTGGATGAGGGGGTGTAACAGTAAAACATGAGTAGCCGGCTTGGCAAAATGTTGGGGAAGAATAAGCGGGGAATTCACGTTCGCTACTTACGGTCGCCATCCTCGTCCACTTCAAACTCTTCGGCATTGTCAATATCCAGCACATCAGCCATTTTACTTTTATTTATTGTATAACTTACTGAAATATATTTATTTAAACTTTTCTAAGCAGTTTTCTCCGCGTGTGTTGTAGTTGTGTTTCTTTTTTCAGCGTTCTATGGCAAAACTTTAATGAACTATAAAATACCATGAAGTGAACTGAACTAGTTACTTGGCGTTCATTAGTATCTAAGTTGGTATTTTTAAATGTAATTGGTATTCGAGATATGTTTTCTATTTAACTACTATTTTAACTACATTATTTTAAGTTTAAATTCTATACATTTATTCGAATTTAAAGCTCTATAATTTGGGTAAAATGCCAATATTCATTTTATGTGCATTGCCACAATTTTGGTATTTTTTGGCCAAGTGAAAACTGGTCACTTGGTTTTAGTGCATTAGTGCGAATTTTGTTTTCGTCTTTAACAAGTTAAAGGCGAACGCACAGGGGGTCTTCAGTAGAAATCAACTACCGGGTGAGTGAGGAGATAAGCGGCGATTAATTAATAAGTGTATACTATATACGCCAAGAAGGGTGTGTGACATTAACAGCTGCTATCGCTACCAATTAGTGTGGTGTAGATGCGTTAACATAATCAAATAATTGTGTTATTCTAGATCTTACGATATTTGCTGCCAGCTGAAACCATGAATCAAGAATTGAATGGTTCGGAGAATCAAAACCGCTCAGGCGATGAGAAACTGGATAAATGTATTCAGGATTGGCTTGACTGGGATCGCAACCCAAAAACATTCAAAGAAATCCAAACACTAAGGGACAACAATGACTGGGAAACGTATGTAGAACATAAATAGAATTTAAATAATTTATAATGGATTTATATTCTCTATTAAACACAGCCTCAAATTGCGTCTGTGTAAACGCATTTCATTCGGCACCGCCGGACTGCGAGCTGAAATGCGAGCGGGCTTCGATTCGATGAACGATTTGGTCGTCATCCAGTAAGTTTCCACTGAATCGAAATTCGAACTCGAATTGGAATTGGAATTCGAATTCCAGCTAACTGATGCTTCGACTCTTTGCAGAACTGCCCAGGGCCTTTGCCAGTACTTAAAGGAGCTGCACGCTGAGCAGTCCTGGAAGGAGCGTGGCATTGTGTTCGGCTACGACGCCAGGCACAACAGCAAGCGCTTCGCCGAGCTCTCGGCGCTGGTTTTCATTGCCAACGGATTTCGCGTTTATCTCTACAAGTGCTTTGTGGCCACGCCCATTGTGCCCTTCAGCATAAAGAAGCTGAACTGCTTGGCGGGCGTGCAGGTGACGGCCTCTCACAATCGCAAGGAAGACAATGGCTACAAGGTAAACAGTGGAAGCATCGAGAACCTCGAGTCTAGAATCAACTAAAGCAACGCCCAAATCGAGTGTAAGGGAGAGGGAGGGCAGCTGTCTCTGCTCTGCTGCTCTCCCTCACTCTCACTCTCACTGCAATGTGTGGGATGGAAAGAGATGGCAGCTTTAACACCTATAGACAATCGCTATCTCGGCTCTGCTCTGCTCCTCTCTTTCTCTCTCTCTCTCTCGGAGAGCATTCCATATCAAACTTTGATCTCATCAGTATCTCAACTCCTCCAGGTCTATTGGGACAATGGAGCTCAAATCATTTCGCCGCATGATGCGCGCATTCAAGAGGAAATCCTGAAGAACTTGAAGCCGCAGAAGAACTATTGGTCCATCGATGAGGAGACTTTGTGGTCCAAGCCAGAGCTGCGCGATCCCTATGACCTGGTCGTGCCAGCCTACTTTGAGGCGCTGAAGGAGCAAATTCCCGCATCACTGATCCAGGCCAATGATGAATGTCCTCTGAATTTTGTGTACACGGCCATGCATGGAGTGGGCTATCGGTATATCCAGGAGGCCATCAGGCAGGTGAACATGAAGGATCTCATAGCTGTGGAGAGGCAAGTCGAGCCCGATCCGGAGTTCCCCACAACGCCCATGCCCAATCCAGAGGAGGGCAAGGAGTCCCTCAATCTGGCCATTGAAACAGCCAAAGAGAAGAAGTGCGAGATCATTTTGGCCAATGATCCGGATGCAGATCGTCTGGCTGTTGCCGAGATCGGCGAGGACAACAAGTACAAGCTCTTCAGTGGCAACGAGCTGGGCGCCCTGTTGGGCTGGTGGGTGCTGGAGATGCAGCGGATACGGGATGCAGATGCGGACATGGCCGATTGCGTGATGATCGCGAGCACCGTGAGCTCGAAGATCTTGAAGTCGATGGCGGCCATTGAGGGCTTCACATTCCACGAGACGCTGACGGGCTTCAAGTGGATGGCCAACAAGGCCATCGAGGAGGAGTCGGCTGGCAAGAGAGTGCTCTTCGCCTTCGAGGAGGCCATTGGCTTCATGATCTCCACTGTGGTGCCGGACAAGGATGGCGTCAGTGCCGCCGCCCATGTGGCCACCATGGCGCGCTACCTGCGCTGCGAGCAGAGCCTGACGCTGCAGCAGAAGCTGAAGGAGATCTACGAGACCTACGGCTATCATACCAGCATCTGCTCCTACGTCATCTGCGCCAACCAGGAGCTCATCAAGCAGATCTTCAATCGCCTGCGCACCTTCGACAACGGCCAGGCGAACACCTATCCAAAGAGCATTCTCAACGGCGAGTTCGAGGTGGAGCATGTGAGGGACTTGGCCACGGGCTACGACAGCAGCACAGCTGATCGGAAGGCCACGCTGCCAGTGAGCCAGATGATAACCTTTACCTTCAGGAACGGCGTCGTCGTCACCCTGCGCACCAGCGGCACCGAGCCCAAGATGAAGTACTACGCCGAGATGTGCGGCAAGCCCGAAGATAAGAACTGGGCCCAGCTCGCGGCGACACTCGAGCGCATGGTCGAGGCGATCGTGGACGAGTTCTACGAGCCAGAGAAGCACAACCTGCAGCGCAAGGCAGCCGACTGAACGAGAACATATATAGATCATAACGAATTTAAAGCACACAATCATTCATGATTATATACTATGTACTGTTATCTGCCCAGTTGGACGCGACTTGAACCAAATACGCACACCTATCTATGTTATATATTTAGTCTTAGCTGATATTTATACTACCTATAATGACACATATATATATCGATGTTTACACCTAAGCATATAGTCGAAGGAATGTATTTAGCGGCACCATATTCACACTCCCAACTGATTCGATACCCAAATAAACAATTCCTAATCAAAATCAATCAAAGCTAAACCTTGATATTTGAGCTAAAGCAAATCAGGTTTCTCTCTATGCCCTCCTATGGGTATCAGGCTGTTGTCACCCAGTATGATATATCTTAAAGCTGACTTCTCCTCTCTCTCTCGCTCTCCATCTATGCAGATGCAGATAGGGTATTTAGACTTCGTAGTGCTTGAGATTTCGGCATTTTATGCTTGATTTTTTCCAGCTTATCAACAAAGTTGAGTGGAATCATTAAAAACTTGAGTTGCGCTGGTTCAAAATCAAGTTCTTAAGAGTATACAGTATAAATGTATATATTATATATATGTATGTATATAGATATAATCAGTTTAAAGTAGATAGAAACAGCTCGCTCATTCGAAGTAAATTTTTCGCAATTTATTTATACAGCATTTGATTGTTTATAAAAGATCTATAAATATTTATATGTATATATATATATGTATATATGTGGCTCGCACATACATATACATATATATATGTTTATATTCTGTTTAAAAATCGAGTTAAAAAGCATTTAGCTAGAAAGTCAAATGATAAGTCGAGGCAAAAACAAGGCAAAGTATGCTAGCTTATATAAAATGGGCATATATGTATGTAATATATATATATATATATATGCATATATATAGGGCTTGTAAAACTTATCATTCTATATATAGTACATATATATATATATATGTATAAGGTGTTATCAGTTTTCATTATTAGCGCTTACATATATAGATTGTGCTTTTAGTGGGTTGCTATGCACAGCTTAACTGGAGATAGCTCTCTGTCTATATATATGTATATGTATTGGCGATATCGGTATATAAAATGCTTTCTTAGCAGTCTCTTGCTTAAGTTTATGTATTTGTCACGCGTTACATTCGAGTTAAAGTGCGGCTGTATCCTCTTCAGATATGTTCAAGTTTTAGTTCATTTCTCATTCTATATATTTAATATATATATATATATATATATATATATATATATATATATATATATATATATATATATATATATATATCTTATATCTTAGCTGAATCACGCCTGGTGTACCTATTTTAGACATACTCCAGGCGCAAGTCCTATATCTTTTGTAGACCCACAACCAACATATAGGTATAGCTTTTTTAGGGACTATGATTTACTTATATTCATATATATATATATAGTGTGTATATATATTTTCTAAAAATTAGAAAAATCATTTAAAAATCTTGTAGCTGCATTATTCGATTGTTTTCCTTTCATATTTGGAATACTTATGTTTAATACTTTGGGAACTTGTTGAAGTCGTTTCAATGGGACGTTCGATATGTGTGCGTTGAGCTTAGGATATTTTTCACTGGGCTATCAAAAGTTGCGGATCTAAATGTACTCTCATTATAATTAGGATACACAAAATATAAAAATAATATTTAAATATAAAAAGATATAAGCTAAATTGAATTGATTTAAGTTTCAAGTATTGGAGCAAAGACACAGATCTGAAGGCTAGAGAGGAGTAGGAGAACTTAGGAGCGAATGTATGAGGTCTATCTCGGAACTGTTGCTGATAAGGCTACTCAAGTCCTTAAGAAAGGGTTCGTTATGAACAGCAGACGACTACAGATCGGAAGTCTGAGAAAGCGCATAGTAAGAAAAGCTTTAAAACGGCGATCAAATTGATCAAAGATAAAGTCTTAAGCACAGTTAGATATAGGCAGCATGTTCAGCTACAGGATAGAGTTAAATAAACGATAAAACTGAGAGAAAAAGCTGCTTAAATGTCGTTCACATAATACATATAATAGAAGCTCAGATTGAAAGTCATTTGAGCAGCTTTAGCGTAAAGGAAAGTTGGAGGTATTAAACTTAATCTTAATCTTAGTTTGTTGATATAAAATCTATAAGTTTTAGCAGCAGCTAGTCCAGTATTATTATATATATATCTGCATAGAGATATAGGGAGTATCAGACGAACACATGCAAATACGATGATTGGGTTTGATTGCTGTGCGTGGGCGTTATCAGAGGAGGAGTCCTTTGTTGATGATGTTGATGCTGATGGTGGTGTGGATGCGGATGCGGATGCTGCTGGTGTCATACGGATGTCTCCGAGTTGAGTTTCAATACAAACTTATTGCTCTTGGGATCGACTACCTCCTCGGCCAGATTGAAGTGGGGCAGCTTGTGCACGGTGACCATCAGGGAGACATCGTTCTGTATCAACTGGAATGTGCATTCGTTGCTAATGGGCCGCGAGACGATGTCGTCGCAAATCAGTGACCACGACTGCACCCAGCGACGCTCCTTCTCGCTCTGCATGACTGGCGACTCGGTCAGATAGGGCTCCAGGAAGGCGCGCGGCGACAGATCATGCTTCAGGCAGTGCGCCAGGTGCTTCAGTATGCTCTCGAAGGTGTGCCTCGGCTGCTGCCGCGTGACGCGCAAATATTTCTGCAGGGCGCGAGCCATCGAGGGAAACACCGCCTGCGCGGCCTCCTGGGGATCGAGTGGCAGAGCGGGAGCTGGTTCGTTGTGTATCCGCTTGATGTGCGTGAACGCCTCCTCGGCGGCTGTGATGAGGCGTGCGCGACGCTTCTTGACCCTGCGCTCGTACTCGTGCTCCTCGTAGAAGCGTTCGTTGTGCGAGGAGTCGCGACGCCTGGCGTTTGCCGCCAGCACAGCTCGACTCTGGCTCTGCTGCTGGGAGTTGCTCACGCCATCGACTTCGTAGTACTTGAAGCTATTCGAGATTTTGTTGCGCTGCGACTTTGATATGGATATGGGTATGCGCTCCAGATACGGATTGAAGATGGGAAAGTCCACGTAGTAGTGCTGCAGCACCCACACGGCGGCGCGTTGAATGCTCAGCTGGCCAAGCATGTAGGAGCGCGAGACGCCGTCTGGGGAACGTATGATCTTAACGTAATAGCAGGGCTGCTGGTGCCGCAGCTCCAGCAGCACAACGGCCACGTAGTGTATGAAGAGCAGCGTGTCCACGAAGTTGGTCGCGTAGCCAACGAGAGACTTGTAGTTGACGGCATCGTTGGTCTCCACCACGATCTTGGCGCCATTTGTGACCTGCACGATGTAGAAGAGCCAGTAGGCGAAGGTGCAAATAGTGACCAGGAGCAGCACGATTGCGCGATAGAGAAAGATCCGCGGCATGCTGGCCGTGGTGCGACGCATGAACAGAGCCCACAATCCGATTGCCAGCAGCAGCAGGCGAGCAGCGAGCGAGACGAGCTGTCCCTTGCACTGCTCACTGCAGGCTAGCAGCGGCGTGCGCACGGTTTGCGTCAGCTCCGGATGATCGAAGGCCGACGGAAAGAAGCCAATGTACGGCATGACGACCATGGCGACGGGTGAGAAGAACGAAGCGCTCCCAAGCAGGAAGTAGAATGTTGACTCCACGTAGCGGCGGCAAGCGAAGCCAAATCCCTTGTCGTTCTCCCTGTGCCACATATTGTTGATGTCCTCCATGGAAATGCTCTGCTCCGATGTGTTGCCCGTGACGGCCGTTGTGTTCTCGCCCCAGTTCTCATCCTGCGGCAGTATTTGCACCTCAATCACCTCCTGGCCATCGCGTGAATCGTCACCTGGCAAAGGGAATAGGTCTAAGCTTCTCAGTTCTATATATATAGCTGTATTTACTCACCTGTCATATTAACACTTGTTTGATAGGGCGCCATGTCGTTGCGTCCTTTGCCCGATTTCGATGAGTGGGTGCTGCGATGCGAGTGTCTCGAACGATCTCTGTGATATCCGTTGTTAACGGCGCCTCCGCCACCACCACCACCACCACCACCACCTCCTCCTCCCCCACTATTGTTGTTGTGATTGCGAGAGCGTCGCGAGCGTCCACTGTGTTCCGATTTCACGGATTCGTTTTCCATTGCAAACAAACAACAAAAATCGCAATTGTTGGCCTCCGTGCGTGGGCGTCAACACCTGAAACTCGCTTTGTAGCCTAATTAACTGACCGCGCTGGCTATTTCACTGTCTAACTGTAATTACAGCAGGTTTTTCCCATATGCATATACATGTATGTGTTTTTCTTTGTGTGTGTGTGTGTCTGCAGCACATTCATAGGTATTTGTTGCAAGCGGTGCGCTGGGTGGAGTCGACGCCGTTTCCACTCTTGCACATAGCTTTGTAGTCAATTTTCGAACTAACAAAGGAGTATATGAACACTTTTTAACGTTTGCATATTGCTTTCATTGATATTTTTCACTATTTAACACACATTTTCACTGCTTTTTATTTCACTAAGGCTTTGCATTCAACCCCGACCAGCAAGAATGGCAGCCAGTGTCACCACACCAGATGAAAATAAGAAAACTATGCACCCATACACACGCTGCACTATTTTGGCATTTTTCAGCACTACTCGCCAATTGCCCTGCTCTTGTTAGCCTTTATAATATGTCATTGAAACGCACGCCCAACCACGCCGTCGATAGCTCAGTTGGTAGAGCGATGGACTGTAGCGAAATTTTTTTTAGACATCCACAGGTCGCTGGTTCGACTCCCGCACGAAGCATTTTACTTTTTCATATTTATTTTTTTAATTATAAAAAGTATGTTCTTAATTCAAAATAATTTAGAGGCTAGCACGCAATTATATTGCTTAGCAGCTGTCTTGCATGCTGATTGATTGGATTCATGCGAATGGCGCTCTGAATAAGCTTTAGCGAATGCGCCTTATCCACGCGCTCCAGAGCTTGACTGGCGTATATGCTTGTCTCAGCTTGCTCACTTGCCTTGTTGCTATTAAATATGTATGTAAGGGCGAAAGTTAAATATACAATCTCATATATATATATATATGAAGAGGTGAACCCACCAATCGCCCAGGTAGCTGGGTCTTAGCTTCAGCGCAATTAATGCCATATTAGCTAAGGCCTTCTCATAAGTCGCATCGTTGGGGAAATAGTCCAGGAGAAACTTGACAAAGATTTTGCGCAGCGCCGCATTTTGCGGAAACATGCGCACGCGTTGCTGAAGATAGTTGAGAGCCTGACGAGCACCCTCCTGGGGAAGAGAGAGACATCAACATACATAACTGAATCAAAATATTATGAAGTAACTACATTGATTAAACAGTAATGCGCTGTTAGGTAGGACAGATCTGCGGCCAACTTCTCATTGAAGCTGTAATTCTGCAGCTCTGGCATAATGAGCCTGACCAGCTCGTTGTCCCGATGCAGCACGCCCAGAGCGTAAGCTGCGAATAAGGCTTGAATAGGCGCATCCTTGAGGAGTATGCTAAGCGGATAGAAATAGAAAGGGATTAGAGCTTTGACAGGCGTACACATATGTTAAACAACCTTCTAGCCTACCATTGATATAACAACGTTTTGGTGTCCGTTTCGCCTTGAGAGGCGTATACGAGGGAAGCCATGGCTACCAATACGGTGGCTGCCTGTTCATCATTCTCTGTCACGCCGCTGGCCAACAGGTTGGAATATGTGGCATACGATTCTTGGGACTGTCCGCAGCGATAGTAGGCCAGAGCCAAGCCAGTGATGGGCTTGAAGGTGGCATGTGCGACACTGTCAAAGGCGCTGACTGCCTGCTCCGGCTGGCCGAGCTTTAGGTAGAGATACCCCAGATTCGTGTATAGATGATCTCGGTCCTTGCCGGGCTCCGCTTGCTTGCAGGCGCGCGTAAACGAATTTATTGCCTGCTTGTAGAGCTTCTGGCGTGCGTAGAGAAAGCCCTGAAACGTGAGCGACGCAACGCTGGCCTCCGACTCCTCATTCTGCACATACCTGGAAGGTAAAGAGGCCATTAAAATATAACACAAACACATCGGAGAGAGAGAGAGAGCAAACCAGTTGATGGCATCCAGGGCATATACGTCCGCGTACATGTGCTCTATGGCGTGCTTGTTGTGCGGCTTGTCGCGCAGCGCCGGGTCGGAGAGCACGTGGCACACCCAATGGGCATAGCCGATGGCTGCTTCTGGATGGTATTCGAACTGCTGGCAATGCCGGAACAGATCGAAAGCCTCCTCCTGATCGCCAATCGATTCGGCTACCAGAGCCTGACCAATCCAAGCATTCGGGTAAATCGGACTCGACTGCTGAGCACGCTTGAAGGCCTCGTTGGCTAGGCGTATGTCGCCCAGCTTGATGTACAGCACGCCCAGATTTGTCCAGGCCGTATAGGACTTTCGGTCCGCCACAATGGCTTGGATTAGACAATGCTGGGCCACCGGCAAGTCCTCGTTGGCTGCATGCATGTTGATCACGCCCAGCAGATTCCAATTGTGCCAGCGATTGCTCTGCGCCTTGATGGCCATCTTACACACCTTGGCAGCCGTCTCCAGATGACTCTTTGCATCCTCTGGCATGTAGACGGCGCTATAGTAGCTGCACAAAGCCAACTCATACCACAGGAACGTATTCTGCTTCAGCTTTAGGGCGCACAGGTAAAATCTCTGCGCCAGCTGCAGCAGATCCTTGCGCGAGAGATACGCAATTTCCTCCTCGCGCTTGGCCAAGCTGCCCGCCACATCCAAATTGGCCAAGGACTGAGGCAGCTGAGCTGTCTGCACCAAAACGCTGGCAGTGAGTCGCCACAGCCAGACCATGCCCTGAGCCTTGCTTTGCAAGAAGGCGCTGAATGGATGTGGGAAAGAAAATTGATCAATCTGCAATCTATAAGGAGTCCATAGATGCCCTTTACAACCTCTGCAGATGTCCTAAAGCCAGCTGGAAATTATCCTTGGCACGCCCATACAGATTCTGATTCTTTAGATTGTGCGCAAGACCCATATGCGCCTCGGCAGCGCCCTTCAAGGCGGGCAAATAATCTGGATGCAGTTTGAGCAGCTCATCGAAGTCGGCAATCGCCTCTGGATACATGCGAATGGTCTGTAAGACACAGATATATCAATATAGGTATACTAAGTGAGCTTAGTTCAATTACCGTTTTAATCAGAGCTATTTGCAGTTGAGCGTAACAGCTGCCGGGCGACAGCTCGAGTATTTTCTGAAAGACACGAATCGCTGAGTTGTAAGATCCTCGGGCTGCATACGCATCGCCCAGGGATTCCCAATAGACCATGCACTTGAAATCGTGCTTGATGGAAAGGCGGAAGCATTGAATGGCCTGAAAAGAGTATAGTATAAGAATCGGTGCATGATAAACACATTCAGCTTGCCTGAATCAGTATTCAGCTGACATAAAACTATATTCAGCTGATAAAAAACTATATTCAGCGGATATAGACAATGTATGCTTACATTATCCAACTTTTTTACTTGCAGAAAGTGCAAGCCCAGTTTGTATTGCAAGCGGATGGCAGCATCGCTACTCAGATGGCGCAGGGTATTCAGCAGCAGAGCCTCGTTCAGGTCCTCTTCGCCCAACTGCTGATAGATCGAGCTTAAGGCATCCACAGCATCTTCCGCCAAAGCATTCAGACTGACGCACTTCTCGAAACACTTGCGCGCCCGTGAAATATCGTCATTCGCTTGGTACAAGCGCCCCAAGTGCTCGAAGCATTCAGCAATGTGAGGCTGTAGTCGTGTAGCCTTCAACATGCAATTCAGCGCCTCGGCAAAGTTGTGCAATTTCATATTCAGCTTGCCACGCAGCAAGAGCGCTTCAAAGGATTCATTGCTGCCTATAGCTACAAGAGCTTCCACAGGTGACCTATAAAAAGGAATATATATTTACGCCCTGTGAGTACTATATGACTAGGCTTACAGTAGGAATTCAGCGTGTGTAACGGCATCCAATGGCAAGGACTTTAACTGCTCCACTTCATCCAGCTTGTAATAGCAGCTGAAGAGTATAATACAAATAAGATATAGAGTCTATGTCCCTTAAAGAGATTCTACACACCGTGCTAAAGCCTTTAAATTAAGTTCATCCTTTGCTGCATTATTCTTAAGTAGTCTAGCCGCCTCCTCCAGTTGTTTCACATCCTTTTCGTAGGACAGACACTGAGCATACTCCTCATGCTGCTCGCCCAGCTCCTGCCACAGTAACAGCGCCAGTTTATGAGCTCCCAGCTTCATGTGAATCCTTGCCAGAACCTGTTGCGTCGTCCTATAGCTCGGATGATATTCCAGGGCTTGCAAAGCCAACGTCCGCGCTGCAATGAACTGCTCCTTCGCATACAAATCCAAAGCCTGGACGAGCACTGCCAAATTTGACTTGGGATTGAGTTGCAGCAGCTGTTCGGCATACTCTTGAATGGAGCGGCGCAGTTCGCCTTGCCAGGCCACACTGTCCGCCTTCCCATGGTTCTCGCAATGCGTCTTACAGATCCATTCATAGCCGTAGGCATCGCGTGGGTGGGATTCGATCATGTTGCAAGCGTTGCGTATGCAGCCAGCAAAGTCCTGCTGCTTGTAGAGAAACTTCAGATAGCGCTTGTAGACCATGTTCTGCAGATCGGCATCGCCCACAGCCAAAAGTGTATCCATGCTCTTCTTGTACTATCAAGGAAAGGCTTATGATAAAGCTATTCCTATTAGAGAAAGTACCACTTACTAGTTCCGTTTCTGTGGCTGGCACCTCCATGTCGCTGGAATACCATATTCTGCCCAGATACTCCAGAATCTTATTGATTTGGCTGTCATTCACATTTCGCGCCTTTTTCTTGAACACCTCCAGGCAGGAGCTGGTCAAGGCAGCGTCTGTCGCCAAGGCATAGAGCTTCTCATAGTAGTCCAAGCATTTCTCCCTACAGTATCAATATTTATAGGCACATTTGCTAATCCGTGGCTTGATCCCACTTACGGCAATAGCTCCACGAGCTGTTCATAAATTTGTGGCAGCTCCTCTGCGGGCGCACAATTTGCCAGTCCTTGCAGCGCAACTGTGGCGGGTCCTTCGGTATACTCGATGGACTTGCGCAAAAATTTGGCCGCCTCTGCTTTGTCAACGTTCTGATAGGCGGCGCCGAGCAACAGGTAGCCCATGTGGTTCTTGGGATCACCCTTAAGTAGACGCTGCAACGAATGTCAGAGTCAGCAAAAATAACCGTAAATTCACTGTCTGCACTTGTATTCACTTGGCATTTGTGTATGGCGTCTCCATATTTGGCAAGCTTGATTGTTTCCCGTATGTCCTTGATAAACGCTTTAGATTCCTTGCCACTCATTTTGTATATGTAATAGAAATTAAATTTATAATCTTAGCTTATTTATATTGAAATTGTTATCACCAGTGTGACCCCACAAAAATATTTTTCAACAAGTCGAAAACACATCCCACTATCAAATTGCAAATACCCTGATAGCACATCGAATTAAAGTAGAAACTGCATAAGTTAAAAAATTAACTAATCAGTGGTAATTAAATAATTTTCAATAAATATGCGGTTGTTGATTATATACAAAATATGTTCTCAAAGTATTTAAAAATGTGTTAAACATCTAATGAACCTGTTGTAGGCTGATTGTAGGAGGTTTTGCGTGTTAGGGCAACACTGGGCATTTATTTATCAACCGGCAGGAGTTCAGTGCCGAAAAGGAAGTAATATTCTTTGATTTAAACAGAACACACCTGCGACATATTTTATGAGAATTGGAAATTGAAGTTTATGCCAACTTTGAATAAATTAAACAAGAAATATTTCGATTAAGTGTTGTAAATGTCGGTAGAACTTGTTGCGGCGTGAGCACTTAAATTGTTGCGATAGAGCAACACTGAAAGTTGTTTGTCATAGAAGGCTGTAAAAATGCGAAAGTATCAGCAATTGGCGCTATTGCTAATATCCTGCTTTAGTGTGGGCATCCTTATGATGTACAAGAGCGAGAACAATCGCTTGAAATACGTGTTAAAGTACGTCAACTTCTTTGGACGCAACGATGCAGCCGTGCTGCGTCGCATACAGAACAGCACGAGTGCCGAGGACGAGGAACTCCAAGCCAAATGGGCGTTCACCAAGCCGCTGCCCGTTTGGCAGCTGATTGGGGACTCGTTTTATGCCTACTCGGCATACTGGTAGAGTATACAGTCTTTGTTGTATAGTATTTATATTTATCAAGGATTATTACAGGAAGCAAAAGCAGCTGGTTGTCGGCGGTGAGGCGCACGTCCTTGTTGTTGGCAAAAAGGGAGCCGTCGTGGACTTTCGGTGCAGCTTCGATGTGGGCGGCCGCAGTGTTCAGGGCAAATTCCGCTTCCAACGCGATGCGACGGAGGGCGTGGTCGATGACAAGAGCAGCACCTTCACCAATTACAATTTCTTCTGTCAAGTGAATCGCAACTTCGGGCAGCCAAAGTATGTTTCCTTCAGCGATATGACGTCGCCTATCAAGCGGCAGGTGAAGCTGCATCTGCGGCACTTGAAGCCACCAAAGACAGCTGCCAAGGTGACACCAACACCAGCAGCAGCAGCTGGAGCAACCCTTGCCGAAGTGCCTGCTCGCTTTCCAGCAACGATTTGCGTTGATTTGGTTAGCTTCGATGTGGGCTCGAGATTTGGCCGCAATGTGGACGCCATGCTGCAATTCTTCCTCTTCCATCAGGCGCTTGGCATCCAGCACTTTCTGGTCTACAACTACGACGAGCTGCCGGAGCAAGTGGTGCGCCTCTTGGAGCGCACCAAGATGCATCTCCATGGGCTGCCCTTCAACTTCCCATTCCTGCAGACAAACGGCACAGTCACTCGCATCCGGCAGCTGCTGCAGACGGATTGCTTGCTGCGCAACGTGAACTATGCCAGCTTTACGCTGCTGCTCACTCCAAACGAACTGGTGTATCCCAGTGCGCGCTTTGCGGGCAACTTGGCCAAGCACTCGCTGCAGCAGCAGCTGCGCGCCTACGACAGCGAAACGGTTCGCTTCGAGCTGTCCACCTTCGCCGTCTGCTTTGACGAGCGCAAAAAGCTGCTGATTGACAACGTGCAGTACGATCCGGAACTGAAATCCCATGTGCAACTGTATCGCTTGGAGCTGCCAGCGGCGCAGCTCCTGCTGCCCAAAGCCAAAAGCGAGGCGCTGCCACTGTCCAGTGGCTTTGCGCATCGCTACGTCGAGTGCCAGCAGGTGGGCCCCGATGGCCTGCACGACTGGCGCACTGGCGTGCGGCAGGAGCTGATGGAGCACATCAGCCAGCTGCGCAACGAAGTCGATTTACTCATTTAGATTAGAGTCAGTTAAGCTAGTTAGATTAAGCTAAAAGTATTGATTCGCAATTCGACTGCCATAATGCCAAAAGCTTTAGCTATGACAATTTTTCACTCAAATTTGAATTTTTATGATAGACAATTTGTAATGAAGATCGCTTTGAAGTATCTAAGAGCAACAAGTGCAATCCAATCCTTTAGAGAATTTTTATAATACTCAAAATGGGCTGTAGCTTGTGCTGCATTAGTCATCCAAACTTCAGCAATTATCAATTTTATATTTTAGATTTAAAAGACATGTGAAAGGGTCAAAGTATACCTGGACCAATTAGACATCGATCGATTCCATTTGGATGTGTAAATCAGGCAGCTACTCCAATTGTAAAATACGCAATAAAACATCCAATTGGTCTCGTTCACATTTCATCCGATTAGATATCGGTTCGCTTAATTTTCAATTTAAACTTTGATCTGTTACACAAGCTGATGACAAACGCCGCACTGCACACGTTTCAATTTTATATATTATATATGTAGTATATAATAGACACAAATTGTAAGACATCGATGGGGCAATACAATATTGTTTAAGTTCATTTAGTGTTTTTCTTTTTTGCGAATGTTTGCAGTTGTATTTGGGTGTGGATCGTATTGCATTCGAATGCGCCATATCCAATTATTGTTATTACTATTTATTAGTATTATAATTTTGTTTTTCAGTTTATTTTAGGCGTTGCATCAGCGCAGCATTCCTGAGGCCAGCCTTCTCGATGGTGGAGCTGTCATCGCTTAGCTCGCGTGTAGGGAACGAAGAGACCAAAACGAAGTTGCTATTCGAGTACTGCGGACGCGCACTGCAATGGAGAACAGAGACAGTATTAGTATTATTGTAATACCAAATCAGAAGCGGAATTACTGTTGTATGAAGCGACGTATGTCGGACACAGTGTGCGTCAGATTGAACTGAGCTGCCAGCCTGGAGCCGTCTGCCAGGCGTATCTGGAGCGTTGTCAGAGGAGCCTCGGCATTCAAGTTGATGGCATCGCGTGCAGTTGCCTCATGGTTAGCCACCTCAGCAGGTGATGCGGCAGCAGCAGCAGCGTCCGCTGTTCTATTGGTCACAATATTGGCTACTGGGCTACCAAGCTTCTGGCCCGAGCCCTTGAAGGTTTGTGGCGCTGCCTGACGCTTAAAATCCTCCTGTCTGTGGTCCTCTACATCCACGTTGACCATGCGGCCCATTTCCAGCAGCTCCTGAGGGATTTCACTAGAAGCGAAGTGCCCACAACATATGACATATGACAGCATTTTGGAGTATCAAAGTCCAAAGGCTTACCCCCTCATCACGGTCTCCAGGAACTCCTTGTTCTGTGGATCATCGTAGTGACGCAGTTCGCCGCCGTCGATAGAGAAGCCCTGACTCCATAGCTTAAGCACCACAACTGGCTTGTTTTCTGTCGATTGTGCTGCTCGATTGGTGCCCACTGCTGTGTGGTCGTTGTCTGTCATGCCCAGGCGCATGCCCTGGCCCCAAACGTTGCCGCCGCCCACATTCGCCGAGGCGCTGGTCGATGGTCCGACGCCCACTTCGGCTATGTTTTGCTCCTGTGCGGAGCGCATCATATCGGTCAATTGCTCACGAAAGTTCTTGCGCTTGGCCGGTCCCAGAACCTGCTGTCCCGAGCGATCGGAGCCTCCGGCATAGAAGGCCTGGTGCTCGTCATCGCTAGACGGCTGCTTCGACATGTCGCTGAGCGTAGCAAATCTGAAATAAATATGGAAATAGTATTTGTTCTAGGCTAACCAACTCTATTTGCTTACTTTGGTTTATTAGTGGCGGCCTTTGGCGGAGCAGTTCCAGTCGCAGTAGCAACTGATGGACCTGGGCCGCTTTTTGCTGCTGGGGCCGCAGCGCCGACGCCGGCAGAGGTCGTAGTTGTTACCGGCGCCGAGGTTGGATTATTCGGCTGAGCCACTGCAGCGGGAGTACTTGGTAAATCGGTTTGTGTGCTCCAGTAGTTGCCCAGCGCTTGCTGCATATTCGCGTATAGCAAAAGAACACATCAATTTCGACCTTTCTTTGTTAAATATTCGCACTGCAAAAATTTACCTCAATGTCCCAGTCGCAGCTGGATAGGTAGAAACGGGCAACGTTTTCATCGGTGCCAGTAATTTCAATAAATTGTGCAGTTAGATCGCCGCGAGCGGCCATTTTGTATAATGTTTATACTTAATTTTTTCCGTCTAAAGCAAAATAAATTACAAAATGTCTAGTGAACGATAATGATAGACAAAAATTCAGTGTGACTCTAAAGCTTATTATTGGCAACGGTGTGACCCTATCGCTTTTTGGCGAACATACCAAAAAAATACTGAACAGGGTTAATTTTCATCGATATTATTATGCCAGCTGCTATCGAAAGTATTGCTGTGGCAACGCTGCATGGCGCCTTTTTCGAATAAGTACAAGCACGCAATATTGAAGTTTTTTTTAACATTTACATTTTATTAAATAGCAACTAAATAACAATATAACTAATATAAAGCGGAGTATCCATATAGCATAACATCACCCACCGTTTTTTGCGTATTAAAAGTACAAAAGGGACATGCTTTTATTTAGTTCGATTTTGAGTCCTGAAAATATAAATTGAGGCACACAAATAAATAAAAAACAAACAAATACAATAATTTACAGAATTTATCAGCATTAACTCTGTCTTGTGAATATATCCATAGGCATACATAAAAATACTTAATCATCTAGTTAATTAGTAGAAAGCAAGCCCAACGAGTTAGAAATTAATGCTACTCCGAATAAGTTTCCAAAAATATATTTAACCAGGACATTAAATATATAATAATATTAAATATATAATATATATGTGTATATATATATATATATATATATTAATAACTGTCCACTGGCTGATGAAGGTGCAACAGGATTTTTAAGTCCGCCATTTGATGGGTATAGAAAAGTTCTAACGCAACAGCTTGCCCTAGAATAGTGGGGATATGATTTATGAATTCGAATTGGAATCGGAAAGGGTATTTATAGTTGTTGTGGTCGGTTGTGCATGATGAACATGTAAAATGAGAGACATTAATAGGTGTACGAGCAAGTGAGATTGGCCCAGTTAATATGTACCTTTCTTACCTGCATATAATAGTTGGTCAAAAAGGTGAGGCCAACGCCCAAGCCGAGCGCCAGGACATGCGTGAAGTAGAAGTTGGGCAGAGGTCGACGTTTGCGCAAGAGGAATGAGAGCAGCGAGGCCTTGCGATCCGAATACGGTGGATAGCGAGCACTGCAAAGGAAGATCAAGACATATATATCTATATACCTATATCCATATGAGAGTCATTTGGTTATACTAACGATGCCATCTTCTCGCCCAGCAGCGCCAAGTTCTTGCCCAGACAGGACTTCTTGTGTGTGAACGTATCGAAGCCATATTTGCCATGGTAGCTGCCCATGCCGCTCATGCCGACGCCGCCAAAAGGCAGGGTATCAACTGTGAATGCAAACTGGGTGTGTGAGCATTGAGGAATGTTAAGCGTGTAAGCAGTATACGAGGGTGGTTTAACAAATTTATACAAAATATATTGAGATGAAAGCAGAGAAAGAGGGGTTCTAGAATTTATTCAAGTGATTTTATATAGATAAAAATATGTGAATAATTTTTTTAAATGCGTTTTTTTAGTCCAATAAATTATTTAAATGAATTTATTTATTTTTTTAAAAATAATTTTTATTTTTTTTTAAATTTTTTAAAATAAATAATTATTTTAGCTGGCAATAAATTCTTTGTTAGCCTGCAAATTTCTTAAACCAACCTCGTATTTCGATTAGTGTTAGTTCACATATATAAATATATACGCATATATATTTATAGCTATACTAAGTCTAGTTTTATTTGCACACCAAACACCAGTTGTTAATCAAATATTCGCACTTAGTCAACAAATTACTCAATTTAAAAAAAATATATATAGATAGATATATACATATATAAATAACCAATTCCAATAAGCAAAATTTGTTAATGAACAATACGTAGTAAATATTTTGTGCTGTACTTAGGTCTGTGTGTGTTTGTGGCAGGGTATTTGTGTCTCGGTGTTTATGTGAAACAAATTTTTATCTCAAAAATACAAAAAATAAATCAATTTTGCTGCAAATTTTGGAAAATTTCGAAAACAAATTTCTACAAAGTGCAAAAAAACAAATGGGAAATAAAAGTACAATATTTAGCTATATCTACTATAGATGTGTATAAATATATACCTCCGACATGCATTATAGTTTCGTTGCTGCAGAATCCGCCGCTTGTTGTATTCTTCTTGAACTCTTTGATTAACTTTTGTGAGTTTGAGAAAACGTAGATCACCAAAGGTTTCTCTCTATTCGAAAACAATTAAACATATAGTGCTACAGATATTGGTATAGATAGCCAAAATACTAACAAAATTGATCAGACAAGTATACGGGAAACTAGTGTAAAATATATGAATTTGATGGATTACAAAACGGAATGATAAAAATGTATTTGGATTTATAAAAAATATGAAAATAATCGAGAATCTTGAATATTAAGAAGTATTTTAAAGATATTTTTATGATTTTTATAAATTTTGAAGATATATGAATTGAGCTAAGCTTAGCTGATCTGCCAAATGGCCGTTACATTTGATCAGCTTCGGAGCTAGCAAGAGCGAACACACGAAGTGGTTCCCTTAAAAGTTCGTTCGAGTGAGCGAACTTACAAAGCGCAAACTATCGATTAGTTTCCAGAGTTGCCAGACTATAAGCTTATCTATTTAAAGGCCAACCGCCATTAACGCTTTCAAATGGAGATCAGAGCAATTGACAAACATTTTAATCTTACAAAATTGAAGTCAAGAGAATAATAAAAAAAACTTTTGTGCGTTAAGTTGGGTACTCAACTTATAGAATATATAGTAAAAATAATAAAACAAAAAGTAAAAAAAAAAATATACATATATATATATATATACAAAAAATGACTTTAGTAAAGCAAATAATATATACAATTTATATATACTTAAGGGAAAATATAGGGTACACACAACGCTAAGAAATATATTCGGATATTTCGAAAATTGATGTAGAAACAATTTTTAACACAAAGAACCGTCACCAGATTGTTGGAAGCTATTTACAAAACAGAGCAGGCATTACAGGGGCGACAGAGCGAGGGGCAGCCGTAACCTTAATAAACAGTTGTTGATAGCAGAGATAACGGATCTAGCGCTTAGTTGGAGTTGAGGTAGAGTTAAGTTGGGACTCCTAGCATCGAGGTATACATGTATATCCTTATATACATATATAAATATATATATATGATTAACCGCAGCCAATAAATTGAAATTTCGCAATCGCATCCATGTGGGATCGTGGATCTTGGATCTTACCGGCATAATGCATGATCGTGTCGTTAACGCACATTCCGCCCGATTGTGTGCCTTTGACAAATAGATCGAGCACCTCGTTTTCCGACGTGAATATATACATGACGAGCGGATTTTCTCTAGGAGTTTGTTTTGTTTTTTCAATTGATATGGAAATAATATTATATAAACAAGTCGGAACCAATCAGAATTCGTGTGTGACAAATGCAAAGAACAGATGATAAAATGAAGTTCACATTTAGACAGGGACAGACGGTCTTACCTGGCATTGATGAACTTGATTGCATCGTAGGCATTCTCCACAGTGAAGATGGGCAAGATGGGGCCGAAGATTTCCTCCTCCATAACGGGATCATTGGGCTTAACATCAACTAGAATTGTTGGCTCTATATAGCGCTCGCTGGCGTCGAATTTGCCGCCAACCGCAACGCGTCCGGCCTTCATCAAGCCCAACAGACGTCTGCAATGAAGGGTATTATGAATATATATATGCTCTATATGGAATGCGGGTTATATGTTTACTGGAAATTGTTTTGGTTGATGACGCGACTCAGGTCGGGGCTGCTCTGTATGTTGTCGCCGTACCACTCCTTGAGCACCTCCTTGGCCTCCACAATGAATTTCTGCTCCATCTCCTTGGAGCAGAGTATATAGTCCGGAGCGATGCACGTCTGTCCGCAGTTGATAAGCTTGCCCCACAAAATGCGCTTGACAGCTGTGCGCAGCTCAACCGATTTGTCTATATAGCAGGGACTGCAAGATTGAGTTCGTTAATAATCTTCTATATATATATATTATATATATCCAGCCAACCTCTTGCCACCCAGCTCCAAAGTTGTTGGCGTTAAATGCTTGTTGGCAGCTGCGTGCACGATTTTGCCTACGCGCGTGCTGCCCGTGTAGAAAATGTAGTCGAAGCGTTGATTCAGCAGCTCAGCTGTTTCGCTCGGTCCGCCACAGACGACGGGATAGCAATCCTGCAAAGAGAGATTGAAGAGTTTAAGCAAAATGATCTAGAAAGATCTTAAAAGCTATAAATCTTGACCATCGGATCTTTAGATCAGAGATTGTCTCATCTATAGATACATTATTCATTATTATAACTTAAAGCTTAAACTCCTCTGTCTGCCCGCTCTCACGCACATTATCCAGGTATTTGGGCAGAGTCTCTGCTATGAATTTAGCACAATTTCCCGCTATTTCACTTGGCTTGAGGATCACACAGTTGCCAGCTGCAATGGCAGCTGCCACGGGCACCAGCAGCAGCTGCAGCGGATAGTTCCAGGCGCCAATCACCAGGACAACTCCAAAGGGATCGTTGAAGATCTGCACATCATCCAGCATATTGACAAACGATTTGTCTGGCTGCAAGCAGAGAAACGTTCAGTTTTTGTATATCAATATATATATATTCAAATACTCACCTTCTCCGGCTTGACCCAGTCGTCCAGGTTATAGAGTATGTGTTTGATGTCATTCTTCATGAATTCCGTCTCGACGATCAAACTCTCCTGCTTGGGTCGACGCAGATCCGCCTCCAGGGCGCTGATAATCTCATTCTCATGCTCCTCATAGCAGCGCAGCAAGTTTTCCAATTGTTTGCGTCTAATTTGCGGTAGATTAATTGATAAGACGTTAGTTATGTGAGTAGAGGCTTAACACTGGGTATGCGGGACTAGCAGATACCCTGCTGAAAACTGAACTAATAATAACTATAGAATTGATCTAAAATATGTTTAAATTGGGAGCTCCAATTGGAATTACATTCTATGCTAAGATTAGTATAGCAAGAGTGGGTATGCTCGACTAGTAGGTCGAGTTCCTGACTTCAAATACGTCTTATAGCTGATAAGTATATAATTACAAAAAACTCTTAAGCCTTTTCTTTATAAGATCTATATAAGTTAAACAAAAAATCGACACTTATATTTACAGGGTATATCAATATAGGAACATTTAAACAGCTTTTCATGGTATATGCTGAGGTCAAATCAATTTGAAGCCTCGCCGAGTCGAGTCAGGTTTATTTATAAAAAAATCTAGCTTTTAATTGGCCAAGTTTTATAGCCACATAGTTTACAGGGTATTTAGATTGCTATTTACAGAACTTGTTTGTCTCGGGAACTAATTATATAGCAGTAGCCATAGCTAATAACAACTCGTGCGCTCTTTGATCTATAATATCGTAAAACCTACGACCAATTAAACTTGCATGCGATATTTGCTAAGCGACGGCAACAACAACAATATCGAAAGCAATGACATTAGCAATAGCAACAACAATAGCAATAGCAATAACAAGTACTGCCAATCAATGTGCTCAAGGTCAATGCTCAAACTCAATAATCTTCATATTTCGTTCGTCAATTTATGCAAAGTTATTTCTTTTTTTTTTTTTGCTTTAACAAAATGATTCGACAACTTGTATATGACGCAGCTAGCGACGATATCAGCTGTTGGCTGCTGACCAATATATAATCATATCTGAATACCAGGCTAGAACTGTTGAACTGGTTGGCCTGCTGCTCCACTAGTAGTTGATCTAAAACTTAGAGGCTAGCCACATATGTAAACGAGAGTCAGAGCTCTATAAATTGAGCTAGAGCAACCCATTGAGCTCCGCTTGGCTCTGGCTCTGGCTCTGGCACAACAAAGCCCAACTCACATTCATGAACAGTTGAAAGTGGTTGGCAGCGAGCTAAACACAGCTCGTTCAAGTCATTCACAGAGATCTCTAAAGATGCCAAGAGCTTTCGCAGAATTCTACTTGAGCTGTTTAGAAAGCCATCAAATAGTCCCTGCCCTTCCCTTTCCCCAGATCTTCGCTTCAGCCGAAGCGAGTTTCTCTTATATAATAATAAATCTCTTATAATTAGTATCAGCTTAGATATTACTGACATAATAGATAAGATTTCTAGAAATTTAGAACTTAAATCATCAATTAATTCAAAGAATTCTGAATATATGACATATGATAATATGATATGATATGATATATATGATATGTGGTATATGATGATATGACATGATATAAATATATATGATTATATATGATATATGGTATATGATGATATGATATGATATAAATATATATGAGTTCCCTAAGTGCCTAGCTTGAGTTGCCTTTTAGTACATGGCAAACTAAGCTCAAAGTTTAAGTTTGATTTATGAAAAATGACATTTATAAGCCATAAATCAAACAGATCATATACTTATATATATGTATGTATATGAATATGTAGATTCATATTGTATATATATAAAAGATTAACTGAATGCCTAATCAGGGTCAAGTTCAGTTGCAATTGTATCTGCACTTGTACAACAAGTTCCGAAGTTCCATTCCATTTAAGCAAATAATAGTAAATCTCTCTATATATATAGTATATATATATGTATATATATGATTGCTGTGCATATCAATGGAGCAATTATAAAGCCATGATGTGGCACAAACGCTAAATAACTGGCCAATGCTTTAAAGCAAATTTATATAGACAAATATCTCTCACTCTATATATATATGTATATATATATATATATATATATATATATATATATATATATATACAGATATATTTAAGCTTAGATATTTCTATGCAGAAGTAGCAGAGGCAAGGCAGCAGCAGAAGAAGAAAAAAAAGAGACAGACACAAAGCCAAGCGCAGAATTCTCGGACACGTTTCCTCACCGTTTGTTTGAACAAGAAAAAGATCATGAAATTAAATGGCTATCGACCTTGACGAGGGGGGCCACAGACGTCTATACGAACGTCCGCACTTCCGTTTCACACTTTAAGCTGAAAACTATATGCTATATACTATATACATATACATTTTTGTTTATTAACATATCATATATGTATATAGATAACGTATCTGCAGCTTTTAGGCTCGTCAAGCGAGCTGTTCTAAATTTTTGCTTCAGTGCATGCAAAGTGCTAAAAAGAAAAAAAAAACAACGGCAACAAAAGAGAGTGGATCAAAGATCGTCACCTGTTTAACATTGCGCAGTAATGGTATGTAAATAAAGGTAAAAGCCCTTTCCATATGTACTAAAAATAAGAGCATGCCAAAGCTCACAATGTGGAGTATATATGGATGGAGACATGGACTGAAATGGTATAAATGCATTGCAAATTTCACTCGATGTACCTACTGAAGGTACATGCGTACCTAAGGCTGATGTACTAAATGTGTATATATGCCTACATGTGCTAAACATGGGTATACACTATGTGTACCTATAGCTACTGTACTAAATTTATACATATGCCTATTCGCATGTAGTCTAAAAACAACAAAGAAAAATGTTGGAATCTGTTAATAAGTAATTTTAAAAGCCCAACTTAAAGCTCCTTCTACTCTACCAATCAATCAACTGCCAATCAGTTTAAATTCGATAAAATCCTTGTGCCAACTCCTTTACAACTTCATTTTATCGATAGCCCCAGCCAATTGCTCAACATCGATAGGCACTCCCAATTTCACCACTTCTTTTTAGCACATCTCGATTTTTGGCAAATTGGCGAATTATCGATAATTCACACAAGTTGCTCAACATCAATAAAGTTGCTGTTTAGCACATCTCAATTTTGGCAACAACTTTACGAAATGCTATAGGGTATTACCAAATCGAGCCTTAGACACACTTTTCTAGTTGTCCCAAATATATATAAATAGTTATCTGCAGTTCTTATCAGGAGCAAACGACACAAAGTTCAAGTGAACGAGTTCAAAAGCTCATTTCTTTGTACTGTGAACTAAAGATACTGCCCATAGCGTGTGTGTGTGTGTGTGTGTGAGTGTGCTTCGCTTGTTAATCTCAACTGCACACACACACACATACACACGCACGCACATAGCTGTGTATGTGGTAATCATTATTATTGTGTTATTTCTGCTTCTTCTTCTTTTTGTGTTTGTTAAAGACGCCGCCATAAGCAGCTGCAACACAGTTGTTGTTGTTGTAGTTGTTGTAGCTTACATTACATGAGCAGCCATAAGAGACAAGAGCTGATGACCTGCTTAGCTACAAGTACTAGCTAAAAACCGTTGCTCTGGGCTTTGATTACAGTTACTTACCTAAAGCTGACGTTCCTTGTCTTGCCGCTGGCGAAGGCGAGACGAGCGCGCTGCAATATCTGCTCGTTGTCCATCGTCGTAGTGTTGTTGTTGTTGTTGCGGTGGTTTTTCACATTCGCAGTGATCAGGTCGTGCAACACACAAACACACACAGACAGGCACGCACGTACACAGGCACAAATATGCACGTATATAGGAAGATAACGAAAAACGAAATTGAAAACCAAAAAATGAACGAAAAAATCAAATAAAATCAAATCGAAAAGAAGGCTTAATGTATGTTACGTGCGCAAATGTACGTTAATAATTGTTGTTGTTGTTGTTGTTGGTGTTGGAGTTATTGTTATTATTATTGCTCTCCTTGTTTTCGTTTCGAGTGGTCGCATTAAATTGCATGCGGCATCTACTACATTAAGTAACTTTTGTTTATTTGCAACTCGGCAACACTCACATCATCGAAATTTGCCATTATATCAGCCTGTGCAGGAGCGTTAACGGTTGGGGTAGCGGGCGCGGCGATGTTTTCGCTTTCTGTTGTTTCTGCTTCTGCGGAATAAAAGAAGAAACACACACACACACGCACGCCAGAATTAGAAAAAAACTTTGTTTACACTCGGCTCGACTGCTGGAGCTGTCTGCCACATTCACTTTTACATATTTATATTACTTTTTACTCTGTTGCCGTGGAAGGAGCCGCAAACGCAGCAGCTGTGGCAATGGGGCGTTAAAACAAGCAATTAATTGACAAAAAAAACTCTATATATGTATGTACACACACACACATACACAGAGAGATAACGTACAGACCGGGGGAAAAAAGCACAACCGACGACGTTCGCGACGACGAGAAGATTGAAATTGAAACGGCGAGCAGTTGACTAAGCGACAGCCGCTGTGCGAGCTGAGAGCAGCGGGCTGCTTTTAATTATTCAGTATTCAGTTCTTAAACCCGTTTCGAAAAACACCAAACACCGCATGCCAAACTAGCTTAACACTAAATGTTAACAAAACACGAAGCGGAGTGAACGCCGAACAGCTGTTCGAAATGAATGCACGCAAGCGATGGTATCGCATGCGATTATTGCGTGCCAAAATGCGATAATTGCCACTGGCTGGCTGGTTATCGATAAACAAATTTCAAATGTATTGCATAGAAAAGCTGTTACTTTTGCTGCACTCGAATCGGTGATACAGAATCTGAACAACTTTTACCTCAGCTAGACAAGTGTAGCAGCTCGAATGCCGTTTGCAACTGAAACCAATACACAATCGCCGCTCGCTGTATACTTAGCTTATCAGTTTTCTATATATGTGCTATAAATGCCGATAAACCTGCGCCTAATCTTTCCTGCAATCAGCTGAAATTCTATATTCGTACGAACAAATGTTTTAAAGCGATTAGCCGCTTGGCTTCTGAACACTTGTTAGAACAGCCGTCCATCCGTGGCGTCCAGCTGTACTATCCAAAAACAAATAATCGAATATGTGTCCACTAATGATGATGCGGGACTTTGGATTGGCTCTTAGATTGGACAGTCAGCATGATGCGACATAAACAGCTGCATTAGCATTGACATTTACTTACCGATATTAATGATTGTCGTGCCATCGTCTGCAGTTAACATATAATTTATTAGACATTTTCTAAAAATTTTGGCTCAAAGACTTACCAATTCTAGAGCTGTTCACCTGAATCTCAGGAACTACTTCCTTTGGTCTGTTTTGATTGGAATCCATGTTGTCTTTATATTTGTTTGAACTTTATTTAAATATATCTATATTTTTGTATTTTATCTATATATAAATTATATATTTTTTTAAATTTATAATTTTATATATAATATTATTAATATATATCTATCAGTTTGCCTATCCAATCAAATTTGTATCTTGAAGTTTTAGCTCTTAGTCTAGCTAAACTCTCTAACGGAACATTGGCACATGTTTTTAATTATCTCTGCATTATTAATTGAATAATTGTCTCTTGCGATTGCCATTTTCCCCTCTTTTGCGCAGAGAACAATTAACACATTTATTTAATGGGCCAAAAGCGCCTAGAAAACTTGGCCAAATGCACTTGACCTTATATGGGCTAAGTTAACACCCCGTCGTAAACCGTTTCATGGTCACAGCCCATTTTAAGGTATGCCTATTGCATCAGATACAGGTGTGCATATGTCCATATGAGCGAGGGTGGTTCGAAAAGTATCTTACATTTTTGTTGTATCTATAAATTGGATGTTTTTCAATACTATTTTTAGACAGTTTGAAATCGTAATAAAGTCAAGAATTTGTGTGTATATATATGCGAGGGTTGCTTAAAAAGTTTTCCGAATTAAAATTTTTTTTTTTTTTATATTATATATATTTTTCATTATCTGTATTTTATTTTTTAATTTTTTTATATTTATTTATTTGTTATATATGCATAAACGAGGGCTGTTTGAGTGAATTGCAATCTAGCAATATATATTTAATTTACTTAGTTAAATAATTACAAGTTTTCTCTTATACACTTTCAGGCTTGACAAGTTTTCAGACTGCCCTCGCATATTTTAATCTGAGCAGTTTACTTATTATGTTTCAATAATACCCTTTTCATAGTCCTCCCATCCTATCCTGGCACTTTTCTATGCTCTCGTAACTTCTCTAGCCACCCTCGCCTCTATTTTACATATTTTACATATGCATGATTATTCATTACACGTCGCTTTTCCACTCATTCCCAGCGCGACATTGTGGGTCGTCGACACTGGCTCACGACTCAACTCAACTCGATTCGATTCGATTCGCTACGATTCAATAATACTTAATTACCAGTTGGCAGCTCAGGCAAATGCTGTTTTCGCTTTCATCGTATTCGGCTAGTTATCATCTGGCTATATCATTACACATATGAGTACATTCAGTTAACATTCATATTTAATTGAAACGAATTTGCCTCAAATGCGGCTCAAGTTGAGCTATTAAGCTGCAAGCGGACTTAGAACGATCGCAGCTCTGAGGCGAGGCAGGCGCGAGATCGGTCAGGGGCTCAAGGCCAGTGGACATTAGAGAAGATATTAAGTTTTAATATACATATTTTTCATATTTTTATATATATATTTAAATCAGCTTAAGTTTATGGCAGTTGAAGTCTGACATATCAGACGTGTTTAGCATTCCAATGAAAATGGTCGTAGCGTAGAATGGGCAAATGCAGCAGGCAGAGGAGATCTATCAGTATATATCTCAGATATATATATTCTGAGATCAACAGCACGAGCCTCCAAATGCAGGAGTATAAGAGCTATGGAGCACTATTAGCTGAAAAGTGCATCAGTATAAGAGTGTGAGTACAAGAGAAGGTGAAGTAATATAAGAGTTTAGGAATGGAAGAGAAATAGAACCGTATAAGATTAAACAAGTATAAGAGTTGTTATACTAGATAGAACAAGATGATGTGTACAAGAATAGTAGAGGATTACAAAACAAAACAGACTTGAATAGTATACGAATACAACAGTATAAGCATAGAAGGGTATAGATGTATAAGAATACAACGGTATAAGGGTAGAAGAGTATAGATGTATAAGAATAGAAGAGTTTAAGACGGTATAGTTCTATGCCGTATAGGAATATTGCTTTGTAAGTTTAATGGCTAAAGGGGAATACAAATTGCCAGTATAAAAGTACAAGAGTATAAGACCGAGTATAAGAGTAAACGAAATCTGAGAAGAGACAAGAATAGAAGAATAGAAGAAATGTACAATATAAGACCAGAACAGTCGAAGAGTATAAGACTGCAGGAGTACAAGACCATTCGCACAGTGCAACAGTCTCAGCGTATAAGAGTATGCAAGTGCCTAAGCCCTCCTTAAACGGTACAGCACGCACAAGCTTAAAGCACTAAACTTATAAATAATCGATAAGTTTAGCCATTGCTATGCAATCGACTTAAATCGATACTCAACTGCAGTTATTAGAGCATCTCTTTCTTTATAAGACTTAGTGGAAGTCTTATAGGTATGACACCTTTATTACATTATATTATTATAGCATATACATATATATTATTATAGCATATATATATTATTATAGCATCTCTAAAAGGCAGCCACACGCAGCTAAAACACTAATTAATTTTTTTTTATATATGAATTTTATTATTTTATAAGAGTCTGAAATCATTTTTTAACAAATTTTTAAATTTTAATTTAATTTAAATAATTTTGTTTTTGATTTTTAAATATTTTTTCAAACCAAAAACTTTGTTTTCTCTCTCATCAAATTTGTTTTTAGCATTTCACCCAATTATCAACTCAATTATCAATCTCCCACTGTAATCTAGGCACTCGAGTGGCTTCGATTGTTTTTATTTGCGTATATTTATTATTGTTTAGTTTATAAACCTTTTATGGGAAACACTTATCGCGTCGCATCGGTTCGCGTCCCGTCGCACCGGCTAATGTAGCCAATCGCCAATTGCGTACTGAGCTCGGGCGCTGCGAGCTCCAAGCGCGTGGCCTGCGCCGTTCAGTAGTTCGCGCTGTCCGCTGGACTACGAGTTTTGCTTTAATTACACGCTAAAGTCGCCTCCAGTTCTTCGATTTCGTATGCACAACCTGTCGTCCGGCACTGACGAAATTTCCAATTTCGAATCTTTTGGCTAATTCGAGCTGAAATTGAAATTGAAGCCGAAACTCGAAAACTGTAGACTGTAGATAAGCGATACGATATATGTAGGCGATACACAGACGATATATAGGCTATCTATATTGAGTTACATTATTTGTATAGCTTCAATCGTTGCAGCGCACCAAACACGTCTGAGCCTTCAACTCAGCCGGAGAGGCGTCGCTGCCGCTTTGAATTAGGCTTGCCTCTTGCCTCTTGGTCACATTCCAATCAGTTTTCTCTATTGCCAGCCGGGGTATATGGATTTTCTGCTAAGGTTTGCAACTCCAATCCATTCATTTGCATTCATTCCTCTACCCATCCATCCATCAAGCTGTCAGTCTTCTCAACTATCTCTCTATTCATTCCTTGCTCCAGCTATTCGCCTATCTGCATGTCTTTACCTGTGCCCATGCTCTATTGCTTCATACCTCCTACTCCTCCTCCAACTGCTCCTCATTGAACTCGAATACTACAAAAGCTAGGGACTGCAAATTTTATACATATATTCACGTATAGCCCATGCTGCATATGTCTCTTATTTTCATAGAATATCTTAATCCATATCCATTATAACGCTAAATATTGTTTTTCACATCTGCATAACTCGAGAACTATAAAATCTAGAGCTATCAAATTTTATATATAGCTTCTCTTAAGGAATACTTTTATTTCATTTTATGCCTTTTTGTATATCCTACCTCAACGGCAAAAAAAACTAATATACCCTTTTCTCTTTTGTGAATGGGTATAGAAATTAACTTAAAATCATTTTACATGGCATATCTTAAAGATTGGGTATATTTGACATATTAATCACTGCTTTGCCTCAATGCTAGGGTATCTCTTAGTCAGTCTCCGTTTAAGCTTTCACTTTTACTTGTTTATTTGTTTGCGCACTCTCGATTGGCCAAACAACATTGTTTCGCATCGTTATTTCACTTCCATTTACTATAATTGGCTAACCAGCTGAATTTTGAAATAACAAACTTGATTTAAAGGGAAGTCTATCTAAAATAGTTATATAGAGATATATACTTATATACACATATATACAACATATATAATATATTCTTCAAACAAGCCAAACTCCTGCCTCATGCACTTCTGTTGCTTTTTCAACAATGAATTCATAAAATATAACTCAAGATATTCATGCAGCTGAGATACCCTATAAAAATTTATAGTTAAATCTAAATTATTTTTATGGGAAATACGAAAACTTGAAAGTTTCATTTATGGCAATTCATGAGCTACTCCCAGCTAGCTTTCAAGCCCTTTACAGGGCATCTACTGGTGTGTATAGACCCGCCCTTCAGCACAGGTTGCTGCTAATTGAGCTTTGCTCCTCCTCCTCCTCCTCCTTCAACCGGCAGAAAACGCTTCAAAGATCGAACTTTGTTTACTTTTGAGCCACAGCTGAGACGAGGTGAGCTGAGCTGAGCGGGGGCAACTGGTTATTGAAAAACATTTATATTTATTTATTTTTCTTTCTTTTCGTTTTTTAGTTTTGTTATTTCTGCTTTTGGCTAGCAGCATCGCATCAGCCCTGACCATGAAAAACTCGACGATCAGACGATCGAGACGCTTGAAGTAGTTTATCTACATCAAATTACACTATAACTACTTTAGTGTATCTGTCAAGTGTAGACTGGACTTTGTTTATGGCTCTCAATTGGCAAATATATGTATGTGTACATACATATAAATAGATATATATATATATAATTATACTACATACATATATGTATATATGTTTATTTTAGTCATTTCACATGCGTTAATTTGGCCTAAAAGTCACGCGATGCCAACTGTCTTACTGCTAGAGAAGACAGAAAACACGCAAATAAATAAACAAAAATGATATATATAGACGATCATCAGATGCTCTGACAAGCAGTGATGCCAGTGTCGGGAAAATGCGGGAAAACAGGCTGAAAATCTAACGAAAAAAGGACAGAAAACAGGACTACAGATTTCGTTTATTAATTCCGTTAGAATTCTGTTAGATCTATAACCGATAAACTGGGTAAATATGAACACGATTCGCATTCAGAGCAAAACGGACAGATTTCCGGATTGGGATTGTTTGATATTTGTTCCGGACGAAGCGCTTCAAAAAAGCACAGATCTGCTATAGGGCTTTATGCCCTATAAAAATATTTAAAAAATAAATATTTATAATGTTTTAGATTGAATTTTCTACATGCAATCTCAAGTTTCCAGCACAACTCGAGTATTCTAGAAGCAAAGCATAACATAAAACATATATAATCAAGCCATATGTCTTATACTTCAACTCCATCTATCATTTTACAATCTTACACTTTTATAAAAATAATAATAATATCTAAACATCTTGCACGATCTAGAAATATTTAAGTCTTGAGCTGCAAAATTTTATAGATTTTTTGTAGCATACGCTGAGGCGCAACATAAAATAGTTTTATCTATTTTAATATTATTAAGTTAATATATTAATTATTAAAATAAACATATAGAAAGTAATTTTTAATATTAAAAAAAAAACACAGTTTACATTTTTTTTATTATTTTTATTAGTGTATAATTTATTATTTAAATATGTTATAAAATTTGTTTATCGTATAAAATATACTCTTATTCTTGTTCCACATCTATATATAAATATATATATACATATACATATATATATATATATATAATATATATATACATATACATATATATATCTATGTATATATAGAAAATTACAATTGTAGTATTTTTTTTGTTTGTTTGTTTTTTGTTGCATTTCACACATTATTACACAATTACAATTTTTTAACTGCAACTCGTTATTTTGTTTTTTTTTTATAATTTGATGTACTTATGATGTATAGATGTATGTATGTATGTATGTATGCATATATGGTAATATGTATATATGTATGTTATGTAATACTCCTTTTGTGTATCTAATACATCATGCTGCTATGTAGAACCGATGAATATATATATATACTATATATACATATATATACTATATATGTATGTACATATATATGTGTGTTTAGCAGGAAATCATAACGAGAGAGGAGAATTTTCTTTGATTTTGGTTTTTTTTTCCATTTGGTAAATTTCATACTATATATATATATATATACATATATGTATATATATATATATATACGTAGAGTATTCGTAATTCGTTATGCTTGTAGTTTTTAGAGTTTATATATATACATATACATATATATATATATATATGATGTACATATGTTGTATGCAAGTGATGTAGCAAGCTTTTGCAAACAGTTCGACTATTTAAATACACTATAATATATATATATATATATATATATATATATATATATATATATATATATATATATATATATATATATATATATAGCTAGATGTAACTCTATATGTAGCATTCATTATGACTACGTTTTTTATGCGAAACCAGTAGCTGGCCTATATTATACGTATATATACATATATAATATATATATTTACGATTTTTTTTTCAAATTTTTTATGTATTTTTTTTAAGTTTTCCTTAATTTTTTGTTAAATCATGCTTAAAAATTAAATTTGTACTCGTTTTGTACTCAATTGCTCCATAATTATTACAATATGTATAGATGTAAAGATGTATAGATGTATGTATGGATGTATGCATAGATGATGTGTGTGTGTGTGTGTGTGTGTGTAATGTTGTAGTCATGCATTGAAGTCGTGATGTATACATTATGTATATATATGTATTGATGTTTTGCATGATGTACATATATAGTAACGTATAGGTGTGTGTTATGTTCTAGTCATCCATTGTTGTCGTGATGTATTGATGTTTTTAATGATGTACATATATATATATGAATGTATGTGTGTGTGATGATGTAGTCATGTATACATGATGTATATATATATATATTTATATATATGCATAGATGTTTTGTGTGTAATGTTGTAGTCATGCATTGATGTCGTGATGTATAAATGATGTATTGATGTTTGACATGATGTACATATATATGAATGTATAGCGAATGTGTGTATGATGGTGGGTGTCTGTATTAATGTACAGATGATGTATGTCCGTATGTATGCATGATGAAGTATGTCCGTATGTATGATGATGAAGTATGTATGTCGATGTATGTGTTGATGAAGTGATGTTTGTCATGCATAGATGTATGTATATATACCTCTATGCAATGATGTATGCGAATGTCTGCATGCTTGTGTGTGTCTATATGTACAGATGTACGAATTGATGTATGTGTATTTAGTGATGTCTGAACAAACCAAATAGAAAGGGAAATATGATCTTTCTTCTATTTTCAATGTAGTTGGGGGTTTATCTTCTTTGCTCGAGTCCGAATCCATCGTTATATACATAATACACATATATAAAAAATTTATTCAAAATTGTATTTTGATATAAGAATTCCAAATTGATGTTTTTTTTGTTGTTGTTTATAAATAGGTTAGATCTGCGCATCTAGAGCTATTGGATCTGGCCTTAAGTTCAGTTTTAGGCTTACAACTAAATGCTATATATATATATATATCGATCTGTATGTATGTGAGTGTGTGTATATAGTATATAGTATACTGTATACTGTATGACAAAAATCTGTGAATACCTGATGTAAGTTTTTTGGATTCGTTCTTTCATTTTGCTTGTTAGTTCGTTATATGAGCATATATGGGAGTTATCGGTTCTATATATATAGTATATGTATATATATATATATGCATTGAAAATATTTTTGGTATGTAAATGTTTGTTAATTAACTATTTTTAAATGTGTGTGTGTCGCTTGATGCTACGTTGATTCTCTCTCTTAGATAACTTCTTTGTTTTGATTCTTAAGCCTTTGGCAAATTGTTCAGTATTCAGTTTTACTTGATTAATCGTATTTAGTTATATAAATGTGTGTGTTTAAATGCTTTTTATTTTGAATTATGGCATTCGGTAGTACGTGGCGAAACTTCTCTTCCAAAAGTTTCTCTTTTTTTTTTTTTTTGTCTCTTTTTTACACAATTTCAAAACTGTGGCTTTTAGAAAACATCGCTCATTTGAAATGATTTTAGTATTTGCTTAAGTTTTATTTTCATTTTCATATTCTCTAAGTAAATCTCACACGTGTGGAAATTTGTTCTTTTCCTTTAGTAAAATATGGCATTTCTCATATGTATTATATATGATATATATATATGTGTGAGTCAATGTTTCAAAACACAATTAAAACTAGAACTGAACGGCGCTTTAAGGTAGTGTGTGTGTGTGTGTGTGTGTGTGGGTGTAAAATATATATATATTTTTATGGCATTTTTCAAAAAAATATGGAATCGTTTACATACTTGATGTTTGCTTTAAGACTAAGTACATCAACTTTTCACTAAGCGCGATACATATATATTGTATATATATATTCTTATATTCTGTATTTTATTATTTTAGTATTTTATATATATTTTAAGTTTTTACTTCTTTCATCTTTTGTTTTTTCGTCAGTTTTGCGCATTTTATGCGAGTTGCTTTAAATGTGGAAGGAGTTTTTATTTTGTTTTTAATATTTAAGCACAAAAAACTCGATAAAGTTAAAAGAAAAATAAAACACAGAAATACATAAATCGAGGCAAAGATAATGGATAACTAAGATAGACGTAGATATATTCCCTATATATGTATGTTTGTATATATCTGAGAAAACATAGTCTAATGCAATGGCAATCAGTTTAATACTCTTTCCATAATTCGGCTACTATATATGTAATATGTAATATGTATTTGTATTTGTATTTGCATTTGTATTTGTTTTGTGTAGTTTAGTGTAATCCCATAATCAATGAATTCGTTAATTAATTCATTATTTTCTTGTCGTATTTCTTCTTATACGTCTTTCTTGCGAGGAACATGTCACCTAAAATATGTATTCAATACGCGCATATTGCTCTGTTTCAAACTCTTCGTCCTACCCACTTTTTCTACGTCCTGGCTAGATTTTAGATACTTTCTTTTTGTTTTTTAGATATTTAGTTTTAAGTTTCGGCTACTAAATGCTAATGAACACATTCAAGTCAAAAATTATACTAATAATAATAATGACAATAATAATAATGACAATGGTAATTATAATGAGCATAATTATAATGTAAAACACATATTTATATATATAGTTAGTGATTTGTATGTAGGTGTGTGTGTCATTGTGTGTGTTTGTGTCAGTTAAACTCGGTTTAAGCTAAGCCCATATTTTATTATGCATTTTTTGTTTTTGTTATGAAACTTTGATGGCTTTAATGATTTTCAAAATTGTTTTTTTTTTATTGAATTATTTTTGCAAATTTCAAAGAATATTCAGAATTTTTGAAATTTAAGGTATTTTTAAAAAATATTATTTTGGAATTTTTTAAAATATTTTAAGATATTTTTTAAATATTATTTTGGAATTTTTGAAATTTTTGTAGATATTTTTAAAATATTATTTTGAAATTTTTTGAAATTTTTAAATTTATTTTTTTTTATATTATTTTATGCATATTTTTAAATGAATTTTATGCATTTTTTTTATCAATTTATGAATTTCTAACGAATTTTTTTAAATATATATTTTTTTATAAAATATATTTCTTTAGAATCTGTTGAATTTTAAATGTTTTATGTTTATATTTAATATATATATTCATGAATTTTGGAACATTTTTTAATCCATTTCTGTTGAAACATTTATGAATTTTTCAAAGAATTTTTTAATATTTTTAGACAATTTTTATGTATTTTTTTTAAGAACATATTAAAGATTTAAAAATGATTTTTTATGAATTATTTATTAATTTTAAAATGAATTATTTGATGAGCTCTTGATGTATGACCGTATGTATATTTTGTTGACGCTGAGTTTCTATATACATATATATATATATATATATATATATATATATATATATATATATATACATATATGAACATATCGTATATATATATATATACATATATTTAGTAGTATATATCGTATGTTAAACTATGTTTTAATTTACGTTACGTTTATCAAATGTCATTGCAATTATATTTGTTTGTTGTTTGTTGTTTTAGTTTTAGTTTTAGTTTTTGTTTGTTTTTTGGCCTCACCTTAAAAGGTGTTTCAATTGGCTTTACAATTGCCGTTTTTTGTTTTTAATCAGTCTTCGTTTAAGAGTTCAACCAAAAAAAGTCAGCGGGTTTACAATTATATCGTCTCTATATATACATATATATATATATATATATATATATATATATATATATATATATATATATATATATATATATCGTTATCGTTATCGATTTATTTTATACCTTTTACAAAAGTTTCTTCTTCTCTTGTTTTCATACTCTTTCTCACTTTTACTCAGTCTCAATTATAAGAAAATTATTTGTAACCTAAACAAATATCTGTTAAACACGGCACATATATATGATATATATTCCGGGACACAATTAAAATCAAATCAAACAGAACTAAACAAAAAGCTGGTTAAAAAAGAAACAACTAATTATTGAGTAACTCGTCAGGGAAACAAAACAAAAAAACAACTCTGCCTCTATATAGAGAGAGAAATCAACAAAATACAACTTCGATCATATCTCTCCCTTTCTCTCTCTCTCTCTTCCTTCCTTTCTCTATGTCTCTTTTGCTTTTAAGTGTTTCAGCAACTCGGTCTAACTAACAGTTAATTGTGGTTTAGTCCATCTACAACTTATTTGTGTTCTTGACTTGTGTATAGAGAGCTAATCTCAAAACTCTAATCCCTAATCTCCATATGTCTGATCTGGCTCACATGCCTTCCACATATCTCTTCCTCGCTCTCTTTTGTTCTGTTTAAATGCGACGTTATTCCTCTCTCTTCTCTTTTTTCTTTGCCAAGAGTCACAGAGATTCTCTTACGCTTCCCACTCTCTTACTTGATTCTCTTCTCTGTTTCCTTTCTCACTCTCCCTCTCTCTCTTCATGCTCTTCCTCTCTTTGATCTAGTTTCTCGCTAGCCTAAAAAAATTCTACTTAATGCGCTTTCTCTCTCATTCTAATTTCATTTGTTGGTATTTTGCTTTAGTTAAGTTTTCGTTTTTTGTTTTCTCTTTATCTGGTATATTCGCTAAATATATATGTATTTTATTTATATATTGTAAATTACCAAATTCTTTTTTTTATTCTTTTTTTAATAACTCTTAAGCTTTATCGAGGTAATCGTTGTAGCACTTAAGCTAAAAAAATTTTTACTAATTTTAATGCCGTTTCTTTTGTTTTAATATTTTTTTTGTTTTTTTTTTTCTTTCTTTTTGGATTTGTAAATGGTCTAAAAAAACAAAAAAAAAACTAACGTCGTCAGTGTCGTTAAAGTCAAGTTCTTTGTTAGTACTTTTTATAGTTTATCGCTTGAATAGTTCGCTTTTGTTTTTTGTTTTGTTTCTGATAAACTAGGTTTTAGAATACGTGCACAAACCGCTTGTAAGGGTTAGACCCTTCCTTGGAGTCTGGCGATAGCTCGATGAGAAAGACGATGCGTCCATCCGGCATTAAAGCCACATCGCAGGTGCGATCCTTTTCATCCAATGTGGGTGGCATTAGCGGATTGATAGAAGGACGTACCTCAATCTAGACGAAAAAGAGAGACATATTAGTTATAGATACAGCAAAAGAGAGAGAGAGAGAGAGAGAGAGAGTCAGTTCACTTACATCCCACATAAAGTCTAGATTTTGATTGAAGACGAGTATGCGTTGATTCTTGGAATCGGCGACTATAATGCGACCCTCGTCATCGCAACAAAGACCCGAAGGACGATTGAACTCATGAAAGCCAGAGCCCTCATGTCCCTTCACAGACAAAATCTAAAGACAGAGAGAGAGAGAAACATTTATATAGTCCATATATATAGCTAAGGTTAAGTTAGTCTAGTTCTTACATCATTAATATCCGGATCGATTAGATAAAGACAGTGATTATCGAAGTCGGATACGATTATGTTGCCAGTGGGCGTGTAGCAAACGCCTCGGGGAGATGCTATGCCCTTCGTCTGTCCGTGATTATCGAAGACGATCTGGCGTATGAATCGTCCCTCCGAATCGAATTGCTGTATGCGATGATTCCTGGAGTCGGTGACTACGATTTGGCGTCTCGAGTTCACAGCCACATCCCAGGGATATTGGAACTGTCCGTACTCCTTGCCATAGCTGCCAAATTTGAGTAGGAACACGCCGCTGGCCGTGAAGATCTGCACACGATGGTTATCCTTGTCGACGACGATGATGCGGTTGTCCACATCGACGCAGATGCCGGCTGGCAAATCGAATTCACCGTTGCCCACACCTTTGCGTCCAAACTTGAACTTGAGCGAGCCGTCCGGATTGAAGACCTGAACACGATTGTTGCGCCTGTCCGAGACGAGAACGTGGCCCATCTTGTCCACGCACAGGCCCCACGGACGACTCACTTGCCCGTCCTCATGGCCCTCGGTGGCAAAGGAGAGCGAGAGGGCATTCGAGTTGCGCACTTTGACTAGATCCATGCAGCCCGGTATGGCCTGGGTGGTGCGCGGTGCACTGAAGTGCAGACCCGGCGAGCTGCGCAATCCATTCAGTTCCCAGTCCAGAGCAGCGCTCGACATGCCACAGGAGCTGCCCACTCTGGTGGGCTGCATAATGGGCGACGGTATGCGGAAGCTGTTGTCCCGGAGCAGAGGACGCCGCACTGTAGTGGAGGCCACGTTCAAGGCGCTGCTGCTGGCCAAGTTACTCAGGCCAAAGGACATGTCGATATTGGCAGCAGTTGGAGCTGGAGTTGGTGCTGCATTCGCTACGATTCCATTGCTGCTCGAGACGATGGGCATGTTCTTGTCGTCCACCAGGATGACGCCACCCTGGGTGCGTATGTCCTGCAGCAGACTGTAGTCTGGCGGAGCAAAGGCGAACACCTCCTGCTTGGGCTGCAAGTCCTTGTAGATGCCCGCGAATTGTTCCATCTGCCGCTGGCCGTTGGTCAGCTTCATGGCCAACTCAATCTGATCCATGCCACAGGCATTGTCCGCCACCTTGCTGAGCATGTCCGATGTTTCCGAGAGACCAGCCAGAGCCGACTTCAGTCCCGCCATCTGATCGTGCAGTATGGCCAGACGACGCTGGCGCAACTTCTCGACGAAGTCCAACAGGAATCGCTCACGATCCTCGATGGCAATGATAAACTGTCGGAATGCTTTCCGGATATTGTCGCTCAGCTCGCTGCAGTTGCGCTCGATGAGTCGTATGAAGGCGAGCGCCTTGTCGATGCTGCTCTTGATGCAGCGCGTGCCCACCTGGCTGCTCTCGATGGCCCCGTCCAGCTTCTCCTTGGACCCGATCATAAAGTTCTGTATCGATGCGTAGCTGTGCTCCTTGTGCTCGTGCAGCGTGCAAAACTGACAAACCAACTTGCGGCAATAGTCGCAGACGTAGCGCAGCATCTCATTGTGGATATCACATATGTAGTTGCTGCTCGACGGCGTCTGGACATTCGTGGAACTGCCGCCAGTGGGGGAGGCGCCAATTGGCGTCGGCAGCGACACAATAGAATGATTCGAGGATAGTGGACTATTGCGATGCTCGCGCAAGCAGTCGTTGCACATGAACTCGTTGCACTCCAGGCAACGTATCGAGGCGCTCACCTCGCACCAGCCGCAGCTGATGCTCGAGTTGTTTGACGATTCCGGCGACATTTTCGAATGGCGCGAGGCGCCACTGCCGATCGGACCCATGCCAAAGTGATCGCCATGCGTGTCGAGGCCGCCCAGAAAATTGTTGATAAAGAAGTCTGTGCGAGGTGGCGAACTAAACAGAGCAAGAAGAAAGAAAGCTTCGATTAGTTCAAATTCCAATTTAAATTCGAATTCAAATTTCGATAATAAATTTTGATTTATCGAACGTCTCATTCGTCTCATTTAAATTTAAATTCAAAATTCGATGATTGACTTTGATTTATCGAACTACTATCGGATGTCTTAATAAAATAAACTAGTTCCGCTCATTTCGTTCAAGTGATTTCAAATTCAAATTTAAATTTAAATTCAAAATTCGATTATTAAATTTAAGCGGTTCATTGAAATGAACTAGTAAGCTAATGATTGTAAAAGTTCATCACTATGAACTAGTTAAAAGTAAGGTTAATCAACTTCTCGTTCGGTTCAGTGAACTTGAACTTAAGAACTAATTGAATTAGTGAATGGAAAATTACAGATAAACTTATTTACCAAGTGAACTAGTGAGAGTTCTAGAATTCATAATCTATTCGAATGAACTAGTGAATTTCAAAAGCTCGAACTGGTTCGATTTGACTTACTCATTGGCTGCGCCCACATTGGGCATAAGTCCCACATTGAGATCCCAGGCGGGAAATGATTCCAGTATGCCGGCGAGCAGCCGCTCCGATGAGTTGCTGGCATTGCTGCTGCTGCTGATGCTGCCGCTACCGCTGCCGCCGTTGACGTTGACGTTGACGCCGACATTGGAAGCTGAGGCGCCAGTGCCACCTCCGACGGCGGCGTTCGCGCTTGGCGCATTGCTGTTGGCCATTTGTTGTGGAACCGTATTGTTTGACAAGAGTTCCATCATAAGATTTTGTTCTGTATTGAGATCACGTTACGATAAGTGGCAACGGCGTTGTAGGCGTGGCCCTTGGCAGTCAACGAGACACTCTCAGGCTGAATAGACACAGAGCGAGTATAACGGTTAAATATAACAGTTGTGTATAACAGTTCAGTATAACAGTTCAGTATAACAGTTCAGTATAACACTTCAGTATAACAGTTAAGATTTATTGATTTTGATTTGAATATTTGCTCGATTTGCGTTTGGAACGCGCCAAAAAGTCGAAAAACGAAACGCGAGGCGAAGCCGAAGTTCACAGACGCCGTGTAGGCAGCTAACTAAGTTGAGCCTGGGCTATGCCCTGCCATTAAGTAGTCCAAATGAGCAGGACTCGCCTCTCCCTCTCTCTCGCACACACACACACTCCCAGTGAGTGCAGCTGCTTGCATGTGTGCGTGCATCTGTCTTAGGTAGCGGAAAATCGTCTTGGCTTGGGCCATTGTTACTTGATCCCTCAGGAAAATGCAAGCGACCCGCATGAGCAGCTGCACAACGAGGCTCACGGCTCAGGAAGCGACTTAAGGTAGCAGGTCAAAATAGACAGAGAGGGAGAGAGAGAGAAACTAGATAGAAATGGTTTTCCAGTTTAGAGCCTTGGCTGCATCCTGGAATTTGGCACGCATTTTCCCAATTTACGACACTGATTCCGTTTAATCAGACAAAATGGCGGACATCAGCTAGAAAAGTGCTTGGGACATTTTTCGAACTCGAATTCGAACTAAAAGAAAATGTAGTAATCAAATTTCTTGAATCAAAATCCCGAATTGCGATTTTAAAAAAATAAAGAAAGAAATTGCACTTGCTTTGTTGGCTAGTGTAAATGCAACACCCTTCGACGTTCGACGACTTTGGCTGTACTTGCTGAAGAAGGGTTCTGTGACCCACAAACAATTTCCAAAACAAAACAAATGAAAAGCCAAAAACTACGCACCAAAAACATTTTCTATTTATAGGAGTTTCTAGATAAACGTTAAAACCACCCCCAAACCAAGAGCCCCCACACCCTGAGGCCTCGATTTCCACCCGATTTCCGTGTTGCCGTAGAAAAAAGAAAAAAAAAAAAAGAAGGAAAAACAGAAACTGGTTGTTGTGCTCGTTGCCATCTTCAAGATGGAGCGACAAAACGCCCAAAAAAGCAGACGGGCGGACAGGCGGACGGACGGACAGTCGACAGTTTCATCCCCTCGTACTACAACAAGAAGGAAAACAAGAAAACGCAGCGACAGATGGAGATTACACTGCGAGGAATGACTGAGTTGGAACTTGTTTTGCAGTTAACTTTTGCCTTGTAGAGCTAATTGAATTAAGGAGTTGCTACAGTCAAGACTGGCGAAAGAGAACTGATTAAAATGGGCAGAAATTCTGAACGTTTTGATTTAAAAATGAACCAGTGAACCAGTGGCACAGTAAAGACTGCTTATAAAGGCATATTATAAAATCTTAATATGTCTGAGTCTTCAAATGAGTTGAGTTGAAGTCGAAAAGCGAATGAACTAGTTCAGTTTAGTTAAAAAACTGATTCCATTAACTAATTTAACTAGTTCCGTTTAGTTCATTGGCTTAATAATCAAATGAACTTAATCTAGTTGAGGTCTTTAGGAAAATAATATTTGTTCAAATGAATCAATAAACTGCTCCATTTAGTTCTAATGAGCTATTGCGCATTAGAATTGAAGAGCCCATGAACTAGTTCATTTTACTTCAATAATTGATTCAATGAATAAAACGGAATTGATTAAACTAGTTCCGTTTAGTTCATTGGCTCAATAATCAAATGAACTTGACTCTGAACTTAATCTATATTGAATTTGGTTAAAGTCTTTAGATAAATACTCTTTCCACTAATTAGTTTCGTTTATGCTAAGAATCATAGAATAATCTAGAATCAAAACAAAAAATCTTTTGCGCCGAAACAGCTCCAATTATCTCACTCACCCTCCCTCGCCAGCTCGCTCTTGCTCACTCACTCACTCAGTCAGTCTCTCTGCTTCACTCTCTCTCTCTCTCTCTAACTCCTTTGCTCTCTGCTACTCTGTGAGTGTGAGTATGTGTGTGTGTAAGGCCTTACAAAATGATGCACTTCTAGATTTTTGGGCCGTGTAGACAAAATACACTGTGCAGAAACTACCCTTGTCACCCTTGGAGCATTTCCATCGAAACAGTCGCCGTCTCAAAAATATAACGAAAACAACAACAACATGAACCAAGAAGTTAAAGTCCTTTTGCATTCGTATACACACACACACACACACACACACATACATATAGGCTGCTTGTATGTGTGTGGAGTACGTGCAAGACGTAAAAACGTCAAGGGATGAGGGTTGTATTTATATGTATGTACAAGTTTCTAGGTGGGTAGATATGCATGTGTGTGTGTGTGTGTGTGTGTGTGTGTGTGTGTGTGTGTGTGTGTGTGTGTGTGTGTGTGTGTGTGTGTGTGTGTGTGTGTGTGTGAGCTATACATACAAACGGCAATAAAAGAGGAGGAAAATCTCAATATTTAATTGCAAACATCTTCGAATTTCCAACTCGCGTAATTAATTTTTTTTGCGGTGAATTTTGTTTTCGGCTTCTGCTTTGCTCTGCAAGCAAAAGGAATATTTGCCAACGGTTCCTTTGCTTCGCTCTGAAGCCCCCATCTTTGTTTTGTTTTTCCGTTATTTTTCGTGTTTCTTTTGTACTTTTTGCTACACACCTTTTTTAGCTGCTTCATGCAAGCCGCTGAAAATATCGTTGTTGTTGTTTGCAGTTGATTTTAAACTTTACCGTTTTAGTTTCTGCGTTTGTCTTATGCTTATTTCTTCTTCACACACACACACACACAAGTATTTTGCGCATAAAATTTATTGATTTACGTTTTATGGAGTTTTTCTTATTTTTTTTTTTAATATTTTCTTCATGCGAGATTCTTTGATGGGTCCGTGAGATCTCATGCGTAATACGTTTCGACTCCCGACATTCGTGTATTCCTTTGCCCGACTAAAAGATACATTCGACTAAAAACACAACATAATAATCATGCCTGCCCTTCTACACATACACACTGACTGTGTTGCTGTGTGCGTGAGTGTTGCTTCTTCTCTGCTATGCTGCTGCGGCTGCCGCTGCTACTGCTGTTGTTGTTGTTGGTATTGTTTGTTGTTGCTGCGCTTGCTCATCATCTATGTAGCTAAACAAAAAATAATATAAACCCAAATGTATCTCAGCCAGAGTTCTTTTCTTTTCGTTTTTTTTTTCTTTTTTGATTTTGTTTGCGTGCGCGCGCGCTCCAAAAATTTCACTCTTTGGATTTTCGCCGTGCAGCCGCCGTCGCTCTCTTTCTCACTGGCGCTCACTTACACTCTCGCCTGCTCTGCCTTTCTTGCGCTCTCTCTCTCTCTCTCTCTCTCTCTCTCTCTCTCTCTCTGTCTGTCTGCCTGCCTATCGCATTGGTATACTTATGCGTTTGTGTGTATGTATTGTTTCACATGCACGCGCACATTTTACAACTGTATATGTGCGCGAGTGTGTGCGCGCTTCTGTTTTATCTTCTATTTATTTTCACTTATGCGGCGCGCAAAGAAATGCAATGCGCCCTGCCCTGGCCTGGCCTGGCCAAGCGAAATTGAAACATGCACTTTTGTCTCTTTTTTTAATTTCTAAATTATAAACATACTTTTTTGTTGTTGTTGTATTTGACCAGCGTTGTGCGTACTTGTGCGTGTGCTTATTGGCGATTGCAATAATTTTAATTCATGTTTGCTGAGTTTGTTGTTTTTGTTTAGTGTTTTTTTTTATTCCGTATAATTTTGACCCACTTCTCGGGGTTTTCGCTACGCTGGGGGACCAGGGCTCCTTTTTAGTATTTTGCACTCTCGATATATTCAACCTTCACGCACGCATTTAAACATGAAACTGGATGCACGACAACGCTGCTGCTGCCCCTTTGGCTTGTTATTTTTTTGTTATTCCACACTACACTGAGCGCGAGCATATGACACGAGCCCATGTGCTTTGTCGGCGCAACTGTTAACTGACAGCGAAGAGCATGTTAAGCGTTTCAGTAGGGCCAATCAGCTGCCTATGTTAAGTGTGCAGTATGTATACTTTAACAGCACTCGCTTATGTTGGGCAGCTTCCCTATTGGCCTATGGCGTCTGTATTTATAGCGCATTGAAGCGTCGCCTTGGTCTGGGTTTTTTTTCGTCGTGACATACAAAGAGAGACAATGAAAAAGAGCGCAAGAGAGAGAGCGAGCACATTAACGGCGCATGTGGCGGTGGCGCGAAAATATGGCCGGTGGTGGCGCGCATTTCTCGTTGTTGTTGTTGTTATTGATGCCTGCGCTTCGTTTGTTGTTGCTGTCGGCGCTCAGCCTTGTGTCGTCGCTAGAAACAACACCCCTAAGGAACTTGTTTTCATCTCGCTCTTTACCTTATGCACACTGACAGAAATTTCGTGCTCGCTGTCCGAGAAAATTGAATTGAAAACGGTGCCCCAACGGCGGCTTCATGGAATTCGGCCGGATGGATGGATGGATGGACGAACCGGTTCAGGTAGAGGCGCGCAGGTGCGCAGCCCATCCGTTGCAGGTAAGCGATTCAGTCAGGCGTCCTTTACAACACTAATTACCCGATGCATCGACTCCCATATGTAATCATTTACAGTGAAGACTCGCTGCAGTGCTGTCTGTTATTCGAGTGTTTACTGTACTGCCATTTATTCGATTCGTCTTCTTTCCCTTTACATTCGATGTAACGGGTGTTTCAGTCGCATATGTTAATACTGTAAGCTAGGCTTAAAATTCTATGTACCGTACATAAGTGCGAGGGTAGTCTCAAGAGTTTCGCAGCTAAACTTATATTCATATAACGTATTACATATTAAAATTACATATATAAATAATAATTTTAATACACATAAAATCTATAATTTAAGTAACCTAACTTTTAATACTATTCAACTGATGGAACTACCCTCGTCCACCATCAATCAATCAATTCAATTAGCCAAACTCTAGCTCCTCGATTAATACATTTTGCAGCTTCTGCCGCACGCGCAGCTTCCGGCGCTCGTCCAGTCGCTGCAGGAAGGGCATCAGGCTGAGCAGGAACATGCGATCCGCGTCGTCCTGGACGTCCTGGCCATTGGGCTCCGTGTTTGTTGCCGCATCCATGCTGATGTACTTGAAGGGCAAATCCTGCAGTGCAGCTGGCTTCTGTTGCTCCTCCTCCGTCTTGATCTTGACCGGCGCCTTCTCCTTGGCCTGTTGCATCTCCTCGTCCTCGTCGTCGAGCACTTCGATGGTGAAGACGCTCGGATCGGTGCGCTGCTCCTCCTCGTTGTCCGTGGCCGCATCCTCGTCGAAGTCATCGTCGTTGAGCTCCTCGCCCTTGCAGCTGCTCTGCGCAGCCTCCAGCTTGACGCGCTTGCAGTCCCGCAGCTGCTGGAGCTGCTGCTGCTGCTGATCCTCGAAGAAGGAGCTGATGTCCGAGAAGCTCGGCTGATGCAGCTCCGAGTCGTAGCTATCGCTCAGCTCACAGATCGGCTCGGTGGCCACAATCGGCTCGTCGTACTTATGACTGCTGTTCTCGTCCAGGATGTGATTGTTGTTCTCCGTCCAGTGCACGGCCGGATGCTTCTTCGACCCGGAACTGGAGCCCCGCGTGCGCGCCTGCCGCATGATGTTCTCGTGCACCGCGTGCTCCATGAACCGCATGTCGTTGTAGAACCGCCACGACGAGGGCGACTCATTCGACAGGTTGTTCCGTATGTACACCTTACGGAAATTATCCCGCAGGTGTCCCCACTTCACGCGGCACACATCAGCTGCAGGTGACCGGAAAGAGAAGGAGAAGAGAAGAGAAGATGAAGAGGAGGATAATGAAGCACAGATGTCCGATTGACAGCCAAACCGCAAAAAGTAATATAGCTGCATATGCACAGTGGGCACTCGCTGCGACGTACAGTGTGTATTTGCTAAGTGAGCGCCGCAAGATGATGTAGAGTACAGTGTGCACTCGCTACCTATACTGAAATACCAAATACAAACTGACATACAGTATACACTCGCTATAGAGTGAACTAGCATAGTAGGGTAAAGCTTGAGAGTACAGTGTGTACTCGTTAGGGCGAACTTTAGGCATGCAAATTAAGTTTTCAGTATAAATACGGCAATACAGTGTGTACTCGCTAAAAAAAGCCCAGGGCTGAGGGCGCTGTATATACAGTGTGCACTCGCTAAAGTGAATACAAGCTAATTACACTCAAATGCAAAGCATGTACAGTATACACTCGCATTCTATGGCTCCACTTAGCGAGCGTATACTGCCTGTCGGTATATTTTTAGTATTTTCAGTACAGTGTGCACTCATTAAGTTGGAAGTTAGGTTAACTTTTCATAGAACGCAGTATAAAAACCGCAATACAGTGGGCAAAACATGCGGAACTAACTGTGTATACAGTGTGCACTCGCTAAGACAACGAAAATATCTTTGACTACAGTAAACAATCACTAAGAACGGTTTGAAGGCTATAGAATTGATGAAATAGTAGTACGTTCCTTCTATTGACTGCACACTGTACGTAGCTTAGCTCGCATGTATTTACAGTGAGCACTCGCTAAGGGAAAATGGTTTTTGATTTCTTAAGACTTTAAAATGATTAAAAATAATAATTGGTTCTTCCTCTCGAATACATACTGTATGTCGCTTTGCTCTAGGTATTTACACCGTATTTGCTCCGATTCGCTTTACTGAATGCGCGCTGTAGAAGTCGAAACAAACAGTCGTACACACACACACACACACACACACACACACACACACATGCTTAAGTACGTACGTATTCAAACTCACGGAAACCGCATGCCATACATACATGCACACTCACACACACACACATGAGAGCTTTTACGCCTTTTGCAATCAGAGAGCGGTTGGCTTCGCTTGCTACCTGGCCATAATTCGAATTCGAATTCGATGTCGAAAAAAAAAAAACGTGGTCAGTGCTCGCACTCACCTGGCAAATTGACATCCTTGCCGACCTCGAACCAGATGGGCGTAATGTCGCTGCGCTTCTGGCCATTCGCGTTGGTGCGCAGCCAGAGGATGGGCCGGCGGGAGACGGCGGCGATGAGGCGCTTCACGGTCTCGATGGGCAGCTTGGCGGTGTTGGTGAAGCCGAAGGTGCCGACGGAGGGCGGCGAGGTGGAGGACGTCGATGACGCATTGCTGTAAGCCAGCTCCATGGCTGTGGCTGTGGCTGCGGCTGCGGCTGGCGTTCGCTTGATCCGATCCGTGTGCAGGTCCGACTCGCGCGGCTCAAGCGCTGCACCAAGACTAAAAGAGACAACAAAACGAACAAAATTATAAAGAAAAGAAAAACTACGGGCACGCCACGCCGACCACGACAAACGGCGTACGGGCAACGGCGAAGACGACGTCGACGACGACGACGACGCAACCAGTTTACGTGCCTTTTGGCTGTGGCTCTGGCTGCGGCTGCGGCGAAGGCGCAACGCAAAACGAATGATCAACAGATACAGAGCGAGTGAGCGAGAGGGAGATAGAGCGAGAGTGCGAGTGCGAGAGAGGGAGAGTTAGGCTGAGCGTAGGCAGGGCTCAGGCAGAGGCAGACAGGCTTTGCTCTAAACACAAGAAGAAGAAGAAGAACTTACCGACGACGACGACGACGGCTATCCGGATGTAAAGCTTCCGCTGCCCGCTTGACGGCTCTGCGTGTGTCTTTGCTGTCTCCTCTTTACGCTTTACGGTTGCTAACTTTGCCTCGGCCGTAACGAATCGCAAATGTGCTGCTCGTGTTGTTGACAAACAAGCCAACGGCAACTACAACTACAACTACAATTACAACTAAAACAACAGTAATCAGCTGCAGCTAGTATTTGGCCAGTTTCTCTTTTAGCATTTTTCCCGCTAGCAGTCATTCAGTCACATCCTAGCTAGCGCTCTCTCCCTCTCGCTCTCACCAATATGCTGCAAGCTGAGGACTGTAGCGTGCGCAGTTGTTGCGCTTTGTTTATTTTTAAACAAAACTGGATTTCGTTCGCTCGCTCACTACGGTCGGCTGGTCGCTGAGCTGGAGCTGTGTGGCATGGAGCGAACCTGAACGTAAAATGTTCACGCTACGCCAGTGAAGCCAACGTAAAAACGAGCAGAGGAGCGCTGCTGATACACACGTAAATGTGCACGCCTCTCCGCATGCACAAGTATGTGTGCGTGTGCATGTGTGTGTGTCTGTGGCATCGATACCATACCAGTAGAAAAACAAAACTTCGTTTTGCACGATCGTCGCTCGTCTGGGCCTGGCCCTGTTTTTTGTTGTTGTTGTACTGCTATCTTCCACTTGGTTCTCTATGCTCGTGTGTACGTGCTGCGGCTTGTATGCATGTGTGTGTGTGTATGTGTGTGTGCGAAATTTCAAGCAAAGGCGAATGCAAAAATACGAGTGTCTGCGTATATTATTTTATCTGTCGCTTGACATTTGATCCTTTCGAGCAGTTGAAGGAGTTCGAACAGCTGGCAAATCTTGTTTTTAACTCCAAATGCATAAATTATAGAAATTCTGATTGCTGCATTACTGCTGTGAACACTTGCAGAAACTCTGCAGCCATTTACGGCGAAAAACGTAAAAGTCTCTTACGTTGTTTTTACGTAATGCAGTGTGTGTGTGTGTGTGTGTGTGTGAAGGCATTTTTCTGCAGTCTAAGGTTAGGTCAGTCGAGAATTACAGTTAGAGAAGAAAAAGAATACGAATATATTTTGTGAGAGGTAGTTTTTGTTATTTCTTTGAGATGTTTATATGTATATATTTCTGCCTTTATATACATATATACACACATGCACAAATGTATGTATATAGATAATGTATTTTTATAATGAATGTTTCGATTTGCTTAATATTAGTGCCACGCCCTATTTGGAGCAGCAGCAGCCATCGTTGAGTCTCAAGCGCCTGCGCATTTGTCTCCCATTTGGCCCCGCTGCCCACTTGCCCACTTTCCCCGCCCCTCCTTGACATTCCCTTGTTTAGCTTAAGCTCTCTATGCCATTCTCCTGCTCCAGGTTGTCCTCATCGAGAGCGAAAGAGAGGTCGCGCTTGCGACTGGCCACAGCCGCCGCAGTGCTGCCGCCCGTCATAATGGAATAGTTTTTCGTTGTGCTCTTCTTGCTGACGCTGCCCGCTGCTGGCGTCGCAGTCGCCACAGCTGCCACAGCCACGGCGACTGCGGCTATGGCTCCATCCTTTTCCTGTGCGTGCTCGAGCGCCGCATTGCCATTGCTGTGTCCATTGCTGCTGCTGCCGCTGCTCGCCAGAGATGAGCAACTGCCGGGTCCATGCCCATTGCCATTTCCGTTCCCATTGCCGTTGCCGCCCTCGTTGATGAACACATCCATGTGGTCAATGGTGTCGTTGAGCGCAAAGCTCTGATCACGGCGCTCGCTCTTCTTCCACAGATAGTAAAAGTGAACCAGTTCGCGCATGGTACGAGTGCGCACCTGAAAGGAAACACATCAGATTCATCATCATTCGTCAAGTGAACAAAACTTATCGATTTCGCTGTTATCGACATTAATTGAATATGAACCAGTTGAGAGCCTTTTGCTTCGTGCCTTATGCTTTAGTTTATTTTATTTGCTACTTATGCTTAAGTTGGAACCGAAACCTTAGAGTTGTATTATCGATATAGGTTAGGTACGAACCCTAGTTATAAAACTTGCGATATTCTCCCTATTTAGAGTTAAAGGATGTTTAGACAACCCACATTCATTCACAATAAAACCTCTTCTATCAAGATCTCCTCATCCTCAGCTCTTTAGTTCTCATATCAGCGTGCTATTGGTCTGTGGACCTTTGTGCTTGGTCTCCTCGAGCTTTACCTGGTTTTGCCTTATCTGATAGAAGTCCTTGCCAAACTTTTGTATGCCCTCCTCGAACTTCTGGCACTCCTCCTCCGACCAGCTGCTCATGGTGTCGCTCAGGGGCAGGACGTTCAAGCGCTTGCGACGCAGTGCCTCCTTGAAGTCGTAGCCGCACTGGACGAGCAGATGCAGCGCTTGCTCGTTGTCCTTGACCACGGACTCCACATCGGAGATGGCCACAGCGGCGGGCATATCGGCCGTAGCAGGAATGGGATCGGCAGCGGCAGCTGCGACTGAAACTGGAGCAGGATTGGGAGTTGGAGCTGCCTTCTCCTCCAGTTCAGTGGCTTCGACGGGCACGCCCTCTTCGGCTGCACGCGTCTCCTGTATCTTGGCGAGGTAATCCTCGACAGCTCGCTCGCTCACCTGGCTGGGCGCCCAAATCAGCTGATCCTCGTTCTCGTAGGGCAATATATCGGCGACATACAGCGCCAGCCCTTCAGGTATGTCGGCTTGGTAGTCGGGACCAACCATTATGATCTTCTTGGTGTCATCTGAATCCGTATCGCTGTCCTCCTCCTCCGGATCCTCGTCTTCCACCTGTTCGAGCAACGTTTCCAGCGGAGTAACTGGAAAATATTTGGAGAAGATTAGGAAAGATTCAAGGAGGAGGGTCTTGCCTGATCTCTTGACATACAGCTTTCCAACTCTTCTAAGGCCTGCTGCTCTGGATATAGATCGAGCAAGTGGGAGCGATGTGTTCGCTTCGTTGGCTCTGGCGGCGACTCCTCCAGCTCCGAGACAGCTTCATGGCATTCCATGGGACTTGCCGGCTTAGTCTGGCTGCTTTGTGCCGGCTGCTCCTGCTGCTCGTCCTCCTCCAGCGGCCTCTTGGGCGCACGGCGTCGCCTCTTGCTCGAGGTGGAGCCACTGCCTCCGCCACTGCTGCTGCTGCTGCAGGGTCGCCCCATTGAGGGTCCATCCATGCTGCCATATTTGGCCAGGAGCAGCTCAATGGGCATTTCGCTCTCTGCACGCAACGTCGCTATCTCGTCCTCCACATTGTGCGCCTCCAAATCGGCGAGCGCCTCCTCCTCGTTTAGGGTGGCCTCGTCGTCGAAATCATTTACCATCATATCGACTGTCGGCTCAAATGTTGTGTCTGCCACAGAGGACGTTGGTGACATCGGTGGCGGGGGAGGTTGCTGAGAGGTGCTGCAACTGGCGATGGCTGGGGACTTGCGTCGCTCCCGTTTCGTTGGCGTTACCGTTAACTCGCGTCCCGCCATTGCAGAAAATATAGTTTGTTTGTTCCTCTCCAGAGGTTGCTACTCGAATGCCATTTGTGGCCACCTTAAAAAAAACAGAGTTAACATTTTTCAGCGATGCTATTTAACAGAGTTCTATACGATATTTATGCTGTTAAGTAATCGCTTGCCAAACTAGCAGCGGCACATATCGATATTTTAACGATAGTCAATTACTCATTTGGCGCTGTTGACTAATAAGAGTAATAAAATCGTTAATTGAAAGTATTAAAATATTTTGAAATGTTGATTATGCATATTAATAATGCAAATACCAGTCAAAAATATATTTTTGATAATTTAAAAATAAACTTCGAATTAAATTCATGTTGATGGACTATCTATCGATATATTATTTTTAAATATGCATATTCATAACAACAACAGTGTGTGCTCAGCTGATTTTAACATTATTCGATTCCAATTTGGCAAATGAATTGGAATGCAATTGTTAGAATTTTGATCAATATGTCATACGAATGTCAATAAGACATCTATATGAAAAAAGCTAAAGATAATTTGCCACTTTATTGCTGCCAAAAATAGTAATCGATTCGAGCAGACGATTTTTAATTAGCCGAGGCTGCCAAAACTATCGGTCTCCGCACATCACCAACTACATAGTAGTTCCATTTGTTTATACTCGAAAAGTGGTTGTCGCGGCGGTCGGTGTGGAAGCATTTGCATGCATTACAGCTCTGCCTATTGGGCGCTTCGCGAAAGTGAAAGTTAACAGAACAAATTGCAAAAATTATGTAAAACTTCGTGATAAGAGCTCGTTTTTTTTCTCGCAAGCACAAAGTGAACGTGTGAGTTGTTTCGCGATCAATGGAGGCTGCGCCGGCTCCAACCAACAAGCGAAAACCGACAGCAACAACAACAACAAAGCCAAGCGGCAAAAAGAGATAGAAATAAAAGCGGTCGGCGCCTTGTGTGAAGCGCCACTTAAATCTCGTATGCTAAACAGTTGCATATAGCAGGAATAGGAATAGGCTAGCTTCTCTATTCATGAAATTGCCTTGCGGCTGCTTTGGCTGTGCGCCATAAAATCAACCCACAAAGGTGAAGGCACACACACACGCACGCATACAAGCTCACATATGCATAACTGTTTGCTGTCTATGCTTGCATGCCTGTGTATGTGTGCACACTCGCACACACACACGCACGCTCTTGTGCAAAACTAAGCAAATTTATAGGGAAATCATAAACATTTTAACAATTTATTGATTAAGCTATCTGAAGAAAATTCAACTTACAGCAACAAAAAGAGAAAAACAATTAGAATCTAGCGTGCGATTAAATAGTATAAATAAAGTTAATATACTATAGTTGTTTATGCGCATTCAAAGACATTGAATTTGTTGCTGTTTTTACAGTTTTAGTGAATATATTTATCGGAATACGAAGAAAAAACTATAAATAAATGTGGGAAAAGCGCACTCAGTTGACAAGAGCATCATAATTTGTTGCTGGCATGCATATAGTATAACAGTATTGCATTTTAGTGTATAACAGTATGAATCAGTGCTGTAATATGACAGTAAAGCAACACAAATGAATTGTATAACAGTATAGCAGTGTCTAAAATATAGCAGTGTAACAGAAATAGCTTATGACAGTATAACAATAGACATCTTTACAGGTTAGCTTGCAGTATAACAGCTAAACAGTGCAACAGAACTGTCGTATGGCAGTATAACAGTATTTGCTGGCTAGCTGTTGCTATTAATTGTACTGTATAACAGTATGAGTCATAAATACATAAAATGTATAACAGTGTAAAAATATAGCAGTATAACAGAACTGTCATAAAACAGTATAACAGTATTTGTTTACTGCTGTTGCTTTTATTTTCCTTATCTCGTATACTTGTAATGCCAGTGTACAATATCCGTATAACAGTCGTGCAGTATAACAGTGTAATAATATACGCTCTTTATCATAATATGCTAGCGAGCTAGAAATATTTATGGGATTTATCTTGCTTCGATTGGGACGCCTCCGGCGGAGCGACATTAGATGGCGATTCATAGTCGTAAATTGAATGAAAAGCAAAAACAAACGCAAAAGCAACTATAAATATATACTCGAATGGAATTTTAGTGGACGATTAAAATGAAATTTGAATCGAACGGTACTTGAGCTACTTTCTGTGTTGATTAACCTGGGACGGGACGAGGAGCTCGAGAACGGCCATCAGACTGGAGGCCTCACTCACGCTGAAGCGCATTTTTGCACGCAAAATTGCTTACAAAGCGAATTCGAATTCGAGTTCGAAATTCAAATCGAAATCGACGCTAGCGGCCATGCGAACTAAACACCTAATACTGATACTAATCGGTGTGATAATCGCGACGCTCGTTTTCATTGTCTTTGGACCCGCCGGCGAACCGAACGACTCGTTCAAGCACATTGTGGTGCAGACCCATCAGCAGCTCAAAGAGTTTCAGGTGAGTGTGCGTGTACACCTGGCGAGGGTGGCATCCAAAATTGCCATAAGCAAAACCTGAAAAGAGATGGAAAAAGCGAAAATTAATAAATATATTGAAGAAAATATCAAAAAAATATATTTATATAATTAAAAAATATCATATACAAGCGAGGGTAGTATGAAAAATTAGCTAAGCTATAATATAAATTTATTTGAAACCAAAAATTAATTAAATTTATAGAATAAATTAAATTTATAAAATATAAATCATGTAAAAAAATATATAAAAAATAAAATTCTTAAAAAAATGGATAAAAAATCGTATATAAATAAAAAATAAAATAATATAAATTTAAATATATAAAAAATAAATATATAAAAAAAGTAAAAAGAAATTAAATATATAAAAAATAAATTAAAAAATAAATAAATACAAAAATAAAATGATTATAAATTAAAGTATATAAAAATTAAAAATAAAAAAAAAATTAAAATTAAAATATAAAAAAAAAATAAAAAAAAAATAAAAAAAAAATAAAAAAAATAAAAAAAAAATAAAAAAAAAATAAAATGAATAAAAATTGAAACTGCCCTCTGCTGGGCTAGACGACCTCCACCATTGCTTTATCTGCGCTAATCATAAGCCAAGCCCCAATGCAACCAAATTTTGTTTACACGTACCCAGACAGTAGGCGAGGCAACAGTTGTTCCTGCGTGTTGTTGTTGTTGTTTGTTGTCTGTTGTTGTTGTTGTTGTTGTGATAACATTGTGTGCTTATCAGTGAAAACAACAGTGTGATAGTCGCCTTTCTGCATTGGGCGCTGTCTGTCGACTTCATTGAGTAAAACACTTGACTTATCAGCTGTGCTTAAGCTATATATAGAATACCCTATATATATATATATCTGAGATGTACATATATTATACCTATATCATTTCATATATGCCAATGTATTAAAAATCAAATTTCATTTATGTTTTCTTGGGAATTTCCCTCACTTTGACTCATTCAAAAGTCATCAGTGATGCCAACAGTCGCTGGGAAATGTTTCTAAAGTCTCCCAGTTTCTTTCTTGGCAATGGATAATACGAAATGCCTGCCAATTGGCATCGAGATTTATTTACATAGTCCTTGAACTGTGCCTTGCCTTATGCCTCACTTGGCCAGGCCCATCGCAATGTGTTTGAACTGTGGAGAGGCGTCAAGAGCTACAAGCTTTCATGCTTAGTTGTACCCTGTAAAAGGCGTATAGGCTCGCATGGCACTGATAGACTAAACATAGACAGCAAGAAAACTGTTTACAGGGTATCTTAAAGCCAGTACTCTCATAATAACTCTCTCTCTCTCTCTCAAGCTCAAGTTTACAGGGTATTCCATAGTCAATACTCCCTATCCTTATGCCTATGGTAATCCTTAACTATAGAGCGTAGTTTACAGGGTATACCATCAGTCAGTATGTTTAGATATTGAAGTTAAAATGTATAGTTATTGAGTAACTGGCTTTGATTAGTAACCCCTTCTACGGCGTATTTTAATAGCCCGCCACGAGCCGGAGCGGAGTGTCTTTTAAAAGGAAGCTTTTAGCCAAATTGAAACAAGCCTCCACTTGAAGATAGAGAGAGAGAGGGAGGGCGGGAGAGAGAGAGAAGCATAACCAGGCACTTTGGCTACTCGGCTGTCCGGCTATTCAGAGCTGTCCGGCTAGCAGGCGATCCGGCATTCAGGCATTCAGGCTAGGCAAACATGTAAATGACCCAAAAGATATCATCATTTGTCGTTTTGGCATGTCTGCCAATGTCCATGCCAACTGCCTTCCGTCCGTCCGTCTATCATCATTTACGGCGGTGCGCCCACGGAATTCCTCAAGTTCCGTACGAAATTTAATAGCGTCGAAGGCATTTAACATGCAAATTCCATATGAAAACTTTCTTTGTGCGCCTGTAAATATAGTTAGAAGTTTGGCTACGTAAGCCTAGAATATGTATAGGAATGTGAATGTTTATAGTAGTGCGCATAAGTATGTGTACATGTATATCTATATGCTTGAATCTGTCATAATGTGCACTAGCAGGCATAAGTATGCGTACATACATATTAGGTATGCATCTATGAACATAAGTAGAGTGATAGCCATAAGTAATCGTACGTATAGATAGACAGATACACTGGCAGGCATAAGTATTTCCAGAATTCTTTAAAAATTACAAAAAATAAAATTTGGCATAATTTTATGACTTTTAAATTCTATTGTGCGCATACTTTTGCTTAACAGTGTGGCTATATAGATATGTGTGAGAATTTATATAGAAAAGTAATCAGAATTTATAGATTGTTTATTATAATAATCATATATAGCCTATAATCATTGTAGATTATAGAATTTCCATTGGTGTGCGCATACTTTTGCCTACTAGTGTATGCTTATGTATATGTTTTTGAACAGACATAAATATTTCAAGAACTTATAGAGTGCCCATAATATTTTATATTTTCAACTGTTTTATGATGGCTGTGCACATACTGTTGCCTCTCAGTGTGGCTATAAAGCATACGTGTTTTGTTTCCCGCTGCCTGGACTCGACTTTTTGTTTGCCTTCATTTGATATATGTGTGTGTGTGTGTGTGTGAGCGTGGCCAAAACGTTTATTGTTTACTTTAATTAGATTGCGGCAGCTACTTTCCGGCCTTAACAACTGCCCCGCCCCGTCTCCGTCCGTATAACATATTCCCAGTCCGGGGTATTAAATGACATGTTTAAGTTTAAATAACATTTTAGCTCAACTCAGTTTTGAATTACAGCAAATGACACGCACTTGGAAGTGGGTCGAGCATTATCGAAGTGTTTATCAAGCGATTTGCCGAGCGTTCTATCTGATATTTCCCATGTGTCTGTCTAGATCAATCTTATCTCTGCCGATTGAGAATCTAATCAAGTCAAATCAATTTCTTAACTAAATCAAGTTCGTTTTTTTCCAGTCGTGACTAAGAGTTTAGCAATTCTGATACATATATAACCATATATACTTTATATAGATAACATTCGCTTAACATGCCCACCCATTTACCTACATATGCATATGTTCATACATATATGTGTGTATGTAAATATGTATATCTACGATTATTTATACAGTTATCTATTAGTAGAGCGCGTATGTGTGTGCATAGGCATTACTAAAGTGAAAACCCAAAAGATATAGAAGAACTAGGCTAGAGAGAGAGTCAAGGGAAATGAGAGTGAGAATTGCAGAGAAAGGCAATAAGACTTTAGAAGAATTAAGAATAGAAAGATGTGGAGAGCAATGAGTAGGAAAGGTTGGAAGAGTAGAAAGAGAAAAAGGACGAGAAGAGAAGAGAAGAGAAGAGAACAGAAGAGGGTAGAGGAAAGGCAGACGGAAAGAAAAGGAAACCCAGGGCCAAAGATAGAAGATGTGAGATAGGAGTTAGGAAATAGAAGACTGAAGATGGGAGATAGCAGATCGAAGATAGAATATGGAATATGGAATATAGGAGATGGGAGATAGGAGATAAGAAATATAAGATTAAAGATAGGAGACAAAGATACAAAACTGAAAGGAATCGAGAGAAGCAAGAAGATATGGGATTGAAGATAGAAGAAGAAAGAAATAAATTACTATGACTATATATATATATATATATATATATATTTGAATTTAAGGGTATTTCTGCTGTTCGTAGTGGGTAGATTTGCAGTTTTCGCTCTTGTTTAAAGTTTTCATTTGCTAAACAGCTTTCGTTATTTGTTTGTTTGTTCAATTTATTGAACAGAGAAAATATACATAGTCCACATACATATGTACGTATATCTGATGTACATATGTGAATACCTATATGTGTATATATATAATTGTTATATGTGTGATTGAGGTTTGCGCTGTTGCTCTAAACTAGTTCCCACCGTCTCGACACAGAGAGCTCATTGTATTTGATTTGCCTCCATTTGGCATCGCATCTTAGTAACTATCCATAACTGGTTTTAGCCAAGGCGCATTTACTTGCGCTAGGTCGTGTTACAGTTACAGTTGTCTATAGCTATATAGTAACTACATCGGTCGGGTATGATTAGAAGACAAACATAGTGCTATCAATTTTTTATAAGTTTGTTGATTTTTGGTCAAGTCTAGGCTGCTAGTCTTATACTGTTGATCGTTATACTCTTATACTGTTATAATCTAGTCAGTTGGATCTCTGTAGATTGCCTTTGCTGTCATTTCTAAGACTCTTATACTCCTATTGACCCTCATACTCTTATACTTTTCTAGTAATATACTCTTATACAAATGTTTTGGCATAGAATGAGCCACTTTTGATCTCTTTGATACCTCGTCACATACTCTTATACTCAATAACTGGCCTACATTGACCCTAGAATCTTATACTCATACAGGGCTAGATAGGCCCTTCTACTTCTATATTTACATACATTCTCATGCAGTAGAGTGCCACCGATATACCCTCTTCCAGCCATGTCTAATGAGCATCGATAACTGCATTCGCCTCGCTGCCCTTAAAGCTCTCATATATGCTGCCAGCAAGAGCCTTTCCAAATTGCCAATTGCCAATTGAAATGGGCTTTGAGCGGCTTTCCCGCTCTCCATTTGGCGCCTGCTTCAGCTTGTTGACGAAATGTGCCAGCCAAGTGAGGGTGCTTCAGATGATATATCTCTCTCAAGTATCTAGCTTGCACTCTGCTCACGCATAACGATGATAATGATAGCGATGATGATGATGATGATGATGATGATGATGATGATGGTAAATTGTAATGATTATCATCAGCTGACGTCAAGGTGTAAAAAGTCGCAGTTGGCCACATTCGGAGAACTATTCAAAGTATCCAAATAAGCCGGAAAGCGAATAATAATTGAATAGAGTACAGAAGAGGGTATATCAGTTTGCATATAAATAATATATAATACAGATAATCTTCAAGTTGGGCTGTCTTAGGGTATCTAAGCTTCGCAAAGCCTTTGAAGTCTCACTAATTACACACCTGTATGGGAAAAACACAAGTGTTCTCGAAATCTAAATATGTGTATATATTGGAAAAGTAGTTAAAAACAAGTGTTATATATACATCATGTACGATATATATATATATCGTATAACAGTCAACCACAAGGGTTGAAATTGAGACTCTGCCATGAAAAATTCTTTTCATATTTAATATTTTAATTCGATAGACACGGAAGTGGCATAGGAGAGGGTATATACTATATAGAGCCCATATTTACACATTCGTGTTATCTTTAATCTTTAGCATTTGTTAATTGTAAATTCTATGGAAAGTTTGATTGGCCCTAATCTAATTTAATTGATAGTCCAAGTCCACTTGAGCACTTAAAGTCGCCTAATGTCTAATGTCTGACCCTGCGAACCCTGAACTCCGGCTGGCATCAATTAATTGTGCCGTCGCGATGTATATATATAAATATATATATATATGTATATCTATAGAGCACGCTCGATATTCTTTAATAATTGAATATAATATCGCACAAATGAGCTTTCGATGACCTAGAGAAAGAGCCCATTGGCCTAGCTTCAAGCGTATAGTGTAGCACCGACTAGCAGCTACCCTGTTATGCCTATAAGGAACTCGAGTGATAGAGATCATAACATACTCTTGGTTAACTGATTGACTAAACTGAAAACTAAATGAATTCATAGTTGCTCGCACAAATACGCCCGTCTTCTTTAGGTGCAGGGTATAGAGTAGCTAAATGGGCGAATGAAGTGAACTATGCTATATGGATACTATATTCAGACGACCTCTAATGAAACTACCTCACACAGGTGAAGGAAAATACCCTGTAAAAAAGAGAAAGAGTTGTTAGATACAGATTGGCAAAGAGGGAAGCAGAGATGAAAGCTGAGTGAGAATAGAAGAGAGATGAGGAATGAAAGATGAGAGTTGAGAAATTATAGAGGCGAGAGACAGGAGATGACAGAAGAGAGTAGAGAAGGGGTATATAGAGAGGGTATATGGAGCAGTATAAGAGAGTAGACTAAAGAGGAGAATGCACAAATGCAGTAAAAATCACGGAATGTGCAATGGCAGCCACTTTCCTCCACTGGCAGCAACCTCCACTCCTGGCCTGACTCTTTGCAGCCCTCTCACGCCCGCCGTAATACTCGTAACCCTCGCAGGCGCCATTAGGCACATGCGGCTGCCATTTGGAGTCACGCGCGACTTTTGCACAAATGGAATTTCATATTAAAATTGTCGCTCACGTGCAAAGGACAATTGAGCTTCAAAATGGGCGACGATTGAATGCACTTTCCCTCTATATATATATAGATATATGGCTCTATATATGTATAACCCCCAGTTCTACACAGACTATGAAGAATAACCCCTATAGATACAACTGATATATGATTTTATTTAGCCATCTATACATAGTGCTGCCACTGCATATACTAGCTTAACTAACCCCAGGCAGTGTATAAGAGCGCTTACATATGGCGCTGCGTGTCAGTTGGCCCATGCCCGGGCCTGGCCAGTGGCTGCCTCAGCTGCTGACTTTACACAAATGAATTGCTTTAGAATTGTTGAGTGGCCAATTAAAACAGGTTTCACGATTTTTTTTCTTCTGGCCACGTAACTTCCACTAATTGCACAAAGAAAATGCTGAAATTTGTATTATTTCATGTTTTTGAGGGCCTTTGAAGGGCTTCCAGAAGGATCTCTCGCAGGATTTGTCTCCACCCGATCTTCTATTCTTTCAGTTTCAGTTCCTCATCGAATCGTATCTTATCTTATCCCACGCTGCTCTCGTTTTTAGATATATTACATATTAGCTATATTAAATCTATATTTTGGCTGTAGACCCCAGATTAGCTAACTAATCTCTCTCTGCCTCTCTCTCTCTCTGTCGGCCTCTCTCTCTGATCCTCTCTCAGTTCCTGACGCCATTCACAAACTCATGAAAGCTGATCATTTTATCGTTATCGGTATCGATTTCCTTCATCATCTCGGCGAACTCCTCGTCGGAGCACCGTTCGCCCAGATTGTGCATAACGGTACGCATCTCGCCGATCGCTATGAAGCCGTCGTCGTCCCGATCGAACAGCTTGAATATGGCCCGAAGATTCTCAATTTTGGTGAGGCCCTCCATGCGCTTGGTGATCACCATGACGAACTCTATGAACTCCACGTCCCCATCGCCATCCATGTCGACCTCGTCGATCAGATCGTAGAGCTCCGCCTCGGTTAGGCAGTAGCCCAGCGTGCGCATGGCCAGACCCATTTGCTTTCCACTGATTTTCCCCGAACCCTGCGGATCGAACACCCCGAACGCCTCACGCACCTCGTTCATCTGATCCTCGTTCAATGCGAATACCGGGGCCTCCATGTTTGCCTATTTTGCTAATATATATGTATTTTTGTTTATATGAATACGAAATTTTGTGTTCTATGAGTGAGTTGGGCAACAAATTGTAGTAAATTTGTGTGTAGAAGGATAACTAGATTATGAAACGATTGGAATGGGAGCTCAGTCTAAGGGTTAGGGTATTGCCTAGTCGGGTACTGACAGAGTGAACAATCTGTATCCGATCTGCTGGAAAGACTAGAAAGCTATCACTTGATATATATATCTATATATAGTATATAGACTTTATTGCTAAGGCTCTGCTCTGGGCTCGATTCGTCAATATTCAAACTATGTTTGGGATCAGCGCGAAAAACCAGGAATAATACAAACATTGAGTAACCGAGGCCAGAGCTAAACCTTCTCCGCTTTGCACAATATCTGTATGTGTATATATATATGCTCCTATTCTATGCTGGTTAGCATATTGGCGAACTCCTCGAAGGAGAGGACAGCATCCCCATCGGCATCGGCCTCCCGTATCAGCTCCTCGAGCTCATCTTCAGTCGGCTGAATGCCAATGGAGCTGAACATCTTGCGCAAGTCTCGCGTCGTAATGTAGCCATTACTCTCCTTGTCGAACAAATTGAAGGCCATCTTCAGATCATCGGGACGATCCATGTCCGACAAGGTGCGCAGCAAAGCAGTGCTAAATTCGTTAAAGTCCAGCGTGCCATTGCCGTCCGCGTCGAACTCATTGATCATGTCCTGCAGCTCCCCATCGGTGACTACGGCACCCATAGCTCGCATCACATTGCCCAGCTCCTTGAACGAGAACTCGCCATCTCCCTCAACGTCAATGCTCTTAAAGAATTCTTGGAATACGGCCAAATCTCCAGCTGTTAGATCTTCCATTTCCCCGCGTTGAGTATCCTTTTTCAGGAATTTTTTATACCCTGAACCCATTGAAAATGGGAAAAAAGGGTATAATGGTTTTGTGAAAATGTATGTAACAGGCAGAAGGAGGCGTGGCAGACCCCATAAAGTATATATATTCTTGATCAGGGAGAGAAGCCGAGTCGATTTAGCCCTGTCCGTCTGTCTGTCTGTCCGTCTGTCCGTCTGTCCGTCTGTCCGTCTGTCCGTCTGTCCGTCTGTCCGTCTGTCCGTATGTTTGAACGCGTCGATCTCAGAAGATATAAGAGCTAGAGACTTCAAATTTTTTTTGGAAGTCCGTGTATTGTACGATTCGATCGAGTTTGTTTCAAATATTCGATAACTATAATCGTTTTAATGTTATCGATTAAAAACCGATATCTTCATTTAGTTATAAAATTCTATTTAATTCATCTTTCTAGCTAGAGTCTTCAAATTTTGCATTTAGTGTTATTTGAGCCTTCTGCAATTTCGGTTTTTGTTAAATTTTGGATGCCACGCCCTCAAATTGCCCCTTCGCCTCAAATTGCTAAATCACGCATTTCAAGTACTAGAGACTTGTGCTTGGGCACATACACACATATGAATGTCATGATCACGCCCCACAAATTTGATCAAAATCGTTCGACTAGAAAAAAAGTTATTAAACATTTAATATCTCATATTATCGGCGTCTTGCAGCAGCAGCGAAGCTGATGAGTCATAATGCACAGTTAGCAGATTGTGTGTTGGTGCGTGCGTCTGTGTGTGTGTTCTTGTGCGTGCGTCTGTGTGTGTGTATGTATTGCTTGCTACATATGTACATACATATAAAAGTAACGGAGAATGTTAGCGGCTCTTAGGAATCGCAGTTCTTCGCAGGGTTCAGGGGATCTCTTTGTCGAGCAGTCTCGACTAGAGCACTCTTACTTGTTATAGTTATTGTTGTTATTTTTATATTATTTAAATTACTGATTATTTATTTTTAAGTTTTAAATGTTTTTTTTTTATTTTTTTTTAAGTTTAAATATTTTTAAAATTTTTTAAATTTTGTTTTTATTTTTTATTTATTTATTTTTAAGATTAAATATTTTTTTAATGTTTTTTTATTTTTATTTATTTATTTATTTTTAAGGTTAAATTTATTTTTTAATTTTGTATTTATTTTTTTTTATTTATTTATTTTTAAGATTAAATATTTTTTTTTATTTTTTATATATTTATTATAATAATAAAATCATTATAGCAATGAATTAATTATTATTTAAAATATATTAATATTTTTTAATATTAAAAATAATTAATTTTTTAATATTAAAATAATATTTTATTTTTTAATGTTTTTTTTTTAACTTTTTTTATAGTGCAATTTTTTTTTATTAATTTTTTAATGCACTAATTTTTTTAAAATATTTTTTATTGCATTTTGTATTTATTTTTATTGTTTTTTAATTTGAATAAATATTGATTAATATTTTATGTGCGTGTCTTTAGTGTTTTTATTTGTTTTCTTGTCTTTTTTTGGGTGTGTGTATTTTTTTTGTATTTTTAGTTTGTTTTTGTCATGTTTTTGTTTTGTTGTTTTCTGTTTTGTGGTTTGTGTTGCAATGCGAGATTTTTCTCCATGTGTCGAAGCCGAAATTCGATGAATTCGTGAAAGTTGAAACACAAGCTACTCCTTGCTGAGTCAGTTTGATATCGATATTTATCGATTCTAATCGTTCGACTATCTATTCTTTTGCCTTAGCTCCAAGACCAGCTTGAGCTCAGTCAATCAATATTTGCGCAGTCATCGTGCTGGGCTATTGCCTATGGGCATATGCGAGAAATCTCTTTGGCCTTGTGGTCGCTCCCATTGGCAAATAGAAAGAGTCCAAACATAATAACACCAAATTCGATTCACAATCATTCTGTTGTCCGCCTAAATTAGTCCCTGTGGGCGACATAAACAACAACTGCTGTCGTGGGTTTTTCCTTGTTATACTCTCTAAATCATAGAGAATGGGGTATATTGGCTTGTTGAGAGCTAGAAGAGAGAGAGGGAAAGAGATGTTAGACTATCTATTAGACTGTATAAGAGCAGACAAAAGGTTTGTTTTCCTGCCTATCCCACCGTATAAGAGTATGAGTATAAGAGCACATATGCATGTCATTGATACAGATCCTTCAACAAGTATCTTCCACTATTACATTTCAGTTAAACTAAAGGCAATCTACAATCTTGCATAGGTCAGGGTATTTCGCAGTCAGTCATAGCCGTCTCCTCCCTTCAGCCAGTGTGTCTATAGAGGGGCGTGTCATATGCCAGTAAAGAGTTTTGCCTCTGTTTTTTTCCTTTTCTACTCTGCGACTCAGTCCAGGGGCGAAATTAGCCTGGAAATGAAAGCCCACGTTCTAGGATGGTCGCATGACAGCTTGACATCCGCCATCTGACCTCTGGCCCCCGCCGCCCACCGCCTGATGTGTGTGTGTGTGTGTGTGTGTGTGTCAAGGCTCGGTTAGCTCGAATCATGCCCAAGTCGATTGAAACTCGCGAAGAAAAATGCAAAACAAAATTTCTGCATTCAAATGCGGGCACTATAATAACAAAGGAAGGCTATTAAGCGCCGATAAGGAGCTTTTCTTATACGGAGAATTGCCCATTAGTAATAAATGATTTTAAGAACTTACAGAAAATTCTCGATATTCGTACGTAAAAGGGTAGGAGTAGCTGGGGGTCCCTTCTCGCCTCATCTGGACTACTCTCACATGTCACCATACTGCCCTCGTTTATTTCCTCTCGGATATTAATTTGTAATTTGTTTTCTCTGCTTTTCCAGGAGAATCTGCGCGTTGGTCTGGAACGCAAGAAGCTCGAGCTAGATCCGAAGTACTTGCTGCTCCTGGGCTTCACATCGCCGCTGAGCACGAAGGATGACGCGTCACAGCAGCCGGCGGCACAGCCAAAGCAGGTGCAAACAGATGTGCCCGTTACGCCGAAGCGGGAGCTCCAACAGAAGCAGCAGCAGCAGCAGCGTCAGCTGATAGGCAGCCATGGGCTGGCGGCTGAGCAGGAGCTGCAGGTGGAGCAGAAGAGTCAGCGCAAGCGGATCACGACGCCGTACAACAATACCAAGTCGAATTTCACCATAGTCAGCTACGTGCAGGAGGGGCAGGTGTCGTCGGTGATCCTGCTGGCCCAGAACATCGCAGCGAAGCTGCCGAACGAGTCGCTGCTCATCTACGACCTGGGCGTGTCCGAGGAGCAGCTGCGCGCGCTGAACGCCTGCTGCAACAGCAGCCGCTGCACCGTCATCACCTACGATCTGTCGGAGTTTCCGTCGTTCGTCAACGACCAGCGCACCCATGCATATCGCCCCATTGTGATAAAGGATGCGCTGATGAGGTCCAAGTCGATCCTGTTTGTCGAGAACTACATGCGGATTCGTGGCAGCTATCGCGACCTGCAGCACCTACAGAATCGTGCCCTGGTCGCCGGCGTCCTGGGCTGGAACACCCCCACGGCCGTCTCCTCGCGCACCCATCCAAAGATGTTCGATTACTTCGAATCGGACGCGGAGAACTTCATATTCCTTCGCATGGTTGATCTCGACGTCGTCTTCTTTGCGGACACGCTCTTCGTCACGGAGAAGATCATGTTGCCTTGGCTGAAGTGCGCTCTGACCATGGAGTGCATCGATCCGATTGGTAAGCCTTAATGCTGAGAAAGAGGGGTATATTAGCTTTCATTTTATACAGAGATATAGACATGTGTAGTGCTATAGGTATATTCTAGGTTAAAACTAAATTGAAAGTGTTTGTATACCCATTCATAGAGTGCAGAGCGGGCATATTGGTTACTCTTTGCTATATCCGTTCGTCTGACACATATGGAGAGTGTTCAGCGATTTATATAGATATATGCATAGGGAACTGTTGCAGTTGTAGTTCAGCAATCGAGTCTATTGAGAAGTGCAAATCGGGTATATTGGCTTTTAGACTTTGTTCTGAACTAGTCGGAGATCTGACTGGATATATACAGCTAAATATATATACTAGCTAAAAATTAGATTTTAGCGAGTATTACGCAGTCGTCATTGGTCTTCCACTCGCCTCTGCTGTCATTAGCCAGGAGCGCTCCTTCGCTCCTTCGCTCGCTCGCTCGCTTCCTGCTGCTGCCCGCTTATTGTTGCTGTCAATCAATGTCGCATTCATAACCCACAATCTCACCTAATGACCATCATTTACAGCGCATTTAGTTGATGATAGCAAAACGTGTCATATGTATGTATGTCTGTGTGTGTATATATAGATATATGCATAGACATAATTGGGGCCTCTATGCAATCCCTAGTCTGAATCGAACTTTTCTGTTAATGGAATAAAGCAATTAAGGCAGCTATAATTATGTAAGTCCAGAAGCTGCTAACATTTTATGAACTTTCGTATCAAAATCACAGTATAGATATGTCTTCTACAGTTGGGTATGCCTGACTGGGTAGATACTCTGTACTGCATTCTAGCTTGCATCTATATTCATTCAGAAATAGAAACTTCGTAGAGAAGAAGCTTACTATTGTACTCTTATACACTCTTATACTATTATTTGGCTTACTATTGTACTCTTATACTCTTCAACCATCTTATACTGTTATTCTGTTCTATTCCATACAGTATTCTGATTGTCTTATACACCTATTCAGTTTCTCACATACTCTTATACTAATGTCTGTACTCTAGTTGTCTTATATTCTCTTATTTTCCCATACTCTCATTCTCTTATGAGTTTATACTCTTATACTCTGATATGAAATCATACTTTTGACCCTTCAGCTCTTATACTCTTTCACTCTTATATTGATTTTTATCGTATATTTTGATTAGAGTTTCATTTACATCGAAAAGCTCTTAGCATATTTCTCTGACTCGACAATTTTTGATAACCTTAATCATTAAAACGAAAGGACCCAGAATGAAATGTTGTATGACCATCCACCAGAAGATAGGAAAATCGACACGTATATTCGCAGCAGCGAATAAATATTCCTTGGGCTCGATATTATAGCCACGACGTTCAGAGAGCATTAAATGCGTATCATAGATGATATACCAGGCCTCCAAGGTGCACAGGAAAATGTCCAATATATGAACGAAGAAGTTCAGAAAGTAGCCCAACAGCAGGAAGAGTCCATAGACCAGATAGATTATAATGACGCCTATGCCATGGGTGAAGCGAACTTTTTGCTGTTTGGTAAATAAAGCGAGGACCGAGAGTGTCGCTATAAGGATTACGGGATATAAATGGCCCTATAAATATATAAAAGATATAGATATAGATATAGATATAGATATAGATATAGATATAGATATAGATATAGATATAGATATAGATATAGATATAGATATAGATATAGATATAGATATAGATATAGATATAGATATAGATATAGATATAGATATAGATATAGATATAGATATAGATATAGATATAGATATAGATATAGATATAGATATAGATATAGATATAGATATAGATATAGATATAGATATAGATATAGATAAAGATATAGATATAGATATAGATATAGATATAGATATAGATATAGATATAGATATAGATATAGATATAGATATAGATATAGATATAGATATAGATATAGATATAGATATAGATATAGATATAGATATAGATATAGATATAGATATAGATATAGATATAGATATAGATATAGATATAGATATAGATATAGATATAGATATAGATATAGATATAGATATAGATATAGATATAGATATAGATATAGATATAGATATAGATATAGATATAGATATAGATATAGATATAGATATAGATATAGATATAGATATAGATATAGATATAGATATAGATATAGATATAGATATAGATATAGATATAGATATAGATATAGATATAGATATAGATATAGATATAGATATAGATATAGATATAGATATAGATATAGATATAGATATAGATATAGATATAGATATAGATATAGATATAGATATAGATATAGATATAGATATAGATATAGATATAGATATAGATATAGATATAGATATAGATATAGATATAGATATAGATATAGATATAGATATAGATATAGATATAGATATAGATATAGATATAGATATAGATATAGATATAGATATAGATATAGATATAGATATAGATATAGATATAGATATAGATATAGATATAGATATAGATATAGATGTAGATGTAGATGTAGATGTAGATGTAGATGTAGATGTAGATGTAGATGTAGATGTAGATGTAGATGTAGATGTAGATGTAGATGTAGATGTAGATGTAGATGTAGATGTAGATGTAGATGTAGATGTAGATGTAGATGTAGATGTAGATGTAGATGTAGATGTAGATGTAGATGTAGATGTAGATGTAGATGTAGATGTAGATGTAGATGTAGATGTAGATGTAGATGTAGATGTAGATGTAGATGTAGATGTAGATGTAGATGTAGATGTAGATGTAGATGTAGATGTAGATGTAGATGTAGATGTAGATGTAGATGTAGATGTAGATGTAGATGTAGATGTAGATGTAGATGTAGATGTAGATGTAGATGTAGATGTAGATGTAGATGTAGATGTAGATGTAGATGTAGATGTAGATGTAGATGTAGATGTAGATGTAGATGTAGATGTAGATGTAGATGTAGATGTAGATGTAGATGTAGATGTAGATGTAGATGTAGATGTAGATGTAGATGTAGATGTAGATGTAGATGTAGATGTAGATGTAGATGTAGATGTAGATGTAGATGTAGATGTAGATGTAGATGTAGATGTAGATGTAGATGTAGATGTAGATGTAGATGTAGATGTAGATGTAGATGTAGATGTAGATGTAGATGTAGATGTAGATGTAGATGTAGATGTAGATGTAGATGTAGATGTAGATGTAGATGTAGATGTAGATGTAGATGTAGATGTAGATGTAGATGTAGATATAGATATAGATATAGATACATATCTATACAGATATAGCTAGATAGATATAGATATACTTACCCAGCGTGATTTCTGATTATCTAATAGATACACAGTTCTGGTTAAAATGGTTAGAATAGCTGTTGCCACATAGACGATATATTTATATGGAGCTGGTCGCCGCCAATTCCGGAATTTATAGATGAAGGAGTAAAATATGGCCGAAATGATTAGCTGGGAGATGCCGACATAGAACTCATTGTAGCTTATAGAAAAATATAAGGCGAGCTCAAAGCTGGGTATAACGCATGCAATTTCTAGCTGAAAGATATGGGTATATAATATGGTAGATCTTATATATAATAAAGCTCGAGTAATTACCATTAGCAAGAAGTAGACCCGACGCACCAGGCGACGTCTGAGAGTCGTATTGGCTATATCAAATTGATGTGAGCGTCCCTTTCGTCCTTCACATAGCAGTTCACACTGTATGCTAATATCTGGCGAAGATATATTAGATATATGAATAAGGTATATATATATGGATTTATCACCTGATTTTGCAGCCATTGTGCGCTTTGTTTTGATCAATTTCAACTGAATTATGCACAATTAATAAGGCTTAGCTAAGCCATAAAAATAGCTTATTTTTTCCCAGAAAACAGAGAGAAATTAGCGAGCACAACTAGCAGATACCCTGTAAACAATATACAAATATATAGCATTATTATGGGCAAAAATAATAATTACGGATTACCCATGATGTTCAGGAAGATATATATTGAATTTGAAGATGCTTAACTATAGAGTTCTCGAGCTTTACTCATTTCCACAGCCGGAGAGGGGGCTAGATCGCTTCAGTTTATAACATGCTTTGGTAGCCTATATGCCCTGTTTGTATACAATGCCAATGGGTATACAAATTAGTTGATAATTCGAGCTGTATTTTGATTTGATAATTGTTTATCTAATTTGTATCTGTTATCTGTTATCTAGGTGCCCAATCGAATGGCTGCAAATTCAACAAAAAGCCTCTTTATCGCTACTCGGGCTGCCACGGCTATGATGCGTCCGCTTTCAATATAGTGCTCGGGCTGACCTGGCATCTGGACGACTCGAAGTATTCGTTGTCCAGCGACGGCACCAAGGAGAATCTGTTCTACAAGGAGACGCTGGAGCAGGCGACCAAGATACTGGAGAGTCGGCGGCGCAATAGCAGCGATACGTCCGATCATCCCTTCACGGAGGACTGAGCATTTGACATATATATATGTATACTATATATATATATTGATTTGTATATAAACACAGACTCAGGAGACGACTGGACGATGAAGAGGGAGAGGGAGAAGAAGAGAAGTAATGGAAATCTAACTACTTATACTATACTGCTTATAGAGTTTATAATAATATAGACAGCTATACGAATCGAGAGATTCACTGTATAGATCTGATAGGACTAATCTGACCAGAGCAGCAGCAGCTTACGCCTTAGTTACTTACTTTTTCTGTTTATACTATCTATCTATATCTATATATCTGTGGAACCCTCTCGCTATCTGCAAAATAAATGAAAGTTATTTTTATATTATTTATGTAAATATATATAATAATATATAGAAGGAGAAAACAAAATAAAATATGAATTATACATACACTTTGTGATTGTATTTGATAGTTACACACATATGCATACATAATCAATACAACTAACTAAGCATAATTACACCTACTAAATGTACTATATATGTAGAAAAATGAGCCAAAAGAAAAATGAATAAAACAACCTTAGCTAAAAGTACAAGAAAAACGAAAGGAGAAGTCTTTGTATAATGGGGCATGCTCAGCTGGGAGACACCCTGTAGTTGTTGAGTTATTTTATTATATTTATTGTGAATAAAATATACACTTAATACAAAAACAAATTTAAATGTAATACAAAAATTCGCTTGTGCACAGTACAGACATATATATATGTATATATATATTGTGTATATATATATATGAGTCTAATTAAGTATCTTTGTTGGTAATTTAAATGCCATTTGATGGCCCTTAAATTATGACATTAAACCATTATTTAGTATACAATTAATAATAAATTCACATAGATATACATTCAGTTGCATAATATCGATTCATAGTACATATTTCCATCTGGCCTAGTGGCCGGGACTCTAATGAAAGCTTACTCCCTGGCCATGAAGCGCAGGATATACAAGAAGATGCGCACCACATCGATGTAGAGAGTTAATGCGGCGAATATGTAGTCCTCCGGGTTGAACTGATACTTGTGTGTGCCGCCAATAATCAGTTGGGTGTCGTAGATGAGCATGAAGCTGCCCAGGAGTGCTCCCAGACAGGCGAAGGCCGTCTCGCCGAAGGTCTGGCGTAGGAATGCGCCCGCAAAGGCCAGGATCAGGAGGCTGATGACAACGGTGATGAGGACGCCGCCCATGGCCGTGAAGTCGTATTTGGTCTGTATGGCGAATATGGACAGGGCAGCCACCAACACAGCCGTAATGCCCACCGCGATGAACACGAGATTCGCGTCCATGAAGCTAGCCACGCCGCCCAGCAGCAGCGACATGGTCACCGTGAACAGGCCCAGGCAAACGAAGTTAACGGGAAAGTGTCGTCGAGCCGTCTCACAGCAAGCCATCGAGATGAGCACAACCAGATTCACGACCATGGCCACGATCACCACCACCGGGTTGGTGCGCACGAACAGCTTGGTTTGGTGGTGGTACATGAAAATGCAGATGACACCACAGGTGAAGAGCAGTTGGGTCTGTGAATTGGTATAGGAATTACAATTAGAAGCGATATATGTATAGATAGAATATGTCCCGTGCTTACCAGCAGTATGAAGTAGACCTTGCGTATGAAGCCCTTTCGTATGCTTTGGTCATTGAAGATTAGGTTCTTGGTGTCCAGACTCTCGTCCTGCCCCTCCACCACCAACACCGTGGCATTGTTTATTATAATCGGCGATGAGTCCAAGAATGCTGTCGAGCTCATGTGCATTCCGGGCTTTGCCTCGGACGGTGGCAACGGTATCGGTGGATAGCGCTCTCCATTATTGATGGGCGCTGCGAATAGCAAATTTTTCGTATTTATTTATTTATTTACATTAACCGGGCTGTTCTTGTTGTTGTGTTAATAAATGGAAACGCGATTGTTTATGTCTTGGACTTAATGCGTCATTTGTGCCGGGGGAAACACACAGAGTTTCAATAAATATGCTCTCACACACACGCACACAGACACAGATTTATGTATGCATTTGGCAGTGCAATGCACATACCAAGAATCGAGTTGCAAATAAACGCATACATACACATCAACACACACACACACACACATGCACACAGCTGCATTTCCGCAGTGGTGAAAACAGGACAGCTGCAAAAGAAACGGAAAAAATACACACACACACACACACACACATACATATGCTTATGCTCATCAACAATTTATGGTCAGATTTTGCAAAGCAATATTCTATATACATATGTTTCGCTGCATTTCGAAAGTATACAAACAAAAATACATACACACGCACACACATATGTATGCTTATATGCGCGGTATCAGCACTCGAGCAAATATTAAAATATATCTAAGGAATTCAACTTACTTGCTAATACACCCAAGTTCTTGGGCGTTTCCATCCGATTATACGACATGCTATTTCTATTTTTCTTTAAATGCCTTATCAGAATCCTACACTCCTCAGTAGACTAACGACAGCTAATTGTTTTGCTCCCTCTCGGCGACTCTACTCGCTCTGGAATGGACCAACTGCTCCAGGGAAAGAGATGCGCGTTCTTTTGATATGGGTCACGAATAAAAGTACAACTCACTTAGAGATGGGACATTTGCATTTCTATTTGAATTTGCCGCCAGTGGAAATATTCAAATAAAGTACTTTTGTCCAATGAGCACATTGTAAATAATGTATTTATTGAAACATGCACATCGTGTGCATTTAAAGCGCTGCCACTTATAAGCAATTCGCAATTACTTCATTCATTGTTTACGAAAAGAAGAAAGAGGCGCCAAACGTTGTCCAATTGGCTCGGCTTACAGAGATGAGCGTAAGTTGATAGCAAGCACGAGTTAAACAAACTCAACTCAGCTAGTGATGGGCAATTTCAAAATTTAAATTCACCGTCCTTGTTCTTGTCGAATAAGAAACATTTTTAGCGATAAAAATTACATTTATTCAATAACTAAATACAATATAAATAAATTTGTGTAATTTATTTATTGTGCAAAAATCCTTCAGGTGCTGCCCATTCGATAAAAAATACAGAGCGCGAGAATTCAAGTACAATAAAAGCTTTTCCATTTGCAAAAACAAAACAAGTTAGAAACTCACCAAACTTGAGCCAAGTGCAGCGTGCTGAGAGCGGCTTAAGGTGTAATCAGTATAACCGAAGCCACAGCAATTGGAACAACGCAGAGCGGAAAACAAGTTTGAGTACAAAAAAATCAAAATAAACGAAAAGTAAAAGGAAGGTTCGCGTGTGCAGAGCTCGAAATGACAGTAATTACGAAACTTTTGAGTTCACTGCTGATTGTTTTATGCGCACAGCATGAACTAATCATTGGCGTGAACGCATATGATCCAAATGATACAAAAATAGTTGAGTGTTGCCTGCCGCCTGAAGGAATGTTTGAAGCCTTTTATCCCCGTGAAGTGGAGGGCATACCAAACAGCGCCTCTCGACCAGCTCACGGGCATGGCAGTTTCTTCAAGCATCGCAATCCTGCGCTGGTGGACACGAAGAATGCAGCAGCCTATGGATATCGCTTCGATGGCAAGCGACGCTTTAACTTTGATTAGTTTGTAAAATACTGAGACCCTTTCAAACTAAATAAATAAAAAACATAAATTCAACAAACATATCGTTTTTTAAATTTCCACGGTTGCCGAACAGTTATCGATAGTTGTGAAAAAAAGCAACTCTACACATTCAGTTTCCATATGACATTTGTGATTGACATTAGGCAAGAAGAAGAGCAATTTTTTTCTTCAAAAGTATGTCTTTGAAACAGAATTCTTGAACGTAGCAAAATTCAACATTTGAAATTGTAAATATAGTTGCAAACGCTCAAGGCCAGACCCAAATCACCTGCAAATCATGAACGTGAGAAGCTTCACCATGCTGCAAACTCTAAAAAACTCTTGGCGCACGTAAGAATCGTGTGTGTGTGTGTGTTCCAGGTAGAACCGGTAAAAAAATAATGCTCTCCACAATTGTTATTCAATTAGTTTTCCACGTCGCTTCGCCACAAAAGTAACAGTAGTGGGTGGTGATGAAATCGGCAGCGGCACAGGCATTGGCCAAATCACCGGACGCGTACGTAGCAAAGACGGCGGTCCACAGAAGGTAAACACGCCGTCCAAAGACATTGTTACGCACCTGCCGCCGCTAACCGAACCGCTGCCAAACTTGCCGGAGGCCGTCTATGCCAAGCCGTTGATGGAGAGCGCCACCACCAAGGTGACAACGCTGACGAATGGTTTGCGCATCGCCTCGGAGCCACGCTACGGACAATTCTGCACAGTTGGTCTCGTGCTGGACTCTGGACCACGCTACGAAGTCGCCTATCCCAGTGGTGTTTCCCACTTTCTTGAGAAACTTGCTTTCAATGTAAGTTAGCTGTCGTTCATACATCCATTTCATCTCGCCTGCAATGTCCAATGGTTCAGGCATTTGCCATTCACTCCGTGTCATACATTGCCATTCCACGCCATATATTACATATGATATCTGGGAAATTGCATCACATAGCTTGCCATGTATTAATCTTTCCTTAATGTCTTCAGTCAACAGTGAACTTCCCCAATAAGGATGCAATTCTTAAGGAGCTGGAGAAGAATGGTGGCATCTGTGATTGCCAAAGTTCAAGGGACACGCTTATCTATGCGGCGAGCATTGATAGTCGTGCATTGGAATCCGTCACTCGGTTGCTAGCTGATGTGACCCTGAGGCCGACGCTGAGCGAACAGGAAGTGAATTTGGCACGGCGAGCTGTCAGCTTTGAGCTGGAAACGCTGGGCATGCGACCCGAGCAGGAGCCAATACTCATGGACATGATACATGCTGCTGCATACAGGGACAACACGCTGGGTTTGCCGAAGTTATGCCCGCCATCGAACTTGGAAAGCATTGATCGCAACGTCTTAATGAACTACCTGAAATACCACCATGCGCCGGAACGCATGGTCATCGCTGGCGTTGGTGTAAGCTCCTCTAACAAACAGATAAGACATATTTGAATCATCCTGGCATTTCTCTCTTTAGGTGAACCACGATGAGCTGGTTGAGCATGTTACCAAATATTTTGTTGACAACGAGGCCATTTGGGAAACGGAAGACTTGTCAACTACGGCGCCCAATCAGGTGGACACATCACAAGCCCAGTACACAGGAGGCCTAATTAAAGTAGACTACTATATATATATATATGCCTATACCGATCACGATAATTAAGCTCTTTTATATTCTTAAAGGAACATTGCGAAATTCCGATTTATGCGGCGGCTGGACTGCCCGAGCTGGCGCACGTTGTGATCGGCTTTGAGGGCTGCTCCCATCAGGACAACGACTTTGTGCCACTGTGTGTGCTGAACATAATGATGGGGGGCGGCGGCTCCTTCTCAGCTGGTGGGCCTGGCAAGGGCATGTACTCTCGTCTCTATACCAAAGTCCTGAACCGCTACCATTGGATGTACAGTGCAACAGCTTACAATCACGCCTACGTGGATACGGGCCTCTTCTGCATACACGGTAGTGCGCCGCCACAGCATATGCGAGACATGGTAGAGGTTCTCACGCGGGAACTGATGAACATGAGCGCCGAGCCGAGCAGCGAGGAGTTGATGCGATCCAAGATACAGCTGCAATCGATGCTGTTAATGAACCTCGAGTCCCGGCCAGTTGTGTTCGAGGATGTGGGACGTCAAGTGCTGGTTACGGGGTACCGCAAGCGACCCGAACACTTCATCAAAGAGATTGGTAAGATAATCCAGACATATATCTATATGCAATCCAAAATGCAATGAACCTTCTTTCTGCTGTAGAAAAAGTCACTGCTGCCGATATACAGCGCGTTGCTCAAAGACTTCTTAACTCTGTCCCGTCGGTGGCAGCTCGTGGCGACATTCAGAACCTGCCCGAGTTGAAGGATATTACGAACGCCTTGAATAGCAACGGACGATCGCTTGGACGCCGTCTGTCGCTCTTCAAGTAAAATGGCCAAGCTTCCCAGACTAAATACGTTGTTGAATTGCATTGCATTTTGTACCGATAGGCATTCTTGAAATCAATTTGATTGTTTAAATTTACCATTCTTCCTAAACGACAAATTACCCATCTCGATCCTTCTTTATTTTGTTATCGATTTGTTGTTAGAGCCGCTCGAGTTTAGTTATAGCCAACCTATATTTGAAATGCAAACGCTGTTCAATCCAATTGAACCAGGGTACAACTAAAATAAGTACAGTGTACAGTCGTCAAAATTTGATTTGGATATATTAAATATATTCTAACAAGTCAGATCTAGTATGCCATCATCAAGTTTGCTCGACTCCGAAAAAGTTTCATTCACTGATGTAAATTGTGTTCAATATTAAAAACATTTGTAGCATTTCGAATAAAAATGACAAAGGGACTCATAAGAAATTAAAAACAAAACCTATGTACCCTTGAGAGATCTTTTTAATGTGTTCAGGGTAAACAATGTTTTCATTGTTCATTCCGAAAAACTGATTTTTTTAAACTTTGCATGACTCTCTCTCGGCGAATTTTTGTCTGATTTCGGAGTGGTATACCATTTTCGACTCGTCTGAAGATCGACTATCGATCGGCATTCAAAATTTGAATTATTAAAATTTTGCCATTTTTAACAAAAATCTGATGTTACCCCTTATCATTTTTGTGAAATCTGGACAGAGTCGAAAAATGGAGAATGTCGTCGACTTCGGAATGCCATAACATGAGTATTTTTCATCCGATTTTCAAGTGGGATGCCTTTTCTGACGCGTATTGATTCCAACTATAAAGCTGTGTTCAAATATATTTGACGACTTTAAAAGTTTCGGGAAAATGCAAACGAGTCCGAAAAAATAGCTCTTGAACTTTACATGAACTTTTAATGACTCTATCTCGGGCATTTTTTGTCCGATTTCAATGAGCCATATCATTTTTTACTTTTCCATAGCACGACTATCGATTGGCATTCAAAAGTTGAATTTTATAAATTTTGACTTTTTTGTCAAATATGTGAAAGTCGAGTTGAGTCGAGGAAATCACTAATAACAAACTTTGACTGAGTACAACTGGACTATAACATAAGAAATGCATATTAAAAAGAGAGATTTGACAAGTTTTCTTAAATTTAGAATAAATCACCTGGGAGTAGATAAGTTTATTGTTTAATTAAATCAATTCATAATTTATAGGCACTAAATGCTGTTCAGTTCTATGGTTGAGCTACATGCTATATATCTGGTTATTTAAGCAAACAAATGCATATTTTAAGCAAATCAAAACAGTTTGATTAGATATCGCTATATACTATGAGCTTTCGAATTGATATGAAGCTTGTCTTTTGGTTACGCGTTATTTGGTTATCTTAAAGATTGTTAAATGTAAGTTATATTATAACGATGAGGAGGAAGAGACTGGCGAAACGGAGTCCTCTTTAGGCACTCGACGCTTTGGCGGAGTACACGAATCACTGTCTGTATCACTGCTGCTGCTGCTGCTACTGCTTCTGCTGCTCCTGCTGCCATTGCGATGCTTGGGCATGGGAACAGGCGCTGGAAATGAAAAGAGGAAAACAAATCAATCAAAGCTCCTTGGAGTAGCTAAATCCACTTACACATAGCTGCCCTGCCGTGCTCGTCATCTTCGTCATCCTCTGGCAACTCGTCACTAGATATATTCTCATGCATGCGATATTGCTTGGGCAGATGCGATTCGTCCTCCAGCGGCGGAGCATACTTGGGCTTCTTCACCTTGTCATCGTGCGCTTTGTCCACTTCGTTGTCCATTTCGCTGCCCGTTTGCTTCTTGATGCTCTTGGCAATGACGCGCTTCTGATGATCGAGTTGAGGAAACAGATCCCGAGAGTTCTCCAGCGCTTGCTTCGCTGCGTTCATCTCCGCCTGCTGTATGGAGGAGCCGCTGGCGGTGGCCAAGCGCTTGGAGCGGAAGTAGACGGCCACTTTGTAGACGCGCGTGTTTGTGGGTCCGCTCGCCTCGACCACCTTGTAGTAGGGTATGTCCGGCTCGCCGCCATCCATGGTTCGCAAGGTCAGGCAGCATTGCTGCAGCTTCGACTTGGGATCGTTCCAATCCTGATTCATGATGAACAGCTGCAGCCGTGGGAACAGGCAGACGTGACAGAACTGCTCGCAGTAAAGCAAGCCCTTATCCACATAGAGCGCGCCTAGGAAAGCCTCCAGTAGATCCGCTCGATCTTTGGTCTTCAGATCAGCCTTGGGATTGGCATAGACAGCAAACTTGGTCATGCCCAGATCATCGCAGACCACAGCCTGGGTGCGATTGTTGACCAGCGAGGAGCGCAGCAGTGACAAGTGTCCCTCGTGATGCTCCGGGAAATGTCGATACAAATACTCCGAGCAGATCAGCTGCAGCACGGTGTCTCCCAGGAATTCCAGCCTTTGATTCGAGCCAAGCGTCAAGTGGGTGAAGCCAATGGAGCGATCCGTAAAGGCGCGCGCAAGCAGGCGTATGTGCTTAAACTTGATGCCAATCGAGTCCTCGAATCTGGTCAAGTCCTTGAGCACGCGGTAGGCGTCGATGCAGCTACGATCGCCGAGTGGCTCCTGCTCCTGCAATGGATGCTCCGGCAAGTTCTTCCAAATGGCGAGCAACTTGGCATCCTGCCTGAAGAGGGCATCGGTGAAGACCTCGTCGGCCACTTTGATGCCACCGTCCAAGAGCAGCGCGCCCATCAAGGCCTCAAAGCAGTTGGCCATGGCATGCCGCAGCTCCAGCTCGTGGCACAGATCCGAGCCGTGGGCATAGAGCATGAACTCCTCCAGCTGCAGTTTCTTGGCCAGCAAGGCCAAGTGCTGATTCTGCACGATGGCAGCACGATAGGTTGCCAAGCCACCTTCCTCCAGCTCCGGAAACATGAAGAACAAATGGATCGAGCTCAAGAACTCGACCACAGCGTCGCCCAGGAACTCAAGACGTTCGTTGTGCGTGATATTGGAGACCGTCTCGTGATCCTTGCCAAAGCGCGACATAATGCTGACGAGGGTGTTGATGCCACGCTTCCTCGTATTCATGTAATGGATCTTGCGATCTCCGTACTCCGGCTGGCGGATGCCGCAATTTGTGAGCGAATTGCGCGCGTGATCCGGATTGGTGCCGTAGTTCTCTTTGTACGAAGGATGCGTGAGGGCCAGTTGGAGTAAGTAGCGATTCTTGAACTTGTAGCCAATGCTCTCCTCCAGCAGATCCAGGGATTTGTGGAAGCGTAGATGACCGGTCAATACGGGTATGAGCATGGCATGCTGCACTATGTCGCACATGATGCCCGTGCGATAGAAGCCCTCCGAGCTGATGGCCACGGTTATGTTTCGTTTCATCCGGCCCTGGGTGCGCATCTCCTGCAGCCGCTGCTCCTTGTCCTCGAGCTTACGCTTGTCCTTGAACGAGGGCTTCGACATGTTCGCCATAAGATGACGGAACTTAACATATTCCCGCCAAGCCTTCTGGTACTCAGGGTTGCCAGCGTAGCTCAGCTGAGGCGGACGAATGCCAAAGTGCACAATCGCTGGATGCGAGATGCCCGTCTCTGGGTCCAAGCATTCGGGCAGATCGGAGTTGTTGCGATCCAGCTGATCGACACGCAGCGAGCAGGGCTTATGGCCAGGCTTCGTGACCAACATGCCCTTGATATAGTCCACGTATTTCTGCCACTCATGCTGACTTATGCTACTCAGGTCGAGCAGGTGCTGCGGCTCCACCAGCTCCGCTGAGTTGTCCAGCAGATACTTCAGCACCTCGCACATGGCCAGCACCTCCTTGCCGTTGTCCGGCAGCTCGCGCACAAAACGTGGCAGGAAATGGAAAGCTGGACAGGATTGCTCGCTATTTGGCATTAGATTAAAGTCGACCAGCTCCAGCAGCTCATGGAATAGATATTTAACTAGAAGAGAAATCGATTTATACATACATACAGAGAGTTGAGAGAGACTTACAAAACAAATCCAATTCGCGTATGGTAAAGTTCTCCGGCATCTTCTCCTCGTCGTATTCGATCGTATACTCAATGTTGAAGCGAATCACCTTGCAGACGGGCAGGTCCGTCAGGCGTACATGCGAGAGCAGAGAGAAGCCTTCGAAGAGAAATTCGTGCTCATCGTGTTTGATGATTGTCGGCGTCTTGGTCAGGAAATTTGTGGGCGGCGAAATGGTGATGCGATAATGATAAAGTTTGCTCGCATTGTTTGTGTCCTTGTCGCATATGGCGTAGCCCTTCTCGCCTGGATAGATGCCATGCCGTATGCCAATGCGTCGCGATTTCGCCGAGCAGCGGCAGAGGGGTCCATCGTTCATTTCGCCTGCGTCGTTGTGCCAGAGATCGGGATGCACTCGCTGTGGATGCTGCACCTTGCGCGAGAGCTCCTCCATGCAGCAGTCCTGCTCGATCTTGAAGGCATCCTCCTCCGAATCCGAATCGGAGCTGGAGGAGCATGCCTCCGACTTATGCTTGTGGTTGCACGCACGTCGACGTGTCTTGCGAGCCGGTGGCACATAGACGGGCAGCGTCTTCCTCACTCTATCGGCTCGTTCGATCAGCTGCTGCTCGAACAGCTCGCAGCGTTTGTGCAGGCGGGGCTTGGCCCTCACTTCGTGCTCGGTCTTTGTGCGCTCGTAGTAGAGTTCAGCGGGCGATGAGCGCACCCAGGATTCAGTGGGCGCGTCGGCTTCGATTAAAGCATTCATTTTCTTAATGTAATCCTCGGGCTTCTCACAGTAGTTCGAACACCACTGACGCAGGAGACGATCCCGTTCCGTTTCCAGCTTGGGCGTGCTCACGGTCTCACTGGGCATGCTCTTGGGAGTCCTTTGGCTGGATTGGTAGGACTGTCGTGGACTATAATACCTTTGCTCATAGCGATTGTTATAGTTATAGCCTCCATAATTCTTCTGATAACTATTGTTGTAATAGTTGTGACTGGGCGGACGGTAGTTGTAGGAGTAACTGCTCTGCTGTCTGTAATCCGATCTATTGTCATAGCCAGAGTTCTGGCCAGATGACTTGCCACCGTAATTGGACGTGGGTGCGCCGTAGTTCTCCGAATAGGAATAGGAGTTCTCGTAGTAGTATGGAGCTGGGTTCGCTGGATATGGTGGCGGTGCTCCAGCATATGGCGCATAAGCTGAGGGATCATATTTACCATAATTCATAGACGAGCCTTGAGAATTGTAAGCGTCATTCATGCTCCATTGATGCTGTGCATAGTCAAAGTTCGCCGGCGGAGGCACTCCCATGTTAACCGGTTGGTGATCGTACTTTAGGCCTGGCGGAGGCGATTGTACGGCTTCCGTTGGAGGTGGTGGTGGCGGAGGTTGTGTGGGCACATTTTGCGGCGGTGGCAGAGGTGGCTGGTACATATCTTTCGAGCTAAAGTTTGCATAAGCCCAACTTCTTCGCGAAAACTGAATATAATGGCAGTATTTGCGGTAGCCCTTGCAGAAATGTTTTCTCAGGGCTGCATGTAGCGAAACGAGTTTCGATGAATTCGAATCGATAACAGGTGGTTCCGATGAACCATTTAAGTCTTAACATGCTTTAGCTAACGAAACGTAGATTTGTATTTAAAATTAATTAAAGAAACTTGCAATATGGATGTAAAAGAGGAAGACCATGCCCAGGAACAACCCACGGAGATCACGCTTAGCAGCTGTCCAGGCACCACGCCCGCTACACCGCTGAGCAAAAACCAACTGAAGAAACAACGAAAGCATGCCGAGATGCTGGAACTACGGAAGGTGCGGCGCCTGAAGGAGCGCGAGCGCCGGAAGGAGAAGCGAGTGGAGGCCAAGGCCAAGGGGCTGCCAATTAATGTGGGCCCCTCGCGCAAGGAGCTGAAACGCCGCCAGCTAACGGCAATCGATAAGCAAAGCTCTCCTGATGCAATCAGCGTGGCCATCGACTTGGATTACGACGATCTGATGCAGGAGCGAGACGTGGCCAAGTGTGTGAAGCAATGTCTGCGCATCTATACGATCAATCGACGTGCCAGCCAGCCGCTGCGCCTGCACTTCACAGGCATCAAGAGCGAAGGCCACATCCACAACAGCTTCAAGAAGAACGACGGTTGGGAGAACTGGAATGTGGATTATCACTTCGATCGCAGCCACACTGAACTCTTCGACAAACAAAAATTGGTTTATCTGACCTGCGAGTCAGATACGATACTGGACAAGCTACAGCCTGGGCACACCTATGTCATCGGCGGCTTGGTCGACCACAATCACTTCAAAGGCCTCTGTCATCAGCGGGCGACAAGTGCGGGACTGGCCACAGCTCGTCTGCCGCTCAGCGAGCACGTGGACATGAAGACACGCTCCGTGCTGAGCACCTTCCACGTCTTTGAGCTGCTGACACGCGTAGCAGCCAACCAGGGATGGACGCAAGCGATTCTGGAGACTATACCGCAGCGCAAGGGCGCCAAAGCTAAGGAATGTAGCAAAGGCATAGAAGTTGCGCAAGCGGAACAGCAAGAGAACGACAAACCAAAGGAGGTCGCGGAAGAGAAGGAGGAGGTGAAGACAGATGAACTGGAAGAGAAACTAAATACAGAGAGTTGACACATTTCTTTGAAGAGGTTCTATAGTCTAACAACCCTGTTTTTGTGTTCATTGAGGAGAAGAGCTAGATTTGAAATCCTTTTTCAAATCAAATCGATTACAAACGATAACAAAGCTTTTAGAGCCTGCAGGGTATTTGCCAGTCAGGTATAAGAATGAAAGTTAAATGACAAAAGAATTGAAAGAAACTAATATTTATTATGATTATTACAAATTGTAAATAAAAAATCTTAAAATAAAGATTGAAGATTGAAACGTTTGTTTGTTATCGTTATTTCTTAAACAAAATGTATTAGTTGCGCTTAAAGCTAAACAAAATATTGTGAATCGTTTGATTAGTTTATATAAAAAGGTAAATTGTTAAAACGTTGCACCTTCAAATAACTTAGTTGCCTATACATATGTATATATGTCTATTGCTCCTTACACTATTTGAAGCAGCTGCTCTATATACTAAGTCTAGTTGATTTTAAATTTTACATAAGGCAGCATTATTTTTGCATTTCCATAAATTACAAAAATATATATAGTTAAATATATATGTATGTATTTTTTTTTTAGCATTTCACTGCTTTGTCAACTTAGCCTAGGTTTATCCATATACGTAGTTCTACCTCAGAAGTAAGCTGGCACAAAAATGAATTTTGAAAGTCGATTTTTTTTTCAAAAAAAGATTTCCCAAGAAAAGTTAAAGCATTTTGCAAACCAATTGAACCTTAACACTAACACTAGACTAAACAACAAATGTTACTTAAACTAACATACGAATCAGTACGAATCTTAAACATAGGTTTAATTACACAGGCCAACAGAATGGGGTAACCAAGAGTCAGACTATAGACGATTTCTAGGTAACAAAAAAAGCTATATGAATAATTTTAAAGGGACTTAAAAGGAGAGTATTCCTTACTTTCAGTTATGGTTATAATCCGCTCACTAGAAATTGCAGTATTCGTGATTCACATCGTCAAATATACTCGAAAAAGCTTTCCTCGTTTCATTAACATCGAACATCGATAATATATCGAAAATCTGAGCTATTTCCATATCAGTTTCAGAGTCTTGGTTGGCCTGTGTTATTAGTAGGCACAAAGTATTTCAAAAAGGGCTTATCAACTATTTGCCAAACGAACAAAAAAACCTGCTATATAAATGCAAAATGCAGCTAGCAAAACTAATCTATATATAAAACTATATATATATATATATATACTGTATATATATAATATAAAGTTCAGTTAGGGATTGCTCTGTAGTCGTAGTTCCCCTAGACGATTTTCATAGGCACATCGATAAGGCAGTCCGCCTCGAGGCGTCCAAGTGTCTTCTTAACACGCAGCGCTGTCAGGCGCACCGTTGGATTCGGATGCCAGCACTCCTGCATGATCTTCGAGAGACTGGCTAGCACGTCGTCCTCTTGCCAGCGCGCTGGTATGGGTGGTCTATAGCCCTTGGCGCAGACCACGGCGTGCATATCATCGAATGTGGGGTCTGACGGCACCACATCATGATATGGCAGGGCATAATCCTCGCAAGTAGTTGTCTTTGTGCCCGATATGGGCGTATAGCAGCGTCTGGCAATCTCCCAGAGAACGAGGCCCACAGAGTACATGTCGGCGCGCTTGAATTCCTCGAACTGCTGCGGGTTCAGCGTCTGGTCGAGCACCTCTGGCGCCATGTAGCGACGCGTGCCGACGCGCGTATTCTGTGCAATGTGTATCTCGTCCAGTTCCGAGATGTACTTAACCGCCAGTCCGAAGTCAGCTATAGCACACTGTCCGTTGCGCTTCACCAATATATTCTTGCTCTTGATATCCCGATGGGCTATTGCCGGTTTGCCCGGAGTGCCAAATATTTCGTCGTGCAGATGAGCCAATCCGGATGCCAGGGAGTAGGAGAGCAGCTGCAGCTTCTGTGGATTGATCACCGATGTGGAGAGATAATCGTGTAGACTGCCCATTTCATGGTAATCGGTGATCAACAGCATTTGTGTCCAGCTCCCATTTCCTTTGATATCGGCCGCAATGAATCCCAGAATATTCTCATGTCGCATCAGCACAGTTTGATAGATCTCCGTTTCCCGAAACCAGGAAGCCTCCTCGGTGGTGAAGAAGGTCTTCACAGCGACTCGTTCGTCCCGCCACTTGGCCAGCCACACCTCGCCGTAGCGTCCCTTGCCCACAAGGCGCACCATCTGTATCTGCTTGGCAATGGTGCGTTGCACCAGCAGCGGCAGGCCAGATCCAGAGCCCGAGCTCTGTTCGACTAGCTGCGATATCTGAGAGTTGCACATGGAGTTGATCAGACGTGGCTGCTTGCGCAGCTTGCTGCGGCGCTTGAAGACCACGCACAACGCAACGACGAACACAATACACACGCAGACGAACACAGCGATGGCCAGGAGTTTGACTATATGAATGGATGTGCTGCTATCGGGCAGTTCGGGTGGCGGCGTCGTCAGCTTGGGCATGAAATCTGGCTGTAGGTCGCGATTGCACAAGTCCTTCTCATCGCAGCAGGCAATATTCTTGCCATGCAAATAGGGCATCACTGACACTTTGCACATTAACAGTCCGCCATTGTCCTCGGGCGGCATGCAGCCAAAGGTGCGCTCCTCCTCGTATGTGCCCGTCGTCTCGTCGTAAACCTCTTCGACGGCGCTGAAACAACTGCCACCTGGTCGTGTCTCGCAGGTACCGTTGCTTACATTGTTCGGGCAGCTGCCATCGCAATAGCAAATCATCGAACGTGCATTTTTACGCTTATCGTGATTTGCTGTGATTGCAGCTGCAATTGCTGGGTCAACCACTGCAATCTCTTCGTAGGCACGCAACTCGGCATTCTGTATTTGCACAATTAACACAAAAACAAAACAAACTAACGAAACACTTCCCTTGCACATTATTAATGATATAACTTGTGCACAGGAAAAACAGATTTTTTTATTTTCGTTTATTAGCTTCTTATCTAGAGATGTACGCAAAAAGAACTATCGAATCACTGAGAAGTATCGATACCTACTGCAGGTGTACATTTAATGTGTGATTGGGGTTACAAAGTCATGTTTATTATAAGCTATAATATTGTTTAACTTTATTTCTTACGCATTATATATGTTTTAGTTTCAAAAATTTCAGATTGTTCACTCAGCTGATTCACAAACTTGAAAACTAAAAATAAAAACAAGATACAATAGTTTGTCGATCTGGTAGCGCTTTTACATTACTTTCCAACACTAAAGGCACACAATGTTTAGATTGCTGTGTTCGCAACTCCAATACAATGCGAGATTATTCGAACGCAATATGGCTTTCTATGCAGTTGCAAAAGGACGCAAAGTGGGCATATATGACAGTTGGAGGCAATGTGAGCAACAGGTAAAGGGCTTTAAGGGCGCCATTTTCAAGAAGTTTCGGAGCCTCCATGAAGCACAGCAATTTATCAATCCCGCTGGGTCCGATACTAAAGGATACTACGCACCAGATGAACTAGCTGTGCCCCTTGGGCAAAAGCAGGGTCCGCCTAGCAGCTGGCAGCAGCAGAATAAAGTTGAGCAGAAAGATTTCTGGCCAGAAGATGTTGATGATGAAAAACAGCACGTCACGGATGATGACTTAGTAAGCACAAAGCCCAACAATTGTTTTCTTCTAAGTCTTAACTCCTGTCGCCTCAGATGTCGGCCATGAATGAAGTGGAAGGACTTCCTGAACCCTCGAGCAGCAATCGGAAACGTAAGGCGGAAAGCAGTGCTTCTGCGACATCAAAAATTCCACGACACACCTCCAATGTGGAAGATGTCGTTGCACTGAAGCAGTTCGGCGCCTTTGAGTTTACGATGAATGCCGAGGGATACGTGATCGTCTACACGGATGGTTCATGCCTAGGCAATGGCAAGAGGGATGCATGCGCTGGCTTTGGCGTTTACTTTGGCGACGGTCATCCACTGTGAGTTGTCCATTTAAAGGGGTTTAATTAATTAACCTAATCCCTTGAGTCCCTCTTGTTAGAAACGCGGCTAAGCCTGTGCTGGGGCGTGTAACCAACAATGTGGGCGAAATTCAGGCAGCCATATATGCTATTAAAACCGCCTTGGATCTGGGCATTAGAAAGCTCAGCATTAGTACGGATTCGCAGTTCCTAATCAATTCGATAACAATGTGGGTGCCCGGCTGGAAGAGGCGTAATTGGCTCCTTCCGAATATGCAACCAGTTAAGAACGTAGCTGACTTCAAAGAACTGGATGAGCTGCTGCAAAATGAAGACATTCAAGTTAAATGGGTGAGTTTTAATTTTAAATTGTATTACGCCTTATTTCAAGCACATTTCTTTTCCTAAAGAACTACGTTGAGGCTCACAAAGGCATCAAGGGCAATGAAATGGCAGATAAACTGGCACGACAGGGCTCGCAGTTATACAGAGAGTTAAATTGCAAGAATATTTAGTTAATTATTATATAATTAATTAATTTTAAGGTACTTTTAATGTATCCATTAAGATGTCAGCTATTGGATATTAATTTGAAGATAAATACCAAGAATACGTCATTTTCGGTATTTTAAGTTAAGCGGGTAATTTCTGCACTAAGTTGGCAGCCCAATAAAATTGACAGTTTGTTTCTGAAACAAGTTTGCAGTCTTATTGGCTTTTCGTTTGTCAACACTAACAGCAAAAGCAATGTTTTTATAAATTTAGGTAAACAAAATGAAATGTATAAGAAATTTGACGATTTTTGTATTTATATTCACTGCTGAGCTATTGGTAAAAAGCATAAACGGCCATGGGGTGCAACAGAGCATAATGCGCATCGTGATGGATCCAGTCGGCATGCACAGGTTTGTTGTTAGTCAACAATATATCTAATAACATAACATAATTTAATTTCATAAATAAGAAAGCTGAAGTACACCCTGGAGTTTGCTGAATCAATTGCGAAATTGAATTGTGAGTATGTGATCGCACAACAGTTGCCGGCAGCCGTTTATGTCAGCACCGATGAACTGGACGACTTGGAGCGCTTCAAAATGGTGAGCCACGCGATACCCTGTAAAAGTTGAACGGCATTAGGGATACTCTTCTGGCAAAGAAGAAGACCTGCTAGGCAAGCAGTAACAGCCGTAGCCATTATCTCAACTCTAAGACTAAGCTAGAATATATATAATTAATCAACTTATTCAATAGCTGAATGCAGAGTATCCGAAGTTCGTTGACGTCGAAGTTATAACCGAGAAAGCAAGCCCCTTCTCAGTACTTCTGCGTGGATCCACCAAGATTAAAGATCCCATAGCACTGCCCATTCATTTTCGCTATCACGCAGCGAGCCGTAAAAGGTAAGAGCCTACGATCTATATACACATATATGATATATATGTACATACCTGCTGCAGCACCTGGGCCAAGGTGGAAATAAGCGCACCTGAACTTTATCTGAGCTGTGCGAGTGACGATAAGCAACTGATTGACAAGGCATTGCTGGATGAATACGATAAGTTTTACTGCCTGAACGAAGGCGCAACTGAGTTTGTGGAGCAGATCGAGCCGGAGAAGTGTAGTTGGCAGCGATTGCATATGGAACTGAGCTTGGATAAGCCACTCCTAGCTGAGATACCTGTCGGAGATGCCAATGGCTATACGCCAGTTCTGATCGCCACACTCATCATAAGTTGGGGAGCTACCTTTTGGATCATGGCCACGACCCGAAAGGCAGCCAAACGCATTAATGAGAAACTGAAGAAGGAGGAGGAAGAGCTGGAGAAGAAGCTTGAGTAGCACCTTAAAGGATCAACCATATATATGTGTTAAGATTCGTGTGATAGATGCCGCCAGACTAGACTTTTATACTGTACCATAAACTTTATTTGTTGACATATGTAAATATTATCCATCGAGATAAATACCTCGAGACTCACGATGCCCAGGGACAAATGCCATTGGCATCTACGAGGGAAGACATCAAGTTGTGTGAAATTATCAGCAGAGGGTCTATCCTCGCTAATGGCCATGGAATTTGACACTGCAAATTCAAAGTAGTTAGGAACAAGGAATAAAACAAATATTAAAAAGACAACTGAAACTATCCTAGACTTACATGCTTTATATCAAGCCAAAAATAGATAATTAATTTTTAAGAATTTTTACCTATATATATATACATTCTGATTGCGGAAACTTTAAGAACCAACCTCGTATAGTCATATATTCTCATTTGCTATTGTCATGTTTATAGCGCGTGTCTTAAAAGTACATTACACTTTGGATAAGTCCTCTCATTAGGGCCGCCATAAATTATGTTAAGCAGCACGTTCCGCAAATGTTTATGGCTAAACCATGCCTTCTTTTCCGTGTATACCTCACGGAACTTGGGATCTACGGGAGTCTGAAGTGCAAAAGTTGTATAGATATGCTCTCACATGCAGCTAGCTATGATTTTATTGATACTCTGCGCGCGCGCTTCGGGTAGAATCCACGTGTTCTAAAAATACGTCTCGTATAACTCGAGAGCTACCAATGATTAATTTAGACTATGCTAGGCTAAGACTAACTCTATATACTATATATATATGTACATTTTAGCTTAACAGAACTCTCGATCAATTCAAAATCGATCTTCTTTGCCGTTTGTTGGAGCCAAGGTGCTCGAGTCGATCTGTAGATTGTTGCGCAGGGTCATCGTGCTGGACATGTTGGGCGGCTCGTTCCATGGCTGGATCGTAGCCTTGCCGAAGATCACGAAGAGCGCATTGCAGAGCAGATAGATGCCGCCAGTGATGAAGAATACCACGCGCCACTGTGTGGGATCCTCTTCGTCTGACAATATGGCACCCACAACCAATGGGGCTATGATGGACGTGACTCCCGCCAGGCCGTTCGTAACGCCCATCATGGGACCAGCAAAGTTGGGCGACAAGTCCATGTGATTGACGAGATAGCCACAGAAGCAGGCTGCATTGATGCCCACAGCCAGGGTGAGCAGCACGATGGCCTCCGTCTTCTCGTCCGCGGTCATATAGCCAAGTCCAATCAGACAACCCATGGGCACCCACTGCCCAATCGAGTTGAAGAGCTTCCGAGCCGTTGTCACCGTCAGGGTGCCTCGATTGATGAGCAAATCCGAGATGGGGCTGACCACGAAGCAGAGTATGCCCATGGCAAAGTAGGGCAGGGAAGAGAGCAATGCATTCGACTTGACATTCAGCTTGAGCACGCTGCTCATATACGTGGGCATCTCTGTTAGCAGCGTGTAGAAGCCCCAGGTGAAGCCGCAGTGGGCAGCCAGCAGGCCATAGAAGGCGGACGAACTGAAGATCGATTTCCATGGCACAGCGAGAGACTGAAGAGGGAAAATGAGTATAATAATAAGTATTAGAGTAGGATATAAGATAAGATAAGGATATAAGATAAGCCGAGCTGATGTAGGCTGTATAAGAGTCAATGAGCATAAGAGTCGCAGCTATAGACACTGCAGCGGACGCAGTGCACCTCCTCGTCAAGCACACTCACCTGTCCGGTATTGTTGCTGCCCGTTAGACTCTCAATGTATTCCCGTTCGGCCTTGCTAATGTTGTTCGAGGTGGCCGGCTCATTGGCACCCTGCCAGAAGAAGAGCAGCGCCCACGCCAAGCTGAGTCCGCCCGAGATGTAGAACAAGCCCGGCCAGCCCATCGAGGACTCGAAGATGTCGCCGCTGCTCACCAAAATGACAGCCGTGCCGAACTGGGCGCCCGAATAGATGCCCGTGGTGAGGAAGCCACGCTCTGTGCGCGGCACCCACTTGGAGAGCAGCGTGTGCACGCATGGATAGACGCTGCCCTGCACGAGGCCGGTGAGCACGCGCAGCACACAGAGGCTGATCCAGCCACCTGCGGCGGCCAGCGGATGGAAGAAGCACAAGACGCCGCCAATAGCCGTGGCCAACGTAATCACATATTTGGCGCCAAAGCGTTTGGCCAACAGACCTGCGAGGATAAATAGATAAATGAATAGTGTGGCAATGAAGACTGTTTAGTCGACTGTCTGGCAACGCTAAATGTGCAACAATACAAATTGCAGGCTGACTGCCTGTCTTATTGACTGTCTGGCAATGTAGCCAGCGTCTAACAACACTGAAAACTAACCGCTAACGGCATTAAGTGAAGGCGGACTTTTTGAAAAGAAGCAAATTTAAATAAATCATTTTTCTCGCCCATTTGAGCTTACCTGATGGCACCTGAGACACCACATAGCCCCAAAAGAAGCTGCTGAGTATCAGCGACTTGTCGGACGTATTCCAATCGTAGTATGGAGCACCAGCTGTTGGCTGTGTCATGGGCACAATCGCAGCCGAGATGTTCACGCGCTGGAAGTAGTTGATCATCATGCCCACAAATAGGAGTATCGCTTGCCAGTGGCGAGCGCCAAAGCTGCCAGCTGAAAGAATCAATGAGAAAACCTTGTCATTAGTCATTGGTTAGTCATTGGTTATTTATTAACTATAGCTATATTATTAGGAGTATTTACTGGCTAAATGTCTTAGCTGAGCTCTGATTAAGAGCGGAGTCCTCTCGCTGCTTTGCAAGTAGACCATATTGCGGAGCTTTACTCGATTTGGATTAAGGCTTAACTTATTGACTGTTCGATGAGCTGTTTATTGTTCAACTGTTGCACTAAATTTCTAGGCTTGATTTTTGCACGCATTCAAATTGTGTTTCAAGTGCGCTCTGATAGTAAGCGCGACGTTCCATAGCTTTTATAATTAACAACTATTGTGTCATTATCATTACCATTATCATTAACGCAAGCCAATGCACAGGCAATAAAAACAACAAAAGGCTGATGGAAAATTTAACACGCACAGTGGCGTACCCCCAAGAGGGGGGGCCAAGCGAGAGTGGAATATATATTCGTCTAGGGCATATCATGCACAATATATGTTCAAATTATTTGTTACGTGGCAAACACAATCCAGAGATAATCAGAGAGTAAATATTTTTATTTGCACAGCGAGAATCACTTATCTTGTTGCTGACATCCAGATGTATGATATATGTACCTATATCTATATCTGAGAATGTTACTTCCAGTTGAATATCTGATATACGACTCAGATTAGATCCAGACTAGTTGAGCTAGAGCAGGTCTGGCTAGACGAAAGTCCAATAGTTTTTATTAATTTATGCAGTTGTCAATGTTTATTAATACTTGGGAAAAAGTGAGTTCGACTATCTCTACGTAAGTCCCTTTCGGCTGTGTTAATATAGAGTTATACAACTTGAGATATACGCTCTTGATAAGCTTCTCAGATTTTCCGTTATGCCCCCTTCGAGGGGGCGTGTTTAACTGGAAAAATGATATCTGCCAAGATTGCATGAAATCGAATGATCTTAACTGCAAAGGCCTTCAGATTGGGCTTTACCATATGTGGTGCCACACACTATATATGTATAAGACAAGTGTGTCTTATACCCTAGCATCGATTGCAAGGGCGTATAATAGAGGTAAATCAGTTCTTGTTGAAATGTGTGTTAGGCTGATAAAGGCCTAGTCGACGTCATATTCTTATCAATTGCCAAGATGGTTTAGTATATGAGTATAAGAGTCTAAGGCTATGAGAGTATAAGAGCTAGCGAGCAGTATAAGTGTGTGAGTGGTCTGTCTGTCCCTTGGTCAGTATGAGAGTTTACGAGCTTAAGTATAAGTGGGTGAAACAAGACAAGTGTGATAAATACCCTGTCACGATCGGGTATATAGGTTTTTGTTGAAATGTATGCGACAGGCTGAAGAAGGAGTTACCAAGGCGAAGAGTTTGTATATACTTATATGAATATATCCACTGGACAGTCGCTTGAGTCTGAGCTTAACAGTATAAGAGTCTGTTTGCCTGTATAAGAGTATAAGAGTTACAGTACAGGTGCACTTAAAAGCTTCCAAATAATCGATAATTTTTTTATTGAGATCTCTAGTAAACTTTTCCATGCAAACATCAGCTAATAGTAGATAGGGTATCTCCTGGTCAAGCAGAACCCACGTCAGACTGTTCTTATACAATACAAACAGATAATTTGCGCGAGCGAAGAAGTGTTCCGTATTATGTGGGTTTATGACTAGACGAACCCGAGTTCTTTAGACTGCAGCGCGTATCAATAACCTCCTCCAGCTGATTACAAATGGTTTTGTTTTTGTGCTCTATGAGTGCTCAGTGAACTGATGTTTTCCAATGATTTCTCGATGTATTTTGCTTATGTGAAACACATTTTATACTTTATCTAATCAATGAAGATTAGCTTCAGATTTGTTTTTCCACTTCAATCCCATTTCATTGACAAACTGGTACTCACGCCTTGAGATCTTGTCCGTGGTGGGTTCATAGCTCATGTTTCCTTCCAGTAAATACTTCACTCAAAACTCAAACTTGGCGCCGTTGCTGTGCGACTGAAGCATAAATCGGCTTCACCTGTGCCTTTTATACGTCCACCACGAATTCGTTTTCACTCTGATTATCTGGCCGAATGCCCGATTGAGATAGCAGCTGGGTCCGTGTTTAACTTTAGTCATTATCACGACTATTAGGCCATAAAGCAGACACACAAATAAGTGCGATTTATCTTATTACTAATAGCAATTTAAATATATTACTTAGCTTTATTATCTGTCAAAGATATAAACATTGACATAAACATAGCTGATATCCTTATTAATGTATGCAGTATCCGCTAATTCGTCTATTTCTCTTTTACTGCAGCTCGTATTTTAGGCATTTGTGATGCTTCTTAATCTTATCTAAATCAAATTCAAATTCAAGCTGGATTCCCTGCAGGAAGTGTGTAATTATTTACCTTTCTGGAGAAATCTGCCATTAAAGCTAAAGCTTAACACCCTCGAAAGTATCTTAATTCTAAGTAAGTCAAATAAATGTGCATTTACTTGCTGACAAATACGTGCATTAAAATGTTTGCTAACCGAATAGTTTAAATATTACTCAGCGCAACTGAGCAACTAAATGTAAACAATTAAAATTTCAAATCGCTCTGCAAATGGCGCCATTTGAGTGCTTTACCAACACACGTTGCGCACACTGTGCAACACTGAGCAGCGCCGCAGGTGTCAATAAACACAGCTCCCAGCATTTTTCCCTCCATTTTGCTTTCGGCTCCAATTGGCAGCACATGCACATAACTGTGTTCAAAAGTGCATACAGTTAATTAAAACGTATCTCAGTGACGAAATCCCTGATTTAGTGTTCTTAGTATTAAAATTCTTTGGAATTTTTGCGTATTTGAATTGGCGCGATTATTCTGCGAGCTTTGCCAACACTCAGTTCACACTGCCCAGCACTAGCACTAGCAATTAAACTGTCAACGCACTTGCCAACACTCTCTTATTATTTTGTTTTGTGTTACATTTTGTATAAAATATGTCGACTCGTTTATCATTTGGCGATGATAACGCCGAAACAGATGAGAAACCTCGCATCATGACCTTTCGTCCCCGGTACGAAGATTTCGTGAATTTCTCCGAGTACATCGCATACATTGAATCACGTGGAGCCCACAAAGCTGGCTTGGCAAAAATTATTCCGCCCGCGGAGTGGAAGCCGCGCCGCTCCGGCTATGATATTGAGAACATAAATATGACTATACCGGCTCCAATATGCCAGGTGGTAACAGGGTGAGTTCGAATTGAGTAGATTTAGCAAAGTTCTTTCGGCCAATTTGTACCGTTCCTTAGGGCCCACGGCGTTTATCAGCAAATCAACATTCAGCAACGCCGCCAGATGACGCTGCGTCAGTTCATGGAGAAGGCCAACTCGGAGCTGCATCAGACACCGAAGCACTTCGACTACGATGACCTGGAGCGCAAGTACTGGAAGAATATCACATATATATCACCGCTATACGCCGCGGATGTGAAGGGCACACTGAGCGATGAGGAGCTGGATGTATGGAACATTGGCCGTTTGGACACCATATTGAATCTCGTCAATACAGACTACGGCATTGAGATCGATGGTGTCAACACGGCCTATCTGTACTTTGGCATGTGGAAGAGCTCCTTTGCCTGGCACACCGAAGACATGGATCTCTATTCCATCAACTACTTGCACTTTGGCGCACCAAAGACTTGGTACGCAATCCCACCGATCTACGGCCGTCGCCTGGAGAAGCTGGCCAATGAAACATTCGTCGAGAACCATCAGGAGTGCAACGCCTTCTTGCGCCACAAGATGACCATGATTAGCCCGAAGGTCTTGCGCCAGCATAACATACCCTACAACAAGATTACCCAAGAGGCTGGCGAGATTATGATCACATTTCCCTTTGGATATCACGCTGGCTTCAATCATGGCTTCAACGGTGCTGAGTCAACCAATTTTGCCTCCAAGCGCTGGATTGAGTACGGCAAGAGAGCCAGCATTTGCAAATGCCGCAGCGACATGGTGAAGATATCAATGGAGACATTCGTACGTCGCTTTCAGCCCGAGCGCTACGACAATTGGCTGAAGGGCGAGGACTATGGCTGCCATCCCGAGGAGCCCGGCAAGATCTGCGCTGCAGCCCCACCGACTATTAATAAGTATAAGATTACTCAGGAGAGGTGAGCGGGAATGAGAGGAATACTCTAATGCCTACCCACAACTAAATTCCTTTCGTTTTCAGTGCCCAGACTACCAAAGCCAAAGACTCGCATCAGCAGAAACGTGGCTGCTCCTTGGCCGAAGCGAACGCAGCTTCGGATGTGGATGTGGAGGCAGCCGAGGAGGAAGACGACAAGACCAGTGTGAGCAGCCGTAGCAACTGCTCCAATCTGAAGCAAGCTGTAGTCAAGCTGCGTAAGCTGCCCTCCACCTTGCCAGTTGCCCAACCCTCGGCGCCCAAATCGCCCAAGCCAAAATATGACTTCAATTCGATCGCCGTGGTGCGCGTGAAGCGCCTATGGAACGATCTGCCATGCGAGAAGCCCGGCACCAATCTGCTACCCAACGGCGTTGTGAAGAACACTAAACGCATGCGCTTCCAGACCAAGGTGTTGACCCTAGACGACGAGGATTAGTCCCGGGCCTTATCTGAAGAATTTATAGAAGTAGGCTCAAATATTGAGGCATCCTCTGTGGGGCTGTACATAGCAAGATTACAGGATGCGGACAAGGACTAGTTGCTGTTCAAGCAACAAACACACACACACAAATACTTTAAACAATTTTAACGATCTCTATTGTTAATAGTTATATAAGAAGGCCACAATCAAAGAAATACATAAACGTATACCTACCTATAACACTAGTCTAAGAGATAGACAAGTAACTAATAAACTAAATGCTACCCAAGCATAAAACACAATTTGTTGTCTTTTAACTGATCCTAGTATAGTGTATATAATATATATTCTTGTATAAGAGTATATAATGGAGTGTCCAACTCGATTCCAGGTATCTTCTAGTCAGGCAATACCAACTAAAGCAGTTCTACATGATATCATAATCGTTCCCTCATAGAGTGCTAGGGACTTTCCAATTGGAACACCAATCTCAAGAAATACAGCCAGACTCTCGTTTCTACTTGTTTCTCTAGCTTTAGATCTATGTAATATAATTGCAAATAATTTGTTTCAATTATTATTTTATTGTATTTGCCCGTCTGAGTAATAGAAAGTGTTCATCGATTATTTAATATGTTTTCACATTTAAGTATGTTTTTTGTTTATTTAACTTGCAACGCGCCGATCGTCAAAAGTTTTGTTGCATTTGCCGATTTACATAGATTTTAAAAAGCAGGAATTATTTAAAAAAAAAAAACAGTTTTATAGGTCTCCCAAAAATTTTGCATTATCACTAAAAAGGGGGTAGGGTGGGGGCCGATCTTAAACGTATCGTTTAAATAACTGCTTCAACTGATATATTTCGTTTCAATTGTAGAACTCAACACATTTGTCTCTCCGTAATATATTTATATATATGTATAGTGTATGTATGTATGCCTTGATGTATGTATGAGAGAAATTATAAAAACGTAAATGAACTAAAAGTAAAACTCATTAATTATCATATATGTATAAATGAATCAAGTAAAGAGCTACATGAATTTTTAATCTGTGCTTGCACATTTCTATATGTCTGGAATTTGCGTCCATACACACTTCAAAGAAATATGGGACAAGTGGGGCGGAGGAGATACTCGCAAAATTGAGGAAATCTAGGGATGGTTTTACATGTTGAGTATGAAATGCAACGCATTCTAAATGCGTGAAACGATGAGCGGATTGTGTTGTGGAAGGGGAGCAGATCTTGGGAAACATTGGCAGGCTTCTCTAATCGATATCTTCAAGTTGGATATCTTCTTCTAGTGTGTGTGGCTGGCAAAGATATATATATATATATATATATATATATATATATATATATATATATATATATATATATATATATATATAGTATATATATAAGATGAACTTAGGCTAGATAGCTATAGGTGTCTTTGTGTCCCTCCATACGTTCCAGATACTCCTTCTCAATCAGTATATCAATGCATTTCTTAATGACGGGCACGTTCGGCTTGAATCGCGTCGACAGCTGGTTGAGTACCTCGGATATAAGGTTTGTATGATTGAGACGTTTGCGCATTTTCATAATGCGCACGATCGCCGCTTGGATCAAGAGTTTGCGATCCTCCTCAATGTGTTTGGTGACAGTCTCCTGCTCCACTTTCAGCTCAGTCTTCAATGGATGATTGATATTGATGCGACGCTTCTTGCTCTTATAATCCAAAAACAATTCAACTGTCGAGTCGGGTGTCAAAACATTTTCGCTGGTATTTGAGGTCAACACTTTGGCCTTGAGCAGTATTTGCAACACCTAAAAAGAGAAAGAGAAACGCCATTAAAGCATACGTCTTTCGGATGAGCTCGTATACTGTACCTGTATCAAGTTCTCTAGCTGCGATTGCGTGTTGTCGCATAGCTGCTGCACTGTGAAGCTAAGCTGGTCGTTGAATTGCAGCAGCACCGACATTTGGAAGGTGCTCACTTGGAGGGTGTAGACCGAATTGCTGCGATTGACATTCATTATCAATTCACCCTTGCACTTATGGTATAGCCAATTCAGTTTGCGACCCGAATGCCGTGCCGAATAGAATATGGTAAACTGCTGCACCGATCGCTCCAATTCCGTGGGCAAGAGGAAGTTGTTATTTTGCGTGAAGGGCCAGGCGTTGGTGGACAGCACCTCGATGCCAAAGTCGATTTCCGACGTTATGTTTTCTGTCTTCAGGTAGTCCTTGAAATGGTAGTTCAAATCCTTGGACAAGCCAATGTCCTGGAACATGCGCTGCAGCTTCACGGTGTATTCATAGCCGCATGTCTGCTTCAGTTTCGAGATCATCATCGCCTCAGCATCGTCCGATGCCGACGAATGGCTGACTAAACGCTTTGCCAGCATAGTTGAGTAGTACTTCTGGAAGACATCCTTATCCTCGATATATTTGAAGACGACCATCACCTGATTCAGATTATCCTCTAGCTCCTTATCCTCAGGGTTCTTCGACGACTTCTTGAGCAATAGATCGCAATACTTGGCCAGCAACTCGGGCGATTTGCCAGCATTGTTGGGCTTCGTCACCACATTTGAGTTTATAAATTTACCGCACGCCTTGTCCAACGATGCAACGAATCCATTGTCGTTGTCGAATGCCGTCAGGACGAGCGCATTATACTTTTTGTGTGTATCGAGTATGGTTTGTACATAGGTTTTCGGATCGTTGGCCGCATCGCTCGTGCAACACTTCTCGATTGCTTCTGTGCCCTGTTGCAAGATGTGATCTTCCAGTATTTTCTTCAATTGCTCCAAGTTCTTGGGCGACAACGAGACCAGAGAATACATGCGCTTCAGATCATCATTTCTGTCGGCATTCAATAGGTTCTGGAACTCGGTGTGGAATAATCTCAAATGTTTATCAATCAAAACCTAAGTGAAAGAGTGGAAAACATTATTAAGGAACTGTAAAGCATGGATCTATAAACTATCCCAACTCTGTGATACACCCACCTGTTCACATGTGGATTTCAATATATCTGAGGTTGTCTCGTGCAGGTAGGATAGAGCATTCTTTGAATTGCGACCGCGAACACGTTGTTTCTCCTCCTCGAGGCGGTTCTCGACATGTTTCATGTATTCGGTGACCGTGTTGGTCGATAGGAACGCTTCCGACTCCTTCTCATAGAAGGCGTACGTGTCGGCTATGAACTTCACTTCAAAGTTGTCTTTATAGACCGATAGCTTGCGTTCGGTAGCATCGGTGTCGTCCTCATTGAAACTCAGCTCCACGTAGCATTCGATGACATCACGGACGAGGGCACGATTGATCAGTTTGCCATGTCGCTCCTCCTCAATGGATTTGAGTATCGCTTTGGTCACCGGCTCGTTGAGCACCTGGAAGAGATGACCCTTCCAGGCGACAAGAGCCAGCCGATAGATCTTGTAGATGCCCTTCTGTCCCTCCTCGCATTCACGCTTCACCCAATTACGATTCAGATAGTTGCAAATGCCGTCCAGGACGGTGCTGGAAAACTGATACGATTTCCATTGTCGTGTATAGCTTGACAGCAGAACCTCCTCGCCTCTGATTGACTGGAAGGTGGTCAGCAGATCCTCCAAGTAATCCTTTAGGAAGATCTCCAAGCGGTCGTACAGCTTCTTGCCCACCAACTGGGCACCGCCGGCCTTGCCGCTGCTGCGTCCACTCGGTGCGGCGCTGACGCTCGTGCAATAGTCGTAGACGTGCGTATAGAAGCGCATATACTGTTTGCGCGTCAGCGACTTCTCATGCTCGAATATCTGACGTATGCCCCCCTCCAGTTCGTTCCATATGTCGTCCAAATTGACCAGTCGCTGTGTTGTCTGCGAGTTGCTCGAACGGTTCATTTTGGCAGCCGATGGCAAATCTCGTTTGCCTTCCAACTGTTGGCGATGTTGTTGCTGCTGTTGCTGCTGCTGTTGAATGACAACTGGCGCATGCGACTGGGACGTGGATTGACTGTCCTGATTACGTCGTTTGGCTGCTGATCTTGTCTTGGGTGTTTTGGTCGGAATTTTGGCAAATCAAGTGTTCACAATTTATGGATGAGATATAAAATGGCTATCTATATATATATACATATATATAAAATATGTATATATATAATTCAATCTGCAAATAAACAGAAAATCAGTTTAGTAAAGTAGGCCACGAACTTTTAATTAACACAACAAAAATAAAACACAATTGAAGAACTGAATTGAAGAATTACTTTCGCACATCATCATATAACTGCTACGCTCTACCCTGTAGCCAGTCACTAAAGCGGATATCCATATATGGCTCTATGAATCACACATATATGTATATAACGTTTACTAAGAAATGAGAACTTTTTTTTAGATAATAAACAATTGAATGCAATAAACTATGCAGCATGTAAATGTGTGTGTGCTTGATACCCGTTTAACTTATTTTCAAGGGTATCGCGCATAATAACATACAGTTATGTATATATATATATGTGTGTGAGTGCTTATGCATATATTGGTATGGTAAAAAAAATATGTAATACGATATGGCAGCTCCAAACTTTACAAATAACACAAAACAGTAAACAAAAATAATACTGAATACCCTTGCAACACAAACACACACATGCACGCACATATGCCTAACACTCTCTCACAAACACACACATGCAGACGCTTATAAGCATGCATTTCAGTATGCAAGAAAAAGTGGTATTTGTGTGTGTGAGTGATTGTGCATAGGCATAATATAACTTCCTGTTAAAATAAACATACACACACGAACGCGCGCACACATAGCCCCACTCACACACACACACACACACACACACGCATACACAATACGTGCTTAAAAGGTTTAATAAAATGTATTTCATCACAGCAGTCTCAACAAATAAATTTATTGATATGTTTTTCATCACAAATAAGTTGGAAAAATTAACTATTCAGCATTTTTCTTCACTGTCATTTAATCTTTGACGTCGTGATTTCCCTTTTGGAGCACACACACGTACTTTTTCTTCATCTTTTGTTCGCCATTTTCACAGGCGCACACACACACACAATTTGCTAATTGTTAAGTTAAAAAGTTTAAACAATTTACCTGTTTTCAGTTATTGTTTAATGCTATGCTTGTATTTTTTCGCAATTTACAATGGTTTTTATCTTTAATTTAACTAAATTGACGATTTTTCTGCCGTTTGTACAAATCACTCTTTCCAACTAAAAAAGAGGTTGAACGCTGCCAGACTGTGAGCTATAGCAGGGTTCACTTGAGCAGTATATCAGCCCTGTGTGCAAGCAAGTTGGCAGCGCCGCAAAACGAAATCGATAGGCAGCGTTGCAGTCCTGGGCACATCGATATCTTAATAAGTGTTTCTGAAGCCCTAGTCAGTGTAAATAAATAAGCAAATCAAATAAAAACAGATCAAGCATTTTGTAGACGTCAGAAATAGTCGCCAGCTGTTTTTTTGTTTGCTTATTTACTGCCTAACGATAATTAAAGTGAGAATACCTATAGATGGAGCTTACCATGCACCGTTGGCAGCTTTGGCCAGCGGCTTTCCTATTGACGTTGTTGCTGCTGCCGCAAAGCGAGGCGGCGCCAGAGGCTTCCAAAACGGCGCCAACAACAACAATAGCAATGAGAATACTAAGGAGCGTTAAAAAGGAAGCAGCAGCAACAGCTCAAGAAGTGGGCGCGCCACAAGCGACTGCCGTGCCCGCCACAGATAAAGTTCTCGTCATCAGCGAGAAGCCGCAGAAGCTGGCGACGGCTCCAGTGACAGTGTCAGTGCCAGGCAAGCTGCCTGAGGAGGATGTGACCATTGAACGTTCCAGCAATGAATTGCCCGACGCATACGCCGCTGTCTTCTATGTGCTGGTGGGCGTAACAAGCTCCGCCTTGGTGCTGCTGATCGTGCGTATTTATCGGTAAGCAATCAGCTGGCAGGCACTGTACGATACTTTTCTTGCTCCAAATACCATCGCTAATTATCACAGCTTATCTGTTTTAACCGTTACAACTATGTAGCTGTTCGATTTATATATATAAGCCACGCTCTAACCCCACGTGAACCCTTGCTGATAACGTAATCTTTCCGTTTCTAGTCTACGCTTATCGCGCGCCGAGCGCAAGTACGGCGTGCAGGGCGATCGCGCCAATCAGGAGCTGACGCCGCTGCCCATGGCCATCGAGGACGTCAACAGCGACGAGGAGGAGGATCACACGCTCTTCGAGGTCAACAGGCAGAACATACGCATCTTATGAAAGCCAACAGAATGATTCTCAGCAGACAACAACAACAACAACTTGCCTTCTCAGTTGCTCATGCAGTATCTATTGTAATTGTAATAGTAATTGTAACGTGAGTTTTCTTTTAGTGTATTCGTAGTTACTAACTAAAAGCCTAACCGTTAAAATTTGCCTTAAGATTTTCTTGTCGCATTTTCTCAAAACAAAAACAAAAAACATTTGTGATACCAAAAGTTATGTATGTAAGAAGTTCGATAATCGATAAACGATAAACAAAATGTTCAACACATACAACTGTATCTATAGACATACATATATATGATATATACAGTTAAAAACGTTTAAAAAAAATAAATGTGTGTATTGGAAAAGCCGTTAAATAGCTCTGATCGATCTTTCCATTAATGTTGCTTTATTTATCGATACACAAATTTACAGACTTAAATCTAATACAATAGGCATACATATATGTATATATATAATGGACGATTTCACATACATATGTAGTTCCCTCGGGACTTTTACACAAAACACTTAACGCCTAAGATCACAAAAATAATTTATTAACAAATACTGCGACTGCATCTTGGCCCCCCAAAATTAATTGTAGTGTATTATAGTGAGGAGTAAACTAGAGCTAAATACTAGAAATTAGTTGTTATCGATTCGGCTTAACCTGCGAATCTATCGATTACTACGGCACTTCAATATTTGTAGTTTATGCAGATATATATGTATGTATGTATGTGTTTATGCTAATGCTCAGTTAGAGTTATATCATGCTGCCAAACATGCGTTTGCCGCGCGTTAATACCAAGCTGACGACCATAACGGTTAACAGAAAGAATACGAGACTTAGAAAGGTTGTTATCAGGCGACATCTTTGGCGGAATTTCTTCTCCTTTTCCATTTTGAGGCGCAGCTGCTCGGCGCGCGGCAAGTCGAGCGTAAAGTCCGATTCGGGTCGCGATGATGGCTGTAATGGCAAAAAAAATATATATATTAGATCACTTAAGTAATTTGCGCTGTGACGTCACTAAAAACACAACAGCAAGTTATTGACCTCTCGCCACTAACAGCTGTCTTATACTGTTGCTTAACATGACTAATTTGATGTTAATAGGCAGCACTGTTAAAGACAGCAGTGCCTAACAGGAATAGATGAGCTGTTAACTGTGTCATCGCTAAGGCGAGAACAGTATGTTATTGACCTCACTCTCACTCTCACGCCCACTCTCACTCGCACTAGCAGCTGCAGCAGCATGGACAGCTGGGCAGGCAGAGGTCACATTGCCAGCGTGATCATGTAAGCCTATGCGAGTGACGTCACTAGAGTGTCTCGAGTACCTAATAAACCAAAAATATCCATTACAGCTGTTATATAAGCTTAATTAGCTAATTAGCATTTAGCGTTGAAAACTTGACTCTTTTATGTAAATCGATTATGCACGGAGTCACAAAAATAAATGTGTGTGCGTGTGCGCGCGCGCGCGTGTGTGTGTGCGCATTGTTAGGTAGGGTCAGTCAACAGTCAACGGCGACGATTACGAAGATGAAGAAGGTGACGACCGCTGGCTGCTGACTGAGAGTCTGACGATTGCTTTGACATTGATGTTGTCGTTGATCTGAATTAAATATTTTTGTATATTTTAGGCTAAGGCCCTCTAGCTCTTACTCTGCCTGATTTATGTGCGCTAAGCATTTGAGCTCGGCTACAAATTGTTTAACATAAATCATAGCAAAAGTATTGCACATTTTATAAACACGTACATTTTTGCAATAGCTTCAAGGCGTGGCACACACACACGCTCACACAGTCTGAAAAAGGGCGCAACGCATACAAATTTGACCCACTAAGCGGACGCTGTTGTTGTTGTTGTTGTTTTTCTCGCATCTTCAAGTTGTTTTTTTTTTCTGTTGCCGGTTTTAAAAAATTTTTAGCGACACAACCTTGAAAATGAATGATATTTGCACGTGTGTGTGTACAATATTGTTAATGTAACAGGTTTCTTGATTCTCATGTTAAGTAATTGATGTAACCTCTTTTCCCTATAGATACTTTGATAACTAAATACTGCAGGGAACAGTTTACTGATAATTGAGGTAACCTCTTTTATCTACGCATACTTTGACAACAAAATGCTAATCAAAAATACTATATTTCGGCGGGAACAGTTTAAGGTTAAATAACAACAAATTACTTTGCGCAGCCGGATGTTAACTTCAAAGCGACAAAATTCTATAATTGCTCAATTATGATCGACAAAATTCCGCAGATATCCAATTTCAATAAGTGAAAGTTTCGCGCATATGCAATATAGTCATTAAAAAGGGCATTCAATTTTGGAGTTTGAGTGCCCACACACACACACACACAGATACACACGCACGCATATTTGTAAGTGTTGTACAATTCGCATTTTTTGCACTTCATTGTGTGTGCGATACCTTAATTTATTTATTTACTTTTTTTCTGTGCTGTTGTTGTTGTTGCCTTTGCGCATATTGTCTTCGGTTCGTTTTTTCGGTGATCAAAATCTCGCGTTTCGTGCCCGATTATTACGTTCGCTATCAATGCTCGCTGCATTGGCACAAACATACAGACAAAAAAACATACAGACATAACATTTAATGTGAGATATGAAAATGAGAAATTAAAATGGCAACAACTTTGCGGTATCTTCGCTTTTTTTTCTTCTGCCTTCCGGCTTCTTTTCTTTGCGCAGCCCCTGCTTTAGCTACGCTTCGTTTGGAGTTACTGCTTTTATTGTTATTGTTATTATTGCTGTTGTCAGTCAAAGTACTTTGAGAAGACGACGTAATCGAAGTGTCGACGTTGACGAGAAAATTACCGCATTAACGCGCGTGTATGCGTGTGCGTGCGCCTCTGTGTGTTCGTTTATAACGGTTTTATTGGCCGGGCCGAGCAAAGCAAAGCAAAGCGAAGCAAATCAAGTGCGTCTGTATGTTTGCATGTGTGTGTGTGTGTGCAGCGTAGCTGGAAATAAATATTTGTTTGAATGCAGCACCTAAAATATGCAAAGCCGTTGGGATTGTGTTAATTGATTTAAAGCTACTGCAAATAATACTGCGATTAACTTAATTAAATTAGGCAGTGAAAATGTGTAGAGAATGAACAAAAACAGGGGTGAAGGGAAGAGGGAGAGAGTGAGCTAAAATGAATATGTCAAATATTTAAGGCGCCTTCTCGGCTTTTAAAGAGAGCGCGAGCGAGAAAGAAAGCGAAAATCGACAATAGCAATTGCTTGTTCGTATGAAAACACAAGAGAGGGAGCAAGACAGAGCTACTTTAATGTAAATATGCAGAACTTGTAAGCAACTTCGTGGGTGCTTAGTGCGTGAGAGCGAGAGCGAGGGCAGACAATAGGAGAGGTTAAATGGCTACGAAAGTGAAAAGTTCTTCAGTGCTGTTGTTACGCTGCGCGAGAGCGAGAAGGAAAGAACTTGCAAGAAGAAGTTCTTAGCCTGTGTGAGATCAACGAAGAGAGCAGGAAACAAGTCTTCTGAAAGGCTATAACTGAGAGTGACAGAGCGAGAGAGCTAGACTTTGTAGTAGAAATTACAATTGCGATTACGCTTACCACCTTCATTCACACACTTTGTTTGGGAATTTCGGTGAGTGGGCAGGCCTCGCCCTAAAATTGTGGTTTAGCTAATTTGCAAATGATGCCAGCGCAATAAATTATGAATATCGGACGAGAGTTATTGTTGATGTCGATTCGTTTAACATATGTCTACGATATATGCAGATGCTCTATAGATAGGCATATCTGTGTATACATTGTGAAGCCGAAGCCGAGCTGAACTGAAGCTGTAAATTCCCCAACGCCTGACCTTGGCTCAATTCGGCTCAGCTGCTGCCCGCCCCGTTTTCAGTTTTTGTTGATTCGCAAATCTTTTGCAATAGACACAAAACAGTGAAAAGAAAATCCATATGGATGGATATATGAATTCAGTTTAATGTGCAACACACGTTTTTCACTGACATTGAAAGCAACTATATAAATAATATATACAAAAATACATACGTTTTTTCGGCCTGCAAGTTGGCCAAGTCTAAAAAATCGCCACAAGAGACAGAGAGAGAGAGAGAGAGAGAGAGCGAGAGCGAGAGAGAGAGAGAGAGAGAGAGAGAGAGAGAGAGAGAGAAAGAGAGAAAACAAATTTTGACACGTACTCGAGGTAAGTACCCAAAATGCAAAATATATATACATAAAATCAAGTTAAGCATTGCAATACGATTAAGGTATGAGCGACTGCATAATGCTCGTTTACGGCTAAAAAAAAACAGCCAAATTCAAGCATGTCATTCTGGTAGGCTTGATAAGCTTAGCTCTATTTATAGGTCTATCTGTGGCGTACGTTTCTCAAGGAAGTCAAGAATTCTAGCATGATATCCTTGATACTTAGAGTTATTATCTTTCGATTTCCTTTGGTAGGCTTATCAATAGAATTTTCGGTTTATTTGTAGAGAAGAACATGACAGCCATATGGCTTAGTCTTGAGAATTCTATGATTGCAGCTTAAGCAAAAAGCGACCAACCGACAATGGCATGCTAATAGCCACATCGTAATAGTCACATACTAGATACACTTCTAACTAAGGAACTATAAACCATAGAGTAGGTCTCGATAGTCCTATACCCGAATGGGACAGAACTTAATACTTAAGCAGATGAGAGTATTTCAAATTTGAGTTCTTTTTATCACTATATAGAACCAAGTATAACACTAAAGAAAACAACATCCATAGATAACTATTTGTTAACGTTATTGTATTTTCATTTGTTAACACTTTCTTCAAGTCTTTTGTATATATCTCATATATATTTTTAAAAATTTCTCACTATTTCGTTATCCTGTTTGATCAAGTTAATATTGCCCATGATGCTAGTCAACGTTTTAGTTAGTTCACTAAACCGCACTGGTCTAAGCTTTGAGTTGAACTAACTTTTCGGACAACGACTTCGAACTTCTCTTGGCCTAAGACAATGCAATAATCTACAATAATTTGCAATAATTAGTCTTGTGCAGATAGAAAATTAACGTTTTTATGTTAATTGAAACGAAGTCTGAGAATTCGACAGACCCAAAGATATTTATATATATAGGTCTATATACATGAATATATTTGTGTATATGAAATCATTATGCAATTATGCAATTTACTTTTTACACCTTTTTATAGGGCATTATCAGTGGAGACTTAAAAGGGTATATTGGTTTGTGTCTTAAGTTGGAGTGAAGTCATAGAGCATATAAATATATATAGATTAATACAGATGTATTCTGGATCAGCTGAGTCTATCTATTCATACATCTTGAGTTTGCTTTAGTTTGGATACATATCTCCATGCCTTATGCTCGCCCATCATCCAATATTTTTCCTTCTAAAGTCTTCTATCTCATATGCACAAACATTTTATCTAAGCCTGTTCGAATTCTAACATCTAGAACCGAATATCTAGGCTAAAGAGCAAATGTGCTCTATGTTCAGGGCAGGGTATTTGCTAGTCGATCACTCCCTCTTGCTTGGCAGCATTGAAAACGCATTCAACGTTAACTAACTGAAAGCAACAACGAAATGTTGCTGCACACGCGAAAAGCCGCAAACAAGAAAAGCGCCGGAAAAGCTACACGAAATAAGCAATTGAAAAGGAGGAAGGTAGGGAAGGGGGGTTGCTGTGTTACACCTGGTATCGGTCTAACGGTAGCCAATCTCAAATCTTGTCAGTGTGTCAGCGAGTCAATCAGCGAGCAATTCACGCAGCTGTCCAAATGCCAATGAGCAAAGGATTGAGATGTGGGCGTGGCACGCCCCTCTGGTCAGCTAATTGAGTTGGTTTTTGGTTGTTCATTGTTGTTGCACCTGACGTATGAGTAATAATTGTAGCTGCAGTTAGCAGCTTCCGTGCTATTCAATGGGCTGCAGGCAATGCATAGATTAGGCTTATATAACTAACGTGGCTACGAGCTATCAGTGCGATATCATCAATGGTGGAGATAGCCTGAAGTGGGTAATGGATGATAGTGAAAGAGATAGAAAGGGAGATAGAGATAGAGATAGAGATAGAGATAGAGATAGAGATAGAGATAGAGATAGAGATAGAGATAGAGATAGAGATAGAGATAGAGATAGAGATAGAGATAGAGATAGAGATAGAGATAGAGATAGAGATAGAGATAGAGATAGAGATAGAGATAGAGATAGAGATAGAGATAGAGATAGAGATAGAGATAGAGATAGAGATAGAGATAGAGATAGAGATAGAGATAGAGATAGAGATAGAGATAGAGATAGAGATAGAGATTGAGATTGAGATTGAGATTGAGATTGAGATTGAGATTGAGATTGAGATTGAGATTGAGATTGAGATTGAGATAGAGATAGAGATAGAGATAGAGATAGAGATAGAGATAGAGGTAGAAAGAGAGATTGAGGATAGAGGATAGAGGATAGAGGATGGAGAGAGAGATAGATAGAGGGTATAGGATATAGTGCGATATCATCAATGGTGGAGATAGCCTGAAGTGGGTAATGGATGATAGTGAAAGAGATAGAAAGGGAGATAGAGATAGAGATAGAGATAGAGATAGAGATAGAGATAGAGATAGAGATAGAGATAGAGATAGAGATAGAGATAGAGATAGAGATAGAGATAGAGATAGAGATAGAGATAGAGATAGAGATAGAGATAGAGATAGAGATAGAGATAGAGATAGAGATAGAGATAGAGATAGAAAGAGAGATAGAGGATAGAGGATAGAGGGTATAGGATATAGGATAGTGGATAGTGGATAGTGGATAGTGGATAGTGGATAGTGGATAGAGGATAGTGGATAGTGGATAGAGGATAGTGGATAGTGGATAGAGGATAGAGGATAGATATAGATGGAGGGAGGGAGACTTTGAGATAGGAGAGAGATAGCAATAGAGAAAGAGAGGGAGATCGAAAGATCTTAAGCTTGCTTGAACAGCTCTCTCTCTCTCTTTTTCTCTCTCAGATACAGTATCATAGCGCTCACTGTCGCCTCGGAACTGGGTGCAATATCAAAGAGAACGAACTGGCGACAATTGCCCATTTGACCATTTGTGTCGCTTGCTCTTGGCCAAATGGAAATTGGACAAAACGAGCCAAGTTTGTTTTTCGTTTTTGCTGCTGTTTTTTTGGCAGCTCGATTTCGGTGTCTGCTTTTGATGGGTGGCTCTCATTGGGCGACGGCGACGGCGACGGCGACGGCGACGGCGACTATTGCAACACTTTGTGGCAGCGACTGTTAAATAGCAGTAAAAAAAAGAGAAGAAAAACTGCAGCTAACAGCAACTTTGTCTTCGCTTTAGCTTTTGCTTTAGCTTTAGCTTTTTTCGATTTCTGTTTCTGTTTGCGTTTTCGTTTTCATTTTCATTTTCATTTTCATTTTGGCATTCATGACACAGCAAACGAGTTATTTGCCGGCCAAGCGGTGCGACGAGTTTCCAGCCAGCGAGGGTAGCCAGAGGCTCAGTTGTTGGCCAGAGGGGGGAGGGATGGGGCGAGAGGGCTGAAGATAGCTACTTATTGTAGTCGGCCTGTTTGCTGTTTGTTGTTTGTTTGTTTGTTTGCTCAGCATCCTTCTTGTCTGCAGTGGAAACGTCCTTAAAGGTCGTTCGTTTTGTAGGGCAACGCAAAAATGCGGCCTGCTGCACCGGTTTCTCGCCTCAGTTGCCACTTGTTGCATGTTGCTGTTGTTGCTGTTGCTGTTGCTCTGGCTGTTGTTACTTTATCTGGGCTCCAAAATCAATGGCGGTCAGTTGGTCAGCCAGATAAGCAGGTAGCTGAGCTACCTGTTCGTCGCGATGCTGCAGGCCTTTTTTTCTTAACGGAATTTTAAGGTTAACCGGTACCGTTTCTTCATACGTTGCTGATACCCTGTAACCACTGCAAATGGGCTTAGCGTGGAGTAGAGTAGATGTAACAAACAATGTCGCATTGTTCATATTTTATTGCTCATTAATGATTCATAATTCATTCCTTGTCATTTATCAATATTGATTGTCATACATTATCTATCTGTCCATAATATCCCATTACTATATCATCATCTGATGAATCTTACTCATTCATTCATTGTTCATTGCCCATTATTCACATTCATTATTCATTTTTCATTATTTCATTACTCATCATTTAATATTCATTATTATATATTACTCTTTACTCATTACTTACTACTGGCCATTCATCATTTATCATTCCTCATTCATCATTCATCATTCATCATTCTTCCTTCTTCATTCTTCATTCTTCACTCATCATTCATCATTCACCATTCATCATTCATCATTCATCATTCATCATTCATCATTCATCATTCATCATTCATCATTCACCATTCACCATTCATCATTCACCATTCACCATTCATCATTCATCATTCATCATTCATCATTCCTCATTCTTCATTCATCATTCATCATTCCTCATTGATCATTCATCATTCCTTATTCATTATTTATTATTTATTACTCATTATTAGTATAATAATCACTTTTGCAGGGGATTTTCCCATCCACAACTGATCACATTTCGTGTAGGGTATCTCTTAGTCGTGTATACCCATCTACAGCATTCCTTATTGTTGACTTTGCCTTTTGCTCTAACTGTTTGACATGAATTAAAGCCCAGTTGCTGCAGTAGCAGCAGCAGACAGAAACCTCAAGTTCAAATCCCGCTTCGTGAACGTGCACATCGACTAGTAAATAGGTAAAGATACCTATATATATATATACCTATATATATATATATATTCATATATACAGCTGTCAGTTAAGGTGAATAAACCGCAGTCGTGCGCTTACCAATTTCTGTTGCCACGCTGAGTCAACGAAAATCACACAATCCCACAATAATAATAACTATTTCGTATTGGCATTGAAAGTGAAAACTCATTGAGATTCTCCATGCATTGGCCCAGAGAGACACCGGCCCAACAAGGCCCCCACAAGCCAAAAATTTGGCTTCATTAGTACGGCGGATATTGCATAATGATGGCCGCAAACTAAGGCAAAGGCCAAAAACAAAGCTAAATTTTAGCTGCCAAATGGGGCTCGACTGCAATATTTGTACAAAGAATCAAGTTCTATTTGCGAAGCACTCATCAAAAGTTGACGTAAGCGTGAGATGAGGGAGGGAGAGAGAGGAGAGAGGGAAGTTATAAGAGAAGGGGGAGGGAGATGTGGGAGAGTTGGCAGAGACAGCGAAGACTGAATGAAAGTTGTCAAGCGGAAGTTAGGCCACTTTTAAGGAGGCCTTTACTGATGAGAATGACTTAATATAAGACTATTTTTGTCAGTGTAAGCTAGGGATATATTCCCTTGCTTATAGAGACTTCAACTTCTAACTTTAGTTTAGATACTAGCAGGCTTAAGCTGACTGAGATGACTAAATATATGACGAAAATTTTGGTTATATATTGTTTTCAGTGTATGCAACATATCATACATGAAGCATGTATCATCATATCATGTATCATATTTAATATACATCATATATCATATATGTATGCAGTACATCACATAGTAAATCCCTATATCATATATGAATCATATATCATCATATCATGTATCTATGTCGTACATCATATATCATATATGTATGCAGTATATCACATAGTATATCTCTTTATCATATGTGAATCATATGTCATCATATAATGTATCATATATGTATGGAGTATACAACATATGAATCCAGCCCCTAACTTTATTTCATTTCGATTTCACATATCTATCTATGAGAATGTTCCAACTCTATATATATATATATATATATATGAATCATATATCATCATATCATGTATCTATGTCGTACATCATATATCATATATGTATGCAGTATATCACATAGTATATCTCTTTATCATATATGAATCATATGTCATCATATAATGTATCATATATGTATGGAGTATACAACATATGAATCCAGCCCCTAACTTTATTTCATTTCGATTTCACATATCTATCTATGAGAATGTTCCAACTCTATATATATATATATATATATATATATATGAATCATATATCATCATATCATGTATCTATGTCGTACATCATATATCATATATGTATGCAGTATATCACAGAGTATATCTCTTTATCATATATGAATCATATGTCATCATATAATGTATCATATATGTATGGAGTATACAACATATGAATCCAGCCCCTAACTTTATTTCATTTCGATTTCACATATCTATCTATGAGAATGTTCCGACTCTATATAATATATATATATATATATATATATATATATATATATATATATATATATATATATATATATATATATATATATATATATATATATATATATATATATATATATATATATATATATATATATATATATATATATATATATATATATATATATGTATATCTACAGCATTTTCCATCTCTCTCTCACTTAGCTAACCTCAATTTGTTTACAGTGTATATGCACGTTGCATATTACTTCATATGTCCCATATGGGTCAAAGTTTTAACTTTGCCCAATGCTCAGTTGCAATTGACTTTGCATTGCTGCTGCTGTGCGCTGCTGGGCGTTAGTTTTGGCCAACATTGCGTATGATTAATGTCTTTTGGCTAATTGCCACTAAACGTGAATACAGCCCAAATCGAGGAGGTCAAGTGTGCCAAAAAGCTCAATTGGCTAACTGTTCATTATTATTGTGGTGCCCGTGCAGTAGAGCTCGAAAGGGGGTATATTAGGTTGGTTTATATACATATATGAGCTAGAGAAACTTTGATTAGAAACTCTTGGAAAATCTGTCTCATTGTGTGTTCATTGATGGATGCCAAAGATAGATTTTTGCCCAGAGAAACTTTGATAAGAAACTCTTTAAAATTCTCAATTTCGTTATTTCCCTGGCTTGAACAATGTATTCTGCAGTCGTGTATACCCATTTACTTGTCGGTTTCTTACATTTTCTCGAGTTTTACTCTGACAGCTTATCGCTGGCGTTAGACAGTTTTGGGCGAGGGCGGGAGTCGTTGTTGGTTGTTGGCTGTTGCGAGTGCATCGTTCATTAAATTGGCTAAAAGTGCATCGATTGGCCAAGTTAATGCTGCTGGCTGGCTGTTCGTGCAAACTTTTATTAATTTCATCCTTGGCCGCAATGTGACCGCCAATAAGTAGATGCAACAGCTGCCGTTGGTGCTGCTGCTGCTGCTGCAGAAGCCGCAACAGTAGCAGCGGCGGCGGCGGCGGATGCCAACACCGGACGTCAACAGCAGTAGCAGTAGCAGCATTGACGTCATTATTATCATCATTATTATTACTATTATTATTATTATTGTTAAATTCATTGACGTTTATTATGCGATACAGGCGATATTATCGCTGTCATGGCCAGCGTTCGATTTGGTTCGTGCATTGGCATCATGATTAATGATTAACGATGTGCGTGTGCCGCATGTAGGCGGCTACTACTGTTCAGATTCGATATCGTATATAATTAAATATTTATAGAAGTATATAGACAACCGAACAGCAAATGTAGGGATTTGCAGCAAACGATTGCATTTGCCACAAGTCTTTGGAGAGGAAGCCAGGGGCAAATTGGAAATAAACTTGGGTTAAGAACTAAGAGGAGTGTTCGACTTGTGGATACCCTGAACATACTTTAAGCTATGATAAGAATGATATATATATATAATGTAGAAAGAAGAATAGAGAAGAAGGAAGAGAAAAAGGAAAAGGAAACGTGAAGAAGGAAGTGGATAAAAAGAAGAAGGAAGAGGAGAAGAAGAATTGAAGAGGAGAGTAAGGAGGAGAAGAAAGAGAAGAAGGAAGAGGAGAAGAAGGAAGAGGAGAAGACGGAAGAGGAGAGGAAGGATGAAGAGAAAAATAAGGAAGAAGAGAAGAAAGAATAGGAGAGCAAGAAAAGACCACGTATAAGAAAGAGGAGAACGATATAGAGGACGAAGGAGAAAAGTAGGAGATAAGAAGGAGTATAAGAGGGAAATAAGATGGAATACGAGAAGCACATTCCATATGTTTCAGTGTTCCATATACTCCCGATAATTTAGATCACTATAGCACTACTTACATAGGACAACGTCGGGTGTGCGCTGCTGATGACCAGCTCGCCGCTGCCGCCTGCGCCGCTTCCGCCGCCACCGCCGCCGTGCCGCTGCTTGCCCAGCAGCGACTGGTGCATTCGGTTCGTGCCGTAGTACATCTCCCAGATGCTCGGCTTCTTGCGATGCCACTCCGCCGCGCTGTCGTCCAGCTTGTCCAGGCCGTTGCCCAGTCGGGATCGCGACTGGTTCGCGTGGAATGTGAGGTTTCGCTGCATCTGGGTGATCATCGTCGTCGTCGTCGTGGTCTTCAGCTCCACTGGCGGTGGCGACGGCGTCAGAGTGGGCGTCGTTGTAGCCGTGGGCGTGGGCGTGGGCGTGGCCGCTGACTCAACATAGCACTCGGCCAGCGGGAAGACCTCGGTGATGGACTTGCGCTTCATCTTGAAGTTCGGATCGCTGGCACAGCGAATGGTCATGATCTGCTCCCTCGCCGAGATGAGGACTCCATCGCGCACCGACTCGTAGGGATTCAGCTGGGAGTCGCCGGCATAGCTGCGTCTCCGCTCCAGCGCATTCTGCAGCCGCACCACGTGCTGCTGCCGTCCCAGGCCGCTGCACAGCTGCCGCAGCTCCAGCTCGCTGTGCTGGTTCATGCGCTGCAGATACGACTCGAGCTCGTTCTTCAGCGTCTCGATCATGCCCTCCAGCTCCTGCGGTATGTGCGTGCTGGGCGTCGGCGTCAGGTGGCGTATCTTGTCGCGCACATCCTCGAGCAGCTCCCGCGTGCTCTGGAAGTGCAGCTGATCCTCGTAGCGCTTGGCGTAGGCCGAGGAGGAGCTCGACTGCTCCACGCGATAGGCATTCTCCGGGCAGGAGTTTATATATTTGGCACATTTGTAGTTGTTCTCCTCGAGCTGCAGGTCGTTCAGATTGTCGAGACCCGACAGCAACTGTTGCTGGTGCAGCTGCAACTGTTGCCGTTGCACTTGTTGCTGTTGTGCATCGTTGAGAAATGCTGGATTGTCAATGCCCGACAGCAACTGTTGCTGCTGTCTGGACTGTTGCTGCTGTCTGGACTGTTGCTGCTGCTGCTGTTGCTTCTGTTTCGGCTGCAGCAGAAATGCATCCAAATCGATGTCCATCAGGGAGTCGTCCACTTGCTCCAACTGCTGCTGTCTCTGTGTCGCATAGCCCTCTTTGATCGTGGGCAGCTGGTTGTAGACGCGCAGCTTCTCGCCAATGTCCAGGGTGGGAGCAACTGTCGCTGCTGTTGCTACGACTTTGTCCTGCTGCATGAAGGACAGGCATGGAAAGCTCTTCAAGTGCCTGTCCAAGTTCTCGATGCTCGTCTCCAAAATGCGCAGTTTGTCGCTGTAGAGCGGCAACTGTTGCTGTTGCTGCTGCTGCTGCTGCTGCTGCTGTCCATTGTGTTCAGGTGTTTGGGCCCGCACCTGGTCAGCTGCCGCATCTTGCATAGCCAAATGCTGACTAATCGCCGTCTCGCTGGCGGGCAACTGCAGTGGCGGCCGCTGCTTGGCTGCAATGGTCTTGCTGCTCTTCTCTGGCTCGCTCGCCTCTAGGATATCTATGACCGGTTCGCAATAGATATGCTCGTCCAGCGAGTAAGTGGAGCACACATGCGAGCTATAATAACCAGACGAGCCGCTTTTATCTGTCGAATAATGCGAGCCAGTTGCTCGCCCAGTTGCTGCTGCTGCTGCTGCCGCTGCTGCTGTTGCTGGGGCTGTTGCTGCCGTTGCTCCAGTTGCTCCAGTTGCTGCTGTCACTGCTGCTGCTGCCACTGTTGCTGTGTTGCCCAGTCCGGAGTCTGTGGTCTGTGTGCTGCTGGCATTGGACGCTGTGGATCGTTTCTTGTTGCGTATCGCTGATGCTGCCACATCATGTGGCCTGCTCTGAGATGTCCCAGCCATTTCTCGACCATCGAGACCACTGAGCGATGCTGTCAATGGCATTGAAGTTGTCGCATTGCTGCTGGCGGGCGAGAAAAGCGGAAAGCGCGTGTGAGAAAAATTATTGAAAATAGTTGGCAAGAAAATGCAAGTAGGAGTTATTTAGTAGGGCATACATGACCCAAAGATACTCTGTATTCCAATTATGGAGTTGCTCATGGTCAAATTATGATTAGGAGTAATTTCGTTGGGGATATACGACTAAAAGATACTCTGCATATTAATTATGAGCAACCACAAATTCAAGAGTGATTTAATCGGCTATGCATGACTCAAGGATACCCTGCTTATTAATTATGTGCACCTACTGGACTCTTATACTCTTTTGTACTCCTCTTATACTCTTAAGGTTTTATACTCTTCTACTCCTGCTCTCATAGTTCCATATTCTTGTACTTTTATACTCTTATACACTCATATTTGACTAGATCAGCGCAGCTGTTGGTTTATATTATATATATAAAGAGAGATGAAAGGGAATTGATTTACTTTTAATGTTCATATACAGTCTTACACAGTCAGAACTTTTCTTTCTATTTGTCTTATACTCATACTGTGCCGCTCATAGCTTTGTAGTCATACTCTTCTACTCATCATTTTATAATGCTTACAGTTATAGTCATACGCTCACAGTCATACTTATACTCGTCTACTCGTTGTACTTTATACTCTCATACAACAGACTGTTTTATCGCCACATAATACTCATTATTTGCTTACTTATATAAGTCTTATACTATAAAACATATCTCTACTCGCAACAAAGCTATATGTTTATAAGGTTGTACAGTTAGCCTCCTTTCTGGCCAGTTACATAAATCTCCATAAAAACCAATATACCCGCCCGCTGCCTTTAAATGGGTATCCAAATAAAAATAAAGCACTGCTGAAAGGGAAACTCTCGGCGCAATGAAAGTGGTTTAACCGGCCAAATGGTCAACCGGCCCACTGTGCGTGGCATGAGTGTCTCTCTCTCTCTCTCTCTCTCTCTCTCTCTCTCTCTCTGAGTGTGTGAGTATGTGTGTGTATGTGTGTGTGTGTGCGTGTGTGTGTGTGTGCGTGTATGTGGGTTAGTAGTTTTCTTTTCGCTCTCGTTGTGGCACGCGCCTGTTTTATAGAGTTTTTGTGTGTGGCACAGAGGCCGCCGCCGGCAGCTGTCGTCAAATCAATAAAAGCTTCAAACTTATTTGAATGCGTCTGGAATGCTCACTCTTCGGCTCTAGACTCGGAAGAGGTCAAAGAGCATAAATTGTTTGCATTTTAACGCATTTTTAAGTGCTGTCTAACAAACACAGAGAGAGAGAGAGAGAGAGAGAGAGAGAGAGAGAGAGAGACAGAGAGAGAGAGGGAGACAAAAAGCATTTGGCAAACAACATTTGAAATTCAACATCAAAATTCAATTCGGAATCAAAAGAAACTCGTTCTAAACAGGATTTCAGCTTGAATAACTGTTGCAATTGCTTTTTATTATTATTATTATTATTATTATTATTATTATTTTTGTTTTGTTTGCATTATTTTTGGCAAGAGTTTGTTGAGAGTTTCTTTTGGACAGAAATCAAATTCAGTCTTCTAAATTCTAGGAACTTGAGCTACTAGGATAGGAACTTGAGCGCAAGCCTGGAAAGATACAGTATAAGAGCAAGGGAAGTGTTCTACCTACGCTAACAGAACTTATATATCTATGAGGTATTTAATGAGAATTTATTATTCTCCAAGTGCTCCCTGCTCAGAGCTCATAACTAGGTCGTGGTTCAAAGCAACATGCTCTAACTTAAGTTGTCTAAGACTAAGCCTAAGAGTTTTCTACATAAAACTTAGTTTTTATTGAGCTGAAGTCTATCTACTACTGTGAGCTCAAAAGAAAGGCCAAGGTTCGCATTAGCTTGACCCTACCTAGGTGGGCTAAGCCTAGAGGCATATCTATTTGTATATTAAGATTCTAGAAAATATCTTATAATTACCCAATTATCGTTAGTATATCATCTGCTCTCAGCTGAGCTGACTCCCACTCGAAAACTATGATTCGAACCCTTTTCTCAAGTTACCTTTAGCCTTAGCTTAATTGGCTGTCTGGCTAAAGCAGTAAAATTTAAGGCCTCGATTTGAATTTGCATCCTCTCTGATTGGGTTTTAGAGGCGGCCATTTGCCCACAGGCCAAGCAGTTGCTGCTCTGTGATTTAAGAATCGTTTTGGAGTCTTTTACTTTGGGCAGTGGGTCAACAGCAGTCGCAGCAGTAGCACCACTAGCAGTAGCAGTTGAGCAAGTATGAGTGATACAGTTGGGTATGCTCGACTAGCAGATACTTTGCAGCCTGCTTTAAGTCTGTACTGATCTTATGATATATGTGTGTTGTGTAAAAAGATCTACTTGTAGTATATAAGTACTCTTATACACTTGTAGTTTTATACTTGTTGTATAGAAGGACTCTTATACACGTGCACTCTTATACACTTGTACTCTTATACACGTGTACTCTTATACACTTGTACTCTTAGACACGTGTACTCTTATACACTTGTACTCTTAGACACTTGTAGTTTTATACACTTGCACTCTTATACACTTGCATTCTTATACTCTTATACACTTGTACTTTTATACACATACATTCTTATACAGACGGACAGGACTATATCGCCAGGTCTGTTGGTCTTACCACTTCTAAATTTCTGTACGCTTCCACTTATATTTATGTAAGTTTACTCTTATAAAAATGGATGATTAGGTTGACTTTTCGGCTTATAGTCATATACTCTTATACTGCTCGATAGAATCTGCTCTAGACTCGTAACACTCTAATACTTTAGTGAAGTTTGCTCTTATACAGATGGATAGCACTAGATTTTCTTGACTTATATTATCATAGTATAATAGTCTTATACGCACAGGCAAACTGACGAGCTCTTCTCCTCATCCAAATCACATCTAATCAAAAACAAAACTAATATACCCCGCTTACGCACTATCAATGGGCATAGGCCGAGCATACAAATTGAAGCTGGAAAATTGGTGGGAAATTGCGTAATAACGGTCTTCGTGTCGCCGTTCTTATACGTAACTGGATCGCGGCGTATCGACTCGAAGCGGACTTGGACTTGGGCCGAGGCTTGGTTTTCATTTATTTTTGTAGTTTGGTTATTAAGACTAGCTTGTTTATCGATGCGTTTAGCTTGGACTAGTGCAGCAGGGGCTTGCTTAGGTTTTTTTTATTTATTTATTTTTGTAGGTTTTTTTTTGGGGCTCGATATGTAATGGACAAGGTTAACGTTCCATCGCATGAAAAATATTTTGCAATATTTGCGTATTTATTTGTGAGCCGTGTTAATTAAAATGTTCAGCCTCGTTTGCATGTCGGAACACGGGGCTGTTACCTGGGCTACCACAGATAGCCAGCTCGCTGTACGCTTGTCTATTCAGGTGTCTCTCTCTCTCTCTGTATGTGTGTGTGTGTGTGTCTGCTAATTATTGTTGACTTGGCTGCCAAAACAAATTACACAGCTTTTTGGCTTAGTTTGCAGCTTGCAAAGCGTCCTTCGATCTAACTAGTAACTGTATATTTATATATGAACTACGTGTATTTAATAAATCAATCAAACTAATAGCTATTTATTTTGCATATATACATACATATATATATCTGTATAGTTTGCCCAAATGAGGCATTGACCCTGGCATATAGCTAAAAGCTCGTCAAATCTATTGCATACAAATCGTGGCCAAATTGAACCTCGATTAAATTGATGCAATCCGCGACACTTGACTGGGAAGTAACACCTACTTTATATATATACATATATACGATATAATGCTTGAATATCGTATATTGAATAGAGACAAATGTGCTATTTAATGCGATTCTGTGACCCAGTAGACGTGATTTGCAATGGAGTAATGAGAAGAGCAGTAAGTATATATACGATATACGGCATGAATGTCGTATAAGCACATATATTGTATATGGCATATTGGATGCTAGCTACTGTACAAATGACATTCGCATATTTACGATATACGGCATGAATATCGTATACAGCATATAGACATATATGACCCATTAGAAGTTAGCTACGATACAAATGGCATTCGCATCTTTACGATATACTACAACGAATATCGTATACGATATAATGCATGAATATCGTATATAGTATAGCTATGGGCAAATTAGAGTAGTAGAAGTGATTTGCCATGCAAATGATACTCTACATATATATACGATATAATGCATGAATATCGTATATATATAGAGATAAGTATAGTTAGCATAAACCTTCTGCACTTGCTGCTTAGCATGCAGCGCAGACAATGGGAAAGGGCGAAAAGCAACTCTTATACGAATACATGCATCAAGTATCAAGTTTATATATGTGCCGTAATTGGATTAACCTTGATTTTGGAAGGATTTACTGAATGCGAAATCAAATGGGAGCCATGAGCCATGAGCCATGGACTTTGAGCTCTATGAGACTCTTGTATTTAGATATATATTCTTTTATATAGTCTCTGCCCATAAGTAGAAAGAGCTTATGCCTAATTTGATTCTCTGTGGTTTATCGGCTGTCCAATTGGCATTATCTTTGAGCTTGACTCGAATCGTTAAACATCTGCAATCGAGATTTATTTCTGTGTGTGGAGAGCAGAAGCAGCTATGTACAATAAAGTGCACGATTTGATGGCGCAGATGTAAATAATAGACAGACAGACATATGTATGAGTATATAGATATTTATGTATATGCGACTATATGCGAGGGTAGTTTGTGGAGTTCTTGAACGAATAAAAAAGAATGAAAATATTACATAAATATTATCTGAGGCTAAAATTTTATAAGTAGAAGAAAATGTATAATATATGTTTATATATTATAAATATTGCCAATCTTCAAACTTGAAGTTTTGCATTAGCCCTCGCACATAAGTATATATGCACGATCAGCAGTTATATGTGTTTATACAAATATTTCAAACCAAAACTGGCTGTGACCTCCAGCTACAGAGGCTGCTGCTGCTGCTGCTGCTGCTGGCTGCAGTGGAGGCTGCTGCTTCATATGTGGCTTCTTTAATTTCAATTAATAAACGTAATTGTTGCAGCTGGCTGCAGCAGCAGTTGCAGTCAATGTTGTTGTTGTTGTTGTTGTTGTTGTTGTTGTTGTTGTTGACCGACGTGTTGTCAAGTGTTTGGCAAGCCAAGTGGCTTCTGCTGCTGTCGTAAAGAGGTGAAGGCTGACGACAGCTGGCGCCAAAAAAACCGCATTGCAACAGACAACTTGCAACGCGCAACGCGCAACGTGCAACGTGCATCTTGAACTTCGCATAGCTGCGCATCGCGTCGCGTCGCGTTGCCTTGCCATAAATTTACATAGTTGCAATTGCAGTGATATGGAAAACTTAACTTGACAGCAGCTGCAGCAAGTCAAGCGCTATCTCTTGCTCTATCTCTCTCTCTCTCTCTCTCTCTCTCTCTCTCTCTCTCTCTCTGTTACACTCTCTCTATATCTATATATTTATGTATATAGATCCTTTCGCGCCTCCTTCTAACTTTCTTTTGATTTCACACTAAAAAATTTTTATTAAAAACTCGTAAGAGTCTTTTCATTGGGCATGCTCAACTGCCAAATACTCTGGGAAGATGATGAGTTGATATTTTTCTCTATTCTTTTACATTCTATTCTCTATTATATAAACAAATTTGTTTAGTTTATCTTCCAGTTGACTCTGGCTAAGTCAAAATCTTTTTATAAATAAATAAATAAAAGTGTATAAATATGTATTACCTATAGACCTAGAGTATCTGTATAGTATCTATAGTTATCTGTAGCCACACTCTTTCGTCGTGTTAGCTGATCGAAGGAGCAACAGAAACCAATATGCCCACTTCATTAAATGAATAAGTACAACACGTACAGACGCACGCACTACGCCTCGTATGCGCAATGCCCAGAGCCTTTAGCTAGATAAAGTAGGTTTCGGTTTCGGTTTCTTTCCTTCATTCACTCGGCTGATTCGATTTAGCTTAATTCCACGCTAATTGCCTCAACATAACACAATTAAAATGCTTTTTGGGAATCTTTCAAGTGTGTGGGGCTGCTCATAATTAAATTTGCTGTTGCGCAGGGCACTCGACGAGTTTCTCGTTTGTTGTTGTCGTCGTCGTCGTCGTCGTTGTTGTTGTTGTTGCTGCCCTGCTCAAGGGCGCGCGCGCGTGAAGGTCGCCGTTGCAACACTCACCTGTGATATGAATACTTCAGCATGGCGCGCGGCAATAAAAAGTTTTCATTTGCAGCAGGCGCAGCCGATGTTGCCGACGCAGCAGCAACGGCAGCGGCGGCGGCAGCAATTGTTGCTATCTCCTTGCCCGTTGTTGTCGCTGCGGCAGCAACAGTTGCTGCTGTCGTTGCTGCGCTTGGCTTATCGGCCAGCGACTTCTGGTTGAAGAATGCGCCCAGTCTCTGCAGGTAGGCGTATTTGATGGGGGCGTGGCTCTCTTCATCTTCCTCCTCCTCCTCCTCCTCCTCCTCGTCGTCGTCGTCGTTGTCCTCGTCGTAGGGCAGCACCTCGATTGCATCGAAGTCGTACGAATTGAAGTAGGCCTGCTCTCTAATCCGCTTCACCTGCGCCGCCTCCGTCACGTGATCCGACGATATGTCCGAGGCCGTCTTTTTGCTCGTGGCCATTGCTGGCGTACTCTTGCAAATGGGCATGGTCAACGCCTATGCGAACACATTCAGCAGCGACAAGCAGCGAGAACAGCCAGAACTGGAAGAGAGGAACGAGAGAAATTTGATTTTAATAAGATTATTTATGATTGAGACTAAATATGATTGACCATTTGTGATTGATCATAGATGCTTCTTAGAAATTAAGTATGATTGACTATGATTGATTGAAGATATATGATTGATATTACTGAGTGATCATTGAACGATGATTGATGTGTATGAAGAGACTATTGGTGATTGATAGTTGACAATGATTGACTATATATGGATAATGATGGACTATGATTGATATGTCACTGATGATTGATACTTATAGAGAGGCTTTCATTCAGTGAGGATTGACTCATGATTTAAGGTCAGAAAGAGACTGATGATTGAAGCTTATAAGGAGACTATCAATGAGTGATGATTGACTATGATTGATACCTATAAAAAGACTGTTATGGCTGATGATTGACTATATTTGATGACTGATGCTTATGGAGAGTCTATTAGTGATTGATGGTTGTCAATAATTGACTATATATGAGTATTGATTGAACATGATTAATATAAGACTAATAATTGAGGCTTATAGAGAGATTGTGAGTTATGATTGACTATGATTGAATGCAGATTATTATTGATAGGGAGACTATCAATGATTGATGACTGACTATGATTGACTATCTATCACTCATGATGAGTGATGATTGACTATGATTGATTGCTTATAATTTTGGTTTAACCATGGTTGCCTCTCTCTATCCGCCTTTGCTTAGGACTCTCGGCATCTGCTAGTCAGGCACTCCCGGACTAGCACACTCTTCCCAGTTTCATACATTTAATTCCCATTCCTTTAAGGCTACAAAATCGTGTTTTCCATTAAGTGTTGCATCCCAATTTCATGGTCCACAGCATGCCGAATTCTGTTTGGCAGCGGTGCATAGAAATTGGCTCAATAATCAAGAGATATGGTTTGGCTTCGTTTGGGCCACACTCGACTATTGTTGACCTCGGCCAGGCTGCTATTCGAATCTGTGGCAATATCGCATATTTTGCCTGATAAGCAGTTGCCGCCTGCCGCATGCGGCATGCCGCATGCTGTTGCATTAATTAGCACTTGGCCTCAATAAAGGTTTGTCTGCCCCGCCCCCCGCCACGTTTCATATTGCATAATGCGATGCCACGTTGGAAATTTATGGCCAGGCTTGCAAATTGTTCGGTTAATAAGCGGCTGCGACTGACCCACGATGAGCAGGCACAATATTCCGGCATGAAAATTGAAAATTTTGAACATTTCCAAAGTGGAAAATGCAAAATGCAAAATTGAAAATTCACGAGACACGAGTGCTGGCGATTTATGTAAAAGTCGACCTGCCTGGCTGCCTGCGTGCGACTGATGGGCCATTTGGCTTCCCCCATGTGATAGACAGTTAGATTTGCACACATCTAGGTGTGTGAGGGTGTGCGAGTGTGTGCGAGTGTGTGTGTGAAGTGGGTGCCACGTAATGCAGACAGCCGCGCTGACAGCTTCATCATTTGTCAGCAGCAGACTCAAGTGGAGGAGGGTGAGCAGCAGCAGCAGCAGCAGCTGTAGGAATAGGAAGCGCCTCGGCAAGGGAGAGTCGTGTGGTAATCAGCGAGTTAACAAATTTGAGCGCCAGTCAGAGTGAGAGTAAAGTGGGAAAAGTCTCTGTGAACACGATTCTATTGCACGTTGAAGGGAGATGCGATAGTAATTAATTATGTGGACAGGAGGGAGGAAACGAGGAAGAGAAGAGAGAGGAGAGTGGAGAAGAGCAGGCAGGAGTAGGAAGAGAAGTGAGGAGATGACCAGGAAGTAGTGCAAAGAAGGGAGAAAGATGAAGAGAAGAGAAGAAGATGAGAAGAAGAAGAAGAAGAAGAAAAGAAGAAGAAGGAAAGGAAAAAAGAAGGAGAGAAGATGAAGAGGTGAGAAGCGAGGAAGAGAAGTGAAGAAGAAAAGAGAAAAAGAAGAGAAGAACAGAGGTAGAAGAGGAGAGAATAAGAATAAGATGAAAAGAAGAAGAGGAGAGAAGAGGAAGAAGGGAAGAAGAATAAAGAAGAGGAGAACAAGAGGAGAGAAGAAGAGAAGCGACGAAGAAGAATAAGAAGAGAAGCGAAGAAGTAGAAGAGCAGATAGAAGAGAAGAGAAGAAGAAGAGAAGAGCAGATAGAAGAGAAGAGAAGAATAAAGAAGAGAATAGGAGAGCGCCGTGAAGGTATGATAGAGGATGGAGAGCAGAAGAGTAGAGAGAAGATAACAAAAGAGAGAAGAGAACAATTGAGAGAAAGCAGATGAGAGATAAGAGCATTCAATAAATGCAATAAAAATCAATCCAAATTATATATATACGATTCCTTAATCACATATATATCCTTGGCTCACATATGTCTTATATCTAGGCAGAGTAATTGTAGAACTTTCTCAACTAAACTCGATTCTGTGGCTGCCCTTCAGGGGCAGTGACGCTTTTTTTGTCTAATGCCTCGGTTCGATTGCGCTTTCTGTGTCAGCTAGAGCCCAACTCACTTAATGATAGCAATAATTGCGAATGGCGAATTAATCATCGGTTGGTTACCATATGACGACGGTGGCATCGTCGATGCACATTTGTGCCACGGCCAACGCAGTCGAGACTCAAGTTTTTCTGTGTTTTTTTTTTTTTTTGCTGCTTTTTGTCTCTAGTTCTCTTTGGAGTGGTGACAACTCAAAGTTACAGCAAATGCTGAACATCAAAAGAAATTTGATCTTGATAGCGATAAAGTTCAAATACCCTTTGCGGTCGGTTGAGGCGGGGATTATATTATAAGAGTCTTGGATCTGAAAGCGGCTAAATGAAGGAGATATTGGAGAGGATAAATAAGATGGTAAGAAAGAGGACTTATATTTGGTGTAGATTCAAGTATTATAATTATAAGGATATCAGGAATACATATTGGAACAATACCAATAGTTCTAAAGATGAGCTAAATTAGTAGTAGATTAAGGAGTAGATGATTTCATCTGTAAAGTCGTAGGTTAAGAGTTGAATCATTTATATACAATGTAGATCGAGGCTAGATCATCTTCAGACACTTATTGAGGAAACTAAAAGTCTTATACCATAAATGATTATCGACTTGTAGAGCTATCGAAGTCAGTTTCAATTGTCGATTGTGAAGTCTATGATGTGAAATATCAATATCAATATAATGTTTCAATAGCCTTCATCTTTTTTTTGTTCAATCGATTATCAAATTAGGAATGCCCTTTGTTAGGGTATTCAAAGCGACTTCCGTTGTGGCCGTAGGCCAACGAATGGGAGCAGCGAGTCAGTGTTGGCTTTTGGGCTTGGTAATCAAGTTTAAACTTGGACTTGGACTTGGCCAAGGGAGAGTCGCATCAATCTTCATTTAATGAGGGCTAATGATGGGCAGAGCCAACAGTTGGCATCTGAAGTCAGTTCTTTAACCTCGCCAAATAATCAAATCAATTCACGAGTCAGCCAAAACCAAAGAAGAAGAAGAAGAAGAAGAAGAACAAAAAATATATGCAAATATTGCATAAATTTGCAGAGAGCTCAAACTCGAGCTGAAGCTCAAGCGATATCTATATATAGAGCGCTATAGAGCGGAGTTTTTGTTGCTGGCCAAAATTTATAGCCAATTCTATTTATATTGATTTTTTGCTGAACAATTAAGGCAGCCGCCACTCGAAACGCACAGAACACTCTACATAGATAGTTAAGCAAGACGTGAGTATACCCTGGAAACTTTATAACAGGGTATATTGGTTTGCAAGCAAATATACGTTAAAGGTAGGAGAAGACGTGATAGGCTAGACATTCTTGGAGTCTTGGAACAGTATAATGAGCTGAGTTCAGATCTTTATCTTTATAAACCGAAAGATCTCGAGAAGTAAAACAGCTAGAGGCTTGAAATTTGATATATATACTCCAGTATACCAAAGGCAGCATTAGTTGGAAACATTTTTTCGATAACTCAGCTTGGATTATAATAATCGATAAATATCGTTCTTTTGTCTCAGTTTTTTAAGCATAATTTGAAAACCATTAAAGCTACAGCTACTAAATTTGGTATATAGCTTTCTATTAAAGACTTCGAATCTTGAATTTTTTCAATTTTCGATAACTCCCCGAATGATCCCCAAAAATGCCCATTTCAGCTTTTACCATTTTGATTACAGAGTATACCCTTGGCCGTTCCCTCCCGCCTAAATCAGTCTTACTACTCGTTATTTATAGATCAATTCATGCGGCTTTGTCGGCGGATGGCCCGCGGCAAACTTTTTGATACAGCCCAGTCGAACTGGCTGATGAGTCAATTGCTAGGCAAACAGACAGAGGGAGAGAGAGACATCAGTCAAAACTAGAGTCTGTCCGCCATAATAAGTAACAAGCGAATGAATGGGCTGGCTCTTCATCTTCCTCTTCCTCCTCTTTTGCTGCTGCTGCTGCTGCTGCTGCTGCTTTGCCTTGACTTTTATTTGACATGCATTGAGATGTTGATCGGGAGTTCGGCGTATAAACTGTCTAAAACAAAAGACTTAGGCGACAAACTTTGCCAACTTGTTGAACTAACAAAGCGCAATCTACATACGAATTGAAAGCAAACAAAAAACCAAATGAAATGGAATAGAGCAACAACAACAACAACATCAACAATAGTTATATGTTTTTATCTTTATCTTTAGCTACTTTACACAGTGGTAACATTGCAAAATGATGTCGCAAACGCAAACCACAACAAAAACTACAGCAAAAACTGAGATCTTAGTATGCAGCAAAGACAGCACAGTGGGTCAAAATCAGACAAATGTGGGCAGAAATAAAAAGTTGGGTCTTATAGAGTAGCACAGGCTGTGGTGTGTTTGTAAGTGTTTATGTGTCATAGTCCAGTTTAGATATGTATAAACGAGGGCAGTTTGAGAAGTTTGCGAGCTAACAAGCAAATGTGGGCCATATGAGAGACTTGGCATAAAGTATAAAGACTATTTCTTTGTTTAGTATATAGTATATCATATCTACCATACTCTATATACCTCGGCTCAATCTACTCTCTAGCCACTCTGGACCCACTATGGCATATAATTTTGCATTTGCCACACATGTGGCAAAGGCACAGGCAAAGTAGGCTGCAATTCAGTTGCATAGACAATGAGCTATCCAGGTGGCATGTGGCACTTGCGGTCGTTGCTGGTGTTGCAGTGGTGGCGCAGCGCAGCGCAGCAGAGAAAGAGTGAGAGAGGGGAGGGAGAGAGAGAGAGAGCTAAATAAAACCGCAAAAAAAGCACCTGAAAACACATTTTGTATTATTTCCATGAAAAGGTCAAAGAAGACTTTGGAGCTTATGCAAGAGACATACTGGCTGAATGTGGGTATAGAGATGTGTCCATAAGGCTGTATATGATAGTATGCAACAAGTAAGAGTGCTTAAGATGGGCGTGAATGACTAGGAAGTAGCCTGAAGTAGCCTAAAAGACCAGAAGATAGTGCTGTGTAGCGTAAGCTAGCATATGTATATCAAATTTGAAGTCTTTAGCTTTGATAGCATTCCAGATAGAGAGAGAGAGAGAGAGAGAAGTATATGAATAAACAGAGAAAGTCGCTTCCTTCCTCATGGGAACATCTCTAGATCGTCTCATCTGCTCCATCTGCTAACTATTACTCATAAAGTTAATCATAACCAATATACCCCTTTTCAACAAATGCAGGGTATTTCTATTTATAATCAAAGTTAGCTTAATGAAGAGCCAAATGCTCATGATTCGCCGCTTTTGGCCATTGAAGTGGGCATCGCTGGCAGCTTTACAGCTCGTTGCGCCCACTGGGCCAGTGGCTGATGGGAGGTGGGTGGGTGGTGGGTAGTGGGTAGGGGGCGTAGCAGTGTGCGCGCTGCGGCTTGTCATTGAGGTGTTTGCAACTGTTAAGCTCGATGGCCACACAAAACCTTTAATTAGTCGCAGCCAAAGAGACATTTTGCAATAGGGGCACAAAAACAGTTGCGACAAAGCGTCGAGCGTTTTGCAATTGATGCGCCTGAACCCCAGACTAATGCCGTATTATTATGAATAGGCAGAAGTCTCTCTGTGTATGTGTGGTTGGAAACTTAGAGTGGGTTAATGTTAATTGCTGGCGGAGTAGACGCTTTTTATGCGCTTAATTGCATCTTTGCATTTGGCGGTGTGGAAAGCCGGTTTCCTCTGCCGATTTTCCATGAATGAAAAGCCCCCCTCCCCCTCCCCCTCCAAAAACAAACAGACGCCTTTTCAATTCGAGCTGTTTTTCTTTTCGAAGAAAAACAAACGTTTTTCCTTTTCAAAACGATTTTTGGCCAGCTCTTCTCGACCTGCAACAAGATTTTCCTTTGGCCTGCCCCACATTGTGGCTGGCTGACAATTGTGACGACAAAAACATGCCACAAGTGGCACTTGAACAACACACACACGCAGAGCACACACACACAACACACACACACAGCACACACGAGAGCTTGAAAAAATATCTAGCCAGCAACAAGCCCACATTTATGTCCTCATGTTCCTTAGTGGCACTTGGCCAGCTGCAGCAAGTGAGAACACAGTGCGAACTGGGGCATAACTGACTGCGCGATACTCGCGTGAGAGATATAGAAGATGTAGTGTCTCTCTCTTTCTCTTTCTCTGTATCTCCCATTCTCTCTGTTTCTGTGTCTCCCATCTTTCCCTCGCTTTAGCTCTCTTTGTCTAACTGTCTATCTCTGCTTTACTCTTTCTTCCTTTATCTATAATTCTCTCTCATTCCCTAATTCTCTCTCTAACTTTCTCTTTTATTCTCTTTAACTCTCTTTGTTTTACTCTATATCTCTAGTTTTCTCTTTATTCTTTTATCTCTTGTTCTCGCTGATTCTATCTGTCTCTCTCTCTCTCTTTCTTTCTCTGTGTCTCTGTCTCTCTCTTTCTCTCTCTGTCTCTCATTCTCATTTTCTACATTTTCTCTCTCTCTCTCTCTCTCTCTCTCTCATTCTCATTTTCTACACTTTCTCTCATTCTCATTCTCTACACTTTCTCTCTCCCTCTCCCTCTCCCTCTCCCTCTCTCTCTCTCTCTCTCTCTCTCTCTCTCTCATTGTATTTTCAACTTTCTCATTAACTATATCTATCACTGTACTTCTCTGTCTCTTTCTCTCTCTCTCTCTCTCTCTCTTTTTCATTCCCTATATCTTCTCTGTCTCTCTCTGTTTCTGTCTACATTTCTCTCTCTCTCTCTCTTTCTCTCTCTCTCTTTCTCTCTCTCTCACTCTCTCTCTCTCTCTCTCTCTTTCTCTCCCTCTCTCTTTCTCTCCCTCTCTTTCTCTGTCTCTCTCTCATTATTATATTTTATTGTTTCCTTCTTCCCTCTTAACTCTCTTTCTCACTTTTCTCTCTCACTATCTCTCTCTCTCTCTTTATATGTGCTCATTCAACCAATATACCCGCATTTTCCACTTGCTGAGCGGGCATCCTGACAACACACTAAGGCCAACTGCAGGTCCTTCATTTTTTTCATAATCCCAACTCAAGCGTGCTACGAAATGTAGCTCTAGCTGCACTTGTAACTCGCTACACATGTAACTGTGAGCTGTATGTGTATGTGTGTGTCTATCTATGTGTGTATATGTGTATATGTATTTGTATATCTGTAGCTGTAGCTAAGCTGCTCTGGCTTTGCCCTGTAAGCAAATAATTTTTATGAATGAATTTGAGTTTTCATTTTTTTTGTTTCTTTCTTCTTTTAGCCTAATGCCGCTTTTGTGTGTGGACCGTGAAGAGGATATACGCTTTTCGCAAAGGTTGCAATTTGGCTGTTGAGAGCAGCTTTGCCAGCTTTTACCTGAGAGGATAAACAGGTAAGTCTGTCAAAAAAGAAAAGGAGGAGCAGCGATAAAGGCGTGAAAGTCGTTGAATGATGGGGGAAAAGTAAATCAAGTTTAGTTGAAATTGGAATTTTAATGCGAGCGAGGTGAATGCAAATGCAGATCTAATTAGCCAGAGATGCGAATCAGATATAAGATATATATATATATATATATATATATATATATGTATATGTATGTAAGTATATATGTTTATCTGATTCAATGTCTGGCCATTCTATTTGCTTGGGCTTCTGTCGTGCGGCGATGGCCAGCTCAAGCCAGCCGCAAGGTTAATTTAGATTGTTGGAAGCGCATCGTTCTTCAAATCGACTCAAGACAATCTCCCGCCTCACGCAGACACAAATTTTGACAGCTCTTTGTTGTGCAGCGAGCATATTGTGGGTATATTGGCTTGCCTTCAAGCTGCTATTCAAGACTTGGAACATGATATGTGAATAGAGGTGTCTTGGCCCACCTGGCTTCTAGTCTTAAGACATTCACTTGATAGCTAGCAAAATGAGGGAATTACTATATCTTTTAACTACCCTATAGATAGGCTAAGAAAAATCTCGAATTACCGCAGCTTAAGAATCAGAATCCTAAGTTGAGTCAGTCCATTTCTAATTGAATCATTGCTGAGCTTCGCTACTTTGCCTAAGAACTATATAGTCTATATTGCTAAAGTATAAGACTTAAGACTTAAGTATAAGTACTTAAGTATAAGTATAAGTACTTGAGTATAAGTATAAGTATGCCCAATCCTCCCTCGACTTCTCTCCCTTGGCTACTTGGCTTACTGAAATTTCTTCTGCTTGAGCGGGCATCAGGCAGTCGTTATCTGATTAGTTAGTCAGGCTGGTCAGTCGCCAAGCCTATCAAGGGCAAGGTTTTGACTGCTTTGACTGCGACTTGGGCTTTGACCAGAGCTTTGCATAATTTTCCAGCGCCATCTACATAATTGCTCATGGTTCTACATAGTCTGATAACTGCAACTACCACACACACACACACACACACACACACACACACCCCTTCTTGGGGCTATTTACATAATCTTCGACTGACTGCTGTCTGCTGGATGCGATTTATTGGTCGGGTCTGGCTTGATTGGAACAGCCTCCAGTTGGCCCGTTTGGCGTGTTGGCCATATTTATAAGCAGCACTTAATAAAAATAAAGCTCGTTAAATTTTATAACTTATTTGAGTCGTTTTTACGAGCGACCGTTAAGCAATGAAATAATTATAGTTATATCCGATATGCTAAGGGCCCACAGCTAGTTGAACAGAGCTAAATATAGAAATATTTCAGAATTTATGTGCAAATCATGGAGACTTGCTGTAAATCAAATTTTCATTTGCATGCGATCAATTCACGCCTCAGAAGTTGTGTGAAACATCAAACGTTTTGATAGTAAAGATAGATCTTCGAAGAGATGGAGATTCTTTGTGCTCAGTTCTCTGCTATTTCGATAAGCATGCGACTGAAGTCTGCTTCTTCAAGCATTCTTGAAGATTCTCTGGCATTTCAATTAGCCCAACGCATAGTTTTTCCAACAATCCAATTGTAAACACTTGTGGCCTCATCAATTCTCTAAATATCTATTTATATTCATAATCCAAAAGAGAGAGAGAGAGAGAGAGAGAGAGACAGAGAGAGAAATATATACAAAAATATATTAATAACAAAGAATGAAGAGCAAGCTCTTCGGCTGAGAGTGACTGACTGGAAGATATGGCGTACTAAGTGAATGAGAATTGCAAAGAAAGGCGATAGAAAACAAAGAAAGTGGAAGGAAGAGAGAGAGAGAGGGAGAAAGAAGAGTGAGAGAGAGAGAGAGGGAAGGCGATAAAGGTTGGGACGGAGATTAAGAGAGAGAGAAAGAGGGAGAAAGAGGGAAAAGGCAAGGAAATGAGTGATCCAAAGAATGAAAAGAGCCAAAGAGAGATAGAGAGAGAGAGTAAGAGTGGAAGACAGAAAGAGGGAATAAGCAATATAATGAATGACCCAAAGAATGAGAAAGAGCCAAAAAGAGAGACAGATAGGGTCAGAGAGAGAGAGAGAGAGAGAGAGCGAGAAGAAGAAGATTAAAAGAGAGCCAGATAAGTAAAGGGAAAGGCAGAGAGATTGAGAGAGCTAGAGACTCACTGAGATACCCAAAGAGATACGTCTCTCAAAGTGCTCATTGCTGAAATATAAATTCAGGTCATAGATGGCCTAATATACCCTTAATTGCGCTTTTAAGTAAAGGGCATAAAACAATTTTGTAAGCTTGAAATTGTTGAGATAGTGGTAATGGTGGCGCCCTTTGCGAAGCAGCAGAGACCAAAGACCTAAAACCACAGACAAAGAAGAAGAAGAAGCAGCTAAACCACTTGACATTGTAAATTCGATGAAGGAGAGAGGGAGAGAGACAGAGAAACAGAAATAGAAATAACAAAACAAAACAAAGAGCAAAACACGAGAAAAAAAATACTTCTGATAAGTTTTTTTTTTCTATCTTTTTATTGTTTCTTTTTTATTATTATTTGAAATATATTTCTATGGATGCTGGAAGTGCTCCAAATGTCTCGAGTATACGCATATTTCGCTCTGCTTTTGTTGCTATCGTTCACAGACCAAGGTCAATAACAGTAGTCAAAGTCAACGACGTCTCTCACACATCGACATCTGCTCGCATTTGACATTTGATTTTTGGCTTCATTTTCATCAGCCCAAAGACCTCAATCAACAGTTGCTTCAGAGAGAGAGAGAGTGAGAGAGGGAGAGAGTGTATCTGCAAGTCGGTAGCAACAGGTGGAAATTGAATGGGCCACGGCTTGAACTTGAAAAGCTTGTGTAATGGAAAAAGGGGCAACAGAAGTTGGCCAAGAGCCGGCCGGACATCCGCGTAAACTTTTAATTAGTAATAAAAGCAAATAGATATTACATTGAATAAGATACAGATATATATATACGTATATTTATATATAGATATCTTTCGCAAGTCAATTAGCACTGCTTTTCAGCTGCCAATTAGTGAAACTTTTGTTTCGTTTACATTCGTATTTCCACTCATGCATATCAAATAACACCAAAGGCCCGTTCAGCCCGACCATTTAAAGCCCAGTTATGCCTATCTTTTCTCATAAGCGGGCATATACGGCCGACTCCTTGGGTCTGTGTATGAAGAATCTTTATACATATAGAATTCGTGCTAGCTAACTTCTATCAGAATCTTTGTTAGCTGGAAATGGGCACAGATAGGATATGCCCATCTAGCTAACCTGAGAAGGTATTCCTACGGCATAAATGACTTGCCAAAAGGCGTATCGATACCCCTATATAGATTACTCCACATTATAACATATATTTTAGCTTTTCCTTCGCCTGCCAAGCCCTCAATGTTTGCCTTTAAAGCATAAGTTCGACTTCCTAAATACCCTGTAAAGTGGGCTATATACGCTACTCCATAATTTACAACTTTTGCATATGAAGCATAATTCTAAATTCTAATTACATTGATTTCAGCTCTTCTTTAGTTTGAGCTGTGATCAGTTTATACTCTAAATACCCTGTAAAATGGGCTATATACACTGCTCCAAATTTTTGTAGTCGTTTCTCCTCTTTAGTATGTTGAGCTGCCGACGGCTCTAAGCCTCTAAATACCCTGTAAAATGTAGTATATAGGCTTTACTCTAGCTAAACTTCTTTCAGTTTGTATCTGAACTCCTTTTCTGTACAGCTTATGCTTTCCCTCTATGCTGCTCAGTCTATTTTGCTCTGCAGGGTATACGCTTAGTCGACCCCCTTTTATCTTTCCTCCCATTTACATGCAATAATCCACTTTGAGCGCTGCATTTCTTGTGTCTTTTCTTTGTTTAGCCCCATGTCATTTGCTGTGCTCTATTGATGCTGCACACACACTCTAACACACACACACACATTGTTAGAGCTTTATATATTTACATTATGATCTGTTTGTTTGGGCCTTTGGGCTGGTTGTCAACATGCTAATGTCTTGGTCTTGTTTGATAACTGGTTTAATGGTCGGAGTGTGGCTTTTTTCTTTATATTTGCTGGAAATTAGCTTGGATTGTCATGGGTATTATCTATTATATTGTGGGTTTCTGGTTCAAGTCTAGCGCTGAATGGGGGGCATTGTGTGCGACTCTGGGCAATTAAAGATCGTTTAAATCAATTGAAAGTTGATATATCGATGTCAAGACGAGTGCCCCCTTCTCCATACAAATGATAATTCAATTAATGGCTATATATATATGCATGATATAAGATGTATATGTATATATATATATATCTGTCTCTGCTTTGTCTGTCTCTTAGTTCTTCTCATCGAAGCTTGTTTTAAGCTAATTAGTTTGACACGCGTCCAAAATTTCATTGTTTTACGGCTAGACTATCTCTCGGGCTATCTATCAGTTTATCTGTATATATATAGACAGGGCATATCTAGTATATCTAGCATAGCTATAATCAAATAACGCAACGTGCTATTAAAGCTGCCATTTGTCAAATATTTGAGCAGAACTTAAATTGGCAAAACTAGTTTAAGCCTCGGCATTATAATTAGCTCGGGATATTATAATTTATATGGTTTACAAGCCATAATAAACTGAATCAAATATTTGAATGATGAAGTGCTACGGCTGATACCTATTCGAATTGGGGAGTGGGCTAGGAAGCGGGCATATTGGCTTGCAAGTTAACGGTATATAAGAAACTGAAACTTGGTCTAGCTATAGGCAATTACTGTAATATAATATAGAGTTGCCAACTCTCCCTCTGTTTTTGCTGAAATGTATGTAACAGGCAGAAAGAGGCGTGGCAGAGCCCATAAAGTATATATATTCTTGATCTAAGGCATACATAAGCCTTTTTCTTTCTTCTTTTTCCCCAAATTCCCTTTCTACTAGTTGTTGGTCTTACAATCTGATATCTTCTGAATCTTTCTATATATTTAAGTATTTTACTTTTACTTTTTAGCATATCTAGTGTATTTCGCAGTCGCTTAGACCCGACCCGCACGCACACTCTTAGATCTTTCGTAGCCCGTTTTAAATTCACTTTTGTGTTCACAACTTGCAGTCAGTTTGGATATATATTTTATATATATATATATATATATATATGAAATACCAAATAATACTTAGTTTTTTGGCCTGAAACGTGTTTCTTTTTGGCTGCTTCTTCTTCTTTCGTTTTTTGTGCTTATCAGCTGTTGTTGTCTTTGCCTTTTTTTTAGATGTTTGTTTCGCTTTTATTTTGTTTTTTGTCGACTTTTTGATTTAAGTATTTAAATTTTGTTGCTGTCTTTTTTTTGACCAATTCCGGTTCGACGACCCTTTCACTTATTTAAAGCGGTCTGCGAATTCCAATACAAAAGCTTCCAAAATAATTGTGTTTAAGAACTGAATTATTTGTAAGAAATAAGAGTTTGCATATATATAAGATATATATATGAGATATATGTGTGTATGTGTATAAGATATATATAAGAGATGTTATATATGTTGTATTTGTGTAATCTGATATGAGCTGCAGAGCCAGACAGCATTTTAAACTAATAGCTATAACAAACACAGTAAAGTCTGCTGGGAAATGGATATGATATAGTTCTAACTGTATATATCTTGTATAAGTATGATCAAGTTTCTGCACTCAGAAACTGAGCTGATTCTTTGTTTAGCTTCCCGATCAGCTGAGTTCTCTTTCAACTGGTGCTACTACTGCCTTGCTGAGCTGTAACCAGTTGAGAATTCTAAGGCAAAGAGTGTCTGAAGCCAGCGTTCTTTTGATGCATACTAACCCAATGTATGCTTCACTCTGTTAACATAACTAAACATATTCCTATATCTTCTTATTATTATCAAATTTTATTATTATATTATCAAATTTTTACATTCCCAACTTTACAAATTAGCCAGGTTTTACTGTCTTAAACAAACATGCGCGCAACGCGTTTGAAACACTTTAACAGTGCAACAGCTTTTCGTGTTGGCATTGTTTCTGCTTCTGCTTTTTTGTTTGGCATTGTGTTCGCACCTCCCACTACACCTCCTCTTCCTCCTTCTCCTTCTCCTCCTCCCCCTCACTATTCGCTGTTTCCACGCTCGCGTCGCTGCATGCGAGCCTCGTTTATTGGCTAATTAATTGATTTTGTTCATTGGCCACGAGTGACGTCACAGTCTCAACTTGAATCAGCTGAATTTCTTCATATTTTATGAATAGAAATTAATTTTGGATAGTCTAGCAGGCATTGAAAGTGGTTTGTGCAGGGTATATTGGTTATGGGAGAAGGCATGACTCAAGTATATTTCGAGGAAGGTTCATTTAGGGGTTGATCTAGATGCGTTGGTCTATATATAGACAATAAGCATGCAAAGGAGTATACAAGTATAGGAGTATACGAATGTAAGAGTAAGCGAGTATAAGAGTATCAGAGTATAAGAGTATGAGAGTATAAGAGCAAGCTAGTATAAGAGTAAGCTAGTGTAAGAGTAAACGAGTATAAGAGTAAGTGAGTATAAGAGTATTAGAGTATATGAGTAAGCTAGTATAAGAGTATGAGAGTATAAGAGTAAGCTAGTATAAGATTATCAAGCCAAGAGCTGAGTAGATCGAGCTCCTTTTGTCTTAAAGACAATACTTATATTAGTATAAGAGTATTAAAGCATTCCAAGAGTATATCCTAGTTCATCTGGCCCTGTCTGTCCATCTGTCTATAAGCCAGTATAAGAGTGTATTAGCTACTCTTATATTAGAGATACTCTTATACAAGTTCTTTTATATGCAGGGTTTTCTATAGCGCACCAAACTATAGTACTCTCCTCTCTTCCCATTGCACGGCATTTTCCAGTAGGGTATTCCCGCCTCCCAAACACTTCATAATTGTTTTAAATATATATCTTTACACATTTTTAAACAGCTGACGCCATCTGTCGCATCTCTATGTCGGCGTCGCTATATATAGCCAGCGAGCTGAAGTTGATTTGCAATCGAATTGCTGTGGGAGTCGTCGAAGTGTCAAATGTGATTATGCGATTACTACGATGGCAAATAATCAAATCGCTGAATTAATTATGCGGTTGTAGCCCAATTCAAAAATGTTTAACGAAATTTGACAAATTGAAAGAAATCGAAATATTGAAATATTGACGAACTGCAGACGGCGGGCAGAAGAGAGCACGGGCAGCCGCTGCATAACCACAATTTGCAACCACAATTGCTAATTTTACAAGAGTTGAGGGCGTACTAGACAATGGCAACACAGAGTGGTTGCGAGGGTTGCTTAACAAGTTGTAGAAATGGAGATAGAGAGAGTTAGTCTCTGTCTTTAGGCCATATTTACTATTTTAATGCATATTTCGAGTTAGTTTATATAGAAAATGGATGACTAATTGTTATAAGAAACGAGGGCTGTTTGACAAGTTGTAGATATACAAATAGAGATAGAATTATATAGATAGGCTATGTCTTGATATATACATATATATTATATATATTTTATCGATGGCAATTTGTTATAAGAAGCGAGGGCAGTTTGACAAGTTTTATATGCTATATTATGTGAAAGAAGTGTCGCCCTTTGGGTATATTATGCAAATTGAATTTCTTTTTAGTCTAAACTACAGATTTATTAGTAAATTCTTGTATATACCTAAGCTGTTTCCTGTGTTTATAAGTCAGCTCAAGTAACAGCTACGATGTTTACTTAAGGAAGAGAAAGAAACACATGTAGAACATATTGAGTGAGTGCACCTAAGACTTATCCAATTTCAGCTTTTTGTATATATCAAAAGCATTTTCGATATGTATACGAGCTATATTCCATATGGCAGCTGCTGCCTTTTGGTGGAATGCCTGCAGCAGAGAGAAGCATGTGTGAAACATATGCCAAAGCGAATTAGATAAGTTTCTTTTCGATTAAAATATGCAAAAGTTGCTTAAAATAGAGCTTTAAAGCAAATATATACGAGTATATAAATGTATTCAGTTCGAGTTGAAAGTCTGCTCTCTTCATGCATAGAATTTCCATACATACATATGTATATATCTGTAGCGAGGGCTATTCCGTATGTTAATGTTATGTGACAGTTTAATTTTCTCCTTCGCACGTCATACGCCAACGCAGAGCTTGAAACACGTGCGAAACATATGACAGCATCAAACAGACACTGAAAACTTATCTAATTTGTGGCTTTCGCATATATCAAATCTTCTTTTTGGTCTGTGCCCGAAATGCGAATTTGATTTCTCGTTATGGCTTTTTGATTATGTTCAAATGTGGCTGGAAAGAGTGTTTCAGATCAGATTCCATTCTATATAGCGAGTATATACATATATGCACACTTGTCTTTAATGACTTAACTGATTCGATTTGGCAATTTTGTATTTAGCTAACTACTTAAGTGTCTGCAGCACGTCAGACAGTTTAAATAAATAAATATCGTGATTAATCCTAATCATTTAGTTTTTAAGTGGAAGCGAACAAACATTCCACAAGGACCTAAGCTGTGGAAATCTGTTTTATGGCCACTCTCATTAAAGAGTCTCTCTCTCCCTCTCTCCTTCTCTGTCTCTCTCTCTTACTCTCTCTCTGTGCTTATCCTGGTTTATACTTGCGTAATGCCCCGGCCTTTATCTAATTCATGCTAATTTCGTATCTGTTTAATGACACCATTTTAATGGCTAACAAGTGAATGTGGTCTAGGGCGGATGGGTACTGACTGCGTAATACCCTCTCTTTACGTTGGGGTATATAATTGAATGAATGAGAGAGAAAGAGAGATAGAGAGGGAAAAGGAAAGAACTAAAGTGACTCTTATACTGCCATACAGTTAAGACTTGAATAGTCTTGTGTTGTTTCTGACTCTTATACATGTTTATTATAGTCATATACTAATATACTATCCGACTCTTATACTTTGGTATTCTCTTCTAGTTTCTAATACTCTTATACATGTAGACTCTTATACTATATCATTTTCACATTCTTATATAGAAGCACAGACATATAAACTGAGGCAGGCAAACTAGCTTGGTGTTTGCACTCTTATACACTTACTAACTTATACTGGAACTCTTATACAGAATATCTAGTTCGGCGCATCTGTCATTCAAGCTCAACTCAACTCTTACATTTCTACAAAGTCTACATCGACTTGTCTGTTGTTCTTAATAGTCTTATTTTTTTTTTATTTTTTTTATTTTTATTTTTTTTTTTTTATCAATTTATTTGCTGCTTTTTTGTCAGAGACTCTATAGCGCATTTATCACTTTATTTACTTGAACTTATTTTTGGGCAGGTACGCCTGTATGAAACATAAGCATCCAACGGGATTCCAACCGGGGCTCTCACAGTTTCCAGGCCGCCTGCTTTCTCTTATACGGGTACAATTTGATAATCTTATACATATATATAGACACATATACATATATAAAGGCACAAGAGAAGCTCACCTCTTATTATTAAAACTCTTATACTCCAACTTATAATTAAAGTCTTATACTGTACAAACACATAAAGATCGTTTCTGGATGAACACTATTCTTAATCCTGCACAGTCAATATATGTATACCGCGTAGGTTTACCTTACTCCAATTGCTATCCACAACCCAATATACCCCATTTGGCATATAAAGGGCAGGGTATACACAAAAAAGGGCTCCCCCCAACTAATTTGCCTATTTCTGTTGCAATTAGTTTATGTTAATTGGCTTTTGTTTGTTTCACTGTGCGTTTGAGTAAAAAGCCAAAAAGCTTTTTCAAATTAAATTAAATACTTTGAATTTTGTGGAATTCAGTTGCATAAAAATTGCTGCAGTTGCACAGAGTGAGAGAGAGAGAGAGGGAAGGGCTGGAGATAGAAAGAGAGATAGATAAAACTGCTAAATATGTAATTTAATTAATGTATAACAAGACTTTTGTGTAAATATAATTGATAAATTCCATTGAACTCGTTTATTAATTTTTAATCAAAATTTTAAATTACTTTTTTTTGTAGAAAATAATAGAGAGAGAGAGAGAGACACGCTAAATATACAATATATAAAACATATATACACTTTAATTTTATATCAAAATCTTCCTAAGGGTCAAAATCTAGAAAAGATTACTTTTAAAACATTTTTGGAATTTTTTATATGTTTTAATATTTTTTATTTTTTTTAATATTTGTTTTTTAATACTTTTAATTTTTTTTATATTTTTTAATAATTTTTATTTTTTAAATAGTTTTTTTTTTAATTAAAAAAAAATATTTTTATATATTTTATTGTATTCTTTTAAGTTTAAATATATATGTTTTATATTCTTTATAATTTAAATAATGCCGTAAAATTTAAAAGTTTTCAAAATCCTATGCCTTTTTAGTATTTAAAAATTAATTTTTCTACACTGCATTTTTGTATCTTTTCAATTGAAATTTTTACTGGAATTTAGCATAAAAATATAGTTTATATATATTTTTAATATATATTTTATATATATATTTTCTCAACTAAATTTCAATTAAAAAATTATTTTAAATAATTTAAAAAGCAAATTTCAACTGAGCGAGAGAGAGGGGGAGAGGGAGAGTGAGGGACCAATAGACACATGCTAAATAGTTAAGAGAGGTCGGGAGAGGTGAGCTCAGATGCTAATAAGTCAATCCAACTTATATAAATTGACTAAAAGAGTTTACATAAAAACAACAAAAAAAAGTTTCTAAAAAATAAAAAATAAAACAAAAATCATCCAATTTGCCAAACAAGAAATTGATTAACATAAATTTTATTTATATATTTTTTTTCGCCAAACAAAAACAAAAGGCGTTAAAAAACTTCATCAGAAGAAGAAGAAGAAGAAGCAACAGCCGCAGCCGCAGCAGCAGCAGCAGCAGCAGCGGCGGCAGAAGAGAGAAAACAAATGAAGATGCGCCAAAAAGGCGAAAACTTATGCAATTTCTTTTCTGTTTGTTTTCAATTTCTGCTGCTGCGCTTCGCGTTGTTGTTTTTTCAGCTTCTTCGCTTCGCCTGCTCTTTCTTCTCTTTCTTTCCTCGCCGCGCAAATTGAATGCACTTTTTTCACAGTTTTACACGAAATTGTGTCAAAGTTATTAAAATCTTAAATATTGCCTAAATAGATGATAACAACAACAATTGTTGTTGCTTCAGTTGTTGTTGTTAGTTGTATGCACCTTGTATATATTCGTTTACACGAGCGACTGCAGCCGCGCGCAGGCAGCACTTGCGCTGCCGATGCGTGTGCGTTTTATTGGGCCCGTTACGAAAATATGTTTAGCTGTCGCTGTCGCTGTTCGTGTTTGTGTTCGGCTTCGTTTGCGCGCAGCGTCTAGCTCACCGATCGACCGACGCGAACGACTGGCAGAAAGAAACTGAAAATCGAAAAGCTGCAGACGGCGGCGCAAGAGCCATCGGGTCTCATGCCAATGCGCGCCGTTAGCTCGCTGCGCAGCTGCTCTGACGGCGGCGTTGGCTGCGACTGCGGTTGCGCTTGTAGCTGCTGCTGTAGTGATGCCGTTTTAGCTTCTTTTTGTCTGGCTGATCTTCGTTAAGTGCTGCATTCTTTTGTGCGCTTTCTGAATTTGTTATGCTGAGAGTTTAGCACATCTAGCTTTTTAAAAGCGATTACTGTTATTGAGTTAGCTTTTTTCAAGCAACTTCCAGCTGTTGTGCTTATACATAATATGTAATAAATATGCTTTCCTTAAGCTGCTGCAGAGCTAGTTTAGCTTGAAATTTAACTACTTTTCTGGTTGACAAGTTTGACTTCTAGCTAACTTCTCACGCTAATCTAGCTTTTTTATCAGCAGCTAGCTGCTCATCACAGTTTGATTGCGATTACAGTTGCTTAGCTTATCTTGGCTTTTTTTGCATCCATAAATCTAGCCTTATTCCCGCTGATAGGTGGCATTTAGTGCCCTTTACGACTGGCAGACACATAAAAGTTTTTTATTATGGCTGGGCGTGGCGCAAACAGCTAAAAGCAACTAGTTTCGGCTGCACTGGCGGCTGAGCTGCACTTTTTAAGGAGCGCCCGAAAGTATGCCTCGAGCGAGAGGCGGCCGCACAGTGGCGGCCATAAAAAGCGGCCGACATTGACGTCATTTAATTATGATTACGACCAACGGTAAATGAATGGGGCTGAGCCATAAAAGTGCTTCAGCTGCTGTAGTACCCAAAAATTCAATTAGCTCTGGCTCTGCACAGGTGACCCTTGACAGGTGTAGGCAATGCGAAGCACAAATCAAAACAAAAGACAAATGCCAAAGCGCTGCTTATGTCATCATCATCATCATCATCATCATTATGAGTGTTAAGTATAAAATCCGATTTATTTGGCAATTTTACAATCGAGTGCACTGTGTACGACGATGACGTCAGCGCCGCAAGGCGCCAAGCCAGAAGCCAAAAACTATTCACAGCAACAACTCTCGCCCCTCTCTTCGCCCTCTCTCTCTCTCTCACTTGTGCATAATTTCATTACCAAAGCTCGACGTTTGTTTTCAATGATGTCATATGGTCGCACTTAGCCGGAAGTCCCAAGTCCTTGTGGCCAAACACACAACAACAACAACAACAACAACAGCAAACACTCGACGCACGCGCACATTCAAAATGGCCGCCAGTCAATGCAGCGCTGCGCTCTTCGGCCTGTGACGTCACGGTTCTCTTAAGCTGCGTAGCGTGGCGTCGCAGCAGCGGCGTTTCTATGGGAATTTTACCGTTGGCCTGCTGCGCCACGCAGCTGTTGTGCATGCCCTGGAATTTGTTTCATATGTGAGTGGGGTATACTGACTGTGAGGTTTGTTTGGGGTATTTAATGAAAGGATACCCTACAATTGAGATTGAAGTGGGGAAAGGGTAGATTGACTATAAATATATATATTTAAAATTTTAAAATTAAAATTTTAAGTATGTGCTGCAATTATATATACCCTGTAATATGTTATATTTCATAATATATAAATTACATATATAAATATATATTTTTATTTTTATATTTTTTTTTTCAATTTATACAATTTACAGGGTATATATACCCTGTAAATAAGTTCTCAATATGAAATATTCGAGCAATATATAGTATCGATACATCCTCTCAAGTTTGGCTAAGTTTTCACTACAGGGTATCTGTGCGTGCAGCATTGCCTGCCGCTCGCTTGTTTATTGTGATGGCGTCTTTAATGCTTCATTTGGCGCTGCTGCCGCCGCTGCTGGCGTCGCTGCTGCTGGCTAAATAAATATTTGGCTTAAAGTGTTTCGTGCTTCGTTTGGCACTCGATGCGATGCTGGACTTTGGGCTCCTTTTGGCCACATTTGTTGACTTTGTTTTTAGTGCCGCCTGACGGAGGCTGCTCTCCGTCCGTCTCTCCGTCCGCCAGGACATTAACCTTCGAGCAGTGATTTGAGGCATTGAATTACATGACAAGTGGAGGATGGCCTGTGGGCGTGCCAGGCGAAAGGGGTAGACACATGTTGTCCTTGTTGTTGCTATTGTTGCTTTATTGTTGTTGTTGTTGTTGCGTGTTGACTTTTTGTTACATTTTGGCCATTAGTCGAAAGCCAAATAAATACAAACAAATCAAAGGACTTCGAGCGACATTGACGCAAATGTAAAATAAATCAAATACAAAAGTTTTCTTCAGCTTCTCCCTCTCCTCCTTCTTCTCCTCCTTCTTCTTCTTGTTTGTGTCAGGCATCTGTCGAGCCCACTTAGGAGGCGGGGGCGGGGGGGTCGAGCCATGTGCATAACAAATTTATCGCCGGAAGTGATTTTCGCTGAAATCCAATCAATAAAAAATTATGCTGCTGCCTGCTGCTAAAAATAAAAGCCAAAACAGAAGCGAAAAAATGGCGACGGCCTGAAAGTAGGCAACATTAAAGCGAAGCGAAGGCGACGCCGCCCAACCACAAGCGAGTGCCAGCGCCATCTCCCTCGCACTCACACGTGAGAGTTGAAAAATTCATGTTGCGAATTTCTTTATGCCATCTCCCTCCCACTCCACTCCACTCTGTGGAGTTGTCAGGCATTGCCCTCGTTTCATGTTTTTACAGTTACTTTCAAGTTCATTTATGATTGATTTATGCAGCATATGCACGTTCGCATACCCTGTAATTCAGTTTGATGCGGTAGCTTGCCTATAAATATATATAAAATAAAATAAATAAATTTTAAATGCAAATTGATTTATTTACAACAGTTTTTACAGCTTTTCGTATTCAATTGGTTTTGTAAACAGCAATAAATTGCATAAATATTGGTGGGTAAACAACTTGAGCTAGAAAAGGCAAACAGAGCGAAGAGCGCGCGCTGCCCTGCAAAGTGTGCAACAGTTTATTTATTTGCAATTTCGCTTTCAAGTGCAATAAATATATAAATAGCAGCGAGAGAGAGCTGCCAGAGCGCGGGAGTGGGAGCGAGAGAGAGAGAGAGAGAGCGGAGTGAATGCGAAGGTTCAAGTAATGCGCCATTCGAGATAAATCAACAACAAAAAGCACAATGCAAACGAGCCGAGGCGCAGGCAAACAAAAGGACAGTTATGGCAGCGCGGCAGCAGAGCAGCAGCTAGAGTAGCTGTAGTATCAGCAGCGAAAGAAGTAGAGGGAGTAGGAACAGCCGGTGGCAGAGCAGCGCAGCAGCGAGCATGTGAAGAGCCGGTAGCGCAGCTGAAGCAGCAGTAGAACTGGGAGCAGCAGAGCAGAGGCAGCAGCAATAAAGAATAAAGCAATAATATGAAGAGCTGATACGAGCAGAGCAGCAGCTTAATAGCAGAAGCAGAGGCAGAGTCTAGTGCCAGCAGAGCAGCGTAATAGCAGAAGCAGCGGCAGAGGAGCTACAGCGCAGCAGAGAAGTAGCAACGGCATCAGCAATAAAGCAAGAATATGAAGAGCCGGCAGAGCAGCGCAGCAGCAGCGGCGGCAGTGCTAATAAAGAATAAAACACGAATGCGAAAAACCACAACAATAAGAAACAGTAACGCAGCTAAAAAAGAAATAACAGTAAGTGAGTAAGTAGCTGAGTAAGTGAGGGAGAGTGAGTAAGTGAGAGCGAGATGGCAGATAGCAAGGAATATGTAAATAAACAAAGCAGCACGAGTCAATGCTAATTTATGGCCACGCACACACACACACTCACTCAAACAGGAAGTCAAACAGCCAAAAAAAAAAAAAAAACAGTTGAGCACGTGCAATTTGGCAAATGAGCGGCGCAGTGACGTCACAAGACGCAGCACACTGATAACAGTTGCAAGCGAGCGTCGCAGCTCTTAAGAGCAACGCACGAAAAGAGAGAAGCAAACGCTGGCAGAGCGTCAGAGCAGAAGAGCGCGAAGAGAGTGGGAGAGAGCAACGACAGCTGGCGGCGTATAAAAAGGCGCGCACAGTGCAGCAGCGCCTCAGTTCTTCAGTGGAAGTGCCGGTGTGTTAGCAAAGCGCGCTAGCAGAGAGCTTTTTGCTATCCCAGTGCCAGTGGCAGCAGCAGCTAAGGAAAACCAAACAGAACAATATGTACTAAATGTTGAAACGGATTGTTAACACTATAACGAACCATTAACGGCGTTATATACAAATATATATTTTTGTAAAATATAAGAAACAAAAGAAAACCATAAAATAAAAAATAAATAAACTGAGTGTGAAATATGTGAAAAGTTAAGAAAATAAGAAATAAACAACAGATAAACAAATCTAACTGTAAATTTGGTAAAAAAAAGAAAAACATTTCAACTGTGAACTGCGCAGCAAAATATGCTAAAAATCAAAGCTTACAAATTCATAACAACAACAAGAACAAGAACGATAACAGGAGCAGGCAGAGGAAGAGGAAGAGTGTGAGGCGCCAAAAATCATTTAAATAATAACGGCAGAAACAGCAACGGCAACAGCAGCAGCAACAACAACAGGTAAGCGGCCCGCGCTAAGGGAATCGAAACTCTTCTAGGAAATATGTTAATGTGAAAGCAAAAAAGAATAAGAAGAAGAAGAGGAGAAAAAAGAGCATGCAATTAACCCAAGCAAGACACACACACACACACAGGCATAGGCAACCGCTAGCTCAGGCCAGAGCGAGCAGGCAGATAAACAAGCACCGCAACGCCTGCTGCTTGCTGTTTGCTGATCTTGCCTCTCTGTCCGACCTTTGCATGCGTAAAGCGAGCAGAAAAAAAAAATGCTAACGGACGCTCCTCCAGCGATGACATAAAAAACATGAAAACAGAAAACAAAATTCGGGGCACACGAATAAAAGCAGAAATGTAAATAAATAAGAAAATACACAACGACGACGCACGTTAACAGTAAAAAACACACGCTGCTGCAATTCGATTTAAAATTCCCAAAAAAACACACACAACAATCCAATTGGAATCTGTGGAATTTTAACGAACTGCAGCTCGTTATGGGAGGAGAACTGCAGAAAATCAGATAAATGTTATTTTAAATCACCTTAATATGCTCATGGAGCTGCAAACAGCTGTGTCAATTGACGTTTTGCATACTTTCACAAAAATATATTAAGTATTTAAAAAATACTAAAAAAATTAAGGGAAAGGGAAATTTTAAAATAACAGCTGAATTAATATTGATTGCCCAATTAAGTGGCTTAAAATATACATGAATGTATAAATAAATTGAAGTATAACAAAAATTTAAATTTTCTTCAATTTTTCAAATATTTTCTTGCTCAAAAATAAGAAAAAAATACTTAAAAATAAATATTATTAAATTATTAACCGAGTATAAATTAAACAAAAATTAAAATACAACAAAAATATATATTGAAAAAAAAATAATAATAAAAAATATATGTATAAAAATAAATATAAAAAATATATATGAAATAAAAATAAATGAAGAAATAAATAATTAAAAAAAAAAAAAAAAATAATACGTATATATAATTTTTTATCTAAAAATGAAAAATAAAAAATTAAGGAAAATAAATAAAGAGAAAAGAAAGAGAAGAACTTAATTTTAATAATTTTAATAACAAATAAAATTATTGATAATTAAAAAATGAATATAAATAAATAAATAAAAAAATAATAATAATAAATTAAAAAACAAAAAATAAATAAAAAATATAAATAAATATATAAAATATAAAAATAAATACATAAAAAATAATAAAAAAAAAATAAATAAAAATTAAATAAAATAAATAAAAAGTGAATAAAATACGTAAATAAATAAGTAAAACCTTAACTAATATGCCCACTTACACAGTATGCAAATAGGTATCTCGCTCACTCTAAGGCTCTGCCTATTTCTGTCGCTCCTAATCAATCGAATTGTTGTTTAGCTAATTTCGGTCTATTACGAGTTTTATGATACGCATAAAAAAATCGCATAAAACAATAATTTGATAACTAATTTAAGTCTTTTATGGCAGTGGAACTGCGATAATATGAACTAAACTATATCTATATCTATATATAGTCTCGCTCTCGCTCTCCCTCGCTCTCTCTCTCTCTCTCTGTGGCTGTAGCGCTGAAGACATATAGCGCATACGCCCCGTGGCGTGCGAGCAAACAGCAATCAGCTAATAGTAGCCAAGTTATGATTGTTATTGTTATTGTTGTTGCTGTTGCTGTTGTTCTATAGAAATTTGTTTTATCTTTTAAACAATAAGACGAAAAGAAAGAAGAAGCGAAATGCATAAAAATATTTTAAATATTTATTTGCTTTAATTCTTGGAAATTTTCTGGCTCATTTTTAGAATTTTCTTTTTCATTTTTTCCTCATGCGATGCGATGCGTGTCCATAAAATGCCAGACACAGAGAGAGAGAGGGAGACACTCACTTGACACACCTATTTGTTGCATTAAAGGTGTCACATTTAATCAGTTTAACCCAACAGCTGACGACAGACTGTGACGACACAGACAGTGATTCAATTAAGTGTTTGCCTCCGCTTCGGGCGGAGCTAAAGCCAAAGCCCAAAGGCTTTCAACACATATCCATAATATTATTTATTGCTCGCAGCTTCTCTTTTTCGAGGAATTCTCTCAGTCTATTCTAGTAGCTGCTCTTAGCACCAGAATTTGCTTGAAAATGCGTTTCAATCTGGCGACTTTAGGCTTCAATTCGAGTTGAACTAAGCAGGAGAAGAGCTTCGCTTTATCATCAATCCTCAGTCCTTAAGCTTCACTGTTCAATATTGAATCTCTTATAAAAATCCATTCAATACTCAATGTTGAATCTACTATTTTCAATCTGTGATCTTCAATGTTCGTCTTTCAATCTCCCCTTTTCAATCTAAAGTCTTCATCTTTTACCTTCAATCTTTCAATTATCTTTCAGTTTGTTTTCTATCCTCCATCTTTCATCATCCATATATCTGTCATCTCTCTTCCTTCTTGTACCCTCTATATTCCATCTTCTGTTTTCCATCTTTCAACTACCATCTTCTATCGTCCATCTTCTACCTTCTACTTTCTGTCTTCTATCTTCCATCTTTTATCTTCTATATTCCATCTTCTATTTTCCAATCAATCTTCAATTTGTCGTTTTTCAATCTTACGCTTTCAATCATTATTGAATTTTATTTTAGATCAACTCAAGGCAATTTGATGCTTTTGTCTTAGCTGCGCCTCCAGCTTCAATCTTTTGCATGCAAAGTTTCCTCTTCAAGTTACAACCTCACATGTTCAACCATTCAATCATTCAATCGTCAATTTGCCATATTCAACCATTTGCTTTCAATCAAAAATAGATTTTTCTTTTAGCTCAAGTTAATTTGATACTTTAGTCGAATTTCCACTTCAAGCTTCAATCTTTTGCTTTGATTGAAGCTTGGCTTCAATCTCCTGGCGCTCCTCTTCAATCTGCCAGCAATTGCGCTTTCATTCGCCGACTCACATCACATTTCGATCAACAAATGGGATTCATCATCAGGTTCTCTACAATCTTGAATCTTCAATCTGAATTCTTTGCGCGCAGCTCTAAGCAAATGTGGCTGACGCTGCTGTCGCTGTTTGTTGTCATTGTTGTTGTCGTTGCTTTTATCTGTGTGTGTATCGTTGTTCTTGTTGTTGGCTAATTTGCGATAAACTGACAGAAGATTGCAGCTACTTTATTCAAATTATGCGATAAGCCACAGCGTCGCACAGCGCAACGCGCAGCCCCGCAAAAAGCAAACAAAACAACATGAAAAAAAAAAATATATATATATATATATAAAACGGAAAAAAATGAACACTGAATTTGTGACACGCAACACACACACACACATAAGAATAAATGGGCGGCAGCTAAATGCTGGGCGTGGCACTGATTGCCTTCGCATTCAAAGTTTTCCATTTTGTGGCCTCTAAAAATTCTCACTCGCCTCCCCCACCAAACCACCAACTTTTGTGTCTCTTAGCCCACTTTTGCTGATTAGCGCTGATAATTTTAGATATCGGAAACTAGAAAACTGGCTAATAGGATAAAGTAACTAGCAAATGGGCAGGCACGACTTGCTAATACCTATTCACGTTAGATTTATGGAGAGAGCAAGAGAGATAGAGAGAGTAGAGAGCGAAAGAGTATAGAAGCAATGCTATCAGAGAACTATAAATATAACTAAATGCAAGTCTGTTACTCTAAGAGAACCATAAATAATAGAGTTTAGATAAAGTTTAGATAAAGTAACGCCCACTTTGACACATTTCCCATATAAGTATACAGCAAATCTGAATACTGCTCAAGCTAAAACTCTACATGGGTATATATATACATATATATATATATATATATCTGTCATGGCATAGCAACTAATATGCCCGCTTTGACAAACTGAAGAAGAAGTATATCAAGTTCAATTGCCAGGTAACGCGCATTCGATGCGATGACAACAGTTGAGAGCGCCACTTAGACCTGGCTAAGTTGCGACTTAAATCAATTCAGGCCACGTGTCTTTACTTCACTCACACACACACACCCATATTCAAAATAGACATTTTTTCATTTAAAAGAAGTAGCTGAAATATTACGTATACGCCACGTCGAGTGGCATTTTCATAAATATTGAAGCGAGCGCTGGGCATGTTTTATAGACTTGATTAAATTGCCATATTTAAGTTGTGCGCAGGCAAAAGCACTCCGGGGAGTGCGTCAGCACCACCCCACCCCACCCCACCCCGTCCCATTCCACTCCACTCCACTTTACGCACACTCGCCAAACAATTTCAAATTCACACATTAAACAAATGAAGGAAGTGAGGTAGAGGCAGAGACAGCATATGGAATATGAAATACTCTAGAAAAGTGATATTTAATGAAGCTATAAAGTTGACCATGAACTGCTGCATGTACTATATTCTATATTCTATGTAATTTCAGCTTATATTTTAGCCACAACTACTCAAGCAGCCCTCGCATGCTTTTAGTGCCTTGCTGCTCTGCGTTGGCTTATTAATTAGAATACCCTTAGCAAGGACAAAATTGTTTGTCGAACAAACTTTTACCAACACACACACACACACACTCAAACACCTCTCACACACACTCTCACACACACACACACCTCTGTCGCCACGCACGTGTGAAGTTTAGGTTGACAAACACATGTTTCGAGTGGCTAGCGTTAAAAAGTTTGAGGCAGCTGCTGGATTTTAAATGCATGTTGCATGTTGCACGTTGCACGTGGCACGCTCCACACTCCACACTCCACACTCCATGCCGTTGCACACCGAACGCTCCACAAAGCATTTGACATTCTTTGCTTTTGCACTTAACTTTATGCGGAGCACTTTCTGCCGCTGACTCTGACGAGTTGTGCAACAAAGGCTCCGGCAAATTGGCAAATTGCCCTGGGCATTGCATAATGTTTGCATTCAAATATCGCAAATTGTTGTTAACAATTTAAATTTGAGCGAATGGGGAGCAATTTAAGCGATATAAGTAATATAACTGTGCATAAGTACAATAATTATAAGTGTATATTGTTATTAAAGATCTGAGAAAGCAGGGAATCTGATGTTGCGGTGAGCTATTTGACTGTGTATAAGAGTATACGAATATGTGGGCAAAAGAATAGAAAATATATGGATAGTAGGGTAGAACATGAGTATAAGACTTCAAAATGATTGAAAAATATAAGAATTGCAGAGGAAACGAATATAAGACTGTAATAATGCAAATATATGAGTATGTGAGTATAAGACTATTTGTATAAGAGTTGGAGAGGGGACGAGTATAAGACTATAACAATATAGGACTATATGAGTATAAGAATACTAAATATAAGAGTATACAAGAGTTTGAGAAGAATATTATAGTATACGAGTATAAAAGTTAAATTTTGACTAAAAATGTAAGAGGGAAAAGTAAATGTATTTGAGTATAAGAATAATGAATATAAGTGGAATGGTATAAAGGTATGCGAGTATAAGACTATACATAAGAGCTTAAGAAAAACTAGTATAAGAGTAGAAATTATACGAGTAGAGGGGCACTTAAGTATGCAAATTGACGACTGTAGCACTATATGCCTAAACGTATGCGAGAATATGAGTATAAGACTATAGTAACATAGCAGTATAGCGCCAGTATAAGAGAAGGGGCGTGACTCAGTGCTCATGACGAGCCCACCTAGTTGTAGACATAGACTCACGACACAAATATCTAGCATATTGATTCACACAAGGCAAAACATAGTTACTTTTCGCTTAGGCTGAGCATTCCGAAATTCCTCTCTAATCTGTTTATTAAAGACTCTGAAGTTGTCTTATCTAAGCCCGCGTTTGCCGTTGTTTAACATTAAATTTAGTTCGCAATTTATGATAAGCTATGTAAAATGGAATTAAAGGCTTAAAGCCTTGACAAGGGCCAAATGACAGACAGACAGACAGGCAGGCAGGCGAGTGGGTGGGCGTACAGCCAAGCAGTTAGAAGAAGAAATTGCTGTGCCATAAAAAAATGATAGACAACCTTTGAACTGTTGTGGCTTAGCAGCAGCAAAAGTTCTCATAAAGCAACAAACTTTAGCTGAGCATTTAATACATTTAATGCGTTTACGGAATTGGTCAAATGGGGTATATGGAGAGCTGAAGAAGGCGGGGCTCCGATATACATATACAGTTGAGTTGACTCATCGCTGTGCACCCATTTATTTGCTTGCAGAGTATCTCCAAGTCGGCCATGCATCACTGAAGCTCTCCCACTTCTTGTTTACTTTAATTTTATTAATTTATTTATTCAATTTGGTTCTCGTTGCAGCATGAAGCAGTAGAATCTGAGCATTTTCTTTGCAACCTTTGACCGCTTTGGTAAATCTTTAAAGACCGCACAGACAAAGAAGAAGAAGAAGAAGACGAGTAGAAGAAGACGAAGAAGAAGGTATGTACACAGCTAATGCAAATATGTCGAAATCAACATGTTCCTAAAGCGTAAATAGCCAACGGGTCAAAGGGCAAGCGGATATGAATATGAGTGGAGAAAATATGAGTAGAAACTGGGACTAGGCGCAGCCCTAACCCCAGGGGCCAGCACGTACTGAAGCCTATTTAAATATATATATGTATATAGGGCAGATATATATATAACCTGATATATAAATATATAAGTATATGCAATGCACACTTGCCTCCTGGCCAGAAGCTAAGCAACTCGTAAATTATTTGCGCGCGTGTTCAACAAAATGTTGAATAAATAAATGTGCCATGTTTGCCATAAAAAATAAATACAAATGGGCGGGCTCTAGGCGGGAGTGACTGACTAGCAAATACCCTATGCAAAAAAAAGTTAATTTGTTATACATAGACCTTAATTAGGATAGACTAAAGGGCGTCTATACCTAATGTCAAGCTTCTACTTATGGAAATAGACTTTTCTCTGCTGATTTTGGGTGGATTGATGGAAGCTATTGAAAATATAAATATTCATTAGCTTCAGATTCATCATGGAAATTCATATGCTAAACTTAATTTTTCTAGCATTTATGGTAATCTATTTATGCCTAAGAAACCAGGTCCAAATATCGATTTTTATCGATTCTTATGAAACAGCTTAAATTATCGAACAAAAATAGGCAAATTTTTAAGTCTCGGTAGTCTGGAATATGTGTTCAAAATTTCAAGTCTCTAGCTTTTGTAGTTCTCGAGATTCAAGCATTCAAAGAGACAGAGAAACGAGATTTATGGCTAAACTGCCCCAGTTCATGCTGCTGCTTCTTCTTCTGTCTATCTATCTTCTTTGATCTCGCCCATTTACCAGATATTGCTTTAAAACTATATACCCTCAGTGCTCATTTTTACAGGGTATCATAGAATTCGCATGCGAATGGGAATATTTTTTATTCAGTTTTTTTATAACCGTTTTTTGTTGCCACTTCAACAACTATTAGCATAATCACACATTTACGACACAAATAAACTAAGAGAGAGAGAGAGAAAGGGAGAGCGAGAGGTAGAGCGAGGGCGGTTCATAAAAAAATGCGCCATTAAAGCCACACATAAAACAATTTATCAAAATTTGTGACATTAACTAGCGACGTCGATGCAGAAGAGGCAGAGCAACATCTATCATGGAAAGTTAACGAGAATGCCACAGGATAACAGAATATTATAATATAGATATCAGTGTGTGTGTGGGAGTGTGTGTGACGTGGACAAGCTCATTAGGCGTTAATATGGCACTAATACAAACTCACACAAACACAACAGAAATATAAATAGTTGAGGCGCACATTTGGTGTCATAATTATCCTGTAAAACTGCATTGACTTTGACTACAATATACCCTGTAATCAACAATTGACTTTTTGTCAACTTTGCGTAGCTCTACCTCGGGTAGTTTTTATCCGATTTCAGACTTGTATACCATTTTCGAATCCTATAAAGCTCTACTATCGATCTTCATTCAAAAGTCAAACTCTTAAAATTTTGACATTTTTTGATAAAACTGTGATAAAGCCTTATCCTGCAATAATCGGCTCAGACTTTTTATCAACTTTGCGTAGCCATATCTCGGGTATTGTTTATCCGATTTCAGAGTTGTATACCATTTTCGACTCGTCTGGAACTCTACTATCGATCTTCATTCAAAAGTCAAACTCTTAAAATTTTGACATTTTTTGATAAAACTGTGATAAAGCCTTATCCTGCAATAATCGGATCAGACTTTTTATCAACTTTGCGTAGCCATATCTCGGGTATTGTTTATCCGATTTCAGAGTTGTATACCATTTTCGACTCGTCTGGAACTCTACTATCGATCTTCATTCAAAAGTCAAACTCTTAAAATTTTGCCATTTTTTGATAAAACTGTGATAAAGCCTTATTCTGCAATAATGGGGTCAAAAGGCAAATCAGACTTTTTATCAACTTTGCGTAGCCATATCTCGGGTATTGTTTATCCGATTTCAGAGTTGTATGCCATTTTCGACTCGTCTGGAACTCTACTATCGATCTTCATTCAAAAGTCAAACTCTTAAAATTTTGCCATTTTTTGATAAAACTGTGATAAAGCCTTATTCTGCAATAATGGGGTCAAAAGCAAATCAGACTTTTTATCAACTTTGCGTAGCCATATCTCGGGTATTGTTTATCCGATTTCAGAGTTGTATACCATTTTCGACTCGTCTGGAACTCTACTATCGATCTTCATTCAAAAGTCAAACTCTTAAAATTTTGCCATTTTTTGATAAAACTGTGATAAAGCCTTATTCTGCAATAATGGGGTCAAAAGCAAATCAGACTTTTTATCAACTTTGCGTAGCCATATCTCGGGTATTGTTTATCCGATTTCAGAGTTGTATACCATTTTCGAATCGTACAGAGCTCTATTATCGATCTTCATTCAAAAGTCAAACTCTTAAAGTTTTGACATTTTGTGATAAATTGTGATAAAAGCTCTTATATTGCGAAAATCGGGTCAAGTGCCAAATCCGATGATTTGCCAACTTTGCGTAGCTCTATCTCGGGCATTATTTATCCGATTTCGGAGTTGTATACCATTTTCGACTCGCCTGAAACTCTACTATCGATCTTCATTCAAAAGTCAAACTCTTAAAATATTGCCATTTTTACCTTATTCTGCAAAAATTGGGTCAAGTGCCGAAATGGGCAGTTCCTGTTCGTTTAGTAACTCTCGTTAGTTGTTCCATTTTAATTAGAGTTCGCCTAAGCATTGCAATAAGGTTGGAAAAATTAGGCTTAGCAAAGTTTTCGAATAACTAAAAAAAGTTTCTCTTAAAGTTAGATATACCCCACCCACTCACACCCACACCCACACTCCAGCATATATCTATCTACTTATAGAATATCCTATATTAACATTGCTGCTCGATAATTCCATTTAAATTGCTTCACTCGCCTGACTTAAGTCTAATACGCGGCTCCCTATGCAATTGCTGTAGCTGCTGTCGCTCTAACAATAAAAACTAACACGCGGCTAGCGGCAACAACAATCGACAAACAAGCAGCAGCAACAACAACACCAACAATCGACAACAGGCGACAATAGCAACAACAACAACAACAACAACGAACAACATTTAGAGCAATATTGAGCTGCGCCATTTGTTGCAAACTATTTTGTATGCTCTGTAGACCGAGTCGGCAAGGGTATATAGATTTGATAGTTCGACTTGTATGATTGCTAAAACAAGTTCTATCTCAGTCAGGGTTGTTGTTTCAAGTATCCAATAGAAGAAGAATCTTCGGCATAGCTATATTCTGCTTCTCTGGGTGATTGCACTACAGACTGTTTCCTAGTCAAGGTATCTATTAGTCAATCACTCCCCATTAGAATACTCTTAGTAGCTAGAAATTTGCCTGTCTTCGAGACTATAATTTCCTGCTGCAGGTGATGATGCTTTGAGTGACTCCATAATACACTCCCAGTCAAGGTATCTTCCAGTCGAGCACTCCTCATTCGACACTGTTTTCAGTAGAAGAGGAATCTTCGGCAGAGCTATCATATCCTGACGAGCTGTAAGACTGATTCTCTCCCAGTCAAGGTATCTTCGAGTCGAGCACTCCTTGCTCAGGCACTCCAACTTGTTAGCTATTGGCGAGGCATTGATGACGCCATCTGCGGCCGCCGAGTGTGGATGCCATTTGCGCCATTGTCCAGTGTGCTCTTATCCTGCTTTGTCCCGCTCTGTCTGTCTTTTGTCCGCGTTTTTACGAGTCCAGTGCGCCATGTTAATGAGATGCAAATAAGGTTCTCGCCCACACGCTCCATTTGCCGATGTGCATATATGTGGGCAAGCCGACCACTCACACTGCTTTGGGTAAACCTACTGCTGTCTTTGTGTGTGTGTGTGTGTGTGCGCGCGTATATTGTGTGTGTGAGTGTGGGATTATTTTGCCTGTCTATCAAGCCAAGGAGTTCAGCGCCTTTTGTTACGCTTTGGCAAATGGCATTTGTTTTGGTATTTGCTCTGTGACACACACATACCAAGACACAACACACACACACCAACACTCACACACACACACATACACCTACTTGACACACATACACGTGTGTGTCAAATCTGTCAGTCAAAGTCAAAGTCAAAGTTTTGCCTTTTTTTATATTTTGTCTCTCAGCGTGTGCCTCTCTCTCTGTATCTCTCTCTCTCTCTCTCTCTCTCTCTCTCTCTCTCTCTCTCTCTCTCTCTCTCCGTGTTGCACACTCCAATTAAGCGACAAAAATGCTGCTCAGTGTGTGCCAACATTTTGTCATGTTTGTTGATTTATTCGATTTTATATGCCGTGTTGTGTGATGTAACTCGAGTGTATGTGTCACACACACACACAAACACACGCACACACACACACACACTCTACTCTACACACTCTGTGCAACGCATATTACGTATACGCCATGAGATACTTGAGCTGGGTTCCCTAAAGCCTTTCACGTGTGCCAAAAACCAAAATGAACTGATGAGCGTTGCAGAGCAGACTAACCGACTTGCTAATGCTCGCTCTCAAATTTTAATATGCAAATGAAGATTTAGCTAGTTGAAGTCGTTGAGTGAGGTTCACATGTGACAAAGGCTGCAGAGCTAGAAATCTGCAGCAGCTGAAGTTTTTGGCAATTTGTCATGCTAACAAAGCTGTAGAGTTGATAAGACAGCGGTAGCTTATGCATATACATATATGTCCCTCTATATATATGTATATGTCATGTATGGAGTCTGGCAATTGCATGTTAAACCAATCTACTCACTTTGTCACAGACAGGGTATTTAAATTAATTTCGCTGAAAAGGGCCACACTATCTCTGGCTAATGTGTGACCTTATGATGGGTATATGCCTATATATGCCTATATATAGATATACACATATAGATATATACATATATACACATATATATTTATATACACACATATATATACTCATTTACGGTTAAACCTTTACATGAATGAAAGGCCTGATTCGGTTACTCAACATGGACTCAACTTAGTGTCAATAAATAAACACAGACACTCACACAGAGGCCTGGCATGGATGCAAGCACTCAGAGCAGCTAAAAACAAGGTCGAACAAGCGGCAGTATACGACTAGCAGATACTCTATTATCAACAATATAATCATATATATCACACATTAAGCAAATAATAATACAAGACAATAGTAAGAGTGCACTGGTCGAGTGTGCTCGACTGGCAGCTACCCTATCGAACTTATCTAAGATCTTAAATACTTAAGGTACTTAGCTTACATGTAAAGAGTATGCTTTTCACCTCTAGCTGTTCTATATAGACATCCTCCATCATACCCGCTTCCACTTGACTATCTTCATATATATTACCCAAAATAATAATAATAGCGAGAAGAAGAAGAACAACAACAACAATCAGTGGCCAAAGACAAATCCGTTACACGCAGCAGCTCTCCCTCTCCCTCTCTCTCGCTCTCCCCCTGTCTCTATCTGTCTCGATGTCGGCATCCTCGCTGACGTCGCTGTAACATTTCATTGGCCATTTTCGTTGCGGTTTTTCCAGCTAGCTCTGACGTCAGAGCCGATGAGTGCTACAGATGACTATAGCTAAAAACACACACACCCACACGCACACACACACGTGTGTGTGTTTGTTTGTTTGTATTTTTGGGGGCAGCCGAGTGCCTTGGCTATTTCAGTTCAGTTTTCCGCTTTCAGTTTGTTTTGCTGCAAGCCAAATCGATTTCGATTTCGATTTCGATTCCAATTCAGCAACAAAACTTGCTTAGTTTATCCAGAGTCTCACCTCTGCACCACCTGCTTGGCTGCATGCCTGCTAGCCTCTGGCTTCTGAAGTGTATTGACGCCATTTCTCATTGGCTAATGATGCTCAAGTGCTCACTGCACAGCTTCCGGCAACTTGCAACTTGCAACAGATTTCGCCTTTCGCTTGGCTTCCGTGCGGCCAATGATAACAAATAGCAAATGACTTCATTCGCTCATTCATCCATTCAGCTAAACAAACTGCAATATGTGTGTGGAAGCTGTCTAAGCCCCTACAATATTGGGCCATTGGGCTTGACTTCTTAATGCAATTTTCGAATTTGAACATGGATGCAAACGTTTCTAACTTTCTGTACTTATTAAATGGGGAAATGACTTTTAAATTGCCATAAAATAGTTATTTTAATGATTATATAAATAATACAGGGAACTAAAAATATTCAAAACATTTTTAAAATTTTGTTTTTTAATTTTAAAAACTAAAATAAATAAATAAAATATTTTTTTTTAATATTTTTAAAATTTTTAAAAAAGTTTCAACTGAAAAAAAAGATTTAAAATTGGAAAATAATATTTTTTTGTTAGCTTCTTCAATTTTTAAATTATATATATTATATTAAATATATTTAAGATTTTAGAAAATATTTTATTGACATATATAATATTTATAAATATAATTTATAACAATTGGAACGATGTCTGATAGTATGTATAAGACGAATACATAAATATATAGAGATATATACAAAGTATAAAAAACCTATATAAAATTCTATAGATTTGTATATTTTTCACTCTTTCTATATGCCTTTATCTTTCACCCAAAACATGGGAAAATTTCTGAAAAATATGTATAAATAAAAATCATTTTGTTTTTCTCTTACTATGAGAATCAGCAAATAATTTAAATATATATATTTCTTAAATAATTATTGTATAATGTAATTATTAGCTTCTCGTTAAGTACACATATTGCTTAAACGACCCTCGCTCAGCATAGTTTTATAAAAAATGAGTCCAGAAAACAGGTCAATAGACATTTTAGCCATGCAGCAAAAGCTTCGCACTTGAAAGCATTTGATTGAAGACTGCGCGACTGGCCGCAGCTAATGCTTGTTGTTGGTGGTGGTGGTGTTGATGGTGGTGGTGGTGGTGCTGCTGCTGCTGCTGGCAGGTGTTTTCAGCGAATTGGCTAAGGTTAGACAGATCAGATCATTTGGTATTTCTATAAATGAGCCAACTCAGGCGGCTGCCGCTCAATTTATTTCGCTTGTCCAGACTCACTGACTGACTGACTGACTGTCTGACCAGCTGTGCGTGTGTGTGCGTGTGTGTGTCTGCATTTGTTTGTTTATCTATTTTTATAACGCGCAGTGGGGGCCCCCATCGGCAGAGTCTTCTTCTATCAGTTTAGATGAACGCCACGCTTGCTGTGTTTATCGAAAGACAAAACTGTTTTTATTGTTTAAAAATTATTTTCAGTAGCTCACACACACACACACAGCTGGCGTGGCATCAATTTTCATTGAAAAAACTGTCCGATTCGTCGATCAAAGTGAGCAACGTGAAAACGTGAAAAGTCAAAGGCCCCAGAAGGCTTCAGCCGAAAAGCAAAATTTCACACCAAAAAGCGGAAATGTGTTTTAGCACAATGTCTGCTTTATGGACTGAGCCACTTTCCGGCTGTAGAATGAACCTATTCACCACTCTACACTCACCCCCTACCCACCCTCTCTCTCTCTCTCTCTTCTATCAAATTTGCATTGAGTCAACGAAAATTGTTTGGTATTTTTGGCTTTGGGCTTATTCATTAGGCATTCAGCTCGAGTGCTTGACGTCGCCGAGTATTGTTTAGTCCAGCAACAGAACGCAATTAGAATTGCGTTGAGCCGCTCCGTTTAGACGGGTAATTAACAACAATTAGCCACAGCGACAGCGACAGCTGGCAGAGTGCAATTTTAGCTGCAAGAATTTCAACTAATTTCATTTTCCGTTGGAAAACAAACACGAACTGCGCAAGGAAACCCCAAAAGCAAACAAAGGCAAATTGAGCGAAGCTTTTCACATCTCCAGTTTCTTTCTTTCCTTCTTTTTTTTCGTTTCATTTTTTTTTCATTCGCCCCATTTATTGTTTGCCTTTTCTGTTTGTATTTAGAGCAGGGTGGCAGCAGCAGGAATGGGGTATATTGGTGTGGCAGTAGTTGGAGGCTTAAAGACGAAAAGTTGAAGCTGAAAATGAAATTGAAGCATTAAAATTATGCGAAAAGTAAAGAGAGAGAGGTTAGTGAGAGACATTGCATTGTTCATGAGGATGTCCATCTGTATAAATGCTTGAATCTCGAGAACTACTTAAGCTAGAGTCTTGAAACTTGAGATACATATTCTTGAATGAAAGACTCAACTGTTTTGACCAACTTTATCTTTTCTGTAACTTTATTATCTATTAAAATCGATAATTCACGTGTTTATCTTCCTGTTAACTTCACTATTTCAAACTCTTCGCATTTTAGGGTATTTTCCAGCCATGCACTCCCCACTAGAGCACTCTCATTTGCCTTCTTTTTGGTCAATTTCTGAGATTGCCGCAATTAAAGTCTAATTTGTGCCATTTAATGAGTGGCAGGGTATTGTGCAGTCGTTTACATTCATTTTCATCTCATTTTCAGCTCAGTTGATTCTCTTTAGTTTCATTTCGTTCTGGTTTCCTTTTGGTGAAAAGCTTTTGGCTGTTGACATTTTCATCGCTGAAGCGTCGATGCGGCACTTAAGGAAAAATCTACGCGCAAATCCCATTTATATTTAATTTTTCCATTTTGAAAACTTCGTCGTCGGCGTCATACCCGCTGCACTTGATCCTCGTAAAGACAGGACGTGACATTACATGCCAAGGCTGTCAGTGGACAGGCGGACGGGGCGGACGGAGAAACGGTCGTTGGGCATGACGTCGGGTCTAAAAACTGCACGGACATCGTCATGGGCATCGGATGTGAACAATAAATTTGATTCAATTGCTCTTGAGCACTTGGTCGCTGAATAAGAAACTCACGCTCTTTGTCCTCGCCTCTCTCTCTCTCTCTCTCTCTCTCTCTCTCTCTCTCTCTCTCTGTCTGTCTGTCTCGCTGTGTCGCCATCTGATTGTGCATGACCAGCTTTTGATAAAGCAGCTAAGCTAAAGCGCAATAACAGTGACAATGCGCCTTTAGCGCCAAGGCTCCTTCTGTTGGCCTCCTGCTCCTGCTCCTGTTCCCACTCTTGGCTGCTTCCTTCGTCTGCACCTCTGACAAGCGGAACTGAGCAGCACAAAGAGCACAACATGCGCTGCACTAAATCGCGTTTCCTGCGGTTCCTCCTGCTGCTCCATTGTCAGCTTTCACTTTTAATTGCCATCGAGTGAGATAGAGATAGACACAGATACAGATACAGATACAGATACAGATACAGATACAGATACAGATACATATACAGATACAGATACAGATTCAGATACAGATACAGATACAGATACAGATACAGATACAGATACAGATACAGATACAGATACAGATACAGATACAGATACAGATACAGATACAGATACAGATACAGATACAGATACAGATACAGATACAGATACAGATACAGATACAGATACAGATACAGATATATCTAGAGATACATATGCATCTAGAGATATATCTAGACACACAGATATATATACAGATATTCACACACACGGCAGAGGCAGAGGATGCTTAACAGACAGTTTATGGCCGAGTTAAAGTCGTTTAACAGCGGGTTACCACATGCAAAGCCCCCAAAGTGCAGCAACACAAAAAAAGCCATGAACAAGCCAAAACTTATGCGGATGACTGTGTATGGGAGACTGGGTGTGTGTGGGTGTGTGTGGGTGTGTGTGGGTGTGTGTGAAAAATACGTGGCATAAATCCATGATATATTGTCATTTGCTTAACCAGGCAGCCAGCTGGAAGATGTTGCTGTTGCCCCGTGGCCCAAAGGACCAAAACCCAAACACACTTTGGCGTCCTGTGCACTCAACTAAAAGAAAATGAAATGTATGCGACGCTTCTGTTCACTCGTTGTTTCCCATACATATATCTGCAGATATATATCTATAACATCTATATGCATTGGGATATATATTGTGTGGCGCACAACTGATAAACAATCATGTCAATTTCATAATTGTAAATACATGCGCTCGCATGCAAAGCAAACAATTTGCATAGCTGGCGCATAGCATATGTATGTGCACATCGATGTACACTGAGCGAAATGCTGCTGGGGGTAGATTTTGATTGCGGTGAGTGGAGTTGGGCAGGATTGAAGTGATGCTTGTTGATTGTACTAGATTGAATAGTATGTTGTAGTCATGTCTGCCTACTAGTGCTTACACTGAGCGAAAAGAGGCATGTCTAGCTTTATTTGAGTTGGCTTCAATTACATTTGAAATGCTTATGAATTAGAGATGGGAAAGGTATATTCATACCTTTTTGATTGGCATTCTCTAGAGCTGAAATGGCTAAAGTGACTCTAATTTGGGAATACACTGAGCGAAAATTAGCATATAGGTTAACTATTTCTACAGCCAGAAAGGGCAACTACTCAGCAGACTCTTTAGAGAGAATATATATTAATGATAATGTTACAGAGTATCTAGCTAGTCGGGTATTGCTCACAAAAGGCATACACTAAGCGAAAAGCTGTATTTACTTCTCACTGCATATTTTCTTAAGCTCTACCTAGTTTTTACTTTGTCTCTATTCAATTTAAAGCATTTGGTTGATCATCAGATGAGGTGATATGTCCTTATGCATATCAATCTGTAAGCAACTTAACAGTGTATCTCGCTAGTCGAGCATTACTCATGACTCTTTTTCTCTCTTGTGATCTATGTAACTTATACTTTGTCTTTATTCCATTTAAAGGAATTGGATCTTAGATTATATTAGATATCTAAATATGCATATCAATCTATATCCAACTTAACAGTGTCTCTCGCTAGTCGAGCAGTTTTGTTTGCTCAACTTAATAATTTATTGAGATGTTCAGTCGAAGCGCATGATTCGCAATTGATTCAGAGTGAATTATTTAATGCCGTTTAGCAAACATGTTGGCATTTCAGCAGGCTGAATTCAAAAGCCAAGCGTAAAGCATTTGAATAATTTAATGTGGAATAGAAAAATTGTTCACTGAACGCGCAATGCGTGTAATATAAATATCTATATAGATATACATATATATCGCATATGCATCCATATAAATATTTAAATTTCCCATTTCGATTGTTAACAATATTGTTGTTTTCCATTCGGCGATTTCGTATTTCGAGTCCAATTAAGTGCATTTTTTCAGTCGAGCATTCAATTGGCAATTTCGTTTAATTATTTTTACATTTAAATCGAATGAAATATATATATATATATATAGCTATATGTTTACATTTGATTTGCATGCGCATTGACAATTCCTGGCTGCAGCCAGATATCCTTTATCTGTTATCCTTTTTTTTTTTTGTGTAAAATCAAATTGTTATGGCTCAGAGCTCTCGCATCAAATTTTATGCGTTTGACCGCAGGACATGAAACAAAGTTAAATGTAATAAAAAAAAGAAAAAGAAGCGGGAAAAAGCACATTTGCAATCTGTTCGTGTTTTATTTGATATTTAAAATTATATTGTTATTGCGCAACATCTAGAAATGAAATGTTTCTAGCCAAATCTCGACCAGAAGTTGCATTAAATTTTTATAGAAATTTTATTTGGCCCAAAAGTTTGCATACTTAAGAGGAAGCTGAGAAGAGGAAAGCATTGCCTGCGGCGCTCGGTGCCTTTGGGAGACACACAATTAGGATGTGCTCCAGACGGCAGTGCTCGACTGGAAGATGCTCGGAGGTCTGAGTCTGTAGCTGCTGTGTTGTCTAGCATTGTTGAGTGTGAGGTATTGAGTGGGACTAAAGGTATTTGTGTGGTTATTGAGAGCCCATTAGTTGGGGTCTATTTGGCATAGGTTTGCTGGTGATAGACTACGCTCTAGTTATTTAAAATCTGAAAGATTCTTGAACTTATCGATCAATGAAATCTACTGAATGAGGAAGCTCTATCAAAAACACCTTCACATTTGTTTTATGCAGGAATAAAGCTGTTTCATTTAGCATTAGTGGCTTTAGAAAGACCCAATATCGATTTTTATCGATAATTATAAAATATAATATGAGTTATCGAAAAAAGCGATAGACTTTTATTGCTTCTGTATACAAGAATATGTATATAAAATTTCATATCCCTAGTTCTTGTAGTTCTCGATATTCGGAAGGTAAAACTGAAGGAACGAACGAAGGTTATCAGAGCTGCTTAGTTTATCGCTCTGGTCAAGCTTACATAAATATACTATGGGCGTTACAGCGCCTATTTCCACCTATTACATACACTTCTATAAAAACTTTATACCCCTTTAAGCACTGTTCACTGTAATCATGTGCTTAAATATTACTTCCAAGACATCATCTTCATGCAATCTTATAACTCTATAAGTAACTTTCTTGCTTCACAGAGCAAACCAGAGAAAGAAAATATTTTAAATTAAATTTTAAATATATTTAGATAAAAATTATTTTCCAAGCTAAATACTTTTTGTTTTCGAAGAAAGCTACTCTTAGTGCGCTCCAAGTAGCTGTGGCTGCTTCATTTTCGAATATCTCATTTGAAATTTGAGGCATAAAACACAAAATGTTTGCGCTGTTGGACATTTATGTGTGTGTGTGTATGTGTATGTCTCTCTCTCTCAGTGTGTGTGTGTTGGCTTTAATGGCTATTTTCTTAGGGCCAAAAACAATAAGAGCCATCAAGTTGCTTTTTTTATACATTTTATCAAAGGACGAACAAAAGCGAGCGAGAGCTCGTAAAAAGGACAAGCACACACACACACAGGCATACACACACACACACACACACAGAGAGAGAGACATACATACATTGAAAGCCATTTTCATTTCATTTTCCATGTCTCTGACGCTTATTGTATGCGAATTACATGCTCTGAATGGCGAAATACAACACGCATAATCTAATAATATTTTATGGCCAATGGGCTCTAGCTCTCCCTCACTCTCGTTCTCGCTCGCTCTCGCTGTCTAATGGCCAGCTCGGAGCATAGTAAAGTCCAGTTGGCACTTGAGCGTTCGTTGAACTTCGTCAGGCGATGCCATCAATATGCATGTTGTAAATAAATGTCATATGCAGGAAGTCGCACAGCATGGAAAATGGAAAATGGCATGGAAAATCTCAGCAATTTTCTAGATTTTAACAATACTCCGCCTTCTTAGGGTCAGCTCTCTCTCTGTCTCTCTGTCTCTCTGTGTGTCTGCTTCGTCCTTAATGTTACAATTAACGAGCATTTATATTGCGTATACGCCACGTTTGCCAGTGTTTTATTTATTAGCATTTTCTTGCTGGCTCTTAAGACTCTGGTGGAGGAGGTGTGAGAGGGGGAGGGGAGGAGGAGAGAGATAGAGAGAGAGAGAGAGACAGGAGATAGAGTCAGGCAGAGTTTGGTATATGAAATCAGAGCCATCGTGAGCTATACTCTAGGGATTGCTGAAATCTGGCAGCTTGTTTAGATTTCTTATGGCAATCATGGTCTCTCGCTCTACTTTTGCTGTCCCCTGCCTTCCTCTCTCTCCTAACTGAAACAATGCCTCTACCCCTCCCTCTCTCACTCTCGCAGTCAATTATTAAGTAGACTTTCTCTATCCTCTGGCAAGCTAGCTTTAAATTTATTCAGCCCACTTCTCATACTTTGGCTTTAAATATCAATATCAAAGGATTTACGCATTCAACCATATTTTTAATTTCAATTTGAGTTTCAGCATGATTTTTAACAATAAAATTTCTCATTTCAGCTTTTCTCTCTTCTCAAATCTTTTATTTTTCAATCGAAAAAATACATTTTCTATAGTCGAGTCTCTGTCACACTCTAATTTTGTGCCACTTTTTGATGAGTATTTTCAGTAGTTGGACAATATTAGTTACAGCTGGGAAAATTTACAGATTTTCCTGCTTCCTTTCTCTCCGTCCTTTCCCCTCGCTGCTTTAATGGCACAAAGAAATGTGAAATCTCTGCAATTTTCTACATTTTAACAATGCTTTCCCCCTCTCACTCTCGCTTTAGTCACATAAATGTTGCAATTAAGCGAGCATTTCGCATTACGCATACGCCACGTATGCCACTGTTATATTTATTGCCATTTTTTATTAGCGTTTTCATTAGTTGTAAACGTGGCGCGCTCGAGGAAAGCCAAGCGAGCTGTGCATAATGCTAATTCTCCATTATTCTCTAGCCAAGGAGGCAACCGCAAAAGTGGGGCGTGGCAGCACGTTAAGTGGCCGTTAAGTAGCTTTTTATAGCCGCAGCGACAACAAAGTTGCAAATGTATGTAGGATATATACTTGTATATACATATATAGTTCAATCAGTTTTGATATATTTTGGAATAGTTGAATGCATCTATAAATAGAATCTGGCAGAGACAAAAGCTTTATAAATATATACATATATAAATATTTGCGATATGCCAAAAGGCCGCAAAGATACAAAAATAAATAAAAATTGAGAAAAAGCCAAAAATATAAAAATACAAAAATACTAAAAAAAATTCCAACTGAATTTTATATAAATAAAAAAAGCAAAAAATAAAAGTTTGTTTGCTGCGCGAGTCCAATTATCAGTCTATCACTTGAGCACCTGCCCTGTTTGATATGTGTATATATGTACATATATATATATAGAAACTGCCATCAAATAGCGCAAGACAAATGACAAGCTGAAAGCCAGATGAGCATCAGATGACGCCATAGCCATGACGAACCACACAGAGAGAGGGAGAGGGGGGAGGGGGCTGAGTGGCATAGAGAGGTCATCGATTAACGTGTGCGTCTATCGCGCAACTAAATATAATTATTATATAGGGCTAATGATCATTAGAGGCGAGCAGAGCTCTCGGGGCGCTTGCTCTAATGGGCGTTGTTTTACAGCTTGTGACGCGTATTGGGAATTGGTCTAAAAATACAATCGAGTTGTCAAGTGTGTTGGCTCTCCATGTGTGTGTGTGTGTGTGTGTGTGTTAGCTGTCCATGTGTGTGTGTGTTTGTTATGCCAACACTTTTCAAATTTTATTGGCTACCAAAAGGGGGGCACGTCCCAAGCGAAGCGCGACAACAAAAACAATAAATTATGCCGCGCACTTTGCACTCGCATTGCGTATCTATATAACTGTGTGTATGTGTGTGTACGGGTGTGTGTGTGTGTGTGTGTGTCGCTCTGCGCTTATTTACAATTTGTCATAATTTTTCGTTTGCATACTTTCAGGCAAACATGAATATTGCCATCGCACACAAATGGGATAAATTATCGCCGCGCGAGTTTTTGCAACTGCAGGAATTGGCCTCATGTAAGTGCAGAGTGAAAACTCTTAGCCCTAACCATTAATGACAATCGCGCACGATAAATACGGGCGCTATTAAAATATATGTGCATGCGAGGGTGGTAAGAAGCGTAGCGATCAGGGTAGATGGAAGCCAAATATATGAAAAGTGAAAACAATCATCAGGTATAAGATCAAGATAAGTGGAGCTCTGTTAGGTCTGCCTAGGAGTAAATGTATGGGAGTAAATGGGTATGAGAGTCTGGGAGTATAAGAGCAAAGAATTATTGTAATATGTGACTACAGAAGGACAGAGATATTGAAGTATAAGATTTAAAAGCATAAGAGTATAAGAAAATAAGTGTATATGTATATGGAGTATAAGAGTACAAGAGTAGAAGGCAAGCAGAGTGTATAAGTTTGAGTATAATATAAGAGCTTAAGAGTATAGGCAAGAGGATGCATACACCCTATAGTACTAGGACTACAGAGGGTAGACGTATATAACAAATTACAAGTGTATAAGAGTATAAAATTTGTAACTTAGTATAAGAGATTTTATGGGCATGATAGTATTGTAGTATTAAACGATAAGAGTAATAAACATAAAAGTAAGAGGAGTATACGAGTATAAGACAAGAAAGCTAGAAGCTAGTCATGGGTATACGAAGTAAGAGTATAAGAGTACAGGACTATATATAAGCAGTTGAAGAGAAGAAAAGTAGAAAACTCTAGTAGCATAAGCTAGCACATGCATCTACAAGTATAAGAGTATACAAATATAAGAACAGTACTATGAACAGCCAACTCGATAAAACCTCTTTCATTTGTCCATCTATAAAGCAGTATAAGAGCTGATAAGGCTACCATATAAGACGAAGAGTAGCAGTTATAGTTGCTATTCTCAAAGTACGAGGTATCTGCACGTCGGCTACAACCGATTAGAGTACTCATATACGCTGTTATTTAATATATGCATAGCATTAATTGCACCACAAATTGAGAGCTTAAATTTGCAGGCGAATGTTTGAGCATGCAAGGACGATTTAATAGCTTTATATATAGGTATATATATGTACATATGGTAGATCATTATTAATGGCTATCTAAATGGATAATAGCTTTAACTTTTTAGTCAACTTTTTGTGCTGAAATGAAATTTTCATTTGATTTATTGACATGAGGCGAGGCGAGGCGAGTCGAGTTACACAATTTGAAATCGCATTGCGACAAGTTGAAAGCTTGGCATTTCAGGTAATGCTAGCCGGCTTAAATGCTCATGCTGATGATGATGGCCATGATAATGCTGATGCTGATGATGATGAAGTCTGGCAAATGCGTGTGTAGTGAGCTTAAATGTTGAGATGCTGCATTGGGTAATCCGGCGCAAAGTTGCAGCCGGAACAAAAGCCAACGGAGAACTGTGTGGCAAGCAAAGCTGCTTGACGTTTTCATAAAGTAGTTACCTTTGCATTTACCTTTAGCTTTACCTTTGCCGTTACCTTTGCCTTTCTATTTACCTTTAACGTATTCGGTTTGAGCGCCGCTGAGCTGAGCGGCTTTCGGATGTCTTTGGAGCCGGGCCAGCAGCACTTGTCAACAAGACAGTGCAAGCTGCTGCTGCTGCTGCTGAGTGTGATTAAAAATGTCAGCAGCAGCAGGAGCAGGGGAAGAGGCAGCGTATGGGTGTGGCAGTTGCCACTTGCCACTTGCCGGAGAGTGCCTCTTCGAGTGGCATCGAATACGAAGTGTCAACGACAGCGACAGCTGAAGTATTCGAGTGCTCAAAGCACTCAAAATATTCGCAGCGGCAGCAACAGGAGCTCAAGGAGCGGCTGCAATTGTCGCCCGACTGTGCGATGCATTCGCTGAGTTAATAAAACTTGCCACAATTCGGGGCACACACACACGTGCGCAGGCAGAGGCGCAGCTCGTTGTCATGCAACGACTCTGTTTCCATTAGTTAATTATACCCAAAGTTCTCTCTCTTTCCCTATCTCTCTCTCTCTCTGGAGGCAGGTGCCACGTGCCACTTGCTAACTGCCACTTGCCACTTGCCACTTGAGGCGTCGATTAAAAACTGGCGCCATGACAGCAATTGACGCATTTCCGTTCAACTGCAGCAATGAAAACTGCTAAAAATATGAGGCTAGAAAAAAAGCTAGAAATGGCAGTGACTAAACGGGGTATATTGGGGTACATATATCATTTGTAGCAATAGAAGGGTATCTCTGAGTCGGATACTGCCAACTAGAACACTCCTTGAACTTAATGAGATCGTAAATAATGTTACGCTAGAAAAAAGGCTAGAAAAAAAGCTAGAAATATATTGGCATATATGGTATGTATAGTATATATGGTATATAGGGTATATATGGTATATAAGATATAAATGAGGTATCTCTGAGTCGGATACTGCCGACTGTAACACTCCTTGAACTTAATGAGATCGTAAATAATGTTACTTAATTGCCATAACATAAGCCATAAATCTTATTTCTTTTCCTTAAATACCTTTTTCTTCTTCTTCTTCTTCTCTTGTTCCATTTCAGACTCCACACGCAAGCTACAGGATGTGCTGCAGGAGTTCTGTGCGCCCAGCGCGTCAGCCACGCCAAAATGCATACCAGACGGGGTAAGTAGAAAGAGAGAGACAGAGAGAGCGAGAGAGAGAGAGAAAGAGAGACAGACAGAAAGTCCAACTAGATTTTATCGCTTAAGTGATTTCACTCTCTTATGAATTTAATGTGCTAGAAAGCGACAATTTTTCAATTAATTGAAAGGGAAATTGCAAATCCTTAAGGCGAGCAAAGAAGTCAAGGACATGGACAGAGAAGGAAGCAGAGACAAATAGAAATAGTGACAGAAACTGGGACAGGGATGGAAAGTGAGTGATTGAGATAGAGAGAAGTGAGAGAGAAGGATTGAGAAAGAGATTGAAAGACAAAGAGTAATAGAGGGCCAGAGAGAGAGAGAGGGAGAGATCGAGAGATAGATAGATAGATAGACAGAGAGAGATATATGTATAAATAGAAATATGAGAAACTGAATGGTAGAGATACAGGGCGGAAAAGAGAGAGGGAGTGAAAGAGAGAGGAAGTGAAAGAGAGAGAGAGAGAGAGAGAGAGAGAGAGAGTGAAACAGAGAGAGATGGAGATAAAGAAATATAAAGAAAGAACAAGAGCAAGAGAGCGAAAGAGATGTAGAAATTGAGAGAGAGTATCGACAGAGACAGAGAAACGTAGAGAGAGAGAGAGAGACACACAAACGTAGATAAAGAGTGAGAGAGAGAGACATAAATGTATTGAGAAAGCGCCTTCTTTTGTGAGCTGCTGAAAGTGAATCCAAATGAATGAATCAAATGAATAAGTGCTTACACACACACACGCACACATACACAGAGCTAACTGACAAGGATGCGGGTCAGCCAGTGTCTATGGCAGCTCAAGAATCAGCTTTGTATTTTGTACTTCGTATTTACGGCAAGTGGATGAAGTAAAAGATTGAAAGTAAATCTTCTTATACATACAATAAATCACCGAGATTTTTCAACTTTGCGCCCCAAAAGCCAAATTGAAATTGAGCAGCAAAGCTCCAAGCCCCGAGCTCAGGTAGACACATACAGGTAGACAGCTTACACTAAATTAAATTGAAAATGCAAGCCAGAAAGGGGAGAGTGAGAGACAGAGAGCGAGCGAGAGAGGGGTGAGAGGGTGACGGCAATAGTTTTGTTAGTAAATCTTGGAACTTCAACAAGCTGCCAAAACAGAGACAAAATCAAATTAATAACCAAGTTACGAGCGACTTAATGGGGGCCATAGCTACAGCTGCACACGCCCACTGACACACACAGAGACTCCCCCTCACACACACACTCGCCCTCAGTGGAATGTTGATTTCCGCTCAGGCTTAGCACACGATTTAAGCCCCATTATGAATTCCGAGCTCTGCATGCCTTGCGTATATTTAATGACAAAACTTGAAAGCAGACAAAGCTCACATATCAATGTATTTATACACTCGAGATGACAAGCAGATAACACAGAGCAGCAGCGCAGCGGCGCAGCTCAGGCATAATTGTGCCTAATCAAAGGCTAAGTCCTTGGACAAACTTTATTAGAAATGGAATCAGAGTGAGTTCGAATGGCTCTCATATCCGCTTCAACTATATTTGAACTAATAGAAGACAAGTTAGAGATAAGATATAGAGAACAGACAGTGGAGGTAAAACTTCTCTCTGTTGTCTCTTCTACTCTGCCAGTCTTCTATTCGTAAGCTCTTTTACTCTGATACTCTTTACTCTGATACTCTTTACTCTGATACTCCTTACTCTGATACTCTTTACTCTTTAACTCTTATACTCTTCAACTCTTATACTCTTTAACTCTTATACTCTTTAACTCTTATACTCTTTAACTCTTGTGCTCTTATACTCTTTTAGTCATCACGTCGTCTACTCTTATATTCGTATAATTTTCTACTCTTATACTATTATATTTTCATATTATTATACTCTCAACTCTTATGCTCTTCCAGTTTTCTACTCTTTTCCTCAAGTCTTATATTCGTATACTTTTATGGTCATCTACTCTTATACTATTAAATTATCATATTCTTATACGCTTCAACTCTTCTACTCTTCTACTCATCTACTCTTCTACTCTTTTACTCTTCAACTCTTCGATTTATCTACTCTTCAACTCTTCTACTCTTCTACTCATCTACTCATCTACTCTCTACTCTCTACTCTCTACTCTCTACTCTCTACTCTCTACTCTCTACTCTCTACTCGCTACTCTCCTATTGTAGGGTATTTAGTATTCGTTCATTCCCCTTCAATAACTTCAACGAGTAAAACAATAGTGGTCTCTGGCATATGATAAAAGATAAAACAATTAATATGTAAAACTTTGGTTCAGCTCAATCCATCAACAACACATATATGCATAACCCCTCACAGCTATATCTGTAACTCTCTGTGTGTGTGTGTGTGTCTGCTTAAGCTGAGTTGGGAATTGCAATTTGTTGTTAAATCTATTCAGCCATGCTCATTTAACCTCACTACAAATGCAAATACAAGACAGATAACAGACAGACGCAACACACAGCTAGAGTTGCTGCTGCTGCTGCTGCTGTGTCTTTTAGCCATGTAACGAAATGGAAAAAAATCGTATAATTAAGTTTGTTCTTGTCTACACCAGCAGACACACACATACACATACATATATGTTAACATATATATGTATATATATGTATATATATATATCTACAGATGCAATTTGTTGGTTCTTGAATATATATTTTTTGCACGCTTTTAGTCAATTCACTTTGATATTGAACACGTTGACAGCGAACAGGAATACACGCGCTTCTCTACACTGTCCGTGCGGCGTTTTCTTTTTTGTTTTCCCACACACACACACACACACGCACACACACACACACACGCACACACACACACACACACACAGACAGAGACAGACAGTGATGCTGTATACATGCGTTTCTCTTAGCAGCTTCGAATGATAGTCATTTCTGTAAATATTTTATTAAATGGAATAAATTGAAGTGCCATGTTATGTTTCAGCTTCTGTTTGGGCTACAGGCATAAACATACAGACAGACATTCACACATATATATATACAGAGCAACAACGTCATCGAGACAGCGTAAACAGACAGAGAGACAGATGCACAGATGGACAGATAGACAGCGAGATGAATGTTGTCTATATTTTATTTATTTATTTGTAAAGTGAATATCCGCTGGAATATACATACTCTTTAAATTGCATTCGGTTGGGGTGAAGTGAAAAGCGAGGATGAGAAAGAGAGAGAAAGGGAGAAGCCTGTTTTGCATATACTCTTGCAACTGAACATAGTTGGGGTTACAGAAGTGATACACTTGTACCGCTAGGGTATCTTTATACCCTTCTAAGCAGTGCCTTATCAACTGTCACAGTAGCTATGCCCATAGCATAGAGCGCTCTCTCTCTCTCTCTCTCTCTTCCCAGTTCAACTCTCTCTTGCTATAAATTTGGTATCTTATTAAAGGCAGCCTTGAGGAGACTCTGCTGCTGTTCGAGGAGAGCGAAAAGTTGTCTTAGCTGCGACACTTCAATTAAGTTAATTAAAAGCAGCTGCTGAACTGAATTGGCCTCTGCAGCAGCACTTCAACTCTTCAGTTTGATTTAGCTATCGGCCATCAGTTGCTGTCGCCGTCGTCGTTGTTGTTGTTGTTGTTGTTGTTGCTGAAAGTCTTGAAAAGTTTGCGTTGCAAATTTGTGGATATTTTATTGCGAGCAGCTTTGTTTCTGGCTCTAATTAGCTGAGCTGCAAGCAAACAACGTCCTCGTCTCGCTCTTCTTCGTCTTGCTCCAGTTTGTTGTCGCAAATCCTTGGCAATCCCTTTGAGCAGATAAGCTGAACTATTGAGCCACATGGCAAATCGCTTAACCATTCGAGCAGTTCGACTTATCCTAGATTGGGCCAAATTTATTGTGATTTTTTATAAACTTCTGCTGCATGTGTCGAATGTGATTTATGCCAGCGTCGCTGGCCCACGCTGCGTATGCATAATTTTGGTGACTGCCTGCCTGCCTCCCTCTCCCTCTCCATCTCCCTCTCCCTCTCCCCCGAAAAGTATGCAATAGATGAGTGAATGCTTTTTCAGCTGGCTGCAAAGCGTGCGATAAACAAGCTAAATGGCCCAAAAGCGCGACATGCTCGTGTGATTATCAGCGCCCAGGCGTGTCCCAGGCTCCGTAATGGATATCACGCATACGCACTGTGTGCGCGCCCCCAGCCAATATGTGCTTGAATATTTATTCATTAAACCACGCACTCACGCATAACACCATGCACACACACACACACACTCTCACACACACACACACACACATTAGAGGCTGGAGCAGATTTTTAGTAATAAAAGCGGAGTAGCAAAAGGCAGTAAAAGAGGAGTAGAAAAAGAGCTGCTTCTACAGCTTCTACTTCTACTGCTGCTGCTGCTGCTGCTGCTGGTGTTGCTGCTGTGCTTTCGCACGCGTATCTCGTTGCCTGCTAAATAAATTTTGTTAACGCAATTCGCGTGCCATTATTATAGTGCCAGCCAAGCCAAGCCAGCCAGCCAAGCCAGCCAGCCAGAGCGTGCCTCTGTGCCTGTCTGTGTGTGTGTGTGTGTTCATTATGCCTTTATACTTGAGGTCCCATTGCTGGCCGTGTTTAAGCCATTTTGCTTCTGCTTTTGTTTTGGCCATGGTATAAATTTCCATTTGCGTGTATTCGGTTTCATTATGTTGCCAGCAACAGCAGAGGAGGAGGAAGAGGAGGAGGCAGAGAGAGTGCCCGCCGGGCCATAGTTAACTTCAAGCTCGATGCCTCAAGGCGCAGATTCTTAATGCTTGTCGACTTGTCACACATATATATATCTTTACATATACATACTTTGTTTTATGCACGAAATTTAAAACGCCACGAGCTGTAGCAGAGATTGCTGCTGCTCCCATCATAATGACCAGCATCATGATGAGGGCAGTACCAAGGATGCGGCTAGAAAAGCCGCAAAAGGGCAAAGCCCGCTGCATATTCGCTAAGAAAACATTTTGGGAATTTGTGAAGAATTGAAGACTTAACTAAAGCAATTAGATTAAGCGGGCTTTGTAAGTAGATCGGGACTAGCTAGCATAGCTCTTAGCTCGCTTCATTAAAGGATCGTTAGAGAGAACTAGCTTAACTCTGCTACTTCAGCTCTTAGCTTAGCTTTTAGATTGCTTAGTTAGACTTAGGATTCATGTATCTCCTCGCATCATTGGATTATGTAGTTTAGGCTCTCAGAGAACAAGCGTAGCTCTCAAACTTCAACTCCTAGCTAAGCTCTTCGATTGGTTACTTCATTAGAGGATTGTTAGGTGGGTTAGAGCTGGCTTCCATAGGTCTACTTTTATCGTAGAGTTGTTAAGGGGTTCAGGCTCAGCTCTCATGTTGCTTCATTAGAGCATCATTGAGTCGATCTGCCTTAGACCTCATATTACGCAGCTTAACTATCAGCTTAATCTCCCTACAAGAGGATCATTAAGTGATCGGACTTGGAGGTCATATATCTTGGCTCTTTATAGGTTTATTTGGTCGAGGCTTAGGCCTAGCTCCTACATTGCGTCGTTAAAGAAACTTTAAGCAGTTCAGGCTTGCCTCCTATATTACGAGTCTGCCAGAGTCGCACCCAAGGCTGACCTCCAGCATTTGCCCCTCCCATTCGAGCCTCATTAAGCATATTAGTCTCAGGTCTCGCATAGCTCACTTCATTAGCGCAGCCACAACGCATTCATCTGTCACATGTCTATCGTAGAGCATCGCCTCGTCGCCTGGGGCTTATTGAATTCGCTCGCGTTTGCGCTTCATTCGCTTATTTGCCAATTAGCGCAGCGCTAGGCACGCGCAACGTCTCTTGCACACTGCCGCGTCCTTGATTCAAAAGTGTAATCATAAACGTAACCGTAAACGCAACTGTAACCGTATCCCCAGCCGTAGCTGTAGCCGTAGCCGTAGTGAGTGCTTTAAAGCGCGATATTTATGTTTACACAATGCGGACAGTACATCTGGATGATGGTCGTGTCCATCAACGTCAACATATCAATGCGTCCATCAATGTCATCAATGCGCAGGCTACACGTGCTCGCCTCCGCCTCCGCCTCCGCCTCCTCCTGCCACATAATTCGTGAAGGACCCCAAAGGGGGCGCTACCATTGTGGCCATCAACAGCAGCAGCAAAAAGAAGCTGAACAGAGCTGAAAAAAACTTTGGCCAGATCCTCCGAGTACATTTACAGTCACGTACTTTGCGAATCACTGGGAATTATATTTAACAATTGGCTGTCTCTTTGTCTGTGTGTGTGAGTGTGTGTGTGTGTGCGTGTTTTATATGGTATATAATAAGATAATTATAGATGCAGGCAAATTATGCGTTGGAGCTTTAAATTGAAGTTGAAAGAGAGTTGAAAATGAGTTGAAATAGAGATGAAATTGAACTGAAGTTGAAATGAAATTGAATTGAAATTTATATAAAATTGAATTGAAATTTAAAAAAAAAAATCTAATTTTGAAATTTAATCAGAATTTATATTGAATTGAAATAAAATTGAAATTGAAATGAAATGAAATTGAATTGAAATTGAATTGAATTTGAAATAAAATTGAATTTAAATTGAATTCAAATCGAAATTAAATAAAAATTGAATTAAAATTGAAATTAAATTGAAATTGAAATGAAATTAAATTGAAATTGAATTGAAATTTATATAAAATTGAATTGAAATTAAAAAAAATCTAAATGAAATTGAAATTTAATCAAAATTGATATTGAATTTAAATAAAATTGAAATTGAAATTGAAATGAAATTGAATTGAAATTGAATTGAAATCGAATTGAAATTGAAATTTAAAATAATTGAAATGGAATTTTAATTGAATTGAAATTAATATTCAATGCAATTGATCACCTTCTAGACTTTAGACTCTCTGCTCACCTTTCATACTCTCGCCCAAACTCCTAGAGAGTCAGATCCCCACATCTCCCATTAAATTATTGTATTCCACGAGTTAAATTCAAGAACTATTTCCCGCAGTCCTTTTCTAAGGCATTTTTTGTGCCCGCTTTAATTGAACATTTTTGTCATCTATAAATTACTTTCGCAGGACATTGACTTTGATGGGTTTCGTCGGTTTTTGGACGCGTTCCTCGACTGCGAGACGCCGCTGGATCTGGCCAAGCATCTATTTGTGTCGTTCCTTAAGCCAAATGTCACACAGGCCCAGCTGCATGGCAAGGCGCTCAATCAAATGGCGGCCATTAGCAGCACGGCCGCCTGTGCACCCGTCACGTCCCATACGAAGGGTAAGTCCGCCTCTCCCTACCAGAGCTCCCTCTATCCGTGTACAGCCATATCCATTTCCATTGAGCATGGAGGGGAGCATGGCAAAGGGCACATGCCATACAACTCTCCTCTCCCTCTCCCTCTCTCTCTCTCTCTCTCTCACGCGCTTTCTCGCTCTCGCTGTCTCTTTAATAATTGCAACACATTTCTCATTGGGCAACGTCGTGGTTGGGGTCTCCATTGTAATTAGGCTCCATACCGAACATCAACAGCATCGCCGAGCTGATGCCGCAATGCAGCATTGGCGGGGATGGCCACTCGCACGCCCATTCGCAGATCCCGGTCCAGAGCCAGGCCCAGGCACGCACCAGCTTTGTGGACAAAATCCATGGCATTACGGATAAGTTACAGCACTCACTTGGCGGCCATTTGACCCACGATCCCAGCAAGACCGGTGAGCATGACCACATATGTCTGCCTGTTTGTATAGATGTGCCCTACGCATTCCACATATCAAATTCTCCTCAATTTCAACTGCTTTTTGGCTATGATTGAAATTGAATTGAAATTGAAATGAAACTGAAGTGAAATTAAATTGAAATTGAAATGAAATTTAACTCAAATTAAATTGAAATTGAAATTAAATTTTAATTTTAATTAAAAACAAATTAATATCAATTCGAAATTGAATTACAAATGAATTGAAATTGAATTGAAATGGAATTGCTGAATATAAGCTAAGCTAACAAATGGAATATATATATAAACTACTTAATTGCGTTCTTCTTCTTCTTGTTCGTGCTTTTAATACCATTTGTCGCATGTGTGCTTTGCAGGCAGCGTGCACCCGATGTTAACGGTTACGCCCAGCCCGTTGGCCAGCGGGCCGAGCATGTTCCAGAGCAGCAATGCCGCCCGTCGCTCCGTGGACTCGAGCCCCTCGCACTCGCAGACGAACCACTCGCAAATGTCGCGCAATTCGTCGAAGAAGAGCAACAATTCCGTTAATTGCAAAATTGATAGTGAGTATTAATTAGATTCGAGAGAAGCAGGGTGCAAAAAAAGGGGTGAATGTGGACAGGGGGAGGTCCTTGTTACATGGAAATTACTGTGGGCCCAGCCCATTTTTGGGCTGTGCTGCAGCACGAGTTTGACTTTCAATTAGGCGCACATTGTCCGTCCGCGTGGCTCGCATTCAGCTGCAATTAGCCAACTTGCCACACAATGTGGGCGTGCCCGATGAATAGCCCACACGAGTAGCTACAGCACTGCGTAGAAAAGTATACGAGCTATACAAATCTATATATCGATAGGGGATATATAGAGTGAAGCTCGTGTATGGAGATCGAAGAGCGTCTACACTCTGAAATGGCTATGAAAGAGTGTAAGCATTAGAATACATAGAGTGAGTGAGCTCTAGTCGGGAGTGCCCAACTAGGAGATACCCTAATGGCAATATCGACTCAGTTCAGCTCATTGTCTCTTACCTCCACTTCCATACATCAACATACATGTCCATGTGCTTTACTCTCCTATAAGACCACACTTTCAAGTGTTCGCCCACTCCAGACTTCACTGTACGTATATATGTATATAAATGCGACTTATGCGCGACGTCTTGAGAATTTCAATTGCAGCTGCGAGTTGCATTTGCAACTGTCAGCATTTGCGGCTGTCACTTGCAAAACAGATTGCTTTGGCGACAGGCAGACAGAGACAGAGACAGAGACAGATAGAGATAGAGATGGACAGACGGGCAATTCAGATGCGAAATTGCATGGCATTCGCATAATAAATGAGCTGAAGCAGCTCAAGTGCAAAGTGCAAATGGCATGCGGCGCGGTTGCAGCCAATTGGTGGCAACTACTTAATCCCAGACACTTTGGATTGTCCAATTACCACACAGCCTGCTACTCAGTCTCTCTCGCTCTTTCTCTCTCTCTCTCTCTATCTCTCTCTGCCATTGTCTGTCCGAAAACTTGCTAATTAGCTGCAGCCAAAATCACTAAATCCACTGCGTTAAGTCGCAGCGAGTGCAAAAGTTCATAAATTATACGAAAAAAGGGCAAAGGCCGCGGCTGTAGGGTGAAAGGGCGCCGAAACCAGGGCCAAAAGGCAACCGGAAGCGGAAACGGAAATGCCGGCATAGTAAACAAGCCGTATGCGGGCAGTTTGGCGGTAGTCTAGATAGCAGATACCCTAGTATGGTACTTCCTATATAATATAAGCGACTTTTGTTGACTTTCATATGCAAGTCAAGCATACCCTATGTAGGGTATGCAAATTACAGGGTATTCAAGTCAAGTAAAAGCAGCTTTAGTCTAAATGTAAGCTCTCAGTGGCAACTTGCCTACGGTGCAAGAGTAGTCCAGCATAGCCAATGATAAGTATATGAATTACAGGGTATTCAAGGGCAACAAAAGCCAAAGCTAACACACAGCTCTTAGATAAGCAAACATCAATTGAAACAAAGGGTATTTGTTTGATTCGTATGCATACCCAATGCCAAATAAGTAATTTACAGGGTATTCAAGTAGAGGAAAAGTAGCTTTAAGACAAGAAAATCGCAACTTTCTTATAGTTCAAGTCACTACTGTCACAAAGTACGTAAACTAAGTCAGATCAAGATCAGAGCCAGTAGAGCTAGTCGTTCATATCCCAAAATACAGGGTATTAACAATAAGATATGGGTAGGTTAGAGTAAAACCTATATGCAGACCTACATATATGTAGACCAAATATATTATATTAAGGCCATTAGACGAAGTAGTTCAGCTAGTCATGCATACCCAATGCCAGATTGTACAGATTACAGGGCATTAAAGGTAAGCACAAGGTAGCTTAAAGGCAAAAACAAACTCTCGGAGATCAAGTTGTCGTAAATCAACGCCCAATTAGAACATTTTTGCATTTTCACCAAGCGAGCAGCGCCAATGCGTAAAATTAGCACACAGAGAGTGAGGGAGAGAGAGGGAGACAGGGGGAGATAGAGAGAGAGGGAGACACACAGAGAGTAGGGAGACAGTCAGACGAAGCGCGTAAATGTAGGCAGCCATTTGTCTGGCTTCAGCTTCAGTCTGCTTGCCTCTTCTGCTTCTTCTCATTTTTTTTCGGCATTCCTTCTGCTGCTGCTTCTTCCCTTTTCCGTTTTGGGTTTCATTTCATTCATTTCGCTCCGTTTGAAATGTGCTCGAATGATTAATGAACGTAAATTTCATTTCGCATTTTTTGTATTTTCTCTTCTTTTTTTTTTGTTGTTGTTGCTTCCTTCACGCATTTCCTTTCTCTTCTTCCTGTTTTTTTGCTCTTGTTGTTGCTGTCTCTTTTGTTTCGCATTTGCTTTCACGCATTTTAGCAGCAATTGTGGAGCATTTTTTGTGCCGCCTCCTTTGTCCTGGCCAAAAGGCAAATAACAAATAATGAGAGCCTGCCTACATTCTATGCTCGTTCGGTTGGGCTACAAGCGGGTATATTGCTGAACTTTCTATACTGAATCCTATATCGTCTGTCGTCTGTCCTGTATACTCTATCCCTTATCCATTATGTCTTATCCGTAGCCCTTGTCCCTTGTATCCTCTCTCCCTGATCATCCATCTCTTATTCCTTATTCGTAGCTATTTTCCTTTATCCGTAATGCTCTATCCTCTGTCCACAATCCTCAATCTCTTATCCTTTATCCGTAGCTATTATCATTTATCCGTATTGTCCTCTATCCTCTATTCTCTATCCTCTATAGCTATTTCTTTTATCCGTAATGCTTTATCCCCTGTTCTTAACCTCAATCTCGTATCCTTTATCCGTGGCTATTATTCTTTATCCCTATTGTCCCCTGTCCTCTATCCACTATCCTCTACCCTCTACCCTTAATCTTCTATCTTCTATCTTTTGCCCTCTATCGTCCATCCGCTATCCTTTGGCCTCTTTGCCCTATCCTCTATCTTTTATCCCTTTCCGTAATGATCTATCCTTGATCACATATCATCCATCCTCGCTTATCCCCTTTATCCTCTATCCTTGAACGCAATTGAACGCGCATTATGCAGTCCCCGACACCCGATTGCACTGTTCTTACTTGGTTTTTATGGGAGGCCATTGCCATTAGCATTATATATTAAGTAAGTAAAACATGAAATAGGCTTCCTTTCTCTCTATATACGTGTGTGTGTGTGTGTGTGTGTGTGTGTGGGTGCTGTAAGCGCTAATTGGATTAGTTTTGCTTTGGTTTTGCTGGTTTCGGACCGAGCCAGAGCGAAGTTTATAAGTGTACGAGATGTATGCAAGGATATTGTTACGCTGTCTGCTGTGTGTGTGCTCAGCAAATTACATTTATTGGACAAAATGACACACACACACACACACACAGAGACACACACACACATCTATATTTAATATATGTTGAGCTATGCATTCATCAAGTTGGCAACTGTTTGAGCTGCCTTTCAATTCAGTTATTGATATCGAATATGTAAATATTAGTACATGTTTCAGCTTAGCCAAAAGTCTAATTTAATTTATGGCCCGACTCAAGTCGATAAGTTGATATATATATAGAAATGCAAACATAATTAGCTCTTATGCCAACATAATAAGTGGGCGAGGGAGAGAGTGGGAGGGACTCAAGTTAATACAATAAGTTGAGTGTAAGCCGAAAACACGCAAATGGAATTTGGCTTTAGCCAATTAATAGAGCTCGAGTGGCGTTTAGTAATTAGAAAATTGAGAAAATTATGTGAAATTCGAGTCGCACGGAAAATTTTCCGTTTTGAAAAGAAGAAATTTCTTTTTGACCTTCAGCAAATCGATAGAAATGTCATTAGCAACAAAGCGAAACTCAAAAATAAACTCAAATTAATGCGGGAAATACGAAACAGCTGATGTCTCTGTATGTGTGTGTGTGTGTGTGTAGGTGTGTGGGTGTCTCAGTGTGTGTGCGTCGCTATGATGAGCAAAGTTTGGTTCATAGGTTCGCCATTAATGAGAGTTGGATAGGACATTTTTGATTGGGTTTGTTTCGAGCTGGCGTTAAATTGCAAAAATTGTCAAATGGCAACAGAGAGTGAGAGAGAGAGAGAGAGAGAGAGAGAGAGAGAGAGAGAGAGAGAGCAGCCTCTCTCTCTCTTTCTCTTTCTCTGTCTGGCTCACCCTCACCAAAAATGTCAAAGTTGAGCAGCTCTTGGGTCAAATTGCGGCAATCAACATTAAACATAATGAGTGTCAGAGTGAAAGGCAAACTTTCGACTCTGCCCAGCTGTCAATGGCAACTGCAACGATATCCTGTTTATCCTGCAATAATGCCCGACAACAACAATAGCTGCCAACCGGCTCTGCCACTCTGTCAATGCCAAATGCAACTGCAGCAGCAGCAGCAAAGCTTTTGTGTAAATTCCTTCATTTTGCTTGACTTGCTTCACACACTAACTTTTACTTAGGGCTGAAAGAGCTGGACTATAACTGGGAAATAGATAAATTAAATAGAATTTAATTTAAATATTTTCAAAAATATATATAAGTATATATTGAAATAAATTGAATTTATTTTAAACTTTAAAATTGTTATTAAAATTGAAATGTTACCGAGAATACCCGAGCTAGAGCCATACTAAGTCCAAGAGGTCTTTTCTCAGAGTCATTTGAATGTTTTCAAAATTTTCTTAAACCATGAAAAATCTGTGAATGCAAATGCTCGGCTTAAATACGCTTCCAAAATGGTATGCCGTACCTAAATCGAATGAAAAATACTCGAGTTATAATCAATCAAAACTCAGAAATTTAAAATTTTTGTACCATGATGAAGGGCTAAGTCTACAAAATAGTCAAAATGGCTAAATTTGTCGAATGAAACTTTTGAATGTCGATCGGTAATACTACTCATAAGAAAGCAAAAAGTATAGTTGAGTCTAATATGTGACAAAGAATACCCGAGCTAGAGTCAAGCAAAGTTCAAGAGATATTTCTTCAGAGTAAAGTGAATATTTTCATATAATCAAATTATTTTAAAATTTTCTTGAACCACAGAAAATCTGTGAATACAGATCGATACTCGGACTAAATGAGCTTCCAAAATGGTATGCCATTTACAGATCGGATGAAAATTACTCCAGCTATGATCAGTCAAAGTTCAAAGAGAGTCAATTTATCTAAACCCGATTTTTACAACCATGTTAAGGGCTAACACTACAAAAGATTCAGAATGGCTAAATTTATCGAATGAAACTTTTGAATGTCGATCTATAATATGGCTTCTCACGAACCAAAAAGTATAGTTGAGTCTAAAATCGGACCAATAATACCCGAGATATAGTCATGCAAAGTTCAAGAGGTCTCCTAATAATTTTATTGAGTAAACTATTTATTTTTACTGAATTCGAATCATTTTATTTATAACTAAGATAATTAGTCTGTCTCTCTCACTCTCTTTCTCCCGTAAATCTATATTCCATATTTAATACGAAAATCTGGCTCGAATTAAGAGCATATTTTGTTTGTTAATATTGTGTAAATATTAATGAGCTATAATGCATATTGATGGTGTACAAATTGAGTTGTTAATTTGATTGTTGTGCTCCTAATTGCTATTCGCAGCTGACATTAAGCTGCTGGCACGCAAATTCTCGCACTTCGATCCTTTGACACTGAAGGTTCCGCTGAAGGATGTCGTTTGCTATTTATCACTGCTGGAGGCGGGCCGACCGGAGGACAAGCTCGAATGTAAGTGCTGAGAAAGCTATGAGGCATGCCACAACAATTGACCTTTCCCCTTCCCTTTCTCTCTCTTTCTCTCTCTCTCTCGCAGTCATGTTCCGGCTGTACGACACGGACAGCAATGGAGTCCTGGACACTGCCGAAATGGATGCCATTGTTAATCAGATGATGGCCGTGGCCGAATATCTTGGCTGGGATGTCACCGAGCTGCGTCCGGTAAGTGTCGCATCCCTTCTGTCTCCCTCCCCATCTCTCTCTCTCTCTCTCTCTCTTATCATTCAAAAGCCATTACACTGCAATCAGAGCCAGAGACAATCTCTGCTCATTACGCGCATAAATACGCAAGGATCCAGAGTCCAGCACAATCAAACAATCACTGCTGCTGGGATTCGAATCGCAGACTAAAACTTTTTCAATTACTTACAAGCACTTAAAATTAATTCCAGTTTTATTGCTCTACGATTCGAGTTGAAGCTGCGAACTTTAATAGTTTTGCACAACAAGTCGAGGGAAAGGGAGAAGAAAAAACACAATTCTAGCCGACTTTTATGTACCTGCACCAGTTTCTGTAATCGGGTTAGAAGTTGAAAGTAATCGCTTAAGCCGGTGAAGTGGAGGAAAATGCAGAAGTAGTCGACTGTTAGATACCTGCACCAGTCTCTCTTAAGTTTACCAGTCAATACTCCATTTTGTTGCTGAGGCAAGGATGCTTATGCTCCTTCGGAGGGAGTCGACTGCAAGAGACGTATTCCAATTTCATTAATGAAGTTTTATCTCGTCATATCTAATCTCTTTATATCAAGCTGGATTAGAGATAGACACATAGAATGGCAAACAAGTTATACAAAGTAATCACTCAAGTTACAGCGCAGCAGGAAGCAATCAAGAGCAACAACAGGTAGTCGACTATCAGATACCTTCACTTGCTTGCCTACTCAGCTGCCCTCTCCCAGTGCCAACTTCGTTCAGGGGCAACACTTATATGTAGCTCACAGCAAGTTGTTTGAGTTAACTCTGATCCTTAGCAACAACAAGTGCTCGACTGCAGAATACCTACACCAAGCCCCTCTTTAATCAAGTTTAGCTGCGAAGCAGAAATAGCTTTAAGTAATCAAACAAATTGTCGATGAACTGGGCAAAGCAGAGAAACCGAAATGGGGACAACGAAGAAGTGTTGTTGCTGGCGACCACAAATAAAGTCAAAGCGTCACAAAACTCAATTAACAAAATACCCTCGGGTTATGCTGAAACGAGAACGCAGAGCTGGACGAGTGGCGGCTGGCGACTGGCAACTGGCGACGGGCTGAGCGGGGGCAGTTGAACGAATCTAACTGCGTTAAAGCCAAGGCAGGACCACGCTGAGCTGTCGAGTGGGGTTCGGGTTGAGCTTGTGCGCACTTTCCATTTCCATTTCCATTTCCATTTTCACGATGGCTTTATGACATCGAGCGCAGGACACAGGACACAGTTGGAAGGCGCCACATACTTTAAATTCTAAGCAGATACACAAAAAATATTTTAATCAAAATTCTTTCCGGGTTGGAAAAGGGGAAATAAAAAACCAGTTAGATTAATTTAGTGGAGCATGCTCGACTCGAAAAGACCCTGAAAGTAAGGCATAAGATGCATTTATGACACATACATATCTAAACTTGTAAGTAATCACAGATGGAGAAGTAAGAATGTATTCATTGTATGCCCAGCTTGATATCTGTAACTATATCGATATATTTATCGATACTTATTAAGATATGTATATATATTTTTACGGCGCACGACAATAAAGAGTATATTTTTCAAATGTCAAGTCTCTAAATTTGGTAGTATTCGAACTACGAACGGTTGTGGGTCAGATCTTGTCTCTTGCCATCTTCTATCACATAACCAATACACCCCATTCGCCTATTTGCAATGGGTATGGGAAGAGTTTTGTTTGCCACAGCAACTGGGGCATAGTTGAAACAGAAATAATCAAAACACTTAATGAATTGCATAATTCTGAAATTCATTTCCGGCATAATAAAACCGAGTTGGGCAGCCTGAAAAAAGGATGCCGCATAAATTCTAGTATAATGAATTTCTCAAACATAAACAACTTGCGGTTCAGGTCTATCAGAAAAAGCAAAGGAAAAGACAGCAGGCAAACAGGACATCGCATTACAAATGGCACCGGATATTGAATATTTCTGCTGCTGATTCCTGGAAAAGTTCCCTTTGAACTGAAGCCACAACAAGTCCATCTATTGGATTTAAAAGAAAATGCCAATACGGAATGAAAACCTACAGGAAATAAACTTAAAATGCCGCACGATAAGTGGACTCGGCTTACAAATCCGATTTGAACTGCCCTTAAGCTAGTTATAGGATGTCCTTAATAGAAAACGAACTACAGCTGCAGTCAGGACAAACGAATGTGGCTGGGGTCGTAAATGCTTAGAAGACTTCGTAAGCACCCCCTCTATCAGTCCCCATCAAAATATTTTGGGGTCACCTAAGAATCTAGAACTTGTAAAATTTCATGCAGTTGACAAAGGTAAACACAAAACTCAAAATATCTTGCAAACTACAAAGACGATTTCAATATCCTTTGTTCAGTTTGTAGTCCTTTGCAACCAAATTTTTTTGCAACTTAGCTCGCCAGGATATGCAAGGACATTGCCGGGCTATGACATTAAATCCAGAATATTTTTCACTTTGATCTTTAGATAAGCCCATAATATTTTAATGTAGATCGCTGTATTTGGTCCTTCCAAACCCAACGCGCCATATACGGCGAAAATCCATTAAGATTTCCCTAAGTTAGAGCTAAATTTCAATATAAGGACAATCTTTACACGGCCATAACTCGGCTATATCCTTAAGGATCCTTGCATGACATACCGTTCTGAGCTCGTGAGCAACCCTTCTATCGATTTGCATTCAAGGATTTGCAGGATTCGATCAAAAATTTCACCTCAAAATTTGCAAGGCAAATGGTCGAAAATTTGGCAAAAAATCAGAAAATGCTGTTTATCTCAGCCGTCTGAAGGACTATGGGGATGTCCTTTGGACCAAATGAAGTCCTTGTGGCAACGATTCCGAGTTAGCAATCAGAAGGACGAAAGTCCTTCAAACAGCTGAGTTATAAGTACTTTTGTGTATGGGATAAAAACGCCAATATCTCGGCCGTATCCTTGCGTATCCTGACAATCCTTATATCAAACGACGTGGGGTCACCAGACGCACCAACTGGCCAAAGGACATCCAAATCGTCCTTGTGGTTTCGGAGATATTGGCGTTTTTGTGTGTTTTTGGCCATTTCCTTGGCCGCCCAGGCCCGGCCTGAAGCGAAAAAAAACAAGTCCTGGATTCTTAGAGGACCCCATAATGTTCTGATGGAATTTGATAGAGTAGGTCCTTACGTTCCTAACGCACCATGTCCTTTCGTCCTGCGCAAGGACATGACCGAGTTAGAGGCATTTTTCATAAAAATTTTGATTAGCCATAACCGTTGCGCATCGAAGCGAGTCCTGAGACTTAGAATTTGTTATTGAAAGTACTTTTAGCTAGCCACAGCAGATTTAATAAATCCTTATAGTCTTATTGCAGGCGACGCCTGATTTAACAACAGTTGATCAGTGTCCCATGCAAATACTGGCCCTGAAAGTATGCTGCACAAATTGTAAATTCGCATTTCTAGCCTCGTCAAATGATGCCCCAATAAATATGCTATGATTTTTTTATTTTTGCAAATAAATCGAGAACTTGGCAAAATTTTGTTTCCCTTTTCGTTTTGATTACAGTTTATACATAGATAATTAAATAAAGAAAATTTTACATAAAAAAAAAATTTATCAGCAGCCTTAACATTCAAAAGCTGCTTGCTATAGGAACAGGCTGGCTGCTGTGCGACTCTCAGCTGCTTGCTAATGAAAGGGAGGCTTCCACCATTGATAGCCCCGCCGAATATCCTTAAGCAAAAATCAGCTAGTTGATTTCCTCCACAGTCTTTGCTTTTCAAGTCTCTAGTAGAGACAGTGCGCATTCGCCGCATTGCAGAATAATCGAGTCAAGTTTTTGTTATATTTCCTGCAAGAAATCAATAGAAGAATTGAGTAAATTCGTTTTTTGGCTCTTTCTGTGTGTCAGACAATCGTAATAAAGTTACCTGTATACATTTTGCTCGAAGTACGCGCTGTCCCCCTTTCTGGGTGGCAGCCAGAGTTAAAAGCCGAAAGTCGCAAAGTAAAATTACCTTTATCTGCCATGCTCCACCGCAGGACGTCAATCAGGATGTCATACAGCATACACGAAAATTCCACCTCGAGCCCATTTTTACACGTTTTTTGCTACTTTTTTTCTGCTCTTACAGATTCTGCAAGAGATGATGGTTGAAATTGACTATGATGCCGATGGCACAGTGTCCTTGGATGAATGGCAACGTGGCGGCATGACAACCATACCGCTGCTCGTCCTGCTAGGTGAGTTGAGTGTCTCTCTCTCTCTCTGTGTGTGTGTGTGTGCGTCGGAGCCAAGTAGCTGTGAAGCTTTCAATGCATTTATCGCCTCGCTGCCGCACTGCTGCCTCGCCTGTCTGCCGTGGCTGTCTCAATAATCAAGTCATTTGCAGCAGGTACACAGAAGTTCTGCAAAAAGAGTAGAACAAAAATGCGAAAATAGTAAACGTGGCTTTTTTTTTTTTTTTTGCCTCCCGCTGCTGCACGTATGCAAAACTGTGCGAGGGCCCAGGCTGCATCCAATGCCACACACACACACACATATATCTAGATACTTAACACACCTGCCCTGCTGACACACCCACCTCTCGGCTCCGCTTTGCAGGTGTCGACAGCACTACACTCAAAGAGGACGGCATCCATGTGTGGCGCCTGAAGCACTTTAGCAAGCCAGCATATTGCAATCTCTGCCTAAATATGTTGGTCGGCCTTGGCAAAAAGGGACTCTGCTGTGTGCGTAAGTATCAAGGAGGGAGAAAGGACATATGATATATATATACATAGATATATACATTATATAGTAGAGATGTATATATATATATATGGTATCTATCCTTAAAAGTGTCGTTAAGCTAGAGCAAATTACATTTATAATAGATTTAGACTATTAATAGACGAGGGTGGTTTGAGAAACATGTAAGCTAATAAGTCGAGATGGTCTTAGCCATATGATATATATAGAGTCTGATATGTGTATAATACATCTAAAATCTAAGCTCAACAAAGATTAACCTACGTTTTTCCCTAGTCTTCTCAAATTTATAAACCAAGCTCGTTTAGTTTCTCTTACTCTATATATAGCTACATATCATAGTGTATATATTGCTGATTTTCAATTATTTTTGGAAATCAAATAAAATAAAAATTTCCCAAAAATAATTTAGCTTAGCTTTCATAGAGTTTTTCCCACTTCTTAAGTACATACATACATCTCCTTTAATATCTATATCTTTCTATACATCTACCATATCTACTCCTTAGTCTGCAAATATACGGTGCACGAGCGCTGCGTGCAGCATGCCCCCGCCTCCTGCATCACAACCTATGTCAAGTCGAAGAAGCCGAAGTGCGGCGGAGATCTGTTGCACCATTGGGTCGAGGGCAATTGCTATGGCCGCTGCTCCAAGTGCCGCAAGCGCATTAAGGCCTACCACGGCATAACTGGACTCACCTGTCGCTGGTGCCACATGATGGTGAGTGCAATACAGCAGAGCATCCAGACAGGCTTCAGCTACTGCTGCTGATAGTATTTGTAGTGGGAAATCTGTGTGAATAAATAAATAAATAATAAAATAATAAATTTTAATAAATTACTTTGAGAACTTTAACTGGCTTGAATTAAATAAAATTAAATTTGAACTTTTATTTTATATTTATTTTAGTTTTTTATTTATTTTTTTTTTTATTATTATATTATTTTTATTTTATTTTAATTTTATTTTATTTTATTTTATTTTTATTTTTATTTTTATTTTATTTTATTTTTTTTTTTTTTTTAATTTTATTTCTATTTCATTATTATTTTATTTTTATTTTAGTTTTTTATTTTGATTTTATTTAACTGGTTAACTTCTGAGCCAGCCCTCGCTGTAGCTAAAGCCAATCGTAACTAAATTTTACATTTGAAAACTGTTTGCAATTTGCAAATAAAAATAAAATTGCTGGCATTGTCGCATGTAAAGGGAGTTGGGGACTGTGGGGGTTCGGGGTTGGGTGGGGGCTGACAAATGCTAAAGGCATTTTTTCCCTTATACTTCAAAGCATTTATTTAACAAGACAGTTGCCAACTGAGAAACTGATAAACAGAGAAAAGCAGAAAGTGGGGGAAGTGAGAGAGCGATACACAGAGAGAGAGAAAGAGAAGGCATTCCAAGCTGTGGAATTTGTTCAATATGTAGAATTTCAATTATTTTGATCAACACAGAGCGACGTCCGCTCCGCTCCGCTCTGCACAGCTGCCTTGGCCGTTGGCTCCTATTTGTTTTGATTCGAGCAAAAAACTTGTTAAGCTCAACTGATTTCAACTACACGAGAAGAGAGAGGCGCGCACTTGTGCCTTGCACTTGGCTGACTGCTTTGGTTCCTTTTGCTTTTCCTTTTCATTTTTTTGTGGCTTGGCGAATTGTCACGTCTCAAAGAAATTATGCTGCTGTTGCATGCCACAGCATGCCTGTGGCACAGCCAACTGGCTGCAACAACTTGGTCTGGCGCGTCGCCTGTGACAGACCGTGCAGCTTGTCGCACGATTATACCGAATCTGTAGTCAGCAACTAGAACAGACAACAACAACAACAGCAACACAAATGCTGCCAAAGCAACGAAAGTTTCTGTGAATGTTTCAGAAGCTGAAACGCTGCTGCAATAGTCAATAGTTGAGGTCTCGAGGCAAGCCCGATAAGCACAGCCACAACACAAGCCACAAGAACTTCGCCGTAGATGCAGCCATAACTCTCTGTGCGATACGAATATGAGTGCACCTCGTAAATATACCCTGGATTGGCGTGGCCAGTGCCTAAATGGGGTGGATTGGTTCCAGTTAATGAAGTGTATGTAAGAGGTAGAAGAAGGCATGGCGTGAGAGAATAAAGTATAAGAGGACAAGAGTATAAGACATGAGTATAAGCGTATTAGAGTCATAATCTAGCTTGTCAGTCATCATATGAGTAGAAGAGTACAAGAGTATAAGAGCCAGACAATATAAGAGCATTGAGTATGCATTGAAGAATAAAATAGCAGAAGAGTAAAAGAGTAGAAGAGTGAAAGAGTAGTAGAGTAGAAGAGTGGAAGAGCTTACGAATAGAAGACTGGAAGATAGTAGAGAGAAATAATAGAAGAGTTCTACTCTTGAAAAGTAGAAGAATAGAAGATTGCAGTATACGTATAAGAGTATAAGTATAAGAGTATAAGAGCAATTATACAGCCTTCGCAGCCACTCATCCACATTGATCATCCTATACTACACAGTTTTTAAAGCAGTTATCGATAACTATCGCCCATTTCAATCAATCGATAAGCAATCTAGGGTAACTCCTAGTCGAGCATCTCTCCAGTATGTGGAGCACTCTGACTGCCATTGCATTTGCATTTCGCCAGGCATTAAAGGTGTATGAAGTTTCACACGTCTCAGCCACACACACGATAATTGCTGCACGTAGTTGCGATACACTGAGGGAAATAAGTAGCTGCTCCTGCCTTAATACATAAATATATATAAGTATATATATTGAGGCGTGCTTAAATTCCATTTAGGCGTAAATTAACAGCATTTGGCGGGGTGCAAGGCGGGAGCTTGGAGATGGGAGGCGTTCGCTGCTAACAAAGTTTTTAATCGAATTCATTAAAGCGAAATGAGCGCTTAAGCAAGCGTGCGAAGAGCTCGTCAAATAAATACGTATACGCCCAGTCGGACGGGCGGTGCCGAGCCCGGCCAGAGTTGAGGCATAAATTGAATTTAAGGCGCGCGCTAAAAATTCAGATTTTATATTTTTTCGGGGTCTGCTTTGCATCTTGCTGGCTGGCTAATTGGCTAGCAGAATTCATTAAACTTTATCGCTGTCTCACTCTCTCTCTCTCTCTCCCTCTCTCTCTCTCTTTCTAGCTGCATAATCGCTGCGCTTCGTCAGTGAAGAAGGAATGCACCTTGGGCGAGTACGCGGAGCTCATTGTGCCGCCCACCGCCATCTGCCCCGCTGTCCTGGACCGCCAGCGCTCCGTTAATCAGGCGCATAAAGTGAGTTGACTCCATTTCAGATCCAATATTAACAACTAAATCCCAACGACAATTGGCAAACTCGAACTAATCCGCATTCCATTCACACTCTTCTCGCTTTGTATATTTACTCTGCTGTCACTTCTAACTGTAAAAATATATATATATGTGTATGTATGTATGTGTGTATCGTATGTATATATATATATCAAAATTCGTTCAAAATTAAACCCAATCGTAACTCTCCACACACCCTGTTCGAGACTTGAGTAGAAATCACATATGCATCATCATCAGCAGGCGACGCACTTTCAAATAACGCCGCCGGATGAGCTCAGCTGCCCGCTGCTGGTCTTTGTGAATCCGAAGAGCGGAGGACGGCAGGGCGATCGCATTCTACGCAAATTTCAATATATGCTCAATCCCAGGCAGGTGTACGACCTGTCCAAAGGTGGGCCCAAGGAAGGTACGTCGCGTATACGCAGTGCTACACGAGTCTCGCCTTAACTGTATGTGTTCTTTGACAGGACTTACGCTGTTCAAGGACCTGCCCAATTTTAAAGTCATTTGCTGCGGCGGCGACGGCACCGTTGGCTGGGTGCTCGAGGCAATGGGTAAGCGGAGCAGCAGCCGTAAAAGCTAGCTAATAGCAGTAAATGATAACGACGTCATCCACACAGATTCCATTGAGCTGGCCACGCAGCCTGCCATTGGGGTGATTCCGCTTGGAACGGGCAACGATTTGGCACGCTGTCTGCGCTGGGGCGGCGGCTATGAAGGCGAGAATATACCCAAACTAATGGAGAAGATAAAGCGCGCCTCGACCGTTAGTCTGGATCGCTGGAGCATCGAGGTAACCAACACACCGCTCACCGTCGAGGAACTGCGTCCCAAGGTAAGCGAAACACAGAAACTTCAGCTTGATCGTGCTGTAAGAACTAATATCGATAGCAAAATATAAGCAATTGAACTTGTTCATTGACACAACAGGAACCGATAGTAAGAACACTGCGAACTAATCACAAATGAACAATTGAACTTGAAGTAAACAAGAAATTCAAATTGCGACTATCGTTTTTATGTATCGATAGATTCGTGAAGTACTTAACATGTTCATTAAAGTGAACTAGTAACTAGAGAACTGAACCATAATTATTTTAAGTAAACAAGATATTCAAATTCATGTATCGATAGTTGCGATAGTCTTGAATAACTTGAAACTCAACAATTCAACTGTTAGAAGTGCAAACTCTGACAAACTGGCAAACAGTTGGCAAAAGTAAATTAGAAAGAAAAATCCAATTATCTGACAAAGTTTTGCAGATTGAATGTGGTTCGGAGTGGGAGGCGAGCGCAGGGCAATCAAGTCGGAAACCAAAAAAACCGATTACACAAACTAATTTTGAATGTTGCCACACATAGTATACACACATATGTCTCTAACTCCCTCTATCTCTCTTGCTTTCTGTCCGTGTTTCGGTCTGTTCGACAGGTAACTTTGCACTCAAACATGCAGAAGGTGATTGAATTGTCGCAGAGCGTTGTGGTCGACAAATCGGTGATCGAACGTTTCGAGGAAATCCAAAGGCAAAACTTCATCAGCAACAGCAGCAGCAGCTGCACCGACAACATGTCAGCGGGCAAACCGATTATGATGGCAACAACGACGGAGGAGGAGCTGGAGGAGCAGCAGCAGCTGGAGGTGGTGCGAAGCGGGAACGTTGTTGTAAGTGGCTGCACAACCACGAAGAGCATTTCAATGTCCACATTCGAAACGAGACGGGTGCAGAAAAAAACATTAACTGCCACCACGAGCAACAAGAGCAACAGCAGCAGCAACTCAAGTGCCAGTGGCACCAACTCCTGTGCCAGCAACAGCAATCAGCCACAAATGCTGCCAGCGAGCAGCCGAGCAGATGCAACGGAAAAGCAATCGCTAGAGACCTTGCTGCTCCAGCACAAGCAACAGCAAAAGTTAGCAGCGGAAGCAGTAGCAGCAGCAGCAGCAGCATTTGAGCATAATCAAAGCGATGATCATAATAGTCAACAGCAGAGCATTGTTAAGCGGCAAATTACATTGTCATTAGATTTGTCCGACACCAGCAGCAATAACAACGAGCAGCCGAGCAGACAGCGTCAAGTGGATAGCACGCCACAAACACCCAAAACACCAACAGCAGCAGCAGCAACACCCTCTGCAGCAGCAGCTACACCAACAACACCAAAGTCGCCCTCCGCAGCCCTCAGTGCAACAACGCCAACAACACCCTCTGCCATCACTGTAGGAGCTGCAGCAGCAACAGCAGCGACTGGCAGCAGCAGCAGCAGCAACATTCCGCAAAAGCCCATCAAAGTGCAATCGGACAAGGACTGCACTGTGCCCTATAACATTATCAACAATTATTTTTCCGTTGGCGTGGTAAGTAAACTAAAATCCAACCCCTGTTTCCTGTTTACTTGTCTCGTCTCTGTTGATTGTCTTGCTTTTGGTGTGAATCAGTGAACGATTTAATAAGAGCAGAGCGGGGCAGGACAGCAATCATGCTAGCCACAACCATTGCGTATGAGTGTATAACCTAGCTGAGCATGGTTGACCGGCATGAGTGAAGATAGCTTCTATAAAATCTGATAATTCAAAGATATGTATCTATCTATATATAATGGAACTTTAAGGATTATACTTATGCCAACTGTCCATTCATAGTCTCATAAAATCTATAAAATCTGATAATTCAAAGATATGTATCTATCTCTATAGAGGACACTCTCTCCGTCTGCTCAAGGAAATGAGTATTCAGGGAATTTAGGGATTATACTTATGCCAACTATCCATTCATAGTCTCATAACAAACACTGAAATATCTCTCCTCCACTGAATCTCCTCAAAATACAGCTTGAATTCAGAAAGAAGCTTAAACAAGCAAAGTCAACTGCTTCAGCTCTGACAGCATTCATTGCAAATGTCTTTCGGTTTAGTTTGGCTTTAAGTCAATATGCGAATGCAGAGCTCCATTCGCAGTATTCAATGATTCATATGGCTATATATTCATTTGCTTAATCATTTATTCAGCATTTGTGATTTGTGTATGGAAGCGAAACGTGGCGCACATTTCCGTCCTTTTCAGCTCCCAGAAGTTGGCAAGTTGAAAAAGCTGAAAGAGCTGAAAAAGTGCAGTTCCTCCTCGCTTTCTAATGCAAATTTCGCCATAAACTAGTAAGCCGCGCGCGCGAGAGAGAAAAAGAGCGAGTTGCGAAGGCAAAGAAAACGAAATGAAATGAAACTCAAACAAAAGCGCTGGGGAAATAGATAGAAGCGAGAATACAGTGAACTCTCGCATGAGCGAACAGTCAACGATTCGAACTGGCAGGGCTTGCCTATGCGAGCTGTGCGAGAGTAGACAGTTCAGCTCATATAGGAGCTCTTCAACATGTGCTCGACTTGCTAGATATCCTGTATATTTATCGATAATCAACAATCTTAATGGTGATATAAAGGACAGGAGAGCATGAGCGCGACTTAACTCGACTACGTCTCCTGTCTGCCTGTGAAATACGATTCAGTGAAGCACATATAACCTCTCTCCTAGCTAGGTGTACTCGACCTACGAAATACCCTGGATTTAAGTATCGATGATTAGCTTGATTCAACTCGTCGTGCTGTTGCCCCCTCGGCTACGCCTGCTTCAGCCTGTGAAATGCAATTCAGCTGAGCTCATACGACCTCCCTCTCCCGCCCTCTCAAAAGTGGGAATAACAATTGCTAAAAATTTCCATATTTCACGTTTGCCGCAAATTGCCAGAGTGTTGCACAAAGACATGCCACATGTAATGTGCAACGTGCAACGTGCAGCATGCCCCAATTGCAAATGTGGCTAGAGTTGATTGCAGACACACACACACACACCCAACCCACAGAGCGTGAGGCAAACACAGTTACAAATAGCTGGCATTCAATCAACAGTCGGCGGCTCATTTGCATCATAAATGCATCGATTGATGGAGCCCAAACAGCGCAATCATTAGCGCGCGCTAACATCAGGGCTCAAAGGGCAGTGGCATGCAAATAGACTTGAATCAATAGGCCGCATAATTGGCCGTGGCTTGATAAGGTTAAACGTCGAGCTGGAAATACCAACCAAGTCTGAACTACGAGCTGAGTGAAAGCTAATTCTGGCTCAGAGCAAATGACATTCCAGAAATAGAAATAGAAAATGGAAAAAAGGACTGAGAGTCTAAAGCAAACAGTAAAGGCTGCAAAGAGAACTGATACCTTTAAGGATATTCCTCTATAGTTAGATTATGCAGAGCTGACTGACGTCTAGCCCAGAATCTGTATCTTAGAGATCGACAAAGGGGCTATGTAGACACAGGGAAGCTGAGTCTGGCCTGCAGTCTTATCTCACTCCAGAGACTATTGCGTGAGATAATTAACAATTAACAGTTCCAGTTCTAAGAATAGAAAATATAATTCCAATGATTGCTCTCCTCAGTGGAGGTATCAGAGCTCGGAGCAGAGCTGCCCTACAGCTTCCCTTCGGTCGTCAACAGTTCAGCGTAATAGTCGAATGTCCAGTGTCCTAATGTCTAAATGTCCCCAAATTGTAATGGACGACAGTTAAGGGACATCAGCAGGATATGCGAACTATGCACTATTTAAATTAATGAGCAGCAGACGAGAGGCAACGAGAGGCACTTGCCGGGCTCTCTAATTACTATTTGCCGACAAGCGAGTGGCTTAAGCGAGTCCTGGGCGGTACACGGACTCGGACACACATTGAGCCCCAGGGACGATTTGACAGAAAGAAACCGAATCGGGCAATAAATTCAAGCATGTGAATCAGATGGCCAAAGTTTTACTTCTTTTTCGGCTAAAGGATCTTTTGAATAATTTAGCACAAGATGCAGAAGGTCCTGGGCCAGGACAAGCCAGTCCTCGCCGGGCCTAGCAAGTGGAAATCAAAACGAAGGCAGGAAAAAACGCACACGACTAAGTAGCTGGCAAAGATTTAATGCGGCCATAAAGAAAGGTTAAGTGGCAAATTTACAGGCAGGCATGTAAGCAGCAGGCGGGTCATACAGATACAGATACGAGCGTCAGCGGACGAAAGTCGCACCGAAAGCGTGGAAAGCGACAAGCCGAAAAAGCGGAGAAGTGGAGTGGAGTGGCAACTACTAAAACGGATATGTTGTACAAATCAGCAAGGCGCAAACTTGACTCGTGTCCTGCGTCTAATCAGAATGAAAACACGCCCACATGGGACCAGCGCCAAAGGGTCGAAGGAGTCGAAGTCGAAGGTCCTGCGATAGTGTTTACTGTTTATACCCATCGGCAAAATGTTTGAATGGGGTAGATAAGTTTGTGTTGAGAAGAGAGTAAGAAGCAGGAAGAAGTGGGGCAGATCTGGGATAATATAAAAGCCTAACAGCATATAGTCAGATGGATATGAGTATATCACTATCAGTATAAGACTAAGATAACATTGTAGTATAAGAGTAGAATTAACGGCCAAGGCAATCTATCTGTATACGGCTATACAAGTATAGGAGGACAACAGGTCTTAGTTATAGCTAGATTGAGTTTGTTTTCAAAAATCCATCAAACTGCTGCTTTCGGCATATCTCGATGTATAGTTTCTCATTAAGTATACCAAATGTTGACTACTAAACTATATGGCTACTCTTCACGTAACGCCTCAAACTCATACAAATTTGAGCTTTCACTCTCAGAACAAAAGTCAGGGTTTCGGCTAGACGGGCACTCCCCGAGCTAGAGCATTTATATATCTTTATATTTGCACTCTTATATCTATATAAGGGGGCTATAGATGTGTGCGTGCTTGTGTATTTTGTAATGCTGCACCATTTGTCAAGTGCGGCTAAAGTTGAAATCCTTTTTGTGCAAACATTTTGCACTCTCTTCTCTCTCCCCTATTCCTCGCACCCACCCCCACTCCCTGCTAGAGCCCAGTTGTTGTCGTTGTCGCTGCTCCCAAAAACGTAACTAAATATCAGCCTAATACGCAGTGAGCACACACAGCGCACAGACAATTGCCAGCCATGCGATTAAGATCCACAACAAATCCCAACCAAAACAAAACAAAACAAAACAAAATATATAAAATACTACAAAAAGATGCCATCAAATTTCTGTCTCTGTTTCTTATTACATGTGTGAGTGGGTGTGTTGATGGGTAGGTGTGGGTGTGGGTGTGGGTGTTTGTGGGCTGCGTGTCCCCTCTGAGTGTGTGTGCATGTGTGTTCTAGTTTATTTATGACCTGATGTGCGTCTGTTTAAACTGTAGGCGTCTACAGCAAACTGTCGACGATTTTGTTGTTACAAATACCCCGTGAAAGTAAACAAACGCCCAAAAGGATATAGCTACAAAGCAAAAGGACTCTGGCAAACACTTGAGATATGATAGAAAGAACTATAAACGAAGAACTATATAGATATGCAGAGAGAGAGAGAGAGAGAGAGAGAAATGAGATATATAAACATATATGAGACAAGTGGAAAGTAAGATGAGATCCAAACTATCTATCTATAGATAGATAGATAGATAGATATATAGATGATAGACAGATAGATAGAAAGATATATGTATAGATAGATGGATAGATATCAAGAAGATCCTTACAATCTTAGATCCTTTGAAATGCGTACAGCCATATGCATACTCGCCGCTCGAGCTCAGCCTCGAATGGTGTAGCTCATTCACATATCTATATACCAAGTCTCTAGCCCAAATAGCAACAAAGTAATTTAATTAAGTTTAATTTAATAGACATACAGACGGACATTTGAACGGACATCTCACGAAGCTCATCTACTCTCGTTTCACACAGCGAGCGAGCGATAATGAGCCTAAGCAAATGCCTGGCAACGCTAAGACCTGCTGCTATCTAGTTCTGCTTAGTTGCTATCAAATTTGAATGCAATACTTACAGGGTATTTTCCTGGCCATGTCATTGTTGTTGTGGCTTATTGTTTGTTGTGCGTTGTTGTTGTTGTTGTTGTCATTGTGCGTGTTGTTGCCGCTGGGATTTCACTTGTCGGCTTCATTTCGCACAGCCTCCGCCTCTGACCCGTGAGCGCCTCTGGCTCTCCATTTAGCACTCATGTATGCATGTGTGTGTGCATCTTGAGGACTCCCCAGCAACTTGTCATATATGCGTGTGTGCGTGTATGCGTGTGTGTGTGTGTGTATGATATGCTAGTTCAAGTGGCAGAAGCAGCTTAAAGGTTGAGTGTGTGTGCGGAGTATGAGTAATGCGGCATGAAAGTCTTTCACACTGACGCTTTGGTTTAACGTCAACAATTGACGTTAAGCGTAAACTTTCTGCGTCACATGATGAAATGAGCAGAGCACGAAGGAGTTCGGGTCGCAAGGGGTAAGCTGATACATATATGTAATTGCTCTTTTGCGATGCCAAAAACAGATCCCGCGTCTTAGCTGCACGTCTCACATTTCATATATTTCGTTTGTGGCTCACGATTTTTACGACTGGTCCAGATCCAGCTCGTGCCATCTCCGGCTTGCTTTATGACCTTTAGGTGTCAGTTTGTCAATTTGTTTGACAAAATGTTTTTATGGCCCTCATTTTATGCACGTCCAGTCGAAACAGTTGCTGAAGGCCTTAAGCGGCTCTCTGCATATTAGTTGTAAATTTAGTTTGGCTGACTCTCGCCGCTGTTCGGGCTAATTAAAAAGTTTTTCACCTGCACCACACCACACAGCTCACAGCAACTTTTTAGCTTGATAATTCAATTTTGGCTCTGGAGTCGTGTAATTAATCTTATTTTGCTTTGTGAAAGCAGCAGCCACAAAACGTAAATGCCAAAGCTGCTTCACTTTTTCCGCCAAGGCAGGAGTGTGTAGGTGGGTGGGTGGGTGAGTGTCTGCTATGTGTGCGTGGGTTGTTTGTGAGTGCCGTGTGCTCTGTGCGCTGTGTGTTGTGTGTGGGCGCTGTGACGTGCATAATAAATGCGCCTACAAAATGTGCAACGTGTCGTATGCGCAATCAAAGCCCTGGGCCACAAGCACTTGCTCCACCCACGCCTGTCACCTCTTGCTCTGCTCTGCTCTTCCTCTTGGCATTTTGTAGTCCTCCTGGGCTTGCTGCCATTACTCCCATGTCTCTTGCCACCTGTTGCTCCTCCTCCACGTTCTTCCACTGCCTTTCCTTCATTATTTTTTTGCATATTTGGCTAGCGCCTCTCCTGCAACTACTCCTGCTCCTCTTGCTCCTGCTCTGTCAAGTGTTGCGTCGCTAGCCGAATATGCAAAAATTAAAATTCTGCCAGCTCGCTTTCATGCACTGCATACATTGCATGTGATTCACATAATCGAGCTGTGGCCTACGCTGCGTATGCGTAATGCATGCCTTCATCACTAGCACGAGGTGCGGCAATTGAACTGCCAACCAAATGCAGTTTGCCATAACTTCTGAGGCACGTTCCGAATGTTTGTATCTCTGCATATCACTAGAGGTGCAAATGCTATTTCTGATTCGCTTTGATTTACTGATTTTGCCCTCTCCTTTGCAGGACGCCGCGATTTGTGTGAAGTTCCATTTGGAGCGCGAGAAAAATCCGCATAAATTCAATAGCCGCATGAAGAATAAACTTTGGTATTTCGAGTACGCCACATCCGAGACTTTCGCCGCCTCCTGCAAGAATTTGCATGAGCATATTGAAATAGTGGTAAGAATATATATTATATATTATAAAATATGAGAGAATCTTACCTGTTTATGCCTTGTCAATAGTGCGATGGCGTTGCCTTGGACTTGGCCAATGGACCGCATTTACAGGGTGTAGCACTGCTGAATATACCCTATACGCATGGCGGCTCCAACTTGTGGGGCGAGCATCTGTCCCAGAAGCGCATTCGCAAGAGCGCCGGACCCTTTGGCAAGAGCAAAAAACTAAAGTCGAGCGACAAAGAATTCTCAGCAACGAGCTTCAACTCCGTGGATCTGTCTGTGGCTATACAGGGTATGTTACTTCTATCATCTTGTTTGACTCTCTTTTATATATAATTTCACTTCTAGATTTCGGTGATCGGCTGATAGAGGTAATTGGCTTGGAGAATTGCCTGCACATGGGCCAGGTGCGCACAGGTTTACGCGCTTCGGGTCGTCGCTTGGCTCAGTGCAGCGAGGTGATCATCAAGACCAAGAAGACATTTCCCATGCAGATCGATGGCGAGCCCTGGATGCAAATGCCATGCACTGTAAGTGAAGCAAAGTATAAGTATATGGAAATATGTTCAATATATATATTGCCCTTTCAGATAAAGGTAACTCACAAGAATCAGGTGCCGATGCTGATGGCGCCGCGCTCCGAGAAAGGCCGAGGATTCTTCAATATGTTGTGCAGCTGATTCAGGCGCAGCGCATCGAGCGACTTCATTGGCCAGCGCAGGCAGTTGGCGTCGGAGTCGGCCGATGAGCTGGAAGATAATGATTATCGCATTGTTACCAGAAGCATCACCGTCCATAATTTACCTTAGCCTTAAGAGTCCCAGATATATATATATATATATAGCCCACAGGCGATGTCTAAACAATTTTTTAGCAAAATTCTCGAATCGTTTCGTATCGAGTGAGTTGGTAGAGCTTTACACACATACATACATTTTTTAATAGTAAAATTTAATATTGTGAATGAGAAAAACTACAAAAGAAAGTCACATGCATTCCAGATAGTACAGTTATATATACATATATATAGCTCTAGTTAAATTTAGACGTAAGAAATCTCAGTGTTAGCCACGTGAAAGCTTTAGATGTACTATATATGGATATATATAGATTGGTACATGTATTTATTAGGCACTGTAAGTAACACATACACACATACACACACACGAAAAACTTGTCCAATAATGCAACTTAAATGAGACCAAAACCAAAAAAAACATCGTAGTGCGAATTTTCAAAAAACCAAATGCACAAAGTTTAAACACAAAAGAGAAATATATGAAAAGAAAATATATAAATGATATATACACATTTACATAGATACATATTTACATTTAAATCCGTCGAAATTAGTTTAAATGAGAAATAAATAATAACTTTGCAGTCGGGCATAATCGACTGCTTAATACTCGTTCTTGTTGCAAAGCAAACTGAAGTTGACTACAGTTGAGGCTATATATATAGGGGCATATTGGTTTTGTTCGTTTATATATATATATATATATATAAACGAACAAAACCAATATGCCCCTTTTTGACAACGCGAACAAGTATAAAAACATTGCAAAATGCTGTGTGTGATTCAATATTTTTAATCAAATAAAGAATTAATTTTCATTCATTTGCAAGTTCCTAAAACGTTAAGAAATGTATAAAAATAAAGAAAAAAACATATCATTGGCTAAATTTGAATTTAAAATTTCATTCAAAAACTAAGTTTTAATTTATTTTGCAAATTTTGAGAATTTCTTTTGAAAACACACAGCAGTGCATGGAATCACACATACTATATTATATGTTATTTATTTATATATTTTGTATATATAGAAAAACAAAAAAAATGTAAATTGATATATAAAAACAAATATCAATGAAATGGTGAAGCTTTAAATGAATTTTGATATGAAAAACAAAAGAGAAATATAATTGATATAGTACTATACATATACACATGTATATAGATTTATGCTCCATAAATACTCGAACCATATATTTATAACGAAACGCAACTGAACGAATCTAAGAATCGAATCAATATCTAAAGCGAAACTTGGAAATTAGTTTTAGATTCTCATTAGATCATATAAATATATATAAATAAACAAACTGCAATTGGAACAATATATATATGTATAATCACAGATAGATGTGAGTTCCTAAACATATAGTGTGCTTATATATATATATATATATATATTGAAATTTGGTATAGTTGAAATTTGATTTATATATTGAGAGGAAAAAAACATTCCTATATATATATATATATATATATATATATATATATATATATATATATATATATATATATATATATATTTATATGCATCTAGAATACTTAAGATATATCAAAGATAATGCTAATCGTATGTATACACACACCTACTTAAACACATAGTACCTACTTTAACTTACTATGCAAGAGCATTAACAATACTCAGTTCTTATATTATCCTCTATCTGTATGCAAGAGAAGGTTTTAAAACTCTAAAACATAATTATTTATTTAATACCAAAAATTATTTCTCATTCTGTTGATTTTTTTCTTGATTTTAAATTATCTTTGAAAAGATTTTGGCAACCTACGCGAACTTGAAAAGTTATCGTACTAAAAGAAACTTTATTGAAAATATTGACAAGCTTTTGGACAGCCCTCGTTTATGTCACCTTTCAAATGGTACTCACAGTTAAATACCCATACGTTATATATAGCTTTTCAGCCATTACATATTAAATGTTTGCAGTCGGCTGTAATCGACTGCAGAATACTCGTTCACGAGATAAAGGCAGTTGGAAAATTTGGATAGTTTCCGTATTGGACTGAAGCTAATGTCTAAACGGATAGGCGTACAGCCAGCCAATATACCCATTTTTAATTTGTGAACTAGCATAGAATAGCGAGCATAGGTAATACTTTTAGCAGTAGGAATGATTTAAGTCAACTACGACTGCTTCAAGACCACACGAAATACACATAAATATATATAAATCCAGATATATATCAACTTTTGTTTTCGTCTAAAATGCAAGCAACTATATACATATACATATATAGAGATATACATAAAAATCCACTTAATTTCTTTTGCAAACAAAACATTTTTCGAATGCGTATCCTAAAGCCTACAAAGCTTTCAAACGGGATGCAAATGCCACACAGTAGCCAGTTAACATTAATTATAAATGAGAAGAAATATAAACAAATTACTATTAGATATACTCTATATATGGATAGGCTAAAGAACTATGATGTACTATAGAACAGCAGACTAAAAATGTATTTATTTACAGCAAAAACTAAAAAAAAAAACCCAATAATATGTAAACATAGAATATATATATATATATAAATATATATATATGTATCCCGAACAAATCAGTTATAGCCAAAAGTATAAATTAATCCAAAAATAATATAAATGGAATAGAAAATATACTTAAGAAATCAAATAAACCATTGTATATACAAAATAAATTTAAAATTAAGTAAACTCTATATAATATCTGTTCCAATTTATATATATATATTGTAGCAATAGATTGTAGCAAATTCATATATGTGCCATTATGCAGCTTCAAGTGCTAAAAACTCGCTTTTTATGATTTACAAACGTTGATTTGATTTTTTGAAATTGTGCCAAGGCTTTTGAAAATATATAGAAATATTGTAGAACATATATATCTAAAGATCATAACCATCTATGTAAACCAATGCCTATAATCAATGTTTAAAACAAACCACATATATTAAATACAATCTATTTATATAGATGTTATTAAACAATCCACTTTGTTTTATTTCTTAAATAAGACTTGGGTTCTTTGGTAAACCCAAATTGACATATGGATAACGTAAGCTTATATATTAGGTATATAATGTTTACAATATATATAATCTATCTATATAGACATATATAGATTTTAGCATATATATTTATTTCAAGACTCAATTTTAACAATTTATAGAATTGATTCTTCTAATATACCAACATAAATCTTATTGATGGTTTATACTTATGAAGACATATCTGAATAGTATATACATATTATAACTAATTTACATTTTCATCTTGCTTAATCAAGCCGTAGCTATTGGATAACTCTAGCTTAACGTAGGGTCCATAAATACTTATAAACGTGAGTATGCGATTTCTACTCTGTTTGCCAAATTGGGCTAAAATCTCGCCGGTTCGGCATGGATGCAGCGTCATGAATGGACGAAACAGCACCGGATGCTCCATAGGCGTTAGCATTTGATAAAGATCGCCACGAGGCGCATCTGGCATAAAAAGATTCCAAGTGGCCTCTATATCTAAGAGGCCACCATCTGGACAAAACTTTGCTCAATAAGAATTGATAAATATATATTGAATAGACTCTCAGCTTACCTGATCGATGGGCTTGTAGATAGAGCATGGGCACTTGATAGGAGATGCTGTATACAACATGATATTCCACATTAATCAACTCATCTTTATGTTTGACTTTTCGGGTGTATTTTAGAAAAGTATTGGGCTCCTCAGTGTTCTATAAGGTATAGAGTGAAACATGTAGAGTCAAGTGTATAGAGTGGATATATACTCACCTTTTCAATAAGCTGCCAGCTGTCATTTAATTCCGAGGATATAGCCAGAAATTCTTTGGCCTGACTCAGAAACTCCAGCCAACTCATAGAATCAGTCATCTAGAAAGAACACGAGTTAGAATTAACACAATACATACAATTATAGCTTAAACTACTCAGCTAAATATAAACAACTGTTTTTCGTTACATTATAAGCGCGTATGCCTCATATACATTTATATATATGTGTATATATATTATACATAATCGAAACAGTTTACATTTTAAAGCTCCTCAACTTGAATACTTAAGCTAAAACACACATAGAGATAATTAACTTTTTCAATTACTACGCAAGCGAATCAGTTTTTAAAACCTTTGAAATTATTATATTTTGTATTATTTATATTAAATGCACGGCTCCATCAGGAATTGTTTGGCTCTCCGGCGTCCAAGACAGCGGCTTGAATGTTCTCATTGCGTCGCACTTGGACCACAGTTACAATCCCAGCTTTGTCGTCGAATTTGCAAGTGACAGTAACTTCGCTTAGTTGAAATGTAAATATTTGTGAGCCATATTTTGTGCGTAGATAAACGGAACGTGGATCCGCTTCCAAGATGTCCACAATGCATTGCTTGTGCACTTTCAGCTCCAGCAGCTGAGCCTCGGCGTGCTCGTTGAAGCAAACGGTCAGACGGTGGTTGGCCACAACCCAATTGGGCACACGCACTGCACTCGGCAATGGCGGCTGTCCGCTCAAGCCATCCGGATTTAGATTATTGGCCGTATAGCCTGTGGCTCCATACAGCTCCAAATCGGACTCTTCGCCATCGGGCTCTTGACGCGACCCATAGAAGTCAGTATTGTTTTCATTGGGCATTGCAGCTGTTCGACCTTATGGTTGAAGACAACGGAAAGTCAATAGAAACAACAAATCGAAAGTTGAAGTTGTCGAACACACCTGAGTCTACGCTTAGCACAGGTGCATCATAGTAGGGTATGTACGGCTTAATGTCCAGCACAGGTGTGCCATCTACCATATCAGTGCCAAAGAAGCTTATGCTAGCCCCTTCAATCCTTTCGATCTCCACTAGCGACAATCCAATGGGGCACGGCCGATGCGGCGAGCGTGTAGAGAAGACGCCAACGCGTTCGCCGCCTAAGCGAGGCGGAGCAACCTTGGCTTTGGGATGTGCATTGTTACGATGAAAATGATAGATAATCCACATGTGCGAGAAATCGGCTAGGCCCTCCAGCGAGTGCTCCGGGTTGGTAAAAGTGCCATCACTAAGCTGTATGAAGCTGCGTAGGCGATTGCCCACGCTCGATTGCCGCGGCACAGCGCGTTTCTCTGGGAAGTCTGTGCGTATTATACCAATGGGCTTGAAGGGGGCGACATCTTCGTTATCATTGCTGCTGTTCTGCTGTTTGGCATTGGCATTAATATCATTGCATTATCCGCCCCCACTCACCTGCCACGCACCTGCAGGTTGTCCTTGGCCTTGGCGCAGCCTTCGCAACGAAAGTCCTGCAGCAGCCGGTTTATTGTCTCAATGTCCTTGCGCTGCACATGCTGTAAATTGCGCACCTGCTGTCTGCACAACAAGGTATATAAATAACATTGAACTTGAACTTCAGCTAAATCATGGACATTTTTTTTCATTGTACCTCAAGTTGTTTATCTCGTTGCGCGCGATGGTCAATTGATTTTTCAAGTCATCCTCATGCATGTTCGTAATGCCTAACCACCGTAGCGTGTGAACATATACTTAATTTAACACTTTTAATATATGCCTTAAGTTATTTTAATCTTTATTTTACGTTCTCGCATATTTACCTTACTCCACTTCGTTTGCCATTCGCAGACGCGCAAATAATTCCGATAGGCAGACGATGTATTGCCATTCGCACAAAACACATGGCGTTTGTTATCGAGCAACAATTCGATATGTTTAGCCATCCCTAGTCAAGAATGACTTTATAAATTTCAGCCGTGAGCAAAACGAAACCCAAGCACTCTTAAAAAACTTGTTGGTTTGAAATTTAAATAAATTAAAGGTGAGTACGGCTGTGAATATAGGATAAAACTTGTATATATTAATTATGCTGAACAATTCGCTGGTTTAGGCAAATTAAAAATATACGAAAATGTCCCGTGGAAGCTCAGCCGGTTTCGACAGACACATTACAATCTTTTCGCCCGAGGGACGCCTCTACCAAGTGGGTGAGTATCTCGTGGAGTATACTAATTTAGATAGTTATTAACCAATTGGCGGCTCTAGAATATGCATTTAAGGCCATTACTCAGGAAAACATCACTTCGGTTGCCCTGAAGAGCGGCGACTGTGCCGTTGTGGCCACCCAGAAGAAGGTGACGGAGAAGAACATCGTACCAGAGACTGTGACCCATTTGTTTGGCATAACCAAGGAAATTGGCTGTGTCATGACAGGACGTATTGGTAAGCCGAAAAATAATGTGTTCATTTCATTTTCATATTCCCTGTTGAAAACTTACAGCCGATTCCCGCTCTCAGGTGCAAAAGGCACGCTATGAGGCCGCCAATTTCCGCTATAAGTATGGCTACGAGATGCCAGTGGATGTGCTCTGCCGTCGCATTGCAGACATCAACCAGGTGTACACCCAGAATGCCGAGATGCGTCCCTTGGGCTGCAGCATGGTTCTAATATCTTTCGACGACGAGCTGGGCCCGTGCGTCTACAAAACGGATCCGGCTGGCTACTATTGCGGCTTCCGTGCCTGCTCGGTGGGCGCGAAAATGAATGAGGCCAATAGCTACCTCGAAAAGAAGTACAAAAATAATCTGTCCGAGGAGAAGGCCATACAGTTGGCCATCACTTGTCTGTCCAGTGTCCTGGCTGTTGACTTCAAACCAAATGGCATTGAGATTGGCGTTGTGAGCAAGTCAAATCCGCAGTTTCGCATACTCGATGAGAAGGAGATCGAGGATCATCTCACCAAAATTGCTGAAAAGGATTAGACGCCTAGCGTATGAACCCCCATATAGATGTTAAATCAACTTTTATATAAACATTAAAAATGGAATAGCGGAAAGATTGGAAAAAAAAACAATTAAAATTCCTTTTTGCTCTTAAATTCTTTTTACCTTTTCACTTAGGTTTACTAACAATCAAGTATTTAACAAGTAGCTAGGCATAGCTATTCGCTTAGTTCTCCTTCTTTTTGTGCACCTTTCCGCCGTAACGCATCACGTAGGCGTTCACATCGAATTTGCGCTTACAGCCCTGATAGTTCATATAGCGTATCTTACCGAATATGGCGCGTTCCTTCCAGCCTTGGTCGTGAATGCCGCCGATGGACCACATACAGCCCACGTAGCCATTCGGATCGCGTCCGTCCAGACTGTACTTATCGTTTAGTAATATGCTGTACTCTAGCGCCTGCTCTGGTGTTTCGGTCCACTCTAAAATCTTTTTCGCCCAATACATGCGCAGAAACCCGTGCATTTTGCCCTCCTTCACGAGCTGCAACTGCGCCGAGTTCCACAGGTCGTCGTAGGTGAGCGAATGCTCCAATTCCTCCAGATTGTAGCAGGGACTGCGCTTATCCTTGCGATGCGCCTGGAGTGTTTCATATGCCCAGCTATAGAGACCCTTCAGGCTGTCGTAATGCTCGTTGTAATAGCAGAAATTGTCAGCCAGTTCCCGACGCACAATCGCCTCCTCGCAGAAGGCTTCAGCCGACGCCTTATAGATGCCTTTATAGCGGCTCACTTCCAGGGCGCAACGTTGCGCTGAGATGTGGCCAAAGTGCAGCCAGGGCGAGAGGCCGGAGAGAGCATTCGCCGTGGGATCATTGCGCTTGTCATTGAAAAGTCGCAGACGGCGAGTGCAGAAGTCGTAGAGCTGCCTGCAGGCAGCTGTGTAGCCCGGCTTGGCCCACTCCACAGCATCCACAGACATGTCACAGCTGAGCATCTCGTGTGCTGCAGTCCAGTCAACGCTTTCACTGCCCTTGACGTCTCCATGGGTGTGTTTTATCAGCGGTGGAAACTCGGTCAGATATTCGTTCAATTTCGAATTGATCTTGGTGCGTATGGTGCGCGCTGCATACTCCTGCTTCTCGGAGGTCACCCACAGGGGCACAACATTGTGGGCATCCACTTGCGTGAGCGGCACAGTGGCTGGCAAGGCTTTGGCCACATCCTCGACCCACTGGCGTGGCAGCCTCAGCGGGGCAAAGTCACAAATTACAGCGCCTATTTGTTGGTCCTTCACAAACTGCGGCAGGCGCTCCACCGCTGGTCCCATCAGCAGATGAAAGGAGATGTTCAGCTCTCGACACTGCTGCTCCACCTCCTGCAGGCCGCCCAGCATGAACTTGTAATGCCTCAAGGTGGCGTTCAAAAACTTGGGGACCAGGCAGAAGACCACCGTCAGAGGCAGCTCCAGTTTCAATGCCAAGCGCTGTGCAAAGAGCAGCGCCCAATTGTCCTGAACGCGCGCATCTCGTGACATCCAGTAGACGACGCATCCAGTGCGATTCTCCTTCACATCGCTAGCCGAGCTCAAAACTCGTACTCGCTTCTTTCTGAAGGCGAAATCATGTACATTGGCAGCAGCCTTAAGACGCTGCTCCTGCAGGTGACTGAGAAATTGCTCGAAACTGTTGTAGCTTGGCTTCGCCTTTTTCTCTGGTGAAATAGTAACTGTTTCTTCATCGCTGCCGCCGCTGCTGCTGCCGCCGCTGCTGCTGCCGCTACTTTCGTTCTTTTTCGGTTTCTTTTTGGCAGTGCCCGCTGCGTTGCTTCTACTGCGCTTCATGTGTAAACTAAATACAAATGTTATATAAATAAATGAAAATATTGATTTTATCATTGATTAATACTCACAATTGAAATAAAACACGACAACCGCCAAGCAAAACAAATTTATCTCTCACAGATCCTCCAAAATGCATTGCGCATTAGAGTTAAATGTTGGGTTTTTAGGCTTGAGTTAAGCTGGTCACACTTATTCATATGAAACAAAAGCCGTTAGGCTTTTGCCAGCTGCTTCTGCTGCATTGCTGCCATTCATGCAAAAGCGAAATATAATAAAATTATAGAAATATATAAAAATACTCATAATTACAACAGAATAACACAATCGTGCAGCATAACCAAATTTATCAGCAGATCAACGGAAGTGTTTTTTCTCTATGCCCCGGTCACACTTCTGTTTTACCGGTTGGTAGATGATAACAGCAGCTTAACATAGCCATGTAAACACAACTTGTGTTGGTTTTTGAATTATTTATATATTTACTCAACTGCATACAGGTTTTTGTTTGTTTTTAAATAACTCTCTTTGATATACAGATATATTCTTTTTCATACATATACATTGTACCGTTTAGCAAGTGTTACAGTTTAGCCTACGCCGGAAATTGTCTTTGGGGAAATATGCTCACATCCGATTTGTTACTGATTCCTTCCTTTCCTCTTGTTAATAAATGTTTAAACGTGTGTGTGTGTGTATATACAGCTAAGAAGTTTTGTAGTCTGGCTAATAATAATAAAATAAATATATATATATATATATATATATATATATATATATATATATATATATAGAAAATATTTGAATTCGCTTTAAAATTTGCAGTTATACTTATTTCAAATTTATATACGTATGAATATAAATCTAATGAATTTACACTACAATCAACGGAGAGAATTAAAAAATATAATTACAAAATAATAAACAAAATTATCACAAACAATAACAGCACACAAAGTATGAGAATGGCGGCCCACTGTCGCTTATCTGCAAGGGAGAGAGAGAGAGAGAGAGAGAGATAGGGAGAGTGATCAATTCCTGTAAAGGCAGCTGAAGATGTAAGCGAGGGTAGTCTAAGAAGTTGTCGAATATAAAAAACTACTTATATATATGTGCATAATCGGACATATACACTTTCAGAAATTTAAATTAAGTATTTTTCTAATATATTTTCAGCTTCTAACTTCGACAACTTTTCAGACTACCCCCTGGACACTCGCCATCACTCCATTTACCGTTATTCATGTGCAAAACTTTGGCAACTTTCTTCATAGTCGTGTCGAGCTTCGACTCGGTCGTATCGAACTCGTTCCCAAAATCATCCAACATGACCGCCTGCTCATCCAGTTCGACGCCAATTTGACGGGAAACAGTCTTAAGGGTGCCAATGGAATCACTGATCATGTCCAGCTGCTCGTCCTGGCCCTGGATCATGCGCTGCTGTATGGAGACCGTCTCGCCGACATACCGATGCCCCGGACTATCCAAGCTGCCGCCATAGTGGCTGGGACTGTCGATGTCCAGGGCGTTCTCGAGCTTGGAGTATTTGGTGCCACTGTGCCGGGTGGCGGCTGCCGCCGCTGCCGTTGCCGCCGACATAGTTCCAGCTATAGTATTGGCCACAGATTGCGTATTGGGACAGTCGACCAAATAGGTGCGATCGTTGTGCGAATGATACTCGTTGCTCTGGCCGTGGTTCTGATTGTGATTGTGATTGTGATTGAGGCTGGGATTGCGTTCGTTCTCGAGGAGTGGCTGATGTGCGGTTATATCTCTGTCCCTGTTCCGATTCAGGCTCATCTTATCCTTCATCTGCTTGACCTCATCCCGCGTGTTGTCTATGAAGTGGCGCCGGCTGGAGAGTTCACGGTTATCGATGCGAAACTTGGTAGGATTCTTCTCAACAATGCGTGCTAGGAGAGAGCGACAGAGAGAGAGAGTTAAGGAATAGCAAGAGAGAAGAGAAGATGGAGTAGCAAGTTCTGTAATTTGTTTTTCACAAAAGGATATTGATGGTGTCCTCCAGATCCTCGAGGTCCCATTCAATGCTGCGCAACGAGTTACGCAGCTCCGTCGTGGTCCATTCAACCTCGGCGCCTCCGTTCTCGCCCAGCTCACGCCAACGCAGATAAAGGCCGCGTGTCTTGTTCAGCGCTTTGAAAACCTCGCTGCAAATACAAGTCAGAGAGGGAGGGGGAGGGAGAGTGGGGGTGGGGATGGGTGCATAGGGTTGCATCAGAATTTTGGTCATTGCAAGTGTTGGGGGGAAATGCATACTCCTTGACAACAAAAAACGGATCCTCCAGCGACATGACCCACGCGCGCTCTCCTCACGTTTAAATAAAAGTTTAACTGTCTGCCGTAACGGTACACTTGGCTTTAATATTCATGGATTTCTTTTATTTCGTATTTCGTGGCCCACTCTCACGTAAACGGGTGCGAGCGAGAGAGCAGCAACCCCCTTCGTTTCCTTCTCTCTTTTTCTTGTTGGTAACAAAAATATATAGGAGAGTTTGCAAATGTTTTTGTTTCGTTTTTCCTCTTTTCTTTTTTCAACACGTCAATCTGAAGGGGTTGCTTCAACGAGCACGAAATTCCGTGTTTAACTATTTAGATCTAATCTACGATTACTTTTATTGGAAGTTTTTGTTTTTCGAACAGCACGTTTATTGATTATTGCACATTGCCGTCTTATCTTCTTGTTGCTGTTGTACTATGCGAGTGAGTGTGTGTGTGTGTGTGTGTGAGTGGGCGAAGGAGAGCGACCGCGTTCGCGGCCAGGCTATAGCGATAGCCAGAAGTAAACTGACGTTATGGCAGCGTAAAAGGAGTCTAAAGGTGGTAAAGGCACATTTGTTTATGCCGCTCCAGCGTCTGCGCATTGCTCGATTGCCCGCAATCGAGATAGCAGCAGTTGCTAACAACAGTCGACCGCTACTCTATTGTTTATTAACTAAAGCGTTGTTAAACCATAACAAATTCCAATCATTCGCTGCTTCCTCTTCTCTGCCTGTTCAAATGTACTGGCATTTAACTGTAAGTAGCCGTAACCGAAGCACACACTCTCTCGCTCTCGCTCTCTCTGCCTCACTCATGCTCTCAGTGAGCGAAACTCATTTGCTGTTTGTGTTTAGCACACACACTCTTGTTCTTTGCTTGCTCAAATGAATTTACAATAAACCGTAAGTAAAGTTATGCACTCTCTCTCTCTCTCTCTCACTCTTTCGCTTTTACTCTTACTCACTGAGCAGCATTAGTTGTTTGTGATTGGACTCATTTAGCAACTGCTGTTTTAATTTCGATTTCAATGCCTCTTTATAAATCACACTTTAACTTACCTTCGTCACTTTTCCTCCTCATTAATTAAATTTGTATGCACAATAGGTTCAAATGCCAATTTATTTTATCTTTTGCCAAAATTTTTGCCACAGCTGTGCTCCAGAGTATTTGTTGTGGCCACCTGTGTGGCCTGATTGCGTTGCTCAGTTTTGCGTTAACATAACGCGTAAAAGTTCTTTTAACGCAAAACTGAGCAACGAAACTGCAAGCAAACCATCGCTTATCGATTGGAGCATTTAAAAACTCTGCAGCTTTGGTCACACAGTTTGTCCGTTGATCGCTTGTTGTAAAGTAGCGTTTGAAAATACGGAGTATTTTATTTAAGTAAGCGCAAATAAAAAGCGATTCAGAATGCTGCAGAATGATGCAGTGCGCACGTTGCAGTACGACAGCGAAATACGTGTGGCTCAAACAAGCTCGGCCAACGAGCCACGAGGTAATGCAAATCCAATTGGAATGCTAATGATTCATGTTAAATATTTCATATTAGAGTAACTGATAATTTTCGCTAGTTGTATATGTTACAATTGGATTATATGGTCTGGCGTATATGTGTGTGCGGGTGTGTGTGTCACCAGGTACCAACTGCACGTATCTATATCTTATCAGCAACTGTTTCTGTTTCTGTTTTGGTTTTATGAATGCCTTATCAACATTTCTTTGTTTAGCCCTCGCCAATTGACCAAATGATCGATTTATAAGAGTTTCGCTAACCCATTTAAGCCTGTAAATTGAACTCTATTATTTTTGTATTTCGTGTTTTACGCATTTGCAGTTTACGATGCCCAAATCAGCATAACTGCACAGCCGCGGCCAACTACAGGTGAGTCTTACCTGCGGATACAGAGTATCTGCCAGTCGGGCATACCCAACTATTGTTCATCTATTTATATATTCGATTTGTTACCTTGTTATATTTATACTTCTTCACTATAATTATCTTCAACTGTCTTCACAGAGGCTCCTCGGATTCCTTTGCCCATTTCCACAGTTGCCGGGAGTCGCACCTTCATACCCTTGGCTGGCTACGATTGCCTCGCCGATTTGCCCTCGGTGCATGTCGAGCAAACCTTTGAGTTGAACGACTGTGAGTCAATCTACTCTTTCCTTGATCTCTTGACTAATCGAATTCTCTTTACTCTTCAGCGCTCACAGCTGTTTCGTCGGAGAACCGTTATGTTGTTCGCTCGCCGCTGGGCGACGCCATTTTTGCCGCCTCGGAGAGCTCCACGCAGAACAATCGCATGATCTGGGGCGCCGGACGGCCCTTCCAGATGCACTTGCTCGACAAGACGCACCAGGAGGCCTTGGTGTTCCGCAAGACGCTCGCCCTGGGCGCCATTTGCTGCCAGCCCAAGAATCTGGAGATCTGGATACCGCCGGGCAACGTGCTGGGCCGTGTCGTGCAGTCGCCCACCTTCACACAGCCGGAGTTCTTCATAGAGGACGGCAATACGCATCAGCCAATCTTCTGCGTCGAGGGACCCGCCAATTCCGGTTTCTGTTGCTACTGTTTGCCCAAGGAGTGTTACTTTAAGGTGGGTCTTGGTATATATTTCTTTATATTTTTGATATTTATATTTTATATGTATGTAGATTAATTCTGGTGGCGATCTGCGCGCTTCTATAGATCACAAATGGCTGGCCAGCAAATCGCAATACACCACAAATATTTACTTTAGCGACCCGAAGCTGACGGCCAAGGAGCGCGCCTTGATACTGGGCTCAGCCTTTTTGCTGGTGAGACGCACTCTCTCTCTCTCTCTCACTCTCTTTAACTCAATCTCAACTATTTTTATATATTTCAGGAATACATGTACTTTCAGAAACGTTTTTAATAATAACTGGGCTAATGTTGAAGTCACTGATGCACTGCAGCATGCACTTTATTTACTTCTTCCTTTCAAACTTTCAAAATGGCTAATAAAATATAAATTTCAACTAATTTCACCATATGCGCATAAGTATGTGTGCATATGTGTGCCAATGCAGAGCTGTGTGCGTGGCTGACAAGCAGAGCAAACACAGATCACAATAATTAGTTAAGATATGAATTATGTAAGTTAGAGCGAGATGACACTATTTAGCGTGCAGTGAGCTGCTGCAGAGAGCAACTCTGCTAGATTTGCATATGCAAGCTTGCATGCATGTATGTATGTATGTGTGTGTGTCAGTCTACTTTGATATTTGAAGCAGACGAGTCGCCGCACAGCACAAGCTAAACACATTTAAATATAAATTAAATATCCAAATTATTGTGGTGTTTTGATATTTGCATGAGAGTTAGCTATAAAAAGCTAATTCAATAAATTAATTGTAATTATATTCAATTTTTTATTTCATTCCATTTTGTTTCTCATCCTGAGCTCAGTTTTTTTTCTGTTGAGTTAGCTGCCATCTCGCTCTGGCTAACTCATGCTCCCCTTTCCGCTCTCATTGCTCTGCCCGCTCTCTCCCACTCACATCTCTCCCGTAAGAAATAAACAATAAAAATTAAAATTTTTCACATTGAATTTTTTTTTTATTTTTTGTGTCATTTTCTTTTTTTGTTTGTAAAGTTTTCATGCTCAGTTTTTTTTTGTTTTTTTGATATATTTTACAATATTGTATTAAATCACTTCATTTTTGTTGTTTAACATACATATATATATACATTCAAATATATATGTATATATATTGTTATTTTTTTGTACAGTAATTTGCATTATTTCTAGATTTCTATAAACTTTATCTGCGCGTATTTAACTAACCTACAAAACTTAATATATATATGACAACATAAATTTTAACTAGAGTTAATTAATTTTTTAGCTTTTCCTTTTTTTTAATTTTTAACATTTCATATCGTTAATTAAAAACAAACAATTGAAAAAAGAGTCTCGTGGTCTCGTTGCTTTCTTTAAATTTCAAAACAAAATATTTTTCTTTTAATTTAAAATAAAAAAAAATATAATTTTTCAAATTTTAAATAAAAAGAAATTAATAAATTTACAAATTAAAAAAATTTTTTTTTAAATTAAAAAAATTTTTTTTTTAATTTCAAAATATTTTTGAAGATTTTTTAATACAAAACAAATTTCATATATATTTTTTTTTCAACTAAAAAAAGCAGAATATAAAAATTGTTCAAGAAATTAAAAAATGTTTTCTTTCGTAGACTTCAAAATTAGGAAGAGCTTGGTTTTAGTTTGGATAGTTTGGGTGTTTGTTTTATATATAGGATGGTGGGTGGTTGGGCTAAGCCTTAGAGTAAACTAAATAATATATATATATATATATATATATATATATATATATTTTTTTTTTTTTAAACATATTTACATAAGAATTATTATATTTTTTCATTTTATAGATACGACTCACAGCACTTCAGGAGTTTTGTAATTTTTTATAGCATTTCGAAAAGGAAATTATAAATTATATTTTAATATTATGTGCTTGTATGTATATATATATAAATATCAACTAGGACTAACTGTACATATATGTATATATACTAATATATATATATATATATATATATATATATATGTTTCTATATAGTATATATGTGTATAAAGTAAGAGTTGAAACAACTTTTTTTTCGTAGCTGAGAGTTGACAATGAACTAAACTAAATACTTAAGTTGCAAACTTCAGTTGCCCTTAGACATCATATATATATATATATATGGTTATAGTATATCGTACATATGCTTGACTTTTCAATATATGAACTCGCACACGCACACACAGACACACACACACACACACACGCACAGCTTCAATTGTGAGTAGTGGCTTTGGACATTATGTAGAAATCGACAAAAAAAATAAAAGAAAAGCTTTAAGCTGCTTTAATAAAACTTCAATTGAAGCCTAAAGCTTTCACAAGTTAAAGCTCTATTGAGATTTTGGTGGCAAATTTACGTAAAATACAAATTTCATTTAATTTTAAAGCTAAAGCGCATGAAGGCTTAAAGCTGCTGAGTACAAAAAACTTTGGATAAAGCTTAGCATTCATTTATGAGCTTCAACTGACTACGAGCAATGTGCTTTTTAGGTTCTTCATTCAAGCCTAAAGCTAATGAAAGCTTTAACTCTTTCTAGTTTAACTTAAGACAAAATAAAAGTTTGAATTGAATAAAAAATTTAAGCTTTTATAAGCAGCTTTGATTTAAAGCTTCAAGAGTTTTAGCATTCAAAAGTTTTGGGCTGAGTTTAAGAACATTTATATCGCATGCTTTAATCTAAGAGTTTCTAGAAAAAAGAAAGCTTTAAAGCTGTTTTGGAGAGTTCTTTTGAGCTTGTCTTAATCGAGCTTAGAAAGCACATAAAAGTATTAAAGCTACTTTTTACTGTAATTTTCATCAAAATCTCCCTTGTAAGACTTTTCATATAAATTTGAGCTTTCCATGCCAGAGGCTTGTGTGTGTGTGTGTGGGTGTGGGTGGGTGTGTGGGTATGTTGCTTTAGAGTTTAGTTTTTGTTGTGTGCCCAAATGCGATATGCTTAGACATTTGATATGCGCTCGTTGATGTTTTGGTCATTGCCGCAGCCGCTGAGGCTCGCTGATTGGACTCGAATGGGTATCTGATTGGGTTTGTAATGGGGATGGGGATGGGGATGGGGAATTAGTTGGGCCAGGCGTAGGGCCACACTCAGGTGTGCTGCAGCATGTACATATACTGTCAGTTGCTGCCGACGATCGGGAGAGTGAGCTCGTTGGTGTTGCTCCTGGCGCGCTTCTCGCTCGTCTCGAGCGGATTGTCGCTCTCGTCGCCGTTGCTGCTGCTGAAGCTGCTGGCGGGCAGGCGGCGCTTCAGGCTCAGCCCGTTGGTCAGGGTCTCGTCCTCGGACATGGAGCTGGCGCGCTGCGGCGTGTTGCCCGCGCTGTCGTTGTCCAGCGAGGCGATGGCCGAGGCCGCGGCGCTGTTGGCCGCACTGAAGCCGTCCTCCGAGGCGCTGTCCTGGTTGGCCGCCGGCATCTCCCCGCCGCTGCCGCTGCCGCTGCCGCCCACCAGCTGCAGCATGCCCGACGGCGTCGTGTAGCCGCTCAGCTTATTCGGATCCTTCTCGAGCAGCTTCTGGGCCAGCAGCTTGAGCGAGATCAGCGAGTTCTCGCAGTCGCTCGTATCGATCTCCGTCAGGCTGATGCCCGCCCGCTCGATCTCCGCGTAGGTGCCGAAGGGCAGCTTCTGCAGGCACTCCAGCTTCTGGACGTGCGTCTTGGAGCGCAGATGCTTGGCCAGATGCCCGTGGATGCGAAAGGCTATCTTGCAGTCGGTGCACTCGAACGGACGCGGATTGGACGTGGTCGGCACGCCGAAGGTCGAGGTCATCATCACCTTGTTGCGGTGCGCCTCGGACCGCTCGTGCTTCTGCAGATGGCCCTGGGTGCGGAACGAGATGCTGCACGGCTCGCACTTGAACTTGCGCTCCATGTAGTGGATGTTCATGTGGAGGGTGAGCTGGTGCTGCCGCTGGAACGTCTTGCTGCACAGCAGGCAAATGGGACGCGCGTCGCTGGCAATGGGCGGCGGCGGTGCGGGCACCACACGCCCACCAAAGCTGCTGCTGCTGCTGGGCGTAGCTGTTGTTGTTGTTGCTGTCGTGGCTGGAGTTGCTGTTGTGGCAGTTGTTGCTGTGACAGCAACTGTTGCTGCTGCTGCTGTTGCTGTCTCGCTGCTGGCCTCTGTGGCCAAGACCTTGACTATGGCCGTTGCAGTTGCTGTGGCTGCAGCAGCAACTGTTGCTGTTGTCACTATTGGCTTGCTGTTGCTGAGCACGCCCTTGAAGTCGATGGCGTCTGGCTGCTGCACTGCAGCTGGCAAATTGGCATTGTGGACCGACAGAGCAGGCGCTGGAGCTGGCAGTGGAGCAGCAACAGCAACAGTTGCTGCCTGCGGCTGTCGCTCCTCGAGTTGTTGCTGCTGCTTCTCCTGGCTGCTCACAGCAATCGCCTGCAGCTGCTGCTGCGCCTTCTCGCTCTCCTTCTCCTCGCTTGGCTCCGTCGCCTCCGGCTCGTGCACCTCTATGCTGGGCAGCTCATGGTACATCACGCCCGGCTTCTGCTGACTGCTGCTCACAATGGGCATGTTGCTGCCGCTGCTGGTGGTGCTGGTGCTGGTGGTGGTCATCAGGTAGCTGCTGCTGCTGCTGCTGCTGTAGAGGCTGTGCTTGCGCTTGGCGTTGTGCAGCGCCTGCTCCTTGATGTAGGTCTGCAGCAGGAGGTCCTCGCCCTCGCTCTCGCGCTTCGCCTGCTCCTCCATTTCGGCCGAGATGCGCACCTTGTCCGACACTGAGATCAGGGTCTTCATGAAGCCGCACTCATTGTTGCCCGCCCCGAAGATGACATCGCGCATCTGCTGAGCCTGCGACTTGGGCAGCTCCAAGGCAGCAACTGTTGCTGTTGTGGCTGCTGCTGCTGTGGCTGCTGCTGCTGTCGCTATTTGCCTGGGCTTGGTCAGGTCCATGGGCGCACTGCTCTCGTCGGCGGGCGCTTGCCGCTTGGGCTTCGACTCCTCCGGATTGGAGTAGTACTGCTCCTGCTTCTGATAGTCGAACGGCGGCTTGGGCGACGTGAAGGAGCAAACCTGCCGCTTGGGCTGCGTCGAAGCGCCGCCAGCCGAGCCGATGCTGTTCGCCGGACTCGCGGCGGACATCGAGGCCTCCAGCTGTGCGGGATACGGAGAAACACTCTGTGGTATGGGCGGCGTCATGGAGAGCGAGAGCAAGCCACGCGCGGCCTCGTGCTCCTTCAAGCGCGACTTGGACTCATCCGTGTCTGTGGAGAAAGAAGGCGAGATCAGCATAAAGATATAGATATATGAATATGGATATAGATATCCCTGGAATCCCTGTGCCACCTACCGCTGCTCTCCGATTCATTGTCGCTATAGTCGTCCGAGTCTGCCGAGTCGCCGGCCATGGAGGAGGTGCGTCCGCCCGCGGAGGTCGAGGATTGCTGATCGAACTCCACGTCCACGTCCAGGAACTCGCCATCTGCGGGCATGGGACCCGGGTTGATGCCCAGCTCCATGCACTTCTTGAAGTGGGTCTTCGACTGCATGTGCTTGGTCAGGTTGCCCTTGGTCTTGAAGCTGTCGCGAGGAGGAGAGAGAGAGAAAGTTGAGTTGGGCTACCACAAGAGAGAGGGCGAGAGAGAGAGAGAGAGCGACTCACCTGAAGCTGCAGTGGCTGCAGGTGAACGGACGCACGTCCGTGTGCGTGCGTATGTGCTTCTTGAGCATCGAGGGCTTCTTGCAGCGTATGCCGCACTCGGAGCAGACGTAGCGGCCGCGGCCACGTCCGCGTATGTAGGTGTAGTCCTCGTTGGATTCATAGCCACCCACCAGGAGTTGGCCTGGCTCCAGCTTCTTGGCCGCCTCCTCGTGCGCCTTGGCCGCCACATTGGCCTCGCTGAGCGCGCCTATCGCTGGGGCCTGCTTCGGCTGGTGCTGGTGCTGGTGCTGGTAGAACTTGCTCTGGCTGTTGGCCACCGTCGAGCAGCTGCTGATCGTCTGCTGGGAGCTGACCGAGGCGTAGCTGTGCGCGTTGCCGCCCGCCTGGACGACCGTGAAGCCGGAGCCGAACATCTTCTGCCTGGAGTCGTAGAGGGACATCACCTGCTTCGGCTTGAAGCCGAGCGCATGGGGCTGGTTCTCCTCGCACACCTGCCACACGCTGTACATCGAGAGCTTGTGCATGCCGGCCACGTACGAGGGCTGCGGACAGTTCACCGTGCAGTAGAACATCTTCGTGCTGCACTTGAGCCCCAGGTAGGTGTACGCGTGCCCGTTCAGGTAGAGCTGCACGCACGACTTGGACGGCCGCGGCGTCTCGGGCGAGATCAGAGGCAGGGTGTTCGCAGTCGGTGTGATGCCATGATGCCGCTTGGGCGTGAAGGTGCCCGGCTTGAGCGGCAAGCTCGTGGGCCGCAGGAACTTTGACTTGCCAGCAACAGTTGTTGCTGTCGCAGTGGATGTTGCTGCTGTGACAGCCGATGTTGCTGCTGTCGTCGCCTCACTCTCTGGTGTATCCACGTGCAGCGGATCGAAAATGAAGTGCCGCACCTCCTGCTGCTGCTGCTGCTGCTGCTCCTTGACGTTGTCTGCCATGCGCAGAAAGTTGAACTTCTGCAGGGCCAAGCCCTCGCCAGCAGCAACTGTTGTTGGCAGCTTGTTGCTGCTGCTGCTGCTGCTGTTGGCCTGCCACTGGAGGGCGCTGCGCTGGGCGGGCGTCGGCGGCTGGCGACTGAATTCGCTGGGCAGGTTCTGTACGCCGCCAAAGGGCGAGAGAGATTTCTTGAAGGGCGGCGCATCGACTGCCGGCGGCCGCTGCAGCAGCAACTGTTGCGGCGGCGGCAACGTCAGGCTGCTCGGACCCGGTATGCCCGGCACGTAGGGTATAGCCTTCGTCTCGCTCATGGCGGGCAGCGTCAGCGGATTGAAGGCGGTGATCGAGTTGATGGGCGGAAACTGAAAATGTTGCTGGGAATTGTTGTTGCTGTTGCTGCTGTTGTTGCTGTTGTTGTTGCTGCTGGCATTGATCAGGAAGGCGGGCTTGGGCTTGGGCTCGCTCAGCCGTGGCGACATCTCCTGGAAGCTGCCGCCGGAGAGCAGCGGCGTGCGTATCATCTTCGGGCTCTTGTCCAGCTCGGGGCACTCGGAGATGGGAATCATAGACCCGCCCGACGAGGTGAAGCGTCTCAAACGCTCCTCCTTGCCCGTGCCGAAGCCAGGCAACTCCTGCGTGTTGTTGAACAGCAACTGCTGCACGCCCGTAGCGGCTGCTGCTGCTGCTGCTGCTGGCAGTGCAAAGGCGCTCTCGTTGCTCAGCTTCGGGCGCTTCGCTGAGCTCTCGACGATGATGTTCTCGAGGCGATCCTCGTGCATCTTGGTTATCACGACTTGGGCATCGGCGGCCTTGCGCGGCGCCGCGTAGTCGACGAGCGGCGTCTTGCCCAGCAGCGGGCCAGGCGAGGGCAGCGGTGCGTCCACGAAGCGCAGCGCCACATTGCTGGCGTCGATGCTAACGGCAACTGTTGCTGGTAGCGCATGTGTGTTGTTGTTGTTGTTGTTGCAGTTGCTGTACAGATTGTTGCTGTTGCTGCTGGCAATTGTTGCTGTTGCAGCATTGCTGCCAGTTGCTGGTAGATAATTGCTGCTGCTGCTGCTGCTGCTGCTGCTAGCAACTGTTGTTGTGCTCGTGCGCGCTGGCGACTGCGCCGCACTGAGCCGATTCAGCACCAGGCTGCTGGGCTTCGTCTTGAGCTGCGACCAGGCCAACTTGGCCAAGGACAGCGGGTTCTTCGAGTTGGCCATGTGGGACTTGAGCTCCGGCAGGCTGAACGATATGGAATTGGAGCGAAAGTACTTGCTGCTGGGCGACGAGGCGGGACTGATGGGCGCACTGCTGCTCGCGTCCTGGCAGTACGTGCTATTGTGCTGCTTCAGCTCGTCGGCGCTGCGGAACTCATTGGCGCAAATGGGGCAGGAGTAGACGGCATCGTCGCCCTCGCCAATGGGCACGGCCAGGCCGCGTGCGTTCAGCAATAGATTCTTGATGATCGAATTGTTGGCAGCTGCCGCAGCAACAGTTGCGGGCTTGGCAGCAATTGTTGGTGTTGTTGTTGTTGCTGCTGGTGTTGCTGGTGTTGCTGCTGGTGTTGTTGTTGCTGCTGCTGCTGGCTTTGCAGGCTTTGTTTTGGCGGACAGATTGAGTGGCTGCTGCGAGGGCGTTGCCTGTGGCTGCTGCTGCTCGAGCTTGGCCAAGGGCATTGCGGGATCCTGACGATACTGCAGCGACTGCAACACTGTTGCTGGCGGTGGCAACTTGACATTTAAGGCGGCGGCAGCTGGAGGCGTGGCTTTAATATTTGCATAGGCATTGTTGCTGCTGCTGCGCTTGAGCAATCCATTCACTGGCTCAATGACTCTGTATTGTTGTATGTGTTGCATTTGTTGTTGTTGTTGTTGTTGTTGCTGCTGCAACACCTGCTGCTGCTGCTGCTGCTGCTGCTGTTGCTGCTGTTGTTGCTTTTGTACTATGCTCTGTGCCAAGTTGACTTTGGCATCGCCCAGCTGCTGACTGTTGCTGCTGCTGCTGTTGTTGTTGTTGCTGTTGTTGTTGTTGTTGTTGTTGGCGTTGTTGAAGCTGCGCGAACGATTCAATTGCTTGGGATATTTCTTTTGCAGCAGGATTTCCTTATTCTCCACAATGGCTTCGTTCTGTGAGATCAATTTCGAAATGTGTTCCTGCACCTTTTCCACATTCTAAGCGTGAGAGAGAGAGAGAGAGAGAGAGAGCGAGGGTTGCTTAGTTAGTTGTTTAATTTATATATTTCATGATACGCACCACTTGCATGCCGCTGGCAAAGCTGCTCAGATTGCCTACAGGTGTGGGCGTGGCAGGTGCTGCTGCTGCAGGCGTCGGCTGTTGACTATTAGAGCGAGGCAGCTGCTGCTGAGTGAGAGAGAGAGAGAGACAGAGAGAGAACTAGTTACAACTCAGGAGAGAGCGAGGGCAGTCAGAAACTTTACCTGTTGCTGCTGTTGCTGTGGCAGCAACTGTTGCTGCTGCTGTTGCTGTGGCAGCAACTGTTGCTGTGCGGGCGCCTTAAGCAGCGGCGAGTGCTGCTGCTGTTGCTGTTGCAGATGTTGCTGCTGCTGCTGCTGCTGCAATTGATAATGTTGCTGATATTGCAGCTGCTGCAGCGCCAGCGCATGCTGGTGCATGGCTGCTGCTGTCGGGTTGTAATACGGCGGCTGGCCCAAGTAGTAAACGCCCGTGGGCAACGGCGGCGGCGGCAGGGCAACAGCATTGCCGGCAGCAGCAGCTGCTGCCAGCAGCAATGATTGCTGTTGCAACTGTTGCTGCTGCAGCTGTTGCTGTTGCTGCTGCTGTTGCTGTTGTTGCTGCTGCTGCTGTTGCTGCTGCTGCTGTTGCAGCTGCAGCTGCAGCTGATGCGAGTTGATGTGATTGTTCAGCTTCAGCTGAGTGCTGGGCGAGAGCGTCGGATGCACGAGCAACGGCTGTGGCAGCTTCGGTTGCTGTTGCTGTTGCTGAGGCAGCAACTGTTGCTGCTGTTGCTGCTGCTGCTGCTGCTCTTTGCTGGTGCCTGGCGCATAGAGCGCCGCATTGTGAAATTTTGGCTTGTATGGCTTGTAGTCTATCGACTGTCGGTGCTGCGCCGTCGCCGAGTGCAGATTCTCGACTGTTGCCGGCGGCAAGGTGCCAGCAGCGGGCGAGCCCAGCGGCAACTGTTGCATGTGCTGCGGCAATGGCGGCTGCTGCAGGTACGCGCTCTTCGCCGCCGACAGCGTCGAGGGCGAGGGCGTCGGCGAGACCATCGACTGATCATCATATGGCGAATCAGCGCGACTTAGCTGCAAAGAGAGGAAGTTGCAGTCTGATAAATATGCGAAAATTTGACAGAAATCTTATGGTTACTATATATATCCATATTATTTCTAGTATTATACTATCTTAGTAAGACTATTCTGTCAAATTCAACTGCTTTAATGTCTAATTTCCCCCAGCAGTCAGTCCATCAATCCGCTATCCTTCGCTGCCCTAGCTTAACATTCTATTAACATTTTCCCTTCAGCTTAACATACTGTTAACTAGTCAAGGCTTTCTTATGCTGACTATATATATGTATGTCTACATTCTCCTAGTCCTAACTGCTTTGTTCTTTAATCTCGTCCATCGATCCTTCACAATCCTCGCTTAACATACCCTTAACATTTTCCCTGCAAAACTTAACATACTGTTAACTAATCCAAGTTTTCTCATGCTAACCATATATATGTCTAAACTTTTCCTCTATCTGCTTTTCTTCACTGCCCTGGCTTAACATGCTGTTAACATTTCGCCCTTAACATACTGTTAAACAACATTTTCTTACAATTTCCACACTTAGCAGCTCCGAGCTGCTGTTGCTGAGATCTCCGTCGCCGTCCTGGTCGGACAGCCCGTCCGCCTCGTGGGCCGGCACGTCCAGGCCGCGCATGCGCGCCGCATGCGAGCGCGAGCGGCAGTGCTTGTAGAAGTTGCTCTTGGTCTTGAAGGCGATGCCGCATGTCTGGCAGGGATACGGCCGCTCGTTCGTGTGGGCGCGTATGTGCTTCTGCAGCACCGAGGGCTTGGCGCAAATCAGATTGCAGTACGGGCAGATGTAGCGACTGAGGCCAGTTGCTGCGGGCGTGGCCGTTGCTGCTGCCGGGGCTGATGTTGCTGCTGTGGGCTTCGATGTTGCTGCTAGCGTAACAGTTGCCGCTGTGGCCGGGGCTGTGCCTGCTGTTGCTGCTGTTGTCGTTGGCTGCGTCTGCTGCTGATGCTGTGCAAATGTTGCTGGCGACAATGTTGCATTGCTGGCATAGTTGCTGCTGCTGCTGTTGATGTTGCTGCTGTTGCTGCTGCTCAGTGGCGTGCGAGTGCGCGGCGCACCTGCAACAGCCACAGCAACGGCAACACTCTTGCTAAAGCTCTCTGCCTCTCGCTCATGACTGACGTTGTTGCTGCTGCTGCTGCTGCTGTGCTCGTGTCCGTTGAGCAGCGGCAGTTGCGCGGGCGGCGACAACGAGCTGTTCGAGGAGAGCGACGCGCTGCGCAGCGTTGCTTCGTCGGCTGCTTCCGTCTCTGTGGTGCTGGCCAAACGCTTGAACTTCTTGTGCAAGTAGCGCAGATTGTTGGAGCTGCTCTTCCAGTCGGCAATTGCATCGTTGTTGCTGCCAGTGTCACTGCTAATGTTGTTGTTGTTGTTGGTGTTGCTGCTGGTGGTGTTGCTGCTGCTGGTGGTGGTGGTGTTGGCGGTGCTGCTGCTGTGCTGTAGCGTCATTTTGCTATCACTTACGTTCGCTTTATCTCTAGCCTTAAACTCATAATTATTCTCACTAATACTATTATCACTGTTGTTGTTGTTGTTGTTGTTGTTTGTGTTGTTGTTGCTGCTGTTGCTGTCAGCTATTTTAGCTGGCAATTCGCTTAAATTATCTCGCTTGCTTTTGTTGTCAATTGCGGTTGCCTCAGCTGTTGCTGTTGCTTCTGTTGCTGTTGCCTTGACTTTGTTTGTTTTCAGTGTTGTTGTTGTTGTTGTTGTTGTTGCAGCAGTTGTATTGTTGCTGCGATATGTTTGCTTCTTAGTTGTCGCTGTCGCTGTCGCTGTTGTTGTTGTTGGTGGTGGTGCTGTTGTTGCCTGTGCTGCTGCTGCCGCCGCTGCTGCTGCTGCTGTCGCACGTCGTGTGTTGCTCACTTTGTTGTTGTTGCTATTGTTGTTGTTGTTAGTTTTGTATTGTTTGCTTGTTGTTTTGTAATGTTGCTTCGCCGTTGTTGTTGCTGTTGTTGCTGCACTTTCCATAGTCTCATCAAATTTGCTCGCCTGCGAAGTGTTTGCTGCTGTTGGCTCATCTGCAAAGAGGAAAACATGATTGAAACATCAATTAGTTGATTGATTGACTGATTGATTGAATGAAGAACAATGCATAAACTCAGCCAGGTAGCTAAAAGAACTGAAAACGGTTTCTTAAGCATAATATTCACATTGATTGTGATTCATTCATTGATTGACTGATTGATTGACCGCCTGACTGATTGACGGCTTGATTGAAGACCTACATACTATCCAAATCCTAGCTATTTCTAAGGAATATCAAATACTTTAAATTTTAGCTGGCTGATTGATTGATTGAGCAACTCTATGCAGATGATTGATTGATTGACGGCTTGATTGAAGAGCTACATACTATCCAAAGCCCAAGTGTTAGGAATATCAAGTACTTTACATTATTATGAACTGCTTGATTGATTGAGCAACTCTATTCATATGATTGATGGTGATTGATGGCATGATTGAAGATCTATAAACTGCCCAAATCACAAATGTTCCTGAGGAATAACAAATACTTTATATATGCAGTGCCTGATTGACTGATTGAGCAACTATTCCCCTGATTGATTGATTGATTGATTGATTGATTGATTGACAGAGCAACCTTAGCAAAACTACCTCAAATTGCTAATCGATATCGAAAAATGGATTTGAACTGCGTCAAGTTCTCTGTGCAGCACCAGGTGAAGCTCTCCTTCAGCCAGCTGCTGTCACCTTCAACTAAATATTTAATAGGCCCCAGTCGGGGCTACTTTTCTGGGGCCTCAATTAAAAATTGAAATTTGCCTGAATCTGTAATGTTTTCGCCATGTTTCGAAATTCCTTTGGCCCATAGGGTGGGGCTGGTGGGTGGTGGGTGGTGGGTGGAAGCCAGCTTATTCTGAACACTAAAAAGTGGCTAATTGAGCGCTCAATCTTATCAGCGGCAGAGCAGGAGCTGATAAAGTTTCAAGTTGTCAAAAAATGCGAAAAATATACCAAAAAAATGCTTTAAAATAAACAAATGTTAAATAAAAAATATAATTTTTTTTTATTAACTTTCTATTTCGCATTTGAAGCCGCTTAAAGTTCACCTGTTGCCGCAGCAGCAAATGAAATCAAAATCAAAACAACAAGAGTGAGTGAGAGAGAGAGAGAGAGAGCACGCAGTGAAGTGCGCTGATTGTTGTTGTCGGCTGTCTTATCAGCTCTATAAATACCCTAAACACACGCACGCACACACACACACATGCATGTAAGCTCTGTATGCTAGTGTAACGAGAGAGAGCGAGGCAACGAGAGTGCGGCAAAGAGAGCGCGTGGCAGTTCCACTCATGCGTGCGTGCACACTCACACACACACACACAAATAAATTCCCTTTTAACATGTCTTTTTCCATGTCTTTATCAACAAGTTATAAATAATAAAAAAAAATAATATAGCAAAAAAAAAAAGTGCCCAAAAATTCCATCGATAACGCTTCGTGTTGTTGTTTATCAGTTAAACATTTGTGAAACTCATATTCACTTTTTTTCTTCACTTCACCTGACTCACACAATCAGACGAATTGTCCGATAAACGGCATAACCTCCCCCTTCCACCTGCCGTTTTTATATATGTATATATTGTCGTAGACCCATCGACGACACCTTTGACGTCAGCCGCGGCTGTCGCTGGTAATTAAACGGTATTACGGAAGAGATTAGTGGGCAAACGTTAAGAAAATACTCGCAGAGCTCATCACGCTATGACGACGATTAGTTAACGTATTAAATAGTAATTACATAACCTCACAACTGCATTAACTGGCAAAGGAATTTCCCAAGAGCAGAACTTCTGCACTGAACTGAATAAATTTGATTTCCAATTGGAATTGTCTACAAGGGAAATTTCTAACAAGGCGACGTACACACACACGCTTAGCGGCCCCAAAAGGATTTCCCATTCAGGGAATTTGTCTCTCTTTGACAAAGGCAATTTCTGCTTTGCAAACTATACACACGCACACACACACACGCAGATGATCAGCTTAGCGGCGTCAAAAGGATTTCCCATTCAGGGAATTTGTCTCTCTTTGACAAAGGCAATTTCTGCTTTGCAAACTATACACACACACGCAGATGATCATCTTAGCGGCGCCAAAAGGATTTCCCATTCAGGGAATTTGTCTCCCTTTGACAAAGGCAATTTCTGCTTTGCAAACATATATACACACACACACGTCACGATCGCTTTACAGTTATGTCATATGCATAATTATTGATTAATAGCTTAACTCAATTGTTTTTCATAGAGCACTCGCTTAATAATGGGGCTTTCCTTTTGTTTAAACACAGCGATAAGCGTAATCAACAACATCAATAAAAAAAGAAGACAAGTTTTTTCTATATTTACTTGAACAGAGAAGAGCAAGAGATAGAGAGACAGAAAGAGAGAGAGAGGGAGAGGGAGAGAAGAAACAAATATTTAAATGACTTTATTATCACGACTTTGACTTTGTTTAACGATTCCGTTGTTGGCTTTTATTATTAGGCATTTAGCTCTAGAGCTAAGGTTGCTCAAATACACACACCCATGTATGTATATGTATTAGTGTGTATATAGTATGTGCGTATTTGCATTTACATTGCCTCAGCTCAGCTCAGCGTGCAAAGTGCAATTCGCTAGTAAATAGCGGTTTATCAAGTGCCTGGTCACACTCTTAATGATAGCCACCGAGGCGGACGAGCGAGCGACGTCACATGAGAGCTGTTTAATGCAAACACCTCTCCTCTCCTCTCACTCACTCACGCGTGCCCTACTCACACTCACTCACACACACACACACACACACACACACACGCACACGCCCACATTCATGCACGTAAACGAATGCAATAAGCGAAAAAGGAACGCGCAATACGCGCCGCGGCGCCTGAGTCAATAAAATTTAGTGCTACATACGTCATTTGCAGCTGCAAGAGAAATAAAATCCAAGCTTGGCCACTTAACAATTGTTTAATAATTTATTAACGGCGGCCCACATGTGTGCAAAAGTATAAAACACGTAAAATTCGCGGAAATGATACGGAATTCCAATGAAGACGAAACGTCTGATAAAAAGTAAAGGAAAAAAAACAAACGGCAAAGCAAAGGAAATGACAACTAACAACAGCACAAATGGAAACGATGAGCACACGAAACACAAACACTAATACACACACGCACACACACACACACTTAATTTGCATTGTATATGAATAGTGCAATACGCAATATCAGCAGCTCGTGTACCTGTGACTCAGTCGCGGGCGCTCTCTTTAGCAATATCGATAGAGTTATTGTTATCGATAAGTTTCATCAAAGAGTTTTGCGAGTATCAAGAGCGAAGTGCGTGCAGCGAGGAGTGTTAAGGCGCTCGCGACAACACGAACACAGCGCGACCAGCGAGCATGAAACAGTTAAAGACAACTAGACGAGGCAAGCTGAAAAATTCATTCAAAGACCAGTGCCCAAGCAGCAGCAGCGGCAGCAGCAGCTACAGCAACTACAACAAAAAGCAGACAAATCACTGTGTATGCGCGAGAGTGTGCGAAAAGAAAACGAAGAAGCGTCGCGACGCAACGCAACGTAAAGCGACGCGACGCGGCGCGACTAACTGGCAAAAGAGTAGCGCGAAAACAAAAGCACAAGCATACACAGCACACGCACACACATACACATACAGACACTCACTCGAAAGCCCACAGGCAGACAGAAATGAGTAAAAACCGTACAATAATCAAAAAAGGCGCAGGAGAGAGCGAGAGGGAGCACGTTAGGCGAAACGTCGTCAACGTCGCCGCATACCGCAATATTCGCCAATTCGCCGTCGCCGTCGCCCCGCACACTGTTGCAATTGTCAATCAAAAGTAAGCACAGGGTCGCCTGCTGCTGCTGCTGCTGCTGAGAAATGATCAAATCAAGCAAAAACGTAGCTCCCCAACAACAACAACAGGTGACGCGAAGTGGGGGACACACAATACGACGGCTGTCGCCAGCCTGTACCCGCGCTATTGTTGATTACGTACACACAAGCACACACACACACACACACGCGCGTACACATGCAAGCATGCATAAACACGCGCACCCATACATGCACAAGCCCCCAGCAATAAATGTGTATATATGCGAATTTTTGCTGACTAAGGAAGGTCTGGGGAGCACCAGCAGCAGCAACGGCAACGCCAACGATAACAACAAAACCATTTAAAACGTAGAAGCACAGCACAAAACGTAGCACTGAAAAAAAGTGATAATAAAATAATAATTGCTACACACACACACGCACAGACAGCCATACATATGTATGTATGCTTGTGAGCAGCGATCGGCTGAGCGCGAGAGCGAGAGCGCCAAACGGCTAGAGTTGCCGTTGCCGTTGCCGCAGCTGTCTACACACACGAAGATAGCGACTCTGCTCTTCACACGCCCAGCCATTACACACGAGTGAAGCACGAGCAGCCATGTGGCGACCGAACACGAACGACCACATACATATGTATGCATGTACATATATGAGTGTGAGTATTTAGCCTGTTTTCAATACTAGCCCACACTCACACCATTCTATGTATATATATGCATGTACACACTAGCTACATGACTAATCCAAACAACTTGACAACACTGTCGCCGCCGCCGTCGCAGTCGTCGCTGCTGACGCTGCCTGCGCTTTGCTTTTGTGTATTATATTGAGTCAATTCACAAGAAACGAGGAAACCCGCCATCGTCGACGACGACGACGACGTTGTTATTGTTGTTATTGCTTGAATTTTGTTTATATTTATGTGTGTGAGTGTGAGTGTGTGGGCATATGTATGCTTGTAGCAGCGCTGTGTGTCAGTCAGGCTGTGTGTGAGCGAGCATGAATCAAGCTGAAAAATTTTAATAATTTTGCTCGTTTGCTTTTGTTGTTGTGGTTCGACTGCAAACGAGTTTAGCTTGTTGCGCGCCTGTATGCGTGCGTGTCAGTGTGAGTGAGTTCACTGCTGGGCTTGGGTCTGGCCTGTGCTTTGGGCAGTGCTACTTGTTTTTGTTTTTTTTCTTTTCGTTTCGTTCTTTTTTCTTTTTTGTTATTCAGCGACACACGATAATATGACGACACCAATACAAATGCAATTGGCCACTTGGAGCTTTCTAGAGCGCTTGATAAGCACTTTTTTTGCTCAGTCTCTGTCTCTTTCGCTCTCTCGCTGTGTGTGCTCTATGACGTGCTCGTTGTTGTTGGTCACTCGGCAACACTTGAGCGTTTGTCGGAAATCAAATTAATGCGATTAAGCAGCGCTAACGATCGTCGCTCTTCTTCTCCATCTCTCTTCTTCTTTTTGCAAGGAATTACATGTACACGTGTGTGTGTGTGTGTGTGTGTGTATTTAACAGAGCTGTTATTTAGTGTGCATATTTAACAGAGCTGTTATTTAGCCTTTTTATTTGGCTGTTAAAGCTGTATTTTAGCTATTTTCTCCGTAAACCCTTGAAATTTAGAGCTAATTCAACTTTGTTTACTCTGTCTGGGGGTTTCCAATGGAATAAACAAATCTCTATATAAATATACGATACAAAATTCATACTAATTTACTGATAAATTTATAAGAAAACCGCGAAAAGGTATAAATTACTATGAGCTGGCGATTTCTATTTCCACTCTTCCTCTTCTTTCCATATTTCTAACTGATAAAAGCAAAACTCGATTAAAAAATATTGTTCTTATTTCGATTTTGAAGAGGTTTTCGCCGACACTTGAAGTGGGCGTGTGAAGGTGCCTTTAGAGGCTAGAATCGGACCTGATATGGGCCTAATTAAAAAGTGAAAAATGGCTAGCTTTGAGTGATACCTTAATAGCTGGATATACGGTCACACTTAGTATGGCCAAATACAGCTAGAAGGCTAGATTATTGACTAGCCATAAAATTAGTTAAGTAACATTGATTTGATTATCAGCTATTCATTAGTTTCGGATGAGTAATCGAACGCATTTCATCATCGAAGAAAATTCTGAGAAATCATTTTCATTTTTCTAGCACGGAAATTCCCAAAAATAAAGAAAAGAAACGAAAATTGACGTCAACGAAAAATATTTGTTTTTGGCCAGTGCCAAGGCCTCAATTTAGACTATATATATATAGAGTCTGATATATGGGCACTACATATGCTATATATATTATAGATATATATGTACATATATATCACTTCTTGTGTATATCGAAATTTGAATGAAAACGGAAATAGGGCTAGAAATATTTGGCTATAAAATAATATTCTAGCTATATTTCAGCAAATCGTGTGTATAATTGAAGCAAAATGCTCTAAGTTCAAAATAAACAGAGAGCGACGCCTAAAAATAGCCAGAGAAATACTGCCAAAAAAAAAGGCTAGAAAAAAGTGTTGAATAATTTGCCAACATTTTGTTTACATTTGAGGAGAAACACGAAAATGAAATTATTCGAAACGATTGAGAACACAAATATATATATATAGTATATAGTATATACTATATATAGTATATATATCTTTATCTGTTGATCTTTCGATTTTTGTTGCTTTTGCTTTTGCTTTTCAGATAGTTTTATTTATTTATACATTTCGAACTACGTAAGACGACATTCAAGTGTTTTTTTATTTTTATTTTAGTATTTCTTTGGTATTTTTTCATTGTTGACTTTTTTAGCGGCTCTTTTTAGACTTTAGCTAATTATAGCTGGTGTCTATTGGCCATTTCAGTTAGCACGTTTCAATTTTAGCCACTTTTATGACAGTTTCTGGTACAGGTACAGTGAACACCAATGATAATGAACGAGTTTTTTGATGGATTGAAGTTAATTTTGGGGATTATATGGCTAATATAGGAAAAGACTTATCTCTATAAATACATTGAAATGCCTTGAATGGCTGAGTTCTTCTTCTTCTTCCTTATACAGTAAACTCTCTTAAAATGAACAATTGCCTTCAATGAAGTAGTTCAGACACTGTCTATTCAAAATTTCGAATTTCTTTGATATCTTTTTTAAGTTTTCTAATTTTCTAATATATAGTTCTATTATATAGGATTCTATATAGGTAAAATCCATTTCAGTTTCAACAAAAGACATTTTTGAGGATATATATCTTAATATATACAGCTATATCTTAAATATACAATACAATTCCCATATATATCTATATCTATATCAAATATTTCTCTGAAAGTCTTCAGAGACATATGCAAATATTAAAATAATCATAAAATACGAAATTCTTTTGCTCAAATATATTTCTATATATTTTGCTTTTGCTTCTTCTTCTTCTACCTTTTGGCATTTGAAGGACGGAAATGCTTTCAGTACGTGTGTGTGTGTGTGAATTTTTGCATATTAGCAAAAAAATTTAAAAATCGAAATTGTGACACGCTTGAGATACACTTTCTCTGCTATAGCAGGGGTATTCCCTGGTAATACCTAGCTCAACTTGACGCATTGGCGGTAAACTCGGTAGCTCTTTGCCATTAAGGGTATTCCCTAGCATTTTAACAGTTCTCAATTGCATATTCCATATTATAGCTTTGATTTGTTTGAGAAAATAGCTAAAAAGCAATCTGAGCTGATCTCTAGGTTAGGGTATTTTTTTTTAAAATAATATTTGTTAAATTAAAAACGCTTACGTAGCGTGCACAAAATGCTTGCCAAACTGGTATTTTTTTGTATTTTTTTTTTCGGCAGCGACTAAAGCGTAAAACAAACAGAAATCTATAGTTAATGGCTATATAAATGTGTGTGTGTCTCTCTCTCTCTCTCTCCCTCTCTCTGTGTGTGTTATGATGGCTGCTGATGAGCACGCTTGAATAAACAGTTAAAAACGATATGCCATAGAGGCAAAAAACAAAAAAAAAAGCAAAATATATAGAAAATTATCAGCGTCTGGCTGGATGGAATTTTGCACCCACGCAGCGCTTAAGCAGCGCTATATATACATACATACATAGACACACACACACACACACACACACACACACTACATGTGCAGCTATTACAGTTGCCATTTATCATATGCTCTGCTCGCATCTCATCTCATCGCATCTCGTCTCTGTTGTCAAGGTCAGGGGTTGCCTAAGCCCAAGACCATAAAAACATGTGTCGTAATATGCGTAGCAGGGCATTCCTCACTCACACACACGCATACATGCACATATACACGATGGGACATAACTGTTGCACACACTTAATTGTTCCCACAACGGGCATTCCTCATGCTCTCGCTCACTATACCCCTCTCGCTCTCACTCACTCTCACAGTCAGCCTGTGTGCGTGTCTTTTTCTTTTGTTTTGCTTTTAAGTGGATTTTCACCTTCTGCTTTGTTCTATGCCGTTTTGCCTGCTTGCCCTTTTTAGCTGTGTCAATGACGTTGCAAGCCTTTTGTCTCGCTCGCGCACGCTGACGTCCTCGACGGCAGGTATCCTGGCGCCGGCTTAATTTACGTTTAGTACAAACGACTCACAGGCAGGTAGAGAGTGAGCGAGCGAAAGAGCGACAGAGAGAGAGAGAGAGAGAGAGAGAGCGCTCAACGTATTTAGTTCAAGTCCAATGTGTTCCTTATTGCAGCAATGTGAAATTGAGCGCAAAGCATGACATATGCTTAGGCCCCTCTCTCCATCTCGCTCTCTCCCCTGCTGCTTACCCGAGCACATTTGTTGTGGCTGTTGAAGTAGGCAAAGAAGAAGAGCAAGAACAAGAAGCAGAACGAGATGAGCAGACCTCAAAATCACGACGAATACAGCGGGGGTTGCCCTCTGCTGCTGCGGCTGCCGCTTGCTGTTGTTGTTGTTATTTTTGTGGCGCGCTACAAAACGTCGCCGTCGCCGTCGTTGCTTTGACTTTTGTTTATTTTGAATTTTCACAAAAATTTCTTGGAATTCCTGCACTCGCACTCAGCTATAACAATTTGTTGCTGCTTTTCATTTTCTAATTAAATAACGCTTACACACACACACACATGGACACATACGTGCTACACCCATTGCATGTGAGGCGAGTTTTTGCACTTTGTATTTTGGTTATTTGATTTATTACCATATTTTATATACATATATTTCTCACTCGAACTTTAGCTCAATTGAGAGAGAGAACAAAACTCACTTTGCCATCGCTGCCGCTGCTGCTGCTGTGATCTAATTTGATTAATTCAAAACTTGTTGGGTACGCACTGGCACTGGCACGGGCACTGGGACTGGGCACTTGCACTCGCACTCACATTCGAACTCGCATTCGAACTCACACTCGTAGTTGTAGTCGCATATGCATTCGAACTTGTATTCTCGCCTACACACACTCACGTTTCTCGTAGTTTGTTTCTTATTATTTGCTATTTGTTTATGTTTCCACTGTTCATGCTTGCGCCTATCGCGTTATTCGCTTTTTTTCGCTGCGCTTCGTTCCGTTCCGTTCCGGGCAGGCCAACTTAACAGCACGACGTTCGATCTTCGAATGTTCGATCAACTGTTGCTACTGTTGTTGTTGCTGCTGCTGCTGCGCCGGCTGCTGTCGCTGCCACTGCCGACGCCGGTCGACGTCATTGTGTGTGCAGAGCGGCTGCGGTTAGATTTACCAAGCGCCCAAAATATACACGCAGCGTAATGGAGGTATGCATGAGTGTGTCTGCTGAGCAAGACACTTTTAAATCTTGTTTACTTATGACCCGCAATAATGCTGAACCGGACCTGGGCTCTCATATGTACTGGGTCGCCAGCAACAACAACGACGAGACGACGACGACAGCAGCAAGAACAACACAACGACCAAAGCTAGTCAGCAAGTGCCAAGACGTCGTCGGCTGTTGCGCGTCGTGTACGCTGTGTATGTATGGATGTGTGTGTGTGTGTGCGTGTTAGTGTATATGCTCTGCTTGTTGCGCAGGGAAGCCCCAAAACACCCCGCGCACACATTTTTCTATTGTTGTTGTAGCATGAGCAAAGGCGAATATCAGAACTTGCTGCGCTGCTTGAGGCTTTTTTTTGCTTAAATGAGCGAGCGCCGTCTTCGCCGTCGGCGTCAGCGTCGTCGTCGTCGCTGTCTGCGTCGCTGTCGCCGCGTTCTTGGCTTATTAGATCAATTGACTTTGTTTTTGGTTTGTTTTGTATTTTTTTTCTTTATTTTTCTTTTATTTTGTATTTATTTTTTTTAGTGCGCCATTTTCTGCTGCGTTAGCCAGGGGCGGAGAGCGGGCCGGGGCAAGGGTTGCTAAATATTTGTACAGTTTTTTTTCTGCGTTAATTTATATCAGATTTTATTTGGCGTTTGCAAATTTGTTGTTTTTGTTGGGTGAACATGCGATTTTGCCGTTGATTGATATTGAGCAAGTGTGCGCGTGTGTGTGTGTGAGCTGATATTATTTTGCGGTGTTATAGGCCTGTTGAAGTGGCTGATAGGGCTACGATAAACGGTATTTGAAGTACAGTAATGTGGTTAGTATGTGCTTATCGAGAGTTATCGATAACATCGAGTGTGAGCATGAGCGATAATCTAACTGCAATTGTGAGTTGACAACAGTTAGAAATTCCCGTTCGAACGGAAGCGAATCGATAAGGCAAATGCACAGCCTACCCCCAACCCCCCACACGCACCCCCACCCCTGAAACAGAAATAGTTTATATACATGTGTAAACATACACACACGCATATTTAGACAGTTGACGTACGATAAGGCCTGGAACAGTAAGAGCCGTTGATGATATCACAGAAAAGGAAAAAGGTAAACAATCTAATCAATAAACACAGTATAAAGCCATGACGAGTGTGCGAGTGTGTGTGTGTGTGTGTGTGTTTGTAATGTGAGCAATCGACATAGTCGTCGCATAGGCTGATCCCCTCTCGCACTCTTTGCACGCGACGATTGATTACAGGCAATAAAACGTCTTTCGAACCGATTGACTTAAAAATAAACACAGACAAGCGCACACAGCTGAGTGGGAGAGAGAGAGAGAGAGAGAGAAGGAGAGCGCGTGAGAGCGACGTCTTATTCATTCACGCATTGAGTAATCGATATACAAACACACACATGCATACACATGCACACATACGGCAAATGAAACCATTAAGCGCAACATAAAACAGCCGTTGCAATGCTCAGCGCAGCGAAGAGAGTGGGTGAGGGAGAGCAAGAGAGAGGAAGACTGCAACCAGAAGCTATGGTTCGGGCAGTGCCGCCAAAGTGGCGGCTACAACGCAGACGGACAAGCAAAGCACAAACAATCACTGGAGCCAAAAGCAACAACAATAACGGCAAAGACGACGACGACGACGACGAGGGCGACGCCGACGACGACGACGACGTGATCATGTCTGGACAGTTCAGCAATGCTGGCGACGCTGTCGGCTCCAACTTTGTTATTATTAACGCTCGTGCACATGCCCACGATTTGAATGTGGTTGTTGTTGTTGTCGTTGTAGCTGTTGTTGTTGCTGCACTCTCGAACAGGTTTGAACTCGGTTCGTTTCGGTCGATATTAAACGTAATCAATAGAGTTAACTTCTTTAATTGAGCAAGCAAAAGCAATGTCGTCGTCGTCAAAATTAAGAAGAGAAAAGAAAAAACGCACAACATAAGCGAAGCGATGCGACAATCAAAACCAATTGAAAGAGGCGAAAAAACAGCAACGACAACAACAGTAATAACAGCAACTGAATGGCAGAAGTAGTGTGAAAAGGGAGTGAGTGAGCGGGTGAGAGAGAGGGAGGGCGAGTCGTCACTTGAGTGTGACCAAAACATAAGATGACCTGTTGAGCTGCAAAGGCAGTCGAGCAGCACTTGTTGTCTCGCTCTCTCGCTCGCTTTTGCTTGAGGCGGCCTTACGCTTAATCAAATGCAAGAATAACAACAATAGCAATAACAACAACAACAACAACACTGAGAACAGCTATTAAGAGTATTGCTTACTCATGGGGCAAGGCTCATTGAGCATTGCATAGTTTAGGGCGTTCGCTTAGTAAATGCTTAATGGCTCAGGATGTGGTTGAAGGAACAAAAAAAAGTGCTTAGTTGTGCTTGTGTGTGCATGTGTGTAAGTACATGTATACCCATTAAGAAGTGCAATGGGGTATATAAGACTTGTTCAACTGTATGTAACAAGCGCACGAAAACTGAGTTTTAAGCATATTCATCCACTTTTGGAGGTCTACTCATATGTATAGCCATTAATAAGCATACTGGGGTATACACGAGTATAGTGTATATATGTAACAGGCAATGTTTAATCATTTTTAATTGATATAGTATGCATATTAAGCATATAACTCTAAAATTAGTTTAATACGTGCTGTTTACCCTTTAAAAAAGTCACAGGGCATATACGACTGAGTGTATTCATATAACAAGCAAAGGCAAGCAGCTCAGACCTTCTGCTTGTGCACATATCTCAACATTTAAGAATAAATCATCAAAATACCCTTTAAAAATACAATGGGGTATATAAGACTTGTAGAACTGCATGTTACAGGCAAAGGCAAATATGTTTGAGCACTTTTCTCCCTCAGCTCTCTCAAATAGATGCCTGTTCGAGCTGCGTACAGGGTATACCCTAGTCGTGCATTGCGCACTTCCTTGCCTCGTCTAACTAGGGCTTCCTTAATGGCGCTGGCCAATCGATCTATGCGTCAGCGTCAAATATTTTTGGACCTTAGTCAACATTGGCCCCAGCGACCGCAAGTTCAGCCAAATGGATAAAGTGGCGGCAACAACAACAACAACAACAACAACTCGAGTCAAAGTCGAAGCTCGCTTCGAGCATTTCAAACGATTCGTTTGGGAGCCACTAAAGTTGGCTATTAGAAAACGTTGATTGCTCATTTGTTGACACGCAACGCTTGCCGTGTTTCTATTTTCAGACAGCCGCAGCGAACAACAAAAGTCAAACAAGCAGGAAAAATGATTCCACTGCGAGTATGACAGCTGCGAGATACCCTGTAAAAGTGGAAAAAGTGACTAAGAGTCACTTTGATGAGCTTTTAGTGGAGGGAAGCTACGGTTTAATGTCTCGCATAGAGAAATGTAAACTTATTCAAGCTCTGCAGGGTATACTCAGCTATAGATACCCTGTAAAATAGTAAAACGTATTGCAATTGCTAGAGTCTTTCAGCTCATCTAAGTTATTGTTTGTCTCATATTTACTCTCAGTCAGGCATACCCACTGACATACAGGGTATTTGTAGTGTAAATTTTTGGTTAATATTTGCACAACTCAATCCAAGCCAAAAACCAAACGTTTCTATACGCAAATTGTGTATATATATACTATCTCTCTCTCTGTCTCTCTCTCTCTCTCTCTCTCTCTCTCTCTCTCTCTCTCTCTCTCTCTCTCTCTCTGGTCGTCTATGAATGACGATGACTGCCAGACCATAAAACTAGCTACAACAACAACAAGAGTCGAGAATCGACAATCGCTAAGTGCGCGCACGTCATGAGCATTTGCATATTTTGTATTTTTTTTCGTATTTTTTCGTATTTTTTTCGTATTTTTTTGTATTTTGTAGATAGAGAAATACGTGAATTGTATCTACAGCTACAGCGCACTGTGCGATTGAACATTGAACTGCGAATGGAATTGCGATTGGGGCTGGGTCGAACAGTCAGACTGACTGACTTGGTTGACTGGCTGGCTTGACTGTCTGTCTGGCGGAGCATTTCGTGTTGGCGTCATGAAAAATGCACTGAAAACCACATTCTTTCTCAGCTGTCAGCGCACGTCGTCTATTTTGCTATTTGAATGGGCAACAATATGTTTAAATATTGAATTTAATGATGGATTTATTACTCATTTATGAATTTATTAGAAATTTTCCTTAAGCTCTTAAGCTTTGCTGCTGATCAATCAAATACATAGCTCTTCAATCAAAGCTAAACTTGTTGCTGTGGGCATATTTTGCCTAACTCTGCCAAGTCTTTATTAAGTAAGCCTACAAATCTGCAAATTTCTCAGACTAAGCTTTAACAGTTTGCTCTGTGCACTGTGCTTCAATCAGTCAATCAGAATTAGTCTGTCAATCAAAGGCTTTTAGTTTGCCTTTAGAGTTTTCTGTATAGTACTTGTAATTATAGCTCCATATCTCTGCTGCTTAGCTGTGGCTTACTGCCTCAATCATGGCGTCAATCATTCAGCCAGTCAATCAATCAGCCTAACAAGAGTGCTTCACATGTTTCATACCTCATAACTAACTAAGCTGGTTACAGCTCTATATCTCTCTCAGATTTAGGGCCTCAATCATGCCATCAATCAGTCAGTCAATCAATCAATGATTCATGTGGCTCTTATAACTGCTAACTATGCTAGTTTTAGCTCTCTAAATAGTTATAGGTTCCAGTTTTAGTGCCTCAATCATGCCATCAATCATTCAGTCAATCAATCAATCAATCAATCAGCCTAACAAAGGCGCGTCATATGTCAGCTGTTTTGTGCTCGAATTGAGAAAACTTAACTCGCTTTTGACATGTATTGGCTGAATATACATATGTATATGTATATATAGTATAGTATAGTATTTATATACATAAATATATGTACATATATAGTAGTATGTGTGTGTGTGTCTAGTATCTATGTGTACGTTAGTTTAGTATTATTTGCCCTGTCTATTGCTCGATTATAATACTCTGGCCGCACTAGAGTCTCACTTCGCAGTGTCTCTGTCAGTCTCTGTCGAGGTATCAGAGCAGCGCATGAGTTCATTCTGTGTCATGTTGTAGTTACAATAGTGTGTGTGTGTGTGTGTGTGTGTGTGTAGTGTGTGTGGTGTGTGTGGTGTGTGTGGTGTGTGAGTGTGTGTTGGCTGTGGACTTGCCTTGGCGGCGGCTGCTGCTGCTGCTGCTGCTGATTGGGAATCGCCAGTTGGGCGACTGTTGAAGAGCTTTGCCAGTCGCTGTGAGGCACGCAGATACTTCTACACACACACACGCAAACATACATAGAGATACACACACACACACACACACATTTGCTATGAATTTGGTTTTATATTAAGCAGTCGAGCAGCTCTACAGACGATCGCAGACTTGCGACGCCAATGAAAATATGCTGTGAATGTTCAGCTGCTGCGGCGGCGGCTGCGGCTGCTGCTGATTGTCGTCTATCTGTATCTGTAGAGTAGAGTATCTGAGGCTGTGCGAATGTATCTGTGGGCAGTAGAAATCTATCTGTGGCTGAGTAGATGTATCTATAGCTGTGGCAAGTGTATCTTGAGCTGATGCTTAAGTGTCTACATGTAGCTAGGCATGTATCTATGAGCATTCAAATGTGTCTGTAGCCCTGCAAAAGTATCTTGATCTATGTAGAAGTAGCTGTAGTCATAGAAAATGTATCTCTTATAATGTATCTATAGCTGCAGTAAATGTATCTATGAGTGTGAAATTCTATCTGTATCTAATGTAAATGTATCTATTGCTTTGATAATGTGTCTTTAGATATTTAAATGTATCTATAACTCCAGTAAATGTATCTATGAGTAAGGAAATGTATCTGCACCTACTTAAAAGTATCTTTAGCTTATTAAAATGTATCTACGGATATATTGGCCTCTCAGCGAATGTATCTGTATTTGTACGAAAAGTATCTATAGTCATAACAATGTATCTGATGCTATAGAAAATCATCTATTTCTATAATAAATGTATCTTTGACTGAGATAATGTATTTCTAACTGCCCCTAAAGCATCCAGCTGTATCTATCTATCCAGTGGAAAATCTAGTCAAATCAAACATGAGCTGTGCAAGTGTACAGTTAGGGTATCTGCATCTACTTACATGCATTTGCATCTGTACTGAGTGTATCTGCAGCTGTGAAAATGTATCTCAAAGTATTGATAATGATTCTAAATGTATCTGCAGTGAATGTATTTATAGGCGACCACATATATCTGTAGCCAATCGAATGTATCTCAGTCTATAGAAATCCATATACTATATCTCGGCTCTCTTGGCAGCTGCTAACTGTTGGACCTACTGCGCAGCCAGACAGCAGCGAGACGGCGTAATGACGCGCCTCGGTGCAGTTGCTACCTGTGCGGCGCTGTGCAAATCCCGTGCTCAGAGTGCAGACAGGCTGGCATCATTAAACCTGAGAGATTTTCGCGGGTAAAAACCCATAAAAATCATCAATAGAAATTTTCGGTGCTGAGCGAGAAACTTAGCGCCAAGGCGAGAGGCAGCGAATCGAAGCCACTTGACTGCCAGACCGAAGGGCAGCGTCAGCCGGGCCATTAGCCGGGCTTAGGCCAAGCCAGGTCAGGTCAGGTCAGGTAGAGGTCGGCAGAGGTTCTCAATTGCTTCTGCGGAAAAACCCAGCGGTGAGTGAGCTCTCTATATCTGTGGCTGTGAGTGTGGGTGTCAGGCGAGTGATTGCAATCGCATATCCTTGCACCTCCTTAAGCAACTGCTCGATCCTAATTAGATTTGAAGTGTTCTCGGAAAAGGGCTCGAGCGTGGCTAAACAATATTTACGAAATTAACACAGAGAGAGAGAGAGAGAGAGAGAGAGAGAGGAAGAAAAGCAGAGTTGAAGTGGGTTAAGAAACTAGAGGAAAGTGAGAAAAGGTGTAAAATTTGGATATATGAAATAGTTGAGGGAGTTTTATTTAGGGAAATGATTGATTTTAAAAGAGTTATAGCATGGATATAGCAAAGGATCGTAGAGGTATGAAATAGAGCTAAGAATTGCTTAAGAAACTTCAGAATTTTCGAGTTATCATAGATCTATACGCAGAGTGGCTCAGCAATGGATCTATATATGACATATAATGGATCTATGTAGTATATATGATTTTTTAAGGTTTTTATGGTATATATAAGTTATATACTATAAATATATTCCATATATATACTATATACTCAACATGAGTATACTGTTTACTCTGTATCTACTCTACTCTACTCTACTCTACTTTGTACTAAGTAAACTCTATTTAAATAGAATATTTTTCCGATGAATTTAATTTCATAGTTGAATTGTGAATAAGTATTTGGCGACTGTCTCTTCCTGGAATAACTGTCGTCAATGCATATACATTTATATAAAGAATCAAATATCTATGTGTATCTCTCTCTCTCTCTCTCTCTCTTTTTCTCTCTCTATATATATATATATATATATATATATATATATATACATATTTCCCTATCTCGATTTCTCACTAAATTGATTTGTTCTCAAATTTTTGTCTTCCAACTAAATTTGATTTATTGCTCGCAATTTTCTTTCGCTTAATTGCCGAACTTTATCGGAAGGTACAAAATTTGTTGGGGCCAATCTGAATTCCATTGCCCTCGCCCCAGCCACACACACACACACAACCTTATATATAGGTCTATATATAATATCGTATCTAGCGTATCTACGTCACGTAAACGCCTATCAGTGGCTTTGATAACGAAAGTGAAATGCCAAAAGCAGCTGGCAAAAAAAGCTATATACATATATGTATATAAAGACATACATACACTCAGACACACACTCTCACACACACACACACACACATAGACACATTTCTATAGCTGGGGGAACATCTAGAATGCCCTGCTTAAGCCATAATCTCTTGTTGATATGCGTATTAAGTGCTTTCGCAGTGTGCGTGTGGATGAGCACAGAGCACGTGCGTAAATGGGGTATATTGGCTTTGCTGGAATAGTTTGGGACAGGCAGGGGAACATGCGTGCATATCTTCCACACATCTATGAATATATATATATATGTATCTATATCTTTCTATACATATATATATATATCTATATCTTTCTATACATGTATCTATATATTCCTATCCCACCCAGAGAGAGAGAGAGAGGACTCATTTTCCTTTATCTCCCTCTTTCTGTCCTCTCTCACTCTTGCTCTGTTTCTCCTTCTCTCTGTCTCTGTCTCTCTCTTCACATCTCACTCTCCTCATCTCTCCTCTTCTCCCTATCTCTTCTTCTTTCTAGCTCTCTCCCCTTCTCTCTCTCTCTCTCTCTCTCTCTCTCTCTCTCTCTCTCTCTCGTTCTCTTACTCTCCTTATCATTCTTTTTCGTTGCCTTTCTCTTTTCCTATTTGTCACTGTATTTCTCTTCACATCTCCCTCCTCTCATTTCTTTGCCTCTCTCTCTTCCTCTCTCTCTCTGTCTTTCTCCTCTCTCTGCCTTTCTCCTCTCTCTGTCGCTGTCTCTCTATTCACATCTCTCCCCTCTTGTCTCTCTTTCCTCTTCTCCCTCTCTCCTCTCTTTCTGTCCTTCTCTCGGTCTCTGCATCTCCTTATCTTACTCTCTCTCTCTGTCTTTCTCTCTCCCTCTGTCATTCTCTTTCTCTATTTATCTCCGTATTTATCTTCACATCTCCTTCTTCTCTTTGTCTCCTACCTATCTCTCCTGCTCTTTTCTCCCTCTTTCTATGTATTTCTCCCCTTTATCGCTCTCTTTCTCTCTCTCACTCTCTCCTCTCTCTATGTCTTTCTCACTTCCTCTACTCTCTTCTTCTCTTTCCCTCTCTTCCGCTTTTTCTCCCGTTTTCTCATTCTCTCTCTCTCTCTCTCTCTCCTCCCTCATTTCATTTCTTTCCTTATCTTATCAAACATTTTCTTAAATATCATTCAAAATTATAGTTTTTATAGGTCATCTGCTAGTCGTGCGTACCCCACACTCCTCTAGCTCACACAGGCAACGCATATGGTTATTATTCTTATTATTATTTCATTTCATTTCATTTCATTTATTTATTTGTTGTTCTCTGCGTTCAGCTGGCTGTGCGCACTTCTATCGTGAATCACGCCATTCGCCTTTTTTATCAACTTCTATTTTATGCTCACATATTTATATATATAGTATATATGTAGTATATATTTATGTATATTTGCCATATCAATATTGTCGACCATTGACATATATATATATAGTATATATATGTAGCATTTAAATAGTCGCTCCATCGTCTCCAAGTGTAATTGCCCCAACCATAATAACTGTATTAAACGGCATTAAACATAACGAAGGGAGATAGCAAGAGCAAGAGAGAGAGAGAGAGAGAGAGAGAGAGAGAGAGAGAGAGAGAGAGAGAGAGAGAGAGAGAGGGAGAGAGGGAGGGAGGGAGATATGGCATGGGCTGACATAGAAAGTTCGACCTGAGTTGGGGCGTACTTCGTTTGTCACTGATAAGGCGACCAAGGAAAACAAAGCAGAGAACGAAAACCTAGTCGAAGGTCAACGATAAAAGTATATATATAAATATATATACATACTATATATACTCTATATATACTCTATATATATACTCTTTTCTGGTGATTTCCATCTAATTAGTCAAATTCTACGAATTAAGTTGAGGAATTTAGAGTTAATTGAAGCAAAGATGGCCTTCAATCAGCTTCAATCAAAGCAAAGTCAAGAGGTTATAGTAGGCCAGAGCTATACCTGAGCTGCTCTAGATATAGCTGTACTCTAATATATAGTACACTCATCAATCTATCAATCAAAAGCTGAGCAAATTTCAGCTCGATGGCTTACAATGTCCATCAATCACTCAATCAATCAAGCAGTAAATAACGTTTGATATGCTCAAAGATATAGCTCAGATATCTGTTAGAATTGTCTCTCTATAGTCAGCTCTTCAGCTCTGCTCTTTATCGCTTTCAGCTACTTCTTCAATCAGTCAATCAGTCAATCATTGAGCAAATATTGCCGATGATTCAGTCTGGCTCAATGTCTGGCGCTATCTGGAGATAGCAGCGACTTTGGCATTGATATATATCAGGCGAGATAGCGTCGGGCATAGAGAATTTCCCATAGATTATACGACCCGATGAATGATCCAAAACTTACCTTTCAGCTTCTCGCGTGAGGACTCCAAACTGTTTTTACGCGAATTCACAGTGGATTCTGAAGAGAGAGAGAGAGAGAGAGAGAGAAGGAGAGAATTTGTAATTAATTTCTGAATAATTTATAGCAGATATATATGTATAAGGAATGTATTTGGATACCCTGTAAATCAGTTAAAAAGGCTATATTGGCTGAGGCTTATAGATGCTTGATCAAGCTCGAGCTGGGGCCAGATCTAGCCCTACGTCTGCCCATAACTCGAGCACTATTTGATATATAGAGCTCAAATTTGTATTATCTGCAGTCTTATATGGCCCATTACTCATGTTCATTAGCTTTTTCGATAACTCATTTAATAGCCCAAATATCGATAAATATCGTTATTTTTATAGCCCAATTTGAATATCCGAAAGTTTATAGACTTCCAATTTGGCATTTAAATTCTGCAAAGACAATTAAAATTTTGCAAAATTTTCGAAATTTTCAAAATTTTCAAAATTTTGGCTAGCTGCGCCCGAGCGTTGCCAAAAAAAAATTGAATTGTATCAGAAATTGGCTATAAGAAAATCTGTTTCAACTTTTATTTAGACTAAATGTCGAGGCCCCCACGCATTGACACTGACATTTCACTCTGTGACGTCAGCTACAGACGTGTGTGTGTCTGTGTGAGATCTGTGTGTGTGTGAGTGAGATCTCTCTCTGTGTGTGTGTGTGTTTAGTAAGAAAATTTTGCTAATTTTCCATGGGCAAACGCAGAAGGCCAGAAGCTCTAAGCAAAAGTATAAAATATATAGACATATGTACATATGCAAGTAACTATGTATACATATATATTATATATATATGTATATATATATATATATATATATATATATATATATATATATATATATATATGTATGTGTGTATATACGTCTGATTTTATTTATTTATATATATTTTTTGCTTGCAAAATGTTTACAAGCGAATTTCTTGGCTCGATTTGCTAATTTTAAACGAAAAAAAAGAATACACTCGAGTGGGCAAGTATGTGTACACCTGTATGTGTGTGTGTGTGTGTGTGTCTTCTTTCTTGTCTGTGCCAAAACGCATAGACAATGTTAAATGTTCTATAAATAAAATGGCAACGCTGGCGCAAAAATCCCAAAACAAACCAAAAAGTACCAAAGGGAAATTAGAAAAGGCTTAACGAGTCGCACAGCGAATGCCCTGCAAATGAGCAGTTTAGAAGGTATGTAGAAAATGGCAAATAAACGATATGACTATTTATGATTTATAATTAAATATTTTTTGATTATTATTTTTATTATTTATTATATATTATTTGTTATTTATTATTTTTATTAACTTAATAATTTGTTAATGTATTATTTTTTATTTATTATTTATTCTTTATTATTTATGATATATGCTTTATTATTCATTAAATATTATATATTTATTATTATTTATTATATTATATATATTTGTGTTATATTACACATTATATGATATATGTATATATTTTTATATTTCAACTATGTCAAATTGCCTCATCAAATAAATATATCCCTTGCCCACCGCTCGCAGCTAAGCAGACGTGACAAGCGCTTTGGTTATTATTAGTGTAGAGTATTCATAATTTTCGGTCAGCCAATTGCGAATGACGCACTTTTCCATTGGACGGCACATTCCACTGTCTCATTCTCATAATGTGCCATTCTCAGATGTTGCGCGCTCGCACTTCGTCTCCCTCTCTCTTACACTCTCTCGCTCTTTGTCAATCGCCTATTCCGCTTGATTGAGCTGCGCAGTTGACTTTTGCACAATTTGTTTGCTGTTGTTGCGCTAGTGTGATAAGCGAACATGCATATGTATGCATGTATGTGTGTGAGTGTGTCTGTAGAAAAGCGCGTAATTACAAAATATAGCAAGATTAACGGCTCTTATCAGCGCAGCACAAACTGAATTACTGCTTTCAATTGTAAAGCAAGCTTGCCTGTATGTGTACACACATACATACATACAAATTGTAATCTCATTGAGCTGCACTTTGAACGCCTTCGCTGATAAAACGGTAACTTTTAAAATCGCCTTAAAGTATGCTCCGCAGCTGAGGAGTTCATTTAAAACGAGTTTGTGCGCATTGCCAATGCCCTATAAATAACTGTCATTAAGAAAAAGGTATACATATGCATACGACGTATTTACACAATTTATCTAACGTTAAAGCTCACGCAATCATTGCTCAGTGACGTCACAGCGCAAAGCTGAGCTCACACACACAGAGTGAGAGAGAGGGAGAGCGGCAGAGAGCGTGCGACTCATGCTAATTGTATATATATTTTTTTTTTTCAACATTTGCGGCAGCAATTAGCAAAGGCCGAATATGTAGCAGAAGCAGCAGCGAAAAGAACGTAACAATAAGCGGCTTCCCCAGCACACGCTCACTCACACACACACACACATACACACAGAGACGACATAAAACTGGTTGCGACGTAACCAGTTTTAAACTAAAGCAAAAGAAAACAGAGCCCAAAGCAAAAGCGCATGAGTCGACGACGGCGACAGCGCTGTCTTTGCCAATTTCCAGTCATGTTATTGTTGCGCTTCTTCTTAAGGCCTCTGCCTTGCTGCTGCTGCTGCTGTTGTTGTTGTCTTGTGCCATGTAAGCTCATTTATACACTGTATATGTATGTGTGTGTGTGTGTGCATTGATGCGCATGTTTCCGCTTTCGTTGGGCTGTCCCAGTGTCGAGCGACGCCAACAAGTCGGCGGTCATAAACAAGTGCGGCAGGTGGTAAAGCAGCAGAGGCCAAAGCAGCGGCGCATAGCTTCTTTGCCTCTGCTGCTGCGCTGCTGCTGTGCTGGGTCTTCTCCTTCTTCTACTCATTCTGTGAATGATGCGTGCGCAAAACGCGGTCGCGTTTTATGCTCGCTACCTGCGTTAACTTAGCGCAACTTCTTGTTCCTCTCCCGCTCGTTCGGCTGTTTCCTTGCGCCTGCCATTCGTTCCGTTGCCGCTGCCTTTCACGAATGCTGCTTGCCTGGTCGCTGCTTTAATTTGCATGCAGGCTCTTGCTCTCTCGCTCTCACTCTCTCTCACGCTTTCTGTATACCCTGTTAACGGCGCGTTGAAGCGAGCGTGTTGCTTCGAGATATAAATATTCAGAATTTATCTGATGATTTTATTAAATAAATATGTCGCGATTCGTGACTCAATGCTGTTCAGCGAATTTTGAGTTACAAATAGATTTATACTATAATAATTCCACTTAAAGTTTATAAATGAGAATTGCATGTTACACCGTTATTTGCATTACAGTTACAAGCGTATATTCTCACTGAGTCATTCACTCATTCATTCATTCATTCAGCATTCATTCATTTAAGTGACAGTTAACCAACTGACCGAGTGAGTGCGGGAGTTAACTGTATGTCCACACAAAAAACAATAGCAAAGCGCGAGAGAGTAGCAGAGGCAGAGGCAGAGGCAGAGGCAGCGCTAGCAGATCAGCGTTGCACTGAACGCAGCCGTTCCCAATAGTTGATTTCAATTTCATTTACATGCTATGCCACTCACGCTCTCTCTCTCTCTTTCTCGCTCTCCCTTTCCCAATTTTAAGCGGCTTGTTGCTGCCTGTGACGTATGACAAGCGCAAAGCAGCCGCAGCAAATGAAATATGCGCGAAGCAGCACAAAAACCAAATGAAATGAAACGTTAAACGGCAGCAGCAGCAACAACAACAGCAGCAAAACAAAAAGAAAGAAATAAACACCAACAACATTTTTGCATATGCGCCTGTTGATTGCGTAATTAAACTGCTCGAGTTTACAGCGCTGCTGCTGCTGCTTCTCTTACTCCTCCTTCTACTCGCTGTTGTTGTTATATTTATATTTTTATGTGCTCTGCATTGTTTCTGCTTAGGCATGTGTGTGTGTGTGTGCTAAACGCAATATTCCTTGCTCTTTAGCTTGGAATTCGTAATAAAGTCAAACACAATCAAATAAAGCTGAAAAGCATAAGAATAAAAATGCATGAGCTACATTTATTTTTATTTTTATTTATATTTGTATTTAGTTTTTTTTTTGTTTAGTTCGCTTGCTGCCAATTTCTGCAGCTGCTTGCACATTTAATGAAAAGAAACACATAAAAACGGCGAATAGAGAGATATGCACATGCAAAAGCGGAACGGGTGGGAAGTGTAGCCTGGGCGGGCCGAAATCCAGTTACGTTTACAGCTGCAGCAAACGGAATCGACACTGCAGGCTGCAGCAGCCGCGACCCACGTGAGACTTGCCGAATTATGCACGGAATGTGTGGCAAAGTGCGTGGGCCACACGCATGGAAACGGAACGGGGGAGCGAGCAATTAGATTGGGAATGGAATTGAACTGGCATCAAGTGCTTATCGCCAATCGCTAATTGTTCAATTCCAGTAGATTCCACACGCACACACACAAGCAGACAGCTTGTGCTATTGAACTTTCTTAATCGCAACTAAACTGTTTACAAATTCTAATCACAGCCGACGATAGTCAAGTGTTAACAGTCAAAAATAATTCCATGGCGAGTAGCGCAATGAAAGGCATTAAATTAGCAATTTCATGGTATTTATAAGTATATACAATAAATATTTGTACATTTTTTGTTGTTTCTTTTAACACACATTTTCATTCTTTTCTTCTTTTTAGCATGATTTCGTATGCAAATTTCCCAGCTCAAGCGAATGCGTGGGACATTTCTTACGTTCTTCCAATTAGAATGTCGCCACGCTGCAAATGCACAGCTGCTACGTAAACGTAAGTGATTAACCCATGTGACTACGCACACACACACATACGTATGTAAATGATGAGCAAACACAGTTAACGAGTGTGAGCTAAACTTTCGCACACACGCAGTCACTCACTCACTCACACCAAATCTCGTTCTGCTTCTTCTTCTTCTTCTTATTTGTTCGCACTACAAAAGCAACAACAAAGCACAAAGCGATGCCAAAACGGCTGACAACGCGCAAAACGCAATTATGAAAATTTATTCACTTTAATGCTTAATTTCCTTTGAATTATACGTTGCTCATGCTCACCCGCTCTCTCACACTCCTCTTGCACATTCGCTCTCTCGCGCTGTGCGCTCGCTCTCGCTCCCGCTCTCTCTCTTAATTTGCCTTTCAATTTTGCTTTGACGTTCAATCGCTGCCGCTGCCGTCGCCGCAGTCGCAGAGGGAATTCCCTGTTGAGTGTATATTGCCGTTGCTCTCTCGCTCACTGTGAGTGTGACTCGCGCTAGGCAGCTGTTTGCCTTTCAGCTTTGTATTTGTTTTGCTTTGACGTTTATCATTTACTGTGAATTGCGTTCAGCTGCTGCTGCTGCCGCTGTTGTTGTTGTTGTTGTTGTTTTTTTGTTTTTGCTTTATTTTCATTTTGTTTTTATTGTGCAGTTAATTGCTGTGCATTTGCGCTTCAACTGCTCGAGCTTTGTGTGTTTCGATTGTGTTTGCGCTGTTTAGATAAGATTTCACGCCTTTTCCGTTCATATTTTCGTGGCTCGAAATATATATTTAGCCGGAATTTGTGTGGCCTTTTAGCCAGAAGTTGCCTGAGAATTGATTAGTTTGACTTAAGGCTTTAATTAATTTTAATGTAAGCTTTAAGTGAAAGCCTTTTGAGCAAGCAGGAGCTGTAAGCAAAAGCTTCTTACTGGAGTTTTAGCTTCAAGTGAAGCTTTTTGGCTAAGTTTACGTATATTAATCGTAGCTTAAACAGCTTAAAGGTGAAAGCTTTAATTGAGTGCCTTTTCGATCCTTTCCATGCGCCCGTTTTCTACATTTTTATTATTTATAGAGATTTCAGCTTTAAAAGCTTTAATCTCTTCTCTTCACTTAACCCCATTTAAAGCTCTCAGTTTTTCCTTTTAATTCTCTTCAGTTTCATTTAATTTTCCTTCACCTTTCCACCTTCCACCTTCCGCCTTCCACCTTCATCTTCGGCTGATAGCCACTTCCAATCGTCGATTTGGCCTTCATTCCGCCTGCCACCTTTGGTCCGTTTGGGCCTTTTTACACTGAAATTTATGGCCCAGCTACGTTCTGGCCAAGAGATTTATGCCATGATCTGCGTTAACATAAATTACAAAAGAAAAGCGAAAAAGGAAAAGCGCAGAGGTAAAAGGTAAAGCGAAAAGTCAGCACAGACTTTGGCACTGGCTTTACAATGTATCTGTAACAATGTATCTGTATCTGCGCAAATGTATCTAGAGTTGAGATAAATGTATCTGAAGCCAAGTATTTGTATCTGTGAATGTGGTAACTTTTTTTGTAAGAAATGTATCTTTAACTATGGAAAAGTATCTGTATCTAGGAATGCATCTATGAGTATTTAAATGTATCTGTAGCCGATCTTTATCTATGTTAAAGTATCTGTAAATGTATCTACAGCTTTAATAATGTGTCTAAAGCTGCAGTAATTGTATCTATTAGTCTGGAAATGTATCTATAGCTGTAGTAAACGTATCTGTATCTATGTGAATGTGTATCTTTACGTGTGTATCTTCTGTAGTTGCATCTTTGACTGTCCAAACAGTATCTGTAGCGCTGAGAACGTATCTATAGCTATGCAAATGTATCTGAATCTGTAGAAATCTATCATATATGTATCTATATCTGTAGAAAATGTATCTCTTGCTGTGGAAATATATCTATATCTATTGAAAATGTATCTATAGCTGTAGAAATTGTATCTTTGTCTATGCAAGTGTATCTTTAGCTGTTTAAAATGTATCTTTAGCTATCTAAATGTATCTATATCTATGGAAAATGTATCTATAGCTATGCAAATGTATCTATATCGCTCTAAATGTATCTTTATTCATGCGAATGTATCTTTAGCTGCAAATAATGTATCTATGACTGTGCCAATCGAGATATAGCTGTATTATTGTATCTCATAGCTCTGCAAATGTATCTATACATCTTCAAATGTATCTATATCTAATTATCTGCATCTGTAGTAGCTATATTTATGGTATTATAAAACTATCTCAAGCTATAAATCTTTCTCTCCAGCTGCATCTATGGCTCTGCTTGTATCTGAGCTTGAGTCAGAGCCTCCATTGGGCCACTCAATTTCATTTCATTTCATTTATATTTTATGCGTTCACTTCCTTTCGATGCGCAAAAGATACACACACACAGACAGAGACAGAGGCAGACATCGATTTAGATTCGCGTCTGTTGCTGCCTCGAAATGGGCATAAAAAAGTATCTGTTGCTCCATCCTGTGGCAACAGCTGCTGCCAACGTTTGGCTCTTTCTCTCAGCCAAAAGGCGCAAAATACGAAACGTCCCTCAGTCCGTCCGGCTGTCTGTCCGTCTCTCTGTCCGTCCTCAATCAACTTCTCACAGCTACACTTGTGCCGTGTCTTTGCTTCTGCTTTTGATTTGTCTCTTCGCTGCGTTCTATAAACAGAAGTTTTTTCTCTGCGCTGCTGCAGACATTGGCGGCGCCTTCGACTTGGACGTGCTTTGCGCTACGACGCGCTACGTGCCGCATTCGTGACGTGACTTCCTTCTAATTCGCTGGCCCACAGCTTGCTCGAGGCGGAGGGGCGTGGCAGTTGGGCACATGTTGAGTGCTTTGGGCTCTGCGGAGTCTGCTGCCGATGGCCAAACGATTTCTAATTCTATTTCCGCTTGCGCTTAACATATGTTAAGTTCGTTAACAGAGGCTGTTAGTAGCTGTTAAGAGAGTCGAATGCTGTTAGCTGTGGCCAGAGGCGTTGATGTTGCTTTTGAGCTGTTATGCTTAACCGATGTTAACATGCCTAACAGACTTAACTTGCTGTTAATCCGCTGTTAAGATACTGTTAAGATGCTAACATAACTTTGGCGTGGGGTGTTTTTGTATAACTTATACTGCTATGCCAACTGCTGTTAAGCTTAACAGATGTTATGTCATCTGCTGTTAAGCTTAACATATGTTATGCCTCTACTGTTAGGCTCTTAGCTACTAGAGTCTTTTATGAGTTGTTTTTGCTCTTTCCTCTTAGCCTTAGAGCTTCTACTGCTTCACTCGACAGCTTGGAGTTCTCGCAGAGCGCTTGCCAAGGACTCCAATTGCGCATAACGTTTGGAAACATAAACTAAATCAATGCAGACGCAACTTAGTTGGCCTTATTTAGCAACATGGCCAAAGCATTTGCCCAAGGCAATGCCATAAACTTGACTCTTTTCAACTGCTTTTGTCGTGTAGCAAAACCAAAAAACTGAAACGCTTCACTTTGAACAGGCCGCCGACTGCAGACAGAGCGACGTCGCGACGTCTGTCTCGCTATGGCCAGCCAACGGCTGGGTCTTTAACCCAAGATGCGACTCTGACTGCGACTGAGGTTGCATCTGCTGCATCCTTGCTGCAGCCAGAGAGCCAAACTTAAACCTGTCTCAGCATCAAGTGTGTGCGAGTTTGGTGTATCCCTGCACTGAGAGAAAGTCGAGTCTTGAGCTGAGATTTTCAGATCTGTCTGGCGAGAGATACTAAATGTATCTAGATATCTTTGCCAGAGACTGTTTAAGCTCTTAACAGTGGCTGTTGCTGTTAAGAGCCTTAACATACGATGCTGCTGTTAAGAGCCTGTTAGATTATATATATGTATCTATATACTTGCTCTTTCCTCATCTATCTAGCTATGTATCTCTGCATTTATCTATGCTCTATAGCCAATCTACAGCTCATCTTTCTCTTTATCTAACACAACTTTATTTTACTACTTCCCACTTCGTTTTTCTCTCAGTGTAGATCAGTTCTGATTGTCTGCCCAGTTTGTTTTGTTTTGCGCTTTTTTGTTTATTTTGTTTTGGACATCGAGTGTTGGCCATTTGGCTGGCCCTTTTGGCTGGCCCTTTGGCTAGGCCTAAACACAGACGACGACGACGACGGCGGACTACCTGACGCCTTGGCCCTGCTTTCGTATCTTTGTATCTCTCTCGTGTCTTTCGTTTCATTTTATTGTATCTGTATCTCCTGCTCGCTGTGCAACATATTCATATTTATGATACACACACATACACACAGAGACTCACTTGAATGGAAGTGAGATTGAGGCTCTCCTTTGGCTTTGTTGAACCTGTTTTTGGGGCCCTTTTTCTGATGCTCGCTCAGGTGGTGGGAAACAAAGGTGTATTGGAAAGCATAGCTAACTAAATTTGGTTTGGAATCTCTTTGCTTTGTGGATAAATTCAATGAGATCCATCGGAGAGCACCTATAGAGCATCTGCAGCTAGTCCAGCTCCAATCTTCGACAGTATTAGAGCTATTTTACCTATGATTCCCCACTTGAGTCACTTTAGAGCTACTTTACTGCTATATTAATCGATAAATATCGATTTTCTTAGCACTTTCAGTCACTTTTATGCCCATAACACAGCATTAGGCAGTCAGTCATGCCGCTCTTACTTGTTATTTACGTCTCTGGCTTTTGGTTATGGCTTTTGGGCCACTTAACTTGACTTTTTTTTTGGTTTTTATCAGAAATCACTTTGCTCATTCTGCGAAATTGTTATAAATTTGTATGTGTATCTGTATGAAGTATACTATATACAGATATATACAGATATATATATATACCTACTTAAGTATATGTTCATGTTTTGATATATTTATGTTGAGCACTTGGCGAAGACATTTACTTTGCTCGCCATGCTTATTGCGGCTTACGTTGAGCTTAAAGCCGCCCAACAGGTGCTAAAGAGCCTGTTCAACGTGAAAGATGTTCAAAGGGCTACAGATATTTATCATTTATGTTATTAACAGTGCGCTGTAAAACTCTGTAAAGCTCTGTTAGATAAGTAAATGAATCGTTTATAGCACATTTGATAGAAGAGATGCTTTAATCTGCAATAAGGCATCTTTTTTTAGAGCTATGATGCTAATAGTGCTGTTAAGTGTACAGAAATGTTAAATAGTTAACAGCTGTTAGGCATCAAATGTTAAACATTGACATTTTCCTTCTTTCTTATTCGGTTTTTCGGAAGAAGTCGTTACAGTGCTGTTAAGTGTACAGAAATGTTAAATAGTTAACAGCTGTTAAGCATGTAATGATAATATTTTTTATTTATTATTATAGATTTCGTGAAAGAAGTTTCTGTTGCTGTTTACAGAGCTGATAACTAGAATTAATATATAAATGTTAATTAGTTAACAGCTGTTAAGCAGTAAATGTTAAGCATTTCCCATTATGCCATTCTTTGTTGCTCTTCGAGTTGATTGATAGCTCCGCTTGAAATTCAATTAAATTTGTCCAATTGGACAATTTTGCGTATGGCAAAGAAGCAAATATATATCCAACTGTGTGTGTATGTGTATCCAATAAACCCGAGAACCCGAGCAATGCCCATTTGCCGTTGTAATAATTTTTGGCAACGCTCGGGCAAGCCATTGCGTTGATATGAGCTGATAATTTATTGATTTCTTTCTAATCAAAGACAGCGAAATGAAAATTCTTGGAAATTATAAGCGCGATAAACCTGAAGTGTGTGTGTGTGCGAGTGTGTGTGTGTGTGAATTGTTACTCATCGACAAGATGATATAAAACTTGTTCGGATCGCTGCAAGTTGCGAGTTAGAAAACGTATTTCACGTCAGGTGAATCATCGCCAACAATGGAAGCTCTCGATTCACAGACAACTAAAGTTTTGTGGGGTTGCGGATGTAGACAAAGAGGGAGAGAGAAGGAGAGAGGGAGGAGTAGGGGAGACTGCTGTGTTGTCATTCAAAATGATTCTGTGCTAATATTTGACATGACTCTTGGCTGTTGTGTGGGTGCGGCTGAGGCTTGCGCTGAAATCATTTTTGGCCAAATGTTGGGGGACGGAGGGAGAGGGAGGGAGGGAGGGAGAGGGAGCTCAACTGGGAACAGGTTAAGCTGCCATTTGGCAAAGGAATTGTGCTACGTTTGACCAGAGCAAACAAAACGATGCAGAGGCGCAGCCAAAGGGGAGTGAAGTATCTATTAGTTCAGAGACGCAGAGGCGTAGGCAGAGGGCGAGCGACATTAGAGCAGTTCAGCTCTGATAAGAGTTGAGATTTGCTCTAGATACTGGGGCGTAGTCGAAAGAGCAACAGCAATATCAAATTTGCTTATCTTTATGGGAGTCTAGTGTGTTTATACGACTTTGATATGCTATATGATTCATATACAAAGTCGAAAGAGTAGAACAGACGCTTATCTTCAAGAAGTTGTAAAACATTGAGAAGTGGGCTAAGGATAGCTCGGCTAGATATAACTAAGTAGTGTAGCGATCTAAGGATTTATATCTATCTATGAATGAACTATCAATCTATGTTAGGCATATGACAACTGCACAGAGGCGTACTCAAAGGGGGCTATCCTCTTCAAGACTTCAATATACTCTTCAAGAGCTCACTCTACCCTATTATTGCTGCCTTTCATCAGCCCACTCCAGCCCCCTTTGCTCTACGCCCCTGCATCCGATTTCGCAGCCCAGTTTACAGCGCGTGTTTGTCTCTCAATGCCTGACTTTGCCTTTGTGTTGTTTTTATTTTTTATTTATTCTTTTCTGTTGAGCTTCCCCCACATATTTCTGTGATTTCAGCAACAGGCCCAAACGATGCTCGATGGAGAGAAAAAAAAACCGGAATGAGAAGTTTTTTTCTGTTTGTGTTTCTTATTCGATTTTGTTATTTTGTTTTTTTGGTGTTTTGTATCTGGTTTGGTTTGTTGTGGCTAAAAAAAGCATGGAGTTAAGCCAAAGCAAATGCGTATGATTTGATAGAGTTTAGCCAGGCTATTAAAAGTATACTCTAGTTAAAGATAATTTAGATTTGGTAGAGTCGAAGGGACAGAGAGAGAAAATGCACGAAAGCTAATATACCCGTTTGTACACTGCTCGATTGAGTATACTAGCATAAAAGGCAGCTAAGAAAAAAAAAAAACTGATTGAACTGAAAATAAAATCGAAATGAATATCAAATACACTCACATTCACACTCACACTCCCCCACACGCACTCACTTGAAATTCAACTTGAGTTCGGCTCCGCACAACACTCGAGACAAACACACACCAATTTGCTGTTCTTTTTGGAAATTGATACGAGAATTGGAGAATTGGAGAATTTTTTGTTGCAATTTTTGGTTTTTCTATGAAATAGTTTTTTATTTTCGTATTTTATGAGTGTGTTTGCTCAGCTGCTTTCAGTGTGGAATCAGCGAAAGACACTTTTGGCAGACGGGCAGACGGCCAAGTGGCTTGTGCTTGGTGTGTGGGGTATGCCAGAGGCGGGGAGGGGAGGGGAGGGGGTAGATATAGTGTTGATATAGCATTTCATGGATTGTATAATGGGAAAGTGTTCGGTGATAAGTTGTTGAGAATGTTAGAGAATGACTTAATGATTGAAGCTATAAAAGAGAGAGAGAGAGAGAGAGAGAGAGAGAGAGAGAGTGGAGCGTCAGAGAGCGAGGGAGAGAGATGGGATAAGGGAGAAAAAGAGAGGAATATAGGATAAACAGAGAGGGAGATTAAGATAGAGTGAGAGGGAGATAGAGATAGATATATATATATATATATATAGAGCGAGAGGGAGAGAGAGAGAACGAAAAAGAGAGATAGAGAGAAAAGGGAAAAAGGAAAAGGGAGAAAGAGAGATAAATAGCCAGAGCAACAGATAGAGCAACAGATAGAGAGAGATAGAGACATAGAGAGAGTGAGAAACTCTCTCTTTCTAGGGGTATAGAGACAGACACTGGGAGAGTAAAACTCTCTATCTCCAGGAGTATACAGACACACGCAGAGAGAGAGAGAGAGGGACGCTTTCTCTATATGGCATATCCTATCTCTCTATCTATTTATTTCTTCTTATCTCTCTCCCTCTCTCTCTCTCTCTCTCTCTCTCTCTCTCTCTCTCTCTCTCTCTCTGCGTGTGATAGATAGAGGGAGACAGAGACAGAGGGACACAGAGACAGAGAGATAGGCATAGAAGGAGAGGAAGGAGAGGCAGGGAGTGAGATACAGATAGAATGAATTATAGATATAGACAAATAGATAGAGTTAGCTAGAGAGATTTAGTGAGATACAGCTAGGTAAAAGAGATATCTGTAGAGCGAGAGAGAGAGAGAGAGAGAGAGAGAGAGAGAGAGAGAGAGAGAGAGACAGCAAGAGTAATGCAAGCGCACTCTGTTATCAGCGCTCACACAGTTTCATCTAGGTAATTGTGAAATCAAATTTGGTATTTATTTTATTTTCATAGATTTTTGGTGCTTTTTGTCTGCGCTTCGGGGCGCCGTTGACCGCGTTCAGCATTGAACTATTTCGGCGAGAGGTTATCAAAGAAAGCAGCACGAAATAAACACAGATTGGAATGCAAGTTGTTTGCTTTGGCCTCAGCTGGGAGCAATTAATACGCATTTCATTGATTGATTGTGTAAGATGGACGTAAGCCAATTAAATGAATATATTGATATATGTATATATGAACAATAATATATAGATCTGCTTGATGGCTCAATCAAAGCCTAATCAAACTGCTTTAAACTATGCTTGAGATATTTCACTTGCTTTGCTAGCTGATACACCCTGTGGGAGCCTTTCAACACAAGGTATACTGCCTCTTGTAGGGCAACTGGGGCAGCATCAGCTTCAACTTTTGTATATGCCCAAGTATTTCTGTATCTTTATCTGTAGATTAAGTCTAACAGCAACTCGTCCTTTCAACTCCGGGCATCTTGTAGTTGTGCCCTCCCCATTGGCGCACATCGTCTTAACTTTGTTTAAATTATGCGCCTCACTGACAAAGGAAATATTTTTACTAGCTGCAGCAGCTGCTGCAACAACAACAGTTAGAGTTACGCAGATACTCAGATACTTAGATACGTATCTTGTAGATACGCAGCTATATGAGTCCATGACACGAACGCATTCCGGCACGTCCTGTGGCAAACGCAAAAAAATTTGTATTAGGTTATCCTTGCCACACACACACATACACACACACACACAGTCATACACACACACAGGGTGAGTGGAAAAAGGCAAATGGCCTTTCACGGTCGTTGCCGTTGCTTCTGCTGTTTGAACAACTTTTTGCCCAGTTACAGCAGGCAGCGAGCGAGCGAGCGAGCTCGGGGTGCAGATGAAACGGCTTCCTAGCTGATTTTCCTGCTCTCTCTCCCATTCTCTCCCTCTCTCTATGTGCTCCTTCAGCTCTCACGCTCCTTTTGCAAGTGGCCCACACATTTTGGGTTAAACTTTCTATGCCCCGTGGGCAAGTGGAGCTCTGATGGGCAATGCTTAACTAGAAAAAGTCTATGAAGCAGAGTTAAGAGATTTAAAAAGGAGTGTGACTGAGAGAGAGAGAGAGAGAGGGAGAGAAAGAGAGATAAAGGGGCATAAAGACTACATATACAGGGTATCTTCTAGTCGTGTTGCTATGACTTTGTGTGTTAAAAGAGAGTTTAGTTCTCTTATATCTTGATATCCCTTAGGTATATGTCTTTATATGCTGTATTTATCATTTACAGGGTATTTCATAGTCGTGCAGCTTAATAAAATAAATTAGTTATATGTCTTATGTTGAAAAAACATCATTAGTTGTTTCTTGGATGATAAAGTTCAATAATTTCTATGCCTTCCACTCATATATATTTACAGGGTATCTCTTAGTCTTGCCACTTTAATAAGCTAAAGTCAAGCGAGACTAGAGAGGTGCCATAATAGTGCAGTAAAGAGACTCATATCCATTTAACTAGATTTTAGAGAATTTGTTTCATTTACAGGGTATCTACTAGTCTGCTATAAATAGCTTATGGCTCATTCTTCCTAATTATATAACAATCATGCATACATTCAAGAGCAATGGATAGAATAAGCCTATTTAATGCCATTCAAATGTAATTACAGGGTATCTTCAAGTCGTTCCTCCATTCATTGCTGTCGTTGCTTTTGGTGGGTGGTTAAGCTGGCTTTTCATTGCTTTTCGCCTGCTGTTGCCACGCTCGAGCTGACTGTCGAACAACGTCATGCCCAACCTCAATCTCGTCATCATCATCATCATCATCATCATCGCCATCATCATCATCTTCATTGGTGGGCGTTTGTTGTTGTTGTTGTTGCATGTTCCTCATGCTGACGTTGAGGCTAAACTCGAAACGTGCAACCCGCAAAAGGCAAATAAAACTTTATCATTTGGGGAAGCCCTGCGCTTTCATAGACCTGCCTGACTGTGTGAGTGTGTGTGTGAGTGTGTGTGTTGTGGGTGTATACACTCACACTCACTCTCTCTCTCTCTCTTTCTCTGTCTGTCTCTCTCTCACATACACTTGTATTTAAACACGCGTTGCTTTTGCTTTGTTTATTTCGTTTTCGCCTGCTGCCAAAAATTTTCCTCAATTTCTTTTTTTTCCCTTTTTTTTCATTTTATTTTATTTTGTTTTTCTGTTTTCTGTTTTTTGTTTTTCTCTCTTTTTTTTGGCATTTTTTTTCTTCTGCTCAGGTATGAGGTTTTATTTTGGCTTATTGCGGGAGCTGATTCTCTGTGTGTGTGTTTTTTTTGCCACTTTCAGCTTGGCTGTGTTGACCTTTTTTTGTTTTCCTTGTATATTTTCTGGGCGTGGCAGCTGGCAGTTGCTTGAAGACAGGAATTGCGAGGAGGCTTCACTGTAGCTCGTGTGGCATGTGGTGAAATGGGCACGAGCTGCAGGAAGTGAAGTTTTAATTGGGCGCATGCTGAAGTGGGGCTACTTGAGTGAGGCTTCAGCATGTTTATCGATAAGTTATCGATTGTGTGTGGATGAGGAAATACTTTTGATTTGTATGAGAGGCAACTCCAAAGGATGCAGATATCATAAATAATAGTGTGCGTATATGCATGTCGATAAGTTATCGATAATTAGTATATCGAATATATTTGAGTTGGAATATTGTGCTTTAAGTTGCTGCTACAGTTGCAGGTAGTTCAACATGCTGCGGGCACTAACATCGATAAGTTATCGAATATTTTATTAATCGATTGTTCGAATATTAGATATATTATAGAATATTCCACTTATTGAATATATCATAAGTGCTATTTGTGAGTTTAAGTAAGTAAAGCAGTTGCTGCTGCTCCTTTAATGTCTATCGATAAGTTATCGATAGTGTATTGATAAGTTTTCATATACTTAGCTCAACTCAATTGCTGCCTTCAGTTATCTACTACTAGTTAATCTTGTTGCCTTGCCTAAGTTCATCGATTAGTTATCAATATGTTATCGAATATTTGTCATTGCTACGCCTCGCACTTGTGGGTCTTTGCCTTGGCCCAAGTGTCTATTAGGTCATCCGAAGTCGTGGAGGGGATGGAGGTGGGTGGGGGGACAACCCTTAAAGTAAACCGTTAGCAGACCCTTCAATCAAGCTAAGCCACACCTAGGCCCAGTTACCAGCTACCCGTTGCCCGTTGCCCGTTGCCCGTTAATAGTTACCTGCAACCAGCGATAGTTACACTTAAAGGCGCTTTCAAAGCTGGCTAAAAGCAACCCCCGAAATCAGGAAGAGGGCCCGAACTATGTACAAAGTGAATCACACACAAAGGGCCAAGCGGAATGCGTTGCCAAAGGAAATGCCCAACAAAGACTGAGCGAATGTGATAGAAAAGGTAACAATAACAACAAGAAGAAAAGCAACAAATGTAATAAAAACAAAGAGCTGTGCATAAGGAATTGGCAAAGAGGCGCAGCGACGCCCAAGAGTCAAGTCGACTTGAGTCTCTCTGCCGCCCTCACCCGCTGCCTCCCTCGAGCAAAACATAAATTATCAGCACAATGGGCAACAGTCAAGGCAAAGGCAGAGGCAAAGGCAAAGGCAAAGGCAGAGACGGAGGCAGAAGAAGCGCAGAGACACAGGCAGCAGGGCAAAGGAATGCCAAATGACAACAACAGCAAAGGCGCAGGCAGCAAGGGGTGGCTTTTGTTTAGCATGCGACGTTAAGCAGTGCTAGAGACACAGAGGGAAAGAGAAAGAGAGATAGAGAGAGAGAGAGAGAGGGCGAGAGAGAGAGTCAGAGTGTAAGCAGAGCAAAGCATGCCCGGGCCAAAGTCTATTTTAATTTTGACGTAGTTAGTGACACAGAACGTTTTGGCCAAAACAAATGGCAACAAATGTGCAACTGTCTGGCTGACTGACTAGAAAATACCCTGCAAAACTGGTAATTCTGCAATAACTTTTGTGTTTGTATAGCGATTTGCATGAAATTTGCAGTGTTTGCTTGCGATAAGGCTAGAGCCAGATAGAAGAAACAGCAATATGATACCCTTTAAAAGAAGGTGTTTTAGTAAGAGGTAGATAGATGAACAATATGAGTAAAATTTTAACAGAAGTTTTAAACTCAATCAAATTTCATATGCATATGAGGCGTGGCTTTTAGATTGATCGTTTAACATATTTATGTAAATTTACAGGGTATCTAAAGTCAATATCATAAGCAAGTCATCTATTACCTTCAAATGCATTTACTGCCCACATCCATATCTCTCATCTCTGCAACTTCTACTCAGTCTCTAGCCTGTCAAGCCTTCTCTCACTTTCTCAAATTTTTACAGGGTATGCAAAAGGCAGAGATTATAACAGCAAAGCAGCGGCAGACGCAGCAGTCGTAGTTAGTGCCAAAGGCAGCTTAAGTGTCCCATTCGCTTTGAACATGTTGCGCCTGCTGCTGCTCCGGCTGAGTATCTATGTGGAAATTGTAACTGTATCTGTGTCTGAGTCTGTATCTGTATCTGAGTCTGAGTCTGTGTGGCGCAGACTTTGGATTGCGAGTTTGGTGTTGCGCGCGTGGGCAGCGAGGCATAAGAATGCCGCCTCATGCCACAAGCGGCAGACAGTTGGTCCGGCTCAGCGCTGTGGGGGCCCGCAACAAAGTAACACAGAAAATTGTTGCACGTTAACGGTTAACAGAGCGCAAAGGGTATATTAGCTATGGCGAACAGTTGGATGTGAGAAAAGAATGACGAAGTTTGGATGTAGCTAAGTATCTACAACTGCTTAGGAGTGCGTTTGCGGAGGCATATATAGACTGAGGGAGCTCTGGGTCTGCATAGTGGAGTAAATAAGCCATAGTATAGGATAGGGCATATTATTGATTTAATACCCTGTAAATACTAAAAAGAGCAAGTTGAAGATACATTTGTATGAGAAAAGTGAGTAGAAGTATTTCAGAGCTATAAAACGGCAATTTGGATAATGAAATTTCCACTGACTCGATAAAATGGGCTATATAGGCACAAGTATACCCTGTAAATATTACTTTTTTATCTATATTTGTTATTTATATCTATATAGTGCTAGCAAAGGCAGTAGTAGATACTTTTATACGTGATAAGTGAGTGATAAAGTAGGGCATATCAGCTCTAGCCAGAATACCCTACAATACTCTACTAAATATGGCCAGCTTGAGCTTTAGACACTACATATGAAACTTCAGCAAGTGTACAAAGAGCACTCAAGTTTTACATACATGTAAACGTATGTATGTATATACATATATATTTATATATCTGTATATGTATTCATAGAGTATTTCCTCTTCGCCTTGCCCCACTAATGCCGCAACTTCGAATTCTTGTTAATAAGTTTCAAACTGCGGCTCTCACAAGTCTGTGTAACAAGTAACAAGGCAACGGCTGCGAATGCTCGCGTCTCCAGTCTCCAGCCTAGAGTCTCGAGTCAGTCAACGGAGTTGCTGCCTACACACACACACACACACACACACACACACACACACACGCACAACAAGTCGTTGGTGAAGTGACGTTAAAGTATCTGCGCATTCGCTTTGAGTATCTACATCAAAAAGTTGACTTTGCTTTGTATTTGTATCTGTCTCTGTGCGTCTGTGTGTGTGTGGGCGAGCGCCAAAAAGTTCATGTGGAGCATTAGCTGAGGAGGGGGCAAGGCAGAGCTGTGGGGGAGCTTGGCTCTCCCTCAGTTTATGTACATAATTTTGTTGTTGTTGTGTCGTTTTCTCTGCACAGCTGCAGCAGCTACGACTAGGTGGGGGCATAGCTGTGTGTGTGCGTGTGCGCGCTTGGGGATTACGTAAGGGAATCCCCAACATTTGCAGTCAACAACAACAGCTAAAGCGAACGTAGCGAAGCGCTGAACTGCGTCAGAGTCAGAGTCAGAGTTGCATGTTTTATGCATGAACTGAGCTGCTGCCACGCCCCCCTCTACCTCTACCTCTACCTCTGCCTCCACCGCCGCCTACACAGCTGCTGCCCTTTCAAGCAGCCTCAACTTTATGCGCAGCAAAATAAAATACAACAAAAAGAAGAAGAAGCAAACGCAAACGCAAATAAAGTATCTTATAGATACTTCTGTGCAGGGGCCGAGGCGTGGGGGCGGGTGGGAGGAGGGGGCTGGCTTGCCTTTGCCTGTGTAACAAGTGCGCGCTTGGTTGAGTTTCAAGTAGAAGCATTGCTGCACGCTGCCACGCCCACTCAGCCCCCCCACCTCACGCCCCACTCGCAGCAGCGGCGCCCTCCTGCAGTTTTACAGTTGCTTTTTCCTCTTGTTGCTGCTGCGCTCTTCGCTCTCCTCACTTCTCCTCCCTTCTCTCTGCTGCCTTCTTTCCTTTCCCTTCTCCCTCCTCTCTTCTCCCTTCTCCCTCTTCTCCTCTCTTCTCCCTTCCATAGTTTGCAAAATATTTTACTTTGTCGCAGAACTTTTGCTGCCGTGAGTGGGCGGTGGGCGGTATGAGGAAAGGGGTGTATGCTGTGGGCGGTGGGCGTGTTCGCTTACTTTTACATATTGTTTTTGCTTTATATTTTCTTCTTTTTTTTTTGTTCGGTTGCGTTTAAAGCGCGGCCAAAAAAGTAATCTTTTAGCTGTAATTGAAAATGTCTGTTTCGCACTCTCTCTCACTCGCTCTCTCTCTCCCTCTCTCTGCCCCTCTCTCTCTCTCTCTCTCTCTCTCACTCTCTTTATCAATGCATGCAGCTCGCTGTTGGCTTTTCTATTTCTATTAACATTTGTTGCCTGTGGTGAACTTTTGTTTCAGCTTTTGTCCTTGCAAATACCCTGTAAAAAAGGCACCAATACCCAAAGAGTTGTTCGTTTCGAGCTCAGAAATAGTTTATATAGATTTTCTATGAGTTTTCCAGGTTTTTGCTCAATTTAATATTTCTATTAGCGCTTTCAACTAGCATTAGCTTTAAAAGTGTTTCCTTTGCATCAATCATCAATCAATCAATCAGGCTCCAGGTTAATTATCTAGTTTTCTTCGTCGCTTTTGATTTCACTCAACCAAATGCAGCTTCTGTGCTAATTTCATTTGCCTAACTGGCTTGGTTTGCGCTCTGTATCAATCATCAATCACAGAATCAATCAATCAAGCTGTTGTCTAGCTCGAGTTGAGCGGAGCTCTGTTTAAAAGCAACAATCATTCAGTCAAGCAATCAAGCTGTTGTCTACTCTAGCTAGACTCTTGCTCTCTATGTCAGTCATCAATCATGATCAATCATCATCAATCAATCAATCAAAAAAGCTATATACGTATTTTCTTTAGGTCCACGTAAATAGTTCTTGAATTTCAGCTGCCCAGCACCCACTCTTAACATTGCGTTTCAATCATCAATCAATCAATCAAGCTGTATACGTTTTAATATGAATTTTTTGTTTATTTTTGAGATTTTTCTAGTTTTCTTCAGCTATAGCCATAAACTACTCTAGCCATTAACTAATGTCTCTCAGTCAATCAATCATTCAATCAATCAATCAATCAATCAGCTTCATATGTGATATATCTGACCAATACGTGGTATCTCCCAGTCAATATTGACTTTCAATTGACTTGCCTTGTGATAGACAAGTAGTTTCACGCATACTAACGCTTGCCTATTTACACACACACTAACAGTCACACACACTCACACACACACACAGCTGTGTAGCTGTGTGCGCTTATGTGACTACGGCCTTGAGCTCAAGTATCAAGTTTTGAAGTTAACGCATGTCAACAGGCGCAATAAAAAAGGATGTGTGTGTATGTGTGTGTGTGTGTGAGTCTCGAATGTTCAATTGTTGTAATGTGCATATACTTATGCCACAGACTGTACATATATACACATAGAGGAGTATATAGCGCCCTTACAGCAGTTGGCTGTTGGGTTAGGTTATGGGAGGGGAACGAGGCTAACTTCCGCTGCTCGCATGTTCAATTGCTCCAAGTGTGCACATACTTATGTCAAAGACTGTATGCAAATACTTGTAGCAGCAGCTGTTGAGATCTTCTAACTGAAGAAGTTTTAACTGCAAAAGATTTGCTAGGAAGAGGGACTAATTTAAAGTTCTTTTATAAGCATACTTATGGCGTGGACTGTACAGATATTTGTTGAATAGATACTTTTAGTATATACTGTGGACTGCTGGTTGAATGGATTTTGAGTTCGTGTGCAGAATATGGAGATATATATGTATATGGATATATCTAATATTGACTAGATGGATATATGGGTATACTTTTGCTAGAGACTGTTTACATACTTGCTCTACAGACTGTAAGATGTGACCTTAGTCTTGTTTTAGTCCATATATGAGATATATTATAAATTGTGAATATATAGATAAATATATCAAATTTATATACTATATATACATATACTTTTGACACAGACTGTGCACGGACTTTCTAGATAGACTGTAAAGCTCAACTCTACTTTTTCTGGTCTATATATTCTCATTGGAATAGACTGAATTGTGAATGTATTCATAAATATATCCAATTTCTCTTACATATATGCCTAGACTTACATCACAGACTGTTTAAATACTTTCTCAACAGACTGTAGAGTTGGACTTTAGCTCTTTTGTAGTCTATATATGATATATATAGATAATCTTAATCTTAAATATACATATATACCATATTTTATTAGTACCATATCTTATATATATATTCCCACACTGTCCACATACTTCCTCAAGAGACTGTAGAGTTTTACTTTAGCTTCCTTTAGTACCTAGATATGCCACTTGGAACTCATGCATAGTGATTATATGAATATATATCTCTCTACCATACCGTCCACATACTTCATTGAGAGACTGTCTCTTCCATACGCTCTACATATTCCGATTGGAGCCATTCGAATTGGTTTTAAATTATAATTTGTACTTACTGCCACGTCCGCTGCCTTTGCGTCGCGCCATTTTCCTGTCTATCCACTGTCTGTGTGTGTGTATGTGTGTGTGTGTGTTGCCTGTGTATGTCCTGAGTGAGTGTATCCTTTATGCTGCTTCCGTCTCGCCTGTTTGTTTACAAGGCTCTAGTTATGCGGCGACATCGTGTGAGTTGGCTCGGACTCAGCGACTTGATTGATGTGCAATATACTACATATATATATATATATATATATATATATAGTTGTATATATATATGAGATAGTCACGCCCACTGCTAGGGGTGTGTGTGTCCTTGCCACGTTTGTGTTGTCCTTCGTGTTCCAGGACGTCTCAGCGCGAGGCAAAGCAAAGTTCGCTTTGTGGCCTGATTCCGTTTGCCTTTATATATATATATATATATGTACATATATATGTATATCTGGTGTAACTGTATATATCTCTGTGTGTGAGCTATGATGACGTGTTTGTTGCTCGCTTGGCTCTGGGCTGCCCGCAATTCGCAGTCAATGGCAACATTTTGCCTCTAAAACGATTTCCATTTCATTTTCTCTCTCTCTCTCTCTCTCTCTTTCTGTCTATATAGATATATATAACTGTATAAAATGTGTTAAAATATTTCAAAAAGAGTTCGTTTTATGCTCGATTTTTGGTTTTTTGCTAAACTTTTCTATATATTTTTGTTGTATTTGTTTTTGTTTTTTTTGTGGTCGTTTCTTTTGATATGCTTTTTGCGCGTTTTTTCGTTTTTTGTTTTTTGTTGATTTTGAATTGTGGTCAAATTTAGCCACAAACCACGTGGGATTTGTCTGCTTCTCTTGCTGCTGCTTCTTCTTCTCTTGTTCTGTTTGTTTGTTTATTGTCGTAGGCCGCGTTTTTCCCGTTTAGCCGCGCGCGTGCAACAAAGACGGCAAGCGCCGAGCATGACGTATGGCCAAAGCAGGCCAAAGACAATTGCGTTTGCTTTTGCTTTTGCTTGTGTTTTTGTTTTTATTTTTTTGATTTCGGGCAACACGCTGCGTATACGCAATTCACAGACTTAACATGCAATTCAACTATACTCTCTCTCTATATATATATATATATATATATCAATATATATATATATATTTGTTATCAATTTTCCTGTATGTGTGACACTTTCAATATGGCGCGTATGTGTGTGTGTGTGTGATTTCTATTAATATAACTGAAATATATTCGCTGCTGCTGCTGCTGCTCTACGAATTGTGTGTGAAGCGCGCGAATAACGAGAGGCGTGCGTCGACTTCGGCGTTCACGAACAAACAAGACGCGATGTTAATACTAAACTGAGCACTGCTAACACTTAAGCGCTTCGTGCTGCACGGCACGAGCCGAACAAGCGCACGAACCCATACACATACACAGAGAGCGAGCGAGAGAGAGAGAGAGAGAGAAACTTGTATTGAGCGCGCGTATAACCTGCTTTCTGCGCTGCCAGCGTCAGCGCTCGCTCTCTTTGCCTCTGGCTTTCAATCGCGTTTGCTTTCAATTTGCCATTGCTCGCCTTGCCTTTCAACTGGATCTGCCTTTTTGTTTACCTTTTTTTTGTTGTTGTGCGCTGCGCATGCTTTCGCTCTTTGAGTGAATTTTTGCTTGTAATCAAAAGCGCATTTAAGAGCGCGCGTTTGCTTGGGCTTCTACTCTGTGATTGCTGCGATTGTGACTCAAATTGAGTGGATTTTGATGGAATTGTTATTTATTTATTAATTTGAGTAGTTCAACTTTTGTTTAGTTGGATTTAGGCTGCTTGGAAGTTGTTTAATTAAAATATTTATGAAGAGTTTCATCTGCTTGCGTTTTGCTCAGAAATGAAAGAAAATCTTTGCATACTTTTGGGCGTTCATAAATTTAATTTCTTAATATTCTAATAATATATTTTTTTACTTAAAATTTTTTGTTTTTAACATAATATTTTTTTAAATTAAATTTTTTTATTTTTTTAATATAATTATTTAGATTTAAAAGGTTTTAGTTTTTTATTATAAATATTTTTTAATTTAAATTTTTTAATTTTTTAAACTATTTTTTTCATTATACATTTTTTTAATTTAAAAGCTTTATTTATTTTTAAAAATATTTTTAAATATTTTTTGTGTATATATTTTAAAAAATATAATAAAAATAAAATAAAATATTTTAAAAAATATTTTAAAAATATTTAAAAAAATATTTTAAAAATATTTAAAAAAATATTTTTTTAAATATTTTTTTTTCTGTGTTTTTAAGATATTTCGAAAAACATTTATCAAAAGAAAAAAAAAACTGTCAAACAAAATTAAATAATCAAAAAAAGTTGATAAATGTATTTTATGAGCTTTAACGATTTCCTCCTCCTTCTTCTTCTTCTTCTTCTTCTTCATCAATTGCAATGGAGTTAATACTTTTCCCTTTCGAGTGTCATTCGTAGTTGTATTATTTTTTGCGTGGGCGTTCTACTGTTACGCCAAGAACACACAAAAAAGGCGTGGCAAGTGATGCATTAGGCATTAAATACAGAACAGAATACCCCTACTGTGCTCTTCCCACTTACGCTGTGCTCTGCCTCTCCCTCTCTCTCTATATTACTACGCTCTCTCTCCCTCTCGCTCACTCTCTCGTAAGCGCATCGGCATCAATGAATGTTCCATCAGCTGTTCTTTGTTTACCTCGCAAGACGCAGGCGCCATTTTGCCGGCCGTTTCCATCGTTCCAGTCCGTTCGAATTTCGCGTTGGAAGGGAAGGGGAAATTCCGTTTCGAACTCGGCCAAGTTTGGCGCCAAATGTTGAGTGAATTTGGCACGCAGTCGGGCGACAAAAGCGCAACCGAAAGGAACGACGAATCTCGAGCGCGGATCAAGAAAAGGAGAGAAAATATTAAAAACGATTAAAAATTAAATTGATCAGTTAAAAATAAAATAAAAAATACTACAAATTAATAAACAAGTTAAAAATATAAAGAAATAAAATAAAAATATAAACTGAACTTAATAATAAAAAAAATTAATAATAAATATTTTAGGATAAAAAAAGAAATTTAAAAAAAAAAAAATTTAATAATTACTAATAAAAAAATATAATAAAATAATATAAGATAAAAATAAAAAATAAAATAAAATAATATAAAAGTAAAAAATAAATAAATATTAATAAATACAAAATAAATGAATAAAATAAAACAATAATAAATGAACAAATTAATAAATTATTAAATAAGTTAATTTACAAATGTATGAAATTGATAAGTAAAGATATAAATATATATAAATAAATAGTTAAATATATAAAAAAATATAGAGATAATATTTGTAGTTGATAACCAAGCAAAACAAAAGTTCCAAAAGTTCTGTGTTAAAAGTGTTTGAAATGTATGAAACAATTCTTAATTCTTAAACAATAAATTTAAAAGTAGTAAAAGTGTTTAAGTTTAATAAAAAAAAACATAAAATTTGTGCTTTAAATATATATTATATATATATTTAAATTTATTATTTATAATTGCTCCAATCAAAAGAGGATCCCTGTGCAGTTGCATTCGCATTAAAAATGAAATAAACTCGCCATAAAAATGTAAATATCTCTCTCTCTTTTAATGGTACTTTATGCCCGCTCAAGTAGTGCAAACGGGCGTATTGGCTGTGTGTAATGTTGAGCTGCTTGTTCAGATTTTCTATACTTCAGATTTTCCATATGCAAACTTCATCTTCCATCTTGAGCTTGCCTATAGACGTGCTCTACAAACCGCCTATTAAGGCGTGATCCGACGGCAAATATTCATTTGATATGTAATTTAGCTCAGTTTAAGGCTGGAATAAGTATCATGCAGTCGGGTTTGCCCCACTGCAGTATTTTAACTTTGTTTTTATTGTCCCTCAATTTAAATTTGAGTTAATCGAAATTTTTATTGTCCTAAAAAATGCTCATAAAATGTGATGAATTTTTAAATGGAAATTTAAATTTCTGAATTATATAAAATAATATAAAAATATTTAATATATTTCTGAATTTTTATTTATACATTTATTTTTTAATTTTAAAGTAAAAGATTTGATTTTAATTAAAAAAAATATTATTTTAGTATTTTTAAATGGTTTCCGAACTGTTTTCTTTCTTTCGGCTCTCCTTTGACTTTTTTCCAATTAGTTTTTAACTATTGCGATATATTTGGAGAACAAAAAAAAAAAAAACGAAAAAAAAACACAGTCTGAGTTTCAAATTGCAAATTCTGCCAATATTTCACATTGATTGGAAATCCTTGCCTTTGGCGAATTTTGATTTGTTCATTAGAGAGGAAAACAAATTGGAATTTGCTTTGAAGCTGGTGCATAGCATAAAAGCGGATATACTGAACTAAGTTACAGGCTATCTGATAGTCAGGAGTGCAGTAAAGTTCTTCAGCTATTCCAACAGCTGTGAGTTGTTGCAGGGTATCTGCTAGTCTAAAATATCCGACTGCAGCATTTTCACTTCAGTTTTTGAGCATCTGCAAGTTGTCTTATTAACTGCAGTATGATTCTAGCTTAGTAAACAGAATACTTCTCTTTATACAGGGTATCTTTCGGTCGTTTCCTGCCGCAATCTGCCTTGATTTATATTTCGTTCGCTGCTTAAGAGGCTTAAGTTGTTGCTAAGCTGATTACAGAACCATTTTGCGTTTTTCCAATTTTCCCGTTTTCCTCTTTCTCCATTTTCCTTTTCACATTACAGGGTATCTCTCAGTCGTTCACTGACCCCACTCTCGGCTGATTTATGTATTTTGTTTGCCGGTCAAACAAATCAGCTTAAAATCTTTTTGAGTTTTGCCTTTTCGCCGTTTGCCCTTTGCGCCATTTTCCCTCTCATCTGTTCATTTTCGCCCCTTGCCCCAGTTTTCGCTAATTGAACAAGAAAATTTTCATTTTAATTGCATTTTTCCGTTGTTTTATTACACATTTGATCGAGAGTTGTCGCTGTGCCGTTGCGTAATCAGCTCCGCTTGGGCTCCCTCTTAATTATTCGAATTCAAGAATTTTGTTTGAATTTGAATTGTTTAATGGCTTCTCCTGACGTTGTTTTTGCTCTTTCAATTTTTAATTGCAGCCTGACATGATAAATGGGCAACAACAAGAGCCAATATACCCCATTGCTACAACATTCTTGCTCCGGCTCTTCCTCCTCCCTCTTTGCCCTCGCCTCTCGGCTGTAAATTAAACGCCAAAGTCAATACTTAATTGCCTTTGTTGGCCATAAACATTATTGTTTATACTGCGCGCGAGTGTGGGCACATATAAACAAATATTGCCCAAGAGGAAGACAACAAAAGAGATAGAGAGAAAGAAGAAGAAGAAGAAGAGACAAGCAGAGTCCGGCAGAATCTAGCAGCGCGAGCAAGCGGAGCCTCATTCACAGCGAAACAACGGCGGAAAAAAGTAAAGAAAATTGAAATAAATATCGGTAGGTGAGTAAAGCACCTGTCTGTTTTATTAAGCAATGCATACACACACAGAAATACACACACTGAAGACTGTGCTCGCGGCGTATACTTAACGCATATCAAAATATTGCGCATACGCAACGTTAGCCTTGTCTCATGTTGAAGTGTAGCCGAGAGAAGGTACAGAGAGTAAGAGAGAGAGAAAGAGAGATAGAGAGAGAGAGAGAGACGAGACACACAGAGAACATATATGTTAATAATAGCTAAGCATGCTCGACTAGCACATACCCTGCTTGCACCTTGAGCTATGCTTGCCCTTGCTCAATCAATCTGTGTGGCTTCTAGACATGCAGACAAGCCTATAGACACATGTATAAACACATGAGGATGTATACACACACACATATATATATATTCGTACACACAACACACTTAAACACACTTAAGCACTGCTTACCTGGCGTATACTTAATGAATATCAAAATAGTGCGCATACGCAACGTTAGCCTTGCTCAAGATTGCCAAACACACGACGCACACAGCCAGTTGCAAGACACAGTAAACACACACATACACATGTGAATAGAAAGTCGGTCTTGCTCGACTTGAAGATACCCTAGATGCCAGAGGACTACCTCAATCAAGCGAGATTTCTTCTGCTCGACAAGCATATACCTAGACACACATATAGAAAGAGGCTAGAGATATTCAAACAAGAATGTATTGGTAGGGCATGATCGACTAATGGATACCCAGCATACTGATTAGAGTAGCTCTTAATTGGATATAGAATATAGACATGCTCATACATGAAACACACACACACACCCATGGCTACACTCCCCTCCACTCAAACCTTCAGCGTACAAGGAAATAATTTCATTGTCGGATAGACGTGCAAAAGTTCATGCCACAAATATGACAGCCAAAGCCAAGAGATGTGTAAATTAAGTTATAGCAGAAGGAGAGATATATTCAGGCAGCGTGAGCATCGTTCGCTTCTAACAGCGAGGCTGATGGATTCTCAACAATAAAAGAATTTATGCTGCACTCAGTCAGGTCTTTAATCTGACGACTCGCTGAAGATGAAGGCGCCTGCAGAGTGACCATATAAAGAGAACAGTGGGCTAAAGTCAAGATTTTAAAGGGAGAAATTGATCAAATTGATGAATGAATCTAAGAGTTTACTAAGAACTGAAGGCTGTACTTGTTGAAATAGTTCAGTTTAGACATTTTTGGAGCATATGGGTTTGAGGTAGCTAAAAATAAAAAATATTAAAATTATATTTGGTTTAGCAGAATTTATATACGATATTTGAGGATTCTAGCTGCAATAGTCTTCGATCTATAATCGATAAACCCAGTCAAGACAGCAATATTTAGCGATATCTAGAAAATGAGCAAAGATATTGGCCCAAAGTTATCATTTTTTAGGTGATTCGATATACGAGAGTACATATATCAAATTTGATATAAATAGCTTAAATAATTCTCGAGATATATAGGTTTAGAGATAGGAACTGGCAGAGAGATAAATAGATGAACATAACTAGGTCAGCTGAGTTACTCACACACTCTCCATATGTATTAAAACCAATATACCCTCTCTCTCACACACCTTTTTCCCCATGGGTATGTAATAATATTGCGCATACGCAGCGTTCGCCTCGTTTAATATTGAAGAGCTCCGCAGCAGTTTTGTTTTTTTCTGTTTATTAATGCCCGATTTGCTGCTGGTAATCGAAATATTATTATATATTATATATTTGGGGTCCATTTAACGGTTTTTGTTGGCTACATTTTGATCATGTTTCGAGCACTCATTGATTTATGAATTCCGATGAATTATGTGCGCTTAGCTACGCAGTCAGGCGGGCGGGCAGGCGGTCGCTTCGGGGCGGGGCAGTCAGGCAGGCAGACAGGTGTGGTTAATGCGCGTCCCGCCATAAAAGGTCAGGCTGAGATAGCAATTGAGCACATACATAAGCAGCTGGAAAACCCATAAACCGAAGTGAAAAGGGAGAGTGGGAGAGGGCTACAAAGTGGGGCAAAAGTAAAACGGAAATGTGGTAAAATGGAAAAAAGCAAAATTCGAGAGGTGCCTAGAAACCAGCCGAAAGCCTTTAAGCTATTGTTAAAGCACTTTTCATACTTATTTTTTTTTTTTTTTGGTAAGCTCTTCAAAAGAAATTGAGGAAGTGATGTGGAAGAGAGGGAGGGGGGGGGGAGGGAGAGAGAGAAAGAGACAACTGCAGGGATTAGTGACTGTTAGATACCTAGGAGATGGGAGATGGGAGAGATAGGAGTATATGAAATATGATATGCATATGATATGATAATTCGAATATGATATGAATTCGAAGTTATCCAAGGTTAGAGATGGGGAGTAAGGAATGTGGATTTCGAGAAGAGCTGCCACGAGAGAGTGACAATCAGTTCTCGAGCATCTTGAGTTATCAGGCGACTTTACCAATTGAGAAATTGAAAAGCTCTCAAAACGATGGGGTTAGAGCTCGAGCTAGAGTTCATACAGTTGCGAATTCATTGCAGAAGAATGGGAGCTGAGAATGGGAGAACGGAGGAGAAGTTGTGAAATTCCGAATTCCGAGCTAAAAATAAAAACTCAGTCTCGTGATGCTAAATAAAATCTATTGTCCGTGAGTGGGTCAAAATGCCGCAAGTTACATTCCTTTGCAGCTTCCGCTTCGTTTGCGAACAGAACCAAGGGCAAACGGTGGGTGTGTCGAGGCAAAGTGAATTGATAACGAATTTTTGATGAAGAAAAGAGAAATCAAATGCCAAAGAAAATGTATGGAATTTTGTATAGGTTGCACTTAGTGTGTAGGAGATAGATTATAGACTAGATTTATTTACTCCGGGAGAGAGAGGGTGAAAGAGAGAGTGAGAGAGAAACAGAGAGAGAGAGAGAGAGAGAGAGCGAGAGAGGAATATAACTAATATATATTCTATGATATGGAATAGGAATATATATCAAAGCTCGCTAGCTTCACTTACTCTTGATATACGATTTTTGTCTGCTCTAAGCTAGAGCTGAAAATATTCTTATTTGGATAGTCCAATTGGACACACGCGTGTTTGTAGTTCCAATAAGAATAACTGCAATTGCTGTTGTTTATGGTCCACAGCTTGCAAACTCTTTGCAATGTGAATCTGTGTGTATGTGTGTGTGTCTGCGGTTGTAAAAAGGAAACGGAAAAACCGCAAAAAGCCAATGAAAGAAAACGGGATTTGATTTGGCTTCGAATCTTTGCATGAAGTGTGTGTATGAGTGTGTGTGTGTGTGTGAGTGTGTCTAGCTAACAACTTGTCTGTCTAACACATCAAAGACAGCAAATGGAGAATGAAAATGGATCTAAATCGCTAAATGAAAAATTTTTTATTCGAAAAGAAGAAAAAAATTGGAATTCCTAATGCAATCTGAAAGCTGTGTAAATATGCCAGACAATGGGGGGCGGGCGTAGGTGGACGTGACACTCAGCTGGACACTTTTTAATATATGCCAGAGCTGGAGGATGTCGCTTTATTAAAAAAGAAATAGGAAGACGAAGAAGAAGAAGAAGCAGCAGCAGAAGCTGGAAAACTCATAAAGAAAACGAAGATAAAAAGCGAAAAGAATTCTGGACTTGGACTTTGGCTCACTTCATTAGGCCAAATTACTATGGCGAATGTTTATTAAATATATATATATATATATATATATATATATATATATATATACAATTTGGTAACCAAGCGGTACTTAGCTGGACCACGCCCCCTGCCTTTGCCCCCACCCACTTAGGCTTTATTTATGCGAGTTTATTGCTGCTGGACATGAGCCGCAATTTATTTGGCTTGCTTGCATGCCAGCTAATTAGCTGTCGGAGCCATCCCTCATTTAACCTGATTGGCAGACGTACGCATACAGCGAGAGTGAGGGAGAGGGAGAGGAGGGGGGGGGGGGGGGGTAAAGAGAGAGGGAGGGGGAGATACAGACCTCTGCACCTAGGTGAGCTAGGTAATTGACAAAAATTCTAATTAGATATTTAGGCAAACTTGTATATGAAAATATATATAGAATATGTACTGAATAGTAAGATAAATACTTAAATATAATAATGTAATACATAATTATAGATAATCAGAGGGATCTGAGGCCTTATCGCTCTGTGATCTTCAACAGTTTTTGCCTCAACTGATCATCGCTTTGCTTTGCTCGGCTCTCCCTAGTCATATTCCTCACTCCATCTATATCTCTGATGGTACCGAAGTAGTGTAGTTTGATTGTTCTCTCAATTCTGCACAAGGTATGGGTATCTCCCAGTCGTGCACTCCCGCCTCAATCGCTCTTACTTCTTATGCAAGACTTGCAAATTTCTAGCATATATATTATTATAGGGTATTTTATCAGTCGGGCAAATCTTCCATTCCCACTGGGATGTTAAATGTTGAGAGCATTATGAGTCACGTTTTATTTATGTCTAAATTTCGGAGAGCTCAAGTTTCCAATTTATTAGAAAACGTCTTATCCGATTACGTCAATCGATGCGTGTAATACGATGTGCCATGAAAGTGGACAGAGGAGGCTGAGTAGACTTAGGAGTAGGAGTAGGTGGAAGAGCAGTAGGTCGAACAGTAAAAAGGATTGTGGAGCATAGATGAAGAGATAACTAGATTCGTTTGGTTTAATTAGGCAAATTTCGTAGGCATTTCATCTCGCTTCGCATGGCTTTCGTTGTCTGTGAATGTTGTTTAAGGTTGTCACTTGAAACTCTAAACAATAAACATGAAACAGAGAAGGTGAGAGCGGGAGGGGTAAGGACTGCCTCTCTCTCTCTATGGCATTATTAATTTTAATTAAAAAGCGCCTGACTTTAGCTTGGTTCAACGAAAATTTCATTTCGTGATGCTTAACAAGGGGCGGCAGAGGCAACAGGCAACACGGGCAACAGCGGCGTAAACAGGCAAACAAACAAATAATAAAAGAACATTTTCCGCAAGTCGCCAGCAGATGTCTTCAAGTACACTTGGCGAAATAAGTGTGAAGTTAAAACTTTTTGCGAACTGCTCAAGTTTTTTTTAGCTAGTTTTATACGCTTTTGCTTCGTTTTAATGTGAGAAGTGTGTTTTATTTTAAGCCGAGCGAGAAGTATTCAGCTCATTTCAGTTTCGTGGTTGAGAATGTTTGTGGAATCTCTCTCTCTCTCTCTCTCTCTCTCTCTCTCTCTCTCTCTTGGTGTGGAATTGATGGGATTGTTGAAGCAGCTACATATATGAAATTGTTGTGCCACCTCAAATATCTTGAGGTTCCTTCCCTCTACTGCTATATTAACACTAATCTGGAGCAACCCTGAAGTTATAAGCTTATCAAGCAAAATAGAGCTTCTTTCAATAAAACAAATATGAAAAGCCTTTATCCATTTTTAGTCTCAAGTCTGGATTATGCTGCGAACAATTGCTTTGGCGAGCTCTGCGCCTGTAATGAAAATCTAGTAAATATCATAATGAAAATGTTTTTATTGCTTTTGAACATATTCTCCTTGGGAAGTCAATGTACTTTACTGTTTCAAAGGCTTCAACAGCTGCCGCAGGCATTGAACCCGCAATCTAATTTCTTGTGTTCGAGTACAAAAAGAAATCATTGAATGGCAAATCAGTGTTCTAAGGCGAATGAACTCTTAATTCCAGCCTTTGAGTACTCGAAAAGTCTCTGCTCTGAGTCGATAACAATTAGGATTTGGTTGAGATAGACTTAAGATTTGCCATGAATATTAATGCATGATGAATAGCAGTAATGATCGAAGGTGATCGATGAGTAATGAATAAGGAATGATGAATGATGAGGGATGAATGATGAATAATGAATATTGAATGATGAATGATGTATGATTCATTAATGATTACTAATTACTGACTAATGAATAATGATTCATAAGGAATAATGATAAGGAATGATGAATTATGAATAATGAATGATGAATATTGAATGATAAATACTGAATAGTTTATAATGAACAATGAATGATGGATGATGAATAAAGAATAATGAATGATGAATGATGTATGATTCCTTAATGAGTACTGATTAATGATGAATAATGAATACTGAATACTTTATTAGTGAATAGTGAATAGTGAATTGTGAATAATGAATAATGAATAGCGAATAGTGAATGAATAATGAATACTGAATGAATAATAACTGAATAATTAATGTTAACTGAGGAATAACACCTAATGAATAAGCTTTATTTGTATTTTATATTTATTTTTTCTTTTAAATGATAAATTTTCAGATAATTAAAACCAAAACTAAATTTCAGTAATCTAATCAGCTTTTAATCCCTTTGCTCTGCTCGAAATTCATGAAAAACTATTTTTCGACAAACATTTTCTTTTTGCAAAAATAAATTTTCGCACTTTCCTAAATACGTGAAGAGTAAATCCGAAAAGTTTTGCATTTTTTTGCATTATGCTGAAAAACAAATAATTTGAAAATGTAAAAAAGTTTCGCGAAATATTTTAAATGCATATATGAGATTTTCACGAGTTAGTGATTCGCTTGAAAATTTAATTTTTAAATTTTCCTGAAGCTTCAGTTTTTTCGTTATTCATACTTCACTTTCCAGAACAAATTAAATTTTAATTTGCAAACTCGATTTTTGTATAAATATTTGCTTAAAACATTTCTCTAGAGATTTTTTTTTTTAAAACAAATTCGCAAAAAATTTCCCAAAAGACAACTCAAGAGAAATTCTTGTAATAAAAATATTTAAGCATAAATTTGAATTGAAATTTAAATTTTTATTCAAAATTGTAGAATTTTCCACTGCTTTAATTTTGCCAAGTCTCAAAGGCCTTTCGCCTGCATTTGGCTGCATGGTTTTCCATTCCATTTTATTCTAAATTTAAATCTGAATAATTCATTTTTGTGTAAGTTCATGCAAAAAGGGAAATTTCTACACTTAGAATTTAGTGTCAGCAAAGCCAGTGAACGCATCAGTCAAGTCAGTCGTACAGGAAGCATTCACTTGTCTCTTAGTGTATTCCTTTGTCTGCCTCTCACCTTGCGCTCACCTTACACACAGAGAGAAAGAGAGGGAGAGAGACACGCAGAAAAACATCAATGTATATGTATTTATATGTCTGTATTTGTTGCCCCTTTGAGTTATGTGTTTTATGCTTTTTGGCTCTCTGAGTTTATGGCCACTTGGCTCTGTTAGCCATGTTTCACTTAGTGGCAGCAAAGTTTCTGCTGTTGTTCTTTTGCTGCTTTCTGCTCTTCAATAAATAACAAACAATTCCTTTCAGCCCGACCACATTTTCGCCGTCTGTCCATTGCCTACGCGCGCGTCTCCGGCAACGTGAGTTTATGTAAATGCACGCAGATTTTCCGTCCGTTGTTTGCCCAGCGGCATTCGAGAGCAAGAAAAATAATAAAACCAGATTAAACAGAAAGTGAAAGTGATATTGTTGAGAGTTGCTTGATTGTAGCATATGCTGTGAACACTTTTGCTGAAAAGGATAGAGAAGATGTGCGAAATATGAAGAATTTCTTAGATATAATATAAATTTTTGTTTATGCCTGGAAAATATTTACCTCAGTTTGTGTGAGGCAAAGAGAAATTTCAGCGATAGTCTCAGAAGGTATAAGAAAAGTGAGAGTTTCTCTGTAATAAGTATGAAATTATAGCTCTTTTACTCTGTTGTTTATTATCGGTATATTATCGATATTTATCGATTTATGATCAATATTGGAACATATTAGTTACCTTTAATTTCAGTTTGCCTTAGTCTTCTATTACTTATTTCTAGCTTCTGTCCTAGTCTACTTATTCTTTCACTCTGTTTTAACTTCTTCCCAGTTTTCTATCTATATTATAAACAGAACAGCTTTGGGCAATGTTTCAAATTCCCATTTCTCTGCCTCTTTACAGGGTACCCCTTTGCTAAAAGAGTAAATTTACAATTGTTATCTAATTTTCAGCTCTGGAATTTCAATTATTTTGTACTTTAGTTTATTTTAGCCTCTTTCGCTCTCACTAAATTCGAGTTGTGAATTGAATTTGGGTCGATTTGTGGCTCGATTTACGTCTTTTGGCCTTTGCTTGTGGCATTTCATTGGGGCTGGCTGCTCAACGTTCATTAATATTGAGTGCCGATGCGAAATGTTGAGTTGTAATAAATTTAGCTTTAGGCTCGCTTAATAATTAAACGCGTTTCCATTACGTTCCATAGAGGATTAAGGTATATATACATATATATATATATATATTTCTATATGTTTATATGTATCTGAATTCCATTTGGGTTTCAGCGAACTTTCACAAATTTTTTTAATTTAAAATTTGTTTTGCTTACTGTGGTGGGCGTAAGACAAACTCTCGCTTCATGTTACCTTTGACCCGTCATTTTCTGGAAATGTGGGAAGGCACTGAAAATTTGATAAGATTCCGCGAAAACGAGTTCAAGTCCAATAAACAATTATGCTTAACAGCTTTCAGCCTGTTGAATATTTAATCACTTATTGCCGGCCAGCTCAGCTCATACTTTAATATTCAGTTGTTGACTTAAAATATATGTGTGTATTTCAATAATTCAATTAACCAAGCAGAAAGAAGCATGGGAGTAAGTCAGTCTGTCAGAGAGTCTATCAAAGAATCAATCAGGCGGTCTTTAAGGCTGTCAATCGGAGAGTCAATCATACAGTCAATCAGACTATCATTCAGTCAGTCAATCAGAGAGTCAATCAGACAGTTTATCAGACAGTCATTCAGAGAGTCAATCAGGCAGCCATTAACATGTTCGAATAGATTGTCAATCAGTCAGTCACTCAGTTAGTCAATCATACAGTCATATAGTCAATCACACAGTCAATCAAGTATATTAAACTTGATCAATCACCCACTCAATCAAGATATATTTATATAATTCTAATTCCTCTTCAAATTTTCCTCTTCAATCATGCAGTCAGTCAGTGAGTCAATCATGTGGTCCATCAATCGCACCCAAGACTTTTATCTAAATTAGTGTCTTCTTGAGCCGCATTTCGAGTGCGGTCAACTGAACTAAAAACTCGCATATATTTCTATCAATGCAGAGTCTAAAGTCTGCTCAAATGGGCATTAGACGGCAATCAAATGACTTGACAAAACTGAATTTAAAGTCATCTCGAAGTGCTTGACCGGGAGGAGGATGCCATTAGTGTGCGCGGTCGTCATTAGTCAAGTGAGAAGAGAAATGGACTTGTGTCACGCATAAAGCCACTTGATTGGCCCCCATTTCCTGGTGAGCGTGGGTCAAGGCCGTTGTCAAACAAATGCATTTCATGACGATCAACAAAATGAAAGCCTCAAATTACGCATACGCCGCATGATACGCAAACCCTCATCAATTTACAACTGTCAATGCTCATTAACACATTAGAGAAAGAGAGAGAGAAACTCATAGAGAGTGAGAGAGAGAGTTTGAGTAATAGTTCGGACTATTTGCCGCAACCCTTGAGGCCTGCGAGTTTTATTGAGTGAGCAAAACATGTGTCCAAAGACATTTATGAGGCGCCGTCTCGAATATGTGTTTCACTTCACATAAATTGCAGACGTGACCAAAATTTCATAGTCTATTTCCTGTTTTAAGGCGCTTTAAATGCCGTCGTGGAGCAAGTGCAAGATTTCTAGTGGGCAATGCCTGACTAGTAGATACCCTGATAGCTTAGGAGAGTACTAATATATTATACATAATACTCTGATAGATTTTATGCTGTTGTAGAGTTATACTGTTATACAGTTATACTATTATACTGTTATACTGCTATACTCTTATGCTCTTATACTGTTATACTATTATACTATTATACTGCTATACTGTTATACTTTTATACTGTTATACTTTTATACTGTTATACTGTTATGTTCTTATACTGTTATACTCTTCTACCCTGACACTTTTGCCTTCTATTCTCTATATAAATACTTATTTATTTTGATACCCAATATACCCTCTCTTACCCTCATTCACGGGGCATAATAAAGGACTAGCATATGCACACATAAAAACATTTCAGCCTAGTCCAGCATTTGTTTGCTCGAGTCACAAGTTAAATGGGCTCGCTTTAAGGATCAGTGGAAAATCAAATTGATATATGACTGTGGGGCACGTGCCCGACGAAGGGAAATAAAAAAAGCTGAAAGTCTACTCTAATTGTGGCGCAAGCTGCGTCCTGCGTCCTGAGCCCTGCGCCCTGAGCTACCAGCAGCTAGAAGAAACTTTCAATGAAGATAAATTGTGGCTAAAGAAATTTGCCTAAATGACGACGAGGCGACAGCAAATGGCTGCCGAGGCTCAGTAAACAGCGATTTACAATTAAATTGAATCGCATTGAATTTGGAGCAATGCCTCAAAGCCTTTGAACTGCGAAATGTAATTGATTTGGCTGTGGAATGTATATCCAAAATCCGGCTTCTCTTCTAATTATATTACGAAGCATGCTAAGCTCTCATATACAGAGTGCAAAGCCAGCCCAAGGCAATACTTGGGGGACGGACAGCAAAGCAAAGCAAATCTCCACCTCTCGGTCCCCAGATAGCAGCTCAGAGTTTGTCCAGCTTTGCCACAGTTTGATTAAGCCAAGATTTACTTGGGAATAGCAAAACACAATGGAAAAGACGAGCAAAGAAGCAGGGCAGGTTTATGCGCTTAACTGCAACAGGTCATTTGTTGCTCCTGCTGAATATCTTGCAGTAATTGTATCCCATCTCGAGCATTCAACGAATTCTTAATCATTTAGTTTTGTGGCACTTTCCTAGCTGAAAAGTTGAGTGCGTGCGCTGCATGAAATACAAAAAACATTTTAAGCAGCTTTATTTTGTGGGTGGAGCTTCAAGTTGTTTGAATAATGTATTTATATAGATATATGAAATAGATTTTATTGCAAGCTATTCAAACACCCTGTTCATGCTGTCAATGCATAAAAATAAAGTTTTCGATATTTTCTAGGGTATCTGTAAGTCTATTTAATGCTATAAGTATATTATAGATGTGGATATAGCTCAATTTATGGTAAACTTTTCAGTATCATCACCATTTTACTCAGTTTATGCCAAATGATTACAATTCTAAATATTCCAGGGTATCTATTAGTCGCTCCATTGATATAATATGCTTCAATATATAGATATCTACACACTATAGTCTCCGTTTCTTGGTGCCTGACTGCCATAAAGTTATGTGTGGAAATATTTTTCAGATTTTCGTTTTACAGGGTATCTAGCTAGTCTATATATGCTTTCAATTTGAACTTACCGCTCAGTTGCTGACTTTGCGTTCACATTTATTACTGTAGAAATGTCATTACAGATATGCGGCAGCAGCAGCTGTTGGGACTTGACTGTTGCTCCTTGCCAGGGACAACAGCAGCAACAACAACAGCAACAACAGCAACAACAAAATAGAATATACCCGTAACAACACCTGCAATATTGTTCTGGTAATTCCACAGCTTATGGCATCCATTAAAGGCAACCTCCGTCTATTTGTCTATTCGCAACAATTTGCTGAGCTGGACAGCTTTTCATGCTTTTTGCTGTTGCTGTTGTTGTTCATCTAATTCTTCTCCTTCTCCACCTCCTTCTTCTATTTGTTGTAGTTAGCTATACCTGTGAAAAGGAAAAAAACAAGCACGTGCCTGGCATTTAGGTGCGTAGCCATACCTTTGCCTGGAGCTGCTAAGATACGCATTAAATTCAATTTTACATTTATTTGATCGAAAATTTTCAAACTACCCTCGACTAATAATTTTGATGAAGCACGTACTGCATAAATATATATCCGTGTCTATATAATATTTGTGACCCTTGGGACAAAACTAAACCAATATTTGAGCTCGAGGTTCGACACCTTCAAGATTCGTAAATAAGAAAAAAAAACTTTGCATTGATTTTGGTTTTTCTTGATATGGTTGATGTGGAGTAATTGGATATATAGTAGCAAATTTATACCCTGTAAATTGGTAGCAAATTTATACCCAGGCTTGGCAGACTTCATAGGGTCAGCAGGGGGAGCCGACTCGATCCAGCCATGTCTGTTTGTCTCTCTGGCTTGCCGTATCTCCTAGTCGAGCAAGGATGATAGCTCTTACATATGATATAGAAACTTGATCTCAAAACATTTTTAAACATCTTTTTCCCTCTCGACTGTCTTCCACTTGATATAAGTCATCCGCACTCTCGACTATATTCCTATGCATTCAAAACACCTCATCAGCTCTCAACTATTTGCTAGGGTATATGAAATTGCCTTCAAAATATTAACTAGCTGCAAGCATGTAGGAAACACCATTTCATGTTTGTTCTCACTTGTTTACTTTTATGACCTTTGGGTGTTTGGCTAAAACTTTGGCTAAGGAGCTTTTGGACATTTGCTTATGCTCGTTCAGTAAATTATAAGGAGAGTATATTGGTTTGGTATATATAATTGAAGATATAAGTATAGAGAAGGTGGAAGATGGAAAAGGCGAGATGAGCGATAGAAGAGAGAAGACAGAAGATTGAATAGAGAAGTTGCTAGCTTGAAGCTACAATATAAAAGCTGGAAGCTAGAGGACAAGATAGGAGCCAGATAAAATATAGAAGACAGAGCTATTAGCTTGAAGCTCGAAGCGAGGAGCTAGAAGCTAGAAGCTAGGAGCTAGAAGCTAGAAGAGAGAAGCTTGAATCTAGAAGCTAGATGCTAAAAGAGAGAAGCTAGAAGCTTGAAGCTGGAAGCTAGAGGAAAGAGTTAGAATTAGGAGATAGAATATATATTTCTATGCCTTAATGGGTATTATGCAGTCGTGTACGCCCGTCCAGACTGTATTTACTCGTGTTTTTCTGTATATTTGACTGCTCGACAGGCAAATATAAAATGAGTTTGGGCTTATTTGACCTTCGAACAAGGGAACAAATATTTGCGGTGCTTTTAATTATGCTTGGAACTACAACATTTTTGATTGTCATCCATTGCCAGCTGGAGATCGGAATCTCGTTTACATAAAACCCCACAAACTCTATGGGAATGTTTGTTTGCCTTCTTTTCCCTGCACACTCTCTGCCTCTCTCTCTCCCGCCTCTCTCTTTTTTGTATAATTTGGCATTGTTATTGACAATTATTTGTGTGGTTTTCCCTTTGTGTGGTGGCTTTCTGGGCGTGGGCAGGGGGCGTTGCCAATTGACAGCGATTAATATACGTCACAGCTGTGGGCGTCCATTTGACCCCGGCCGGAGTTGAATTCAATTAACTTTCCGCTGATTCCTTAAAATAAATATAATATAAAGCAGGGAGCATTCTTCGCACTGGGCTTTGACGTGTCTAAATTAATCAAAATTTGTGTTAGTTTCCGTGTGACATTTCGCACTTTCGTCTCGTCTCGTTTGCTGTTTGATGAGGGTCCTGACACTTGCCAAAAACTTTCAACAAGCCAGCGGCTATTCAATGAACTTTTCTGGCTCGACCATGCCCCAGTCTGGCTGCCATTTTGCTCACGCTTGGCAACCATTAATAAATTATCAACATTTATTTGCTTGACTTTTCAAATTTGTCATTTTAAGGAAAAGTATATTTGAGTTGGACTTATTTTCTATATTAGGATTAAGTTGGGCTTTGAGCAATGACTTCAGAATTAAAATTTATGCAACTATGAAAGCTTACAAAGCTTTAGAGTGCTTTCACTCAGACTTGCTATGAGCTTTAATGCGCTTTGTGCGAGCTTTCTTTCCACATATTCGAAGAATTAATTAATGTATTTCATACTGTATTTAACTATGACTATATATTTCACAGAGCATTCAACTCTCGAGCTGCAGCAAAAGATTTTGAAGTCAAGTACTACCTTATTTGTTGCAGTGTATTTGCACTACATTTCATGAAATGTTTGAGCCTCAAGCTAAACGTGAACTTTGTCAATTTGTTTGACCAAGTTTTTAGGAACTTGAACTTCAGATTTCGTCGCGTAGAGAGAGATAGAAAAAGAGAGAGCGAGGCAAAGCGAACAGCAGCTGCGGGCAAATCTCATTACAACTTTAATAATTTGTATCTGGGGCTATTAATTAAGTAAATATGTAAAAGTTGCAGAACCCAAATTTAATGACAGGCCGTGCCACATGCCACATGCCGCATTCCCCATGTCACACGCCACAGTTCGCATTCCACTTGCCACTTTCCACTTTGCGCCCTGGCACTTTGTAGAATTTATTTGTCTGCACAAAAAATGCAAAATGAAAAGTTAAGTGCCACAGGTCAAAAACTTGCTGAAAATATAAATAAAAGTGGGAACAAAGCGAATGTAAATGAAAGCCAAGTTCCCTTAACGGCATTCCAATTGCAATTGTGTACAATGAGAAAATTAAAGAAATTTCTATAAGAAAATAAGAAAATGAAGTTTGAGAAAAAAACACCTCTTTTGCCTGACTCTAACTCGGGCATTCTTTGTCCGAATTTTGACTCAACTGTACCTTTTGACCGTGATAAGCAACTTTCGATCGACATTCAAAAGTTGCAGTCGAAAATTTTTGTCATTTTTGCTATTTTGTAGTGAAGATCCTCATTGTGGTAGTAAAAATCGGGTCTAATACAAAAATTGATTATTTCTGAACTTTGACTGATCATAACTCGAGTATTTTTCATCCGATTTTGGTATGGCATACCATTTTTGAAGCGTGTTTAAGCTGAGTATCGATCTGTATTCACAGATGTTCCACAGTTCAAGAAAATTTTGAAAATATACACTTGACTCTGAAAGAAGACCTCTTCTACTTTGCCTGCCTCCAGCTCGGGTATTCTTTGTCAGATTTTCGACTCAACTATAGTTTTTGGTTCGTAAGAAGTATTATTATCGATTGACATTCAAAAGTTGCATATGAAAATTTTTGTCATTTTTGCCATTTCGTAGAGTAGATCCTCATCGTGGAAGTAAAAATCGGGTCTAATACAAAAATTGATTATTTCTGAACTTTGACTGATCATAACTCGAGTATTTTTCATCCGATTTTTATATGGCATACCATTCCCGAAACGTGTTCAAGCCGAGTATCGATCTGTATTCACAGATGTTCCACAGTTCAAGAAAATTTTGAAAATATACACTTGACTCTGAAAGAAGACCTCTTCTACTTTGCCTGACTCCAGCTCGGGTATTCTTTGTCAGATTTTCGACTCAACTATAGTTTTTGGTTCGCAAGAAGTATTAATATCGATTGACATTCAAAAGTTGCATATGAAAATTTTTGTCATTTTTGCCATTTCGTAGAGTAGATCCTCATCGTGGAAGTAAAAATCGGGTCTAATACAAAAATTGATTATTTCTGAACTTTGACTGATCATAACTCGAGTATTTTTCATCCGATTTTGGTATGGCATACCATTTTTGAAGCGTGTTTAAGCTGAGTATCGATCTGTATTCACAGATGTTCCACAGTTCAAGAAAATTTTGAAAATATACACTTGACTCTGAAAGAAGACCTGTTCTACTTTGCCTGCCTCCAGCTCGGGTATTCTTTGTCAGATTTTCGACTCAACTATACTTTTTGGCTCGTGTTAAGCAATATTTTCGATTCACATTCAAAAGTTGCATTCGAAAATTTTTGCCATGTTTGGCATTTCGTAGTGTATACCCTTATCACGGTAGTAAAAATGGTGTCCAACAATATTTAAATAAGCAATATTCTTTATATGCATGCCTATTTAATATTCCAGTTAGCCTTTAGAATTTTGCGGTAATATTTAATTTATTGCTGGTCTGCCAATAACAGTTTTAATACTTTTTGATTGGTGTTTCATTTGTGGTTTATTATACTTTGATATGTTCAAATTGACATGCTCTCTTTTATGGTGCAATTCGAATGTCGTAAAGTAAATGTTTCGAATTGCATATGCAACCGGACCTCCAATTAGGATATGCTAAATAATGGCTAAAGTGAGTAGGTCAAAGTTATTCCAATAGGAATTCAGTATATTTAGCTGATAGCATTATTCTGTATAGCTTCTAAATATTTTCAAATGAGAGCTTGATATAATAATTTCAAGAAATGCAGACTTACCAAATATGCCAACAGGAATGATGTGTTTAGTTCGCATATAAAGACATATTACAAGAGGAATTTAATTTCAGATTCCTGTTCTTTGGCATTTCCATTTAGAATCGAATATCAAAGGCAAATTATTTGGTATTTCTTTAAGTTTTTAAAATTTTGCTGCGAAATGTGTGTTCGATGCCAATTGTGACAGCTAAAGAAAATAATAATGAAAACATATGCAAACCCACAATTGAAAGCGAGAGCGATAGAGAGAGGGAGAGAGAGAGAGAGATAGAGAGTGAGAGAGAGTGAGGGGCAAGTAAAAAATTTCATTCGCTCGCATGATTGCGAGTAATTAATTTTTCATCAATTCACAATTTGCTGCAGTCAAAGAATGTGGAAGAAAAATTTAAATTTTTCAAAAATTGCTTTGTAAACAGAGAGTGGGAGAAAGAGAGAGGGAGACAGAGAGAGAGAGGAATATCTCAATATTGCTTCATGTGCTTCAATATTTGCTTAAGAAATATATATATAGACACACATATTTGTTTCTGTTTCTATATATATAGACATATGACCACACGTAAAATATTTTAAATAAAAACCGAAAAAAAAACTTTTCAAAAGTTTTTAACATGCTGAAAATTTGTTTTCTTTTTTTTTTTATGTTTTTTGTTTGGGCCTCCGATATTATTTATTTATTTTTTTTCCACCATTTTTTGCGCTAATGGATGAGGACAAAACGTGCTTTCCATATTATGAAATCGATGGATGTGCTTGCCACATTTTACACTTGACCGAAAAAAGCGGAGACCAAACGTAACTGAGCTGGAAAAAGACAAGCAACTTAAAATAAATAAAAATATATATATTTTGCAACTGTTTTCAATGGAAAAAATTAAATTGGAGGGAATTTAAACGTGATTATTATTTTTATTTAATTAAATTTAATTGAAATATATCTAAAATTGCATAAAAGCATGTATATTAGCTGCTATTGAACTCGCCTCTTGAGATTGAACATAATTGGTATATCTTCTACAGTTAAGGGCGCGAGGCAAGTCTGGAAACTACTTGTTTGTAGGTAGATGATATAGTAGATAGATTAGAGTAGAGTAGATAGAGTCGCTCAGGGAAATTAGCTATGAATTCATGTGAAGGTATGACATCATTAAGTTTGTAATCACATTGCTTCCATTTGACATGAATTTCGCTCAGTGTATTAAGTAAACGAATCCGTAGAGAGTAATACGCATAGGTCATAAATAATACAAAGTGAGCGTGGGAGTGTGTGTGGCGCATGCTTGCGGTTACTTAAGCAAATTCCATGATTTACATTAAAGGCATTAACATTAAAGTCCTTTTCCGATCTCAAATCCGGGTTTCAGTTTCGGGCTCAAACTATGTTGAGCTGCGAGCCACTTGGCTTTCAGATTGTGCTGGTAGCATGGGACTTCATTCATTATGCATTCGACTTGAGGTGTTAGGTAAACGGATGAACAGACAGAGGGAGCGGGCAAGAGAAAGAGAGAGAAAGAGAGAGAGAGAGAGAGAGAGAGAGAAGAAAATGTAGGCTAACAACAAATCTGGCGGGTTATATTTAGTGCAAGCAGCCATAGGTAAGGCAACACCTAAGAAAATGGAAGACAACTGGAATTGAGGCTGTGCTGGGAGCGACTAGATGATACTCTGTATACTTGAGGACAAGTTAAATAAAGACCTGAAATTAAAAGAAATTAAAAAATATTTAATATATTATTTAATACATAAGTATTTTTAATATATTTATTAAATATATAAATATATTATTTAATATACAAATATTTTTAAGATGAAGCAAACTTTCTGTAAAAAATCTGATATAGACTCTACTGAAGACTTCCAGAATGACTCTAATATGGACGCACATGCAGATTAAAATATGTGCATAGTCAATATACCCGCTTATCGTTGCCTTTTTCAATTGTCACAGGGTATGGCAGAGCAAAGCAAAGGCAATGCAAAGCGTCTGCTAACGCTGCGCTAAGCTAGAAAAGCGCACAGCAGATGAGCACTTGAAAATGAAACAAAATTAAAATGCTGCCGCCTACGATAATGATGTTTAAGTCAATGATAATGATAATGATGAGGATGATGATAATGTTAATGATGTCGAGGTGCAGTCAAGTTCTGCAACTTTTAGAAAAAATTACAAAAACAAAAACAAAAACTTTGCTTACTTTATCCAATTCGCGCTCATCATTTCGTATTCCTCAAGCGTCAGCATTTCCCACACAGACACTCACACACACACACCCACACTTCGTAGGAGCTTTGAGCATTTGCATAATTTTCAATGAAAGCCTACCTGGGCTATGGCTGCGGCTGCTTTGTTCACTTATGCGGTGCGATTGTTCATTTAGGAACTTTCGCTGGAAACTGGTGAAAAGAAACCGAAAATTCCATTGCTTCAATTCGAATTATTCTAAAAGGCAAAGCCAAAGCCAAAGCTGAAGCCTGAGCTCAGCTCAGCTCAGCTTAGCTAATGGCCTCTTAGTGCAGACATAGGCACGGCAGTTGGTAGCTGGAGTCCTGCGTAGGCAGTTGTTTTTAGCAAATTACGGACTAATTGGCACTGAGCCTGAGGCACTCTGTGTATTTATACTTAAGCAGAAGAGCGAAAACAATATGGAAAATATTTTAATCGGATGCCAGCACAATTTTAGCGCCCATTAACCAGCTCTGTTCCGGGGGCCAAGTGGTTTCCAGGTATTCTCGAACCGTTTGTAAATTCGAGCTGTTTAAGTACTCGAACCCACGGGCGAAATGAGTGTCCGTCAAATTGGATTGAAAATATTTCTAGGAATTCGACAATTTTCAATAAGTGGATTACATATTTGATTGAAAAGTTTTAGAGCAAGGGCTTTGTAGTTTTGCGGCTGACCTGCAGGCTGGAATATCAATCAAACTGCCAGAAATTGAGTCACAGTCGTTTGGCCCTGAGCTGACTAGCGAGAGGGATAAAGCCTCAATCAATCAATCAATCAAACGATCATTCTAAATCGATCTCAATGAGAAATTATGATTGAGTTCAACGGGAATATTTCATTTGGCATAGAACATTAATCAATCAATCAATAAACCAATCAATCAGTCAATCGACCAATCAGTCAATCCATCAATCAGTTAGCTATCATTCACTGCAATTCTTGAGAGCTCTTTATATGCCTAAGCCAATCAGTCAACCCATCAATCATAGGCTTGCTCTGTACGTAATTGATCTGTTAGTTAATCAATCAATCAATCAGTCTATCAATCAATCAGTCTATCAGTCAATCAGTTCATTAATCAATCATATCTATAGGCCAAGGCCTAGCCTGCTCCGTTAGTTCATCAATCATTCAGTCAATCAATCAATCAATCAGTCAGCTATTATTTACTGCAATCATTTGTATAGATATCTTTAATTGTCTTCGCTTGTCTAGTATCAAACTCATCTGTTAGTCAATCAATCAGTCATCATGCGTCAATCATACACACTCACATTCACATTCCCATTCACTTATATTTCTGTTGCTTTAAACTAAAGCCATTATTCATTAATGAATCACTTAACCATGGTGTCAATCATTTAAGTTTTTATTGCTTTAAGGTATCTCCATTTCATCACTGCTGATTGCCCTTCGTTTAATCACTCCGTCAATCAATCACTCAATATAATTGCAAACGAGCATACCCGCGAGTCAATCCCTGGGATTATTGTCGACTTAATTAAATTCTCACCTCCGAGTGAGGTCTGACTATCTCTGACTATCGCTGAATATTTGACTGCGCTGCCGCCTCGCTGGCTGTTATCGCGCTAGTGGCTGAAGATAAAGTTGGGCATTGTTATCGTTCCATTTGGGCGAAAGTTTTCAGACATTAAAGCCCAAGGGCCGCAGCCAGATAAGAGTCAGTCGTTGAGTCAATGGACGGCGATTACAGCGCACAATAAGAACAATTAATTGAAGCTGGCATCCACATTGCTTCTCGCTTGTTTCGCTCAATTGCGTTTGGCTGCTCTTTCCCCGAACTGCAATTAAATCGACGCACCTAATTAAGCAAAATACGACTTACTGATGCGAAAGATAAGCATTATGCATTAGCTGGCAACAACTCGGCTATCCAAACAATGCAGCTGATGGCTGTGAAGGACCTCGACTGAATACGCTCCCACTGCGAAATTTGAGACTGAAGTATGTGAGTCCTTAAGCCGTCGAAATCTAACAAGTTCCATTGAGCAATTTAAAAGCTGACAGTAAACGAGTGTAGTCTGAAAAGTTTGGGATGTAAGAGAAGCCCAACTGTTGTCATATTGTAAGACAATTCCAGGGAAACTTTCTTGAAAGTTGAACAACTAAGGGAGCTCTAGTGCCAAGCGCCCGACTAGGAGATGCCCTGGCAGTAGAGTATGCATATGTATATTGCCGTTTCAGCCTGCCCTGCCTGTGACATACATTTACAATCGGTTCACGCTATAAAAATTGCATGAGAATCGCGCAGAGCGGCTTAACTGTTATACAACACAACAGCACATATGAATATGTATTCTTTTTCATATATATTTTTCAATATTCATGTAAAGTAATATTCACAAGGAATTTGCATTTCATGAGATTCACATAGAGCGGCTCAGCCGTTTTACACTCTTTTCTTTCATCTTTCGTTTTGTCATGCGTCAGAGTTTAAAGGTATTTCAATTAGACGTATTTCGCTATATTTAGCTTAATCCACTCTGCAATCAGGTATTAAAATATTCAGATGATGACGGTGTTAAAAGTTGTTCTGCCTGATGTCAGTTGAGATGGCGGGGGGTGGGTTGGGGCAACTACGCATCAGGATGTGTCAAGTTGTTGCGTACGTTACGCCAAACCTTGTAGGGACAATCTTCAATTTGCATAAATTAAAAGCGTTATAAATGAACACCAGATGAATTGGCATTTAAATAATAGAGCATGAGCAATTACGCCACAGCTGACAGCTGTGCCAGACTCAAGACTTCTTTTCCCATCAGTTCTTGACTTAATGCGTCGCTGAATTGAGTGACTACTGCGTTGTAAGTAAACGAAAATAGGGTTTACATATCTATATCCGATATAGAGTTAGCGATAGGATAGGTGTGTCCTAGTCGGGCGCTCTTACTCGCTTTATTGCTACTTGCATAACCAATTATTATAATTATCATATAAATATTTGCTTGGCCAATGCACACACAAACCTTGAGCTCACAACGCACTTGACTTTGGCCAAAGATCGAGCGAGCTGTGTGGCTGGGGGCCTAGGGCTAGTGTCGCCTCCGCTGCCCGCTTGATGAATGAGCTTAAAAGAAACAAACAAAACTTGACAACTGGTAAATCAAACTGCTGAAACGAATGAAGAGGATTGAAAAAATAAGAAATATGATATATGCTCGCTTGTCGCTGAGCATGTTTAATGATACATGTCCATCTGCTGGGCCAAGCTGATGCCAGGACAACGCCAGAGCGTTGCCAGGACAACGCTACAAAATTTTGCGATTTATGCGCCAACGGAATTCGCTCTGTGGTTTTGTTTTGTCACCAAAAGCGAGCCAGCGTGACACACCCACAATATTTTTGCTTTGTATTCCTTGTGGATATACTCTGTCGAACAAACCGTAAAGGCTAGTGAGAGGGTGCACGAGAATATACCCTGTATTGGTAATGCATTTCCTTTGAGATAGCTTGTATCTGGGTTGTTTGTATTTCTTTGTAACTATGCTTTTAGGGTATCGATATTTATCAATTTTAAGCTGTAATCGAATGGGAAGGATAAGCTTTAGCTGAAAATACTTGAAGTCGCTTGGGATGGGTAGAGCTCTACCGGGTCTCTCTCTACTCCTTTTCTCTTAGTACCTCTTCTCACACTTTCTCTTTCTCTCTCCATACTGGGCAAACTTCTGTAAGACAAATAAACATAAGGATTAGTTGACCTAAATATCTCATCATCCCACCATTCCTCTACACATAATATGCCCGTTTCACACCACCCTTTGATGGGTATGAAGTAGGAAAAAAAAACAAAAACGAATCAAAAATTGCCAAAAAACATTCAGTTTATTTCAGAGTGTGTGCGTAACCCTCCCTCTGTTTGTGTTATTCAATATTCGCACACATTATACACACCCATAGCTACGCACAGAAACTTGTATTCAAATTTGTGTGCTCCTGCGATTTACACACAGCTTGCCCCACACCTGGTTAAGTTATTGGAGAGCAATAGTCTCTGACGAACAAAGTTTTGGCAAAGCGAAAAAGGTTACAAGGCTGTGAAATCCTTTGTAGTTGATGAAGTTGTTTTCAAACACTCGAAGCATTAACATTCTGAAATTACGCGTTTGTTGCTTTGCCAACCAACCAGCCATCCAGCCAGCCAGCCAACCGACTGTGCGTATACTTAATATTTGCTGTAAACAGCCATCGCAGCTTTGCCCAGGCTGCAGACATCTATTTCAATTACGCTCAAATCGAGCTTGCGATTGAGGCTGAATGCTTGCCCATTTATTTGAAATGCGAGCTGCCTAACGCAAGGACGTCGAGAGTAAAATCATAAATCGGAAAATATCAATGCGGCCGAGAGGTTTTTCTTTGATTCAAAAAGTGAAAAGGAAGGAAGTTAATTTGTATATAAAAATGTGAAATAAATGTGAAGTATCAGCGAACCCACTCAGAGCTTAACGAGGCTTAAAAACGACTTCAAATTATGGAAAAAATAATAAAAAATTTCATATCATTTTATTTTCAAACTGATTAATATTCATATTTGTGCAATCGATTTGAATTGATTCCTGGTTGTTATCGATTTTTATTGATTTATGCACATCTTGGCACAGATTTAATGTTTATCGATTTCTAGTTTCTATTTTGTATACTTTACACTTTGTAGTTCAAGGGTAAGCCATAGTCGTTAGCATAGGACACGATTTGCATGCGCGTGCAAACATCGCTGCTGCGAACTTGAAACGCTGCGAGTCCTCGTTGTTAGCCAAATGAATAATGAGTTATGCACACTGATGCCTGACCTCGATGCGGCTCAGTCTGTTAGCTGTTCCCTGGTGGTGCTGCTGCTGCTGCTGTTGTTGTTGAGTCAACAATATCTAGATACGAATATGATGTGATTATGTTAATAAGACGTCGCCTTAGCGCTTCTTATAATATTGCCAATAATAATGTCTGGGCCACGGCCATGCAGCCGTCAAGTACTAACTGCTGTTCGTGCATTAAGAGCCAACAATGAGCTACTCAAGCTAAGATTCTGCTCCAAAGCTCAGTTCATCGCAGTTCAGTTGATTTTTTATGATTGCGTGTCTGTGTGTGTGTCTGTGTGTGAGCGGGGCTCTGCTCACATTATCTCTTTGCACTGCGTATAATTGTAGTGCCTTGACTTTTTATGTACTCTCAATTACTGGAGTACACTCAGAAAAAAAATGTGGGCAGAGGCAACAACAATGACAATGACAATGATAATGACAATGACAATGACAATGACAATGACAATGACAATGACAATGACAATGACAATGACAATGACAATGACAATGACAATGACAATGACAATGACAATGACAATGACAATGACAATGACAATGACAATGACAATGATAATGATGTCAATCGCAGCGAAAATAGCAATAGTCAATTTTCATAAAGAATTTGCAGTCAACCCATTTTTTTCTCGCAGTGTCTGATATTCTGAGTTGTTTGTTGCTTAGGCTCTCGATGAGGCGTCCATCATAAACCGTGGATAAGTCTGTGTCATTGTGCTGACGCTGGCATTGAGGCTGACAATGTCGATGTCGATGTCGATGTCGATGCGAAGGCAGCTGGGCAGTGGACTTAACATAAGTAACGTCAAAGGTCAGCTGCCGGAGCGAGCTATTTCATGGCGCTCAACTAGACTAGAATGTATTTCATCAGACATTCGAATCAAATACCGGAAAAAAGAAGAAGCGGAACCCCTTCCGATGCCATAAAATGCTGTAGCTGCAAGGGTTGCCAACAACAAGCAACCGGGCTTAAGTGAAATCAAAACCAATGTAGCGTGCACTCAAACACACACAGAGACACGCCGACACAGTTATCCTGTTGTGTATCCTTTTTTGCTTACATCAATTTTTTCTCTCTCCCTCGATATTTCGCTGCTTGCTTTAATGGGTGCCAACTTTTCCATTAGCAAACCTAAAGCAAACGCTTACGGCTTGCAGAAGAACTTGTATATTAAGTATACGACAGACGTTAATCTCTCGCACTCACACAGACACACTCTCACACACGTTGACCATTCGTTGATTAACTTTTTCTTGCATACTTTTAGGGGTGTCACTTTTATTATGAGCGCTCGCTCGCTTCGACTCCGCTTAGATACATTCAGATCGCATAGGTGGGTGCGAAAGTTCCACTTTGCGAAATTAATCAGATTTTCTATTTATATTTACGCAGACTGAATTATCACTTAGCTGAATTGCATACAATTACACGAGATTTGTGTGCGGCCTGCGACTCGATTTCACTCGTATCATAATTTCATATTAAGCAAACAGAAGACGAGCGAGGGCAAACAGAGCTTCAGGCCATATTAAAGGCTTTGACTTGTGTACATATCTAATATTAGATTGGATTTTTGCTATTTGTGTAAGTTTTGAGCATGTGGAAGCGGTTATGTTTGCTTAATGTGGGCGAGGAAATTTACATTAGATTTAGTTTCGAATAGTGGATGAGTGGAATTGCTATATTATAGTTAGGTTAGCTATAGGTATTTATCGATGAATATAAATTTTATGATGTAGAAGAAAACATACGAAGAAAATGAGAATTTTTAACAGTTATGCAGAAAGACAGTAAGAGAGTGAGAGAGAGGACTTATGCATCGTTTGAGAGAGAAGACTTATGCTCTGAGAAGTGACTCACCTGAGTGCAGTCAAGTTATCGCTAGGTAAATATCGATTCAAAGTTAAGTTATCGATGGATACAAATCGATTAATATTGATTTACAAATATAGAAAACTTCGTTTGTCTTTTTTGATAAAAAGGTATCTCCAAGTCCATCAAACTCTGCGAGAGCAACCTTGTAAACTTTCTGAATTGTGCTTGAAAGCATTAAATAAATTAAAATTGTAATTAAATAATGCTAATGAATAAATCACAATGTTAAATGTTTAAAATTGAACGCTTAAATATTGAATTAAATTGCAATTGATGAGAAATGCTTAAGACAATAATAAGTGACGCAAGAATACCCTATACTTGGATTAATTGTGTGTTCTTGCCTAATTAGGAATACCTGTTTCTGTTCATCGGGCTAGTGATCAAGCAATAGATACCCTGTAAAGTTGGGAATATGATTAGATACTTGTAAATATTCTGCGTTATGCATATCTACTTTAAGTACTTTACTCTTGCATAAAAAACTTCTGCTTGTCAATATTTTTTAAAAATTAAATTAAATACTCAAGATACCCTGTAATTGGCAATTACCCTGTATACCAATTAGTCAAGACCTCTCTAAATGCCTTCATTAAAGCTATTGTATACTTACAGTACACTGATCTGCTTATTGACTAGCTGATACCCTATAGTTACACCTCTGTGGTTTGCTTACTTACTATACGGATCTGTATACCCTATAGTTAAGCCTATAATACTTTGCATCTCTCGACGACTCGTCTCCTCTAAAAGTTATGACAGCGGGTATTTAAATTTTTACTGGCCTCAGGGTATGCGGCGGTAATAGACTCTTATCTGATTGTTTGTTGAGTTTCGATTTTATTGTAATTTGTCATTTGCTTTTTAACGGTTCAATTTGTTAATGTCCGATTTTTTATTCGCTGTTTATGTTCTGCTCTTTCTTTTAGTACTTTTTGCTGGCGCCAACAATTTGCATAATTAAAGCCGTCGTTCAGATAGTGAAAAGAAGATAACGCGCGCTACAGGTAAGTCGAGCTATAATACGATATATAATATGTGTGTATATGCATTTGCAATGCAAATTCATACAGATAAACATCTTTCTACTTCTTTTTTTGTTTTTGTTTTGGTATTTGTTATTAACAACTGTTAACAAATTTATACGCTCGGCGCATGTGAAGAAATTTGTTTTATTTGTTGTTTGTTTGGGTTCGGCTTTATTTTTGGGGTACAACATTCCATTTGGGAATTTCTGAGCGATTCTGGTTCGCAAATATCTCGAGCCGGATGACAACATGTGGGCGAGCCATAAAAAACATAGGAGCAGAGCCATAAAAGACCCAACAGCAACAATTTCCTCGAGGCTAGTTAAGTAGTCGCAAAACTAAAGTTTAACGATATACTTCATCTAATAACAAATGCTGTAAACAGACTAATCAAACCTTGAGTACATCTATCCCAGTTGGCACTGCACTTGGCCTCTCGTCGTGTCATCTGTATCTGTGTGTTGTCATGGATTGCCTCCATTGAGGCTATTACTTTAGCCCAATCAATTAGTCTTTATGATGCTATCAATATAGGCTTACGCTGCGAGACATGCCTTAAAGCAGGCCTAAGTTGACTCTGCATTGATATAGTCTTAAATGAAGTTTGAAATGTGTTTGATGTGAGCAAAGGCAGATGTGCCGGGTATTGCATAGCCAGGCACTGCCAGTTCAAATGCTCTCAGTTGTTAAAGAAACTTTCAAACTCTTTGATTTAAATATATGGTATCTTTAGATATTTCTCCCTCTCTCAGATTGTTTACTTCTCACTCTGGGTATTTCTGAGTCGGATACTCCCAGTCGCAGTGCTCGCTTGTGGTCTTTTCGCGCGTACGCATCCAATTACTTTCTATTTGAGCCTCTGTTTCTGCTGTGCCGGACTGTGGACTAATCACTCTGTTTGACATTTATTCATATGTGAGCGAGCGTAGCTTACCTTTGGCCTACACATTTGCACAGGTGACAGCTCCTTTGTTTCGATTTACGTCAATTTGTTGGCTGTGGCTGTGGCTGCCGTTGCATGTAACTGCAGGGGTCATAAATTGTATTGGCCAACGGATCATTCGATATGCGTGCACGTGCCGCCATATGGACCCTGAGGGGGCGTGAATTGTCAATTTCAATATGTTCGAGGAGCGAAATCTTTTTATTGCGCTCAGCCATAAATATGCATCGTTTGATAGTCCGCTATCAGCAGTGCCCATTCTCCCCCACCTCTCGGCAAATCCAATTGAGCCAGTTGACTTTGACGCTCGAGTTCTGTGTACACATGCTTCAGAGCCAAGAAAATGGCGACAAAAGTTGAGCTAGAACCATTGAAGCTCTCTCATCTGTCATCTAGCTAAGGGCTAAAGCTCATTGCAATCCACTTGGCCAGCCAAACTTTAATATTGCTCGCCAAAAGTTGCTCATGCTCAATTTGCGTGCATTCAGAGAGTTCACTTCGCCGCCGGAATCAAGTATGTGCGCTGCATATGCCACACAAGTGCACTCAGCGAAAAGGTGGAGTAAATAAAGATTTATGAAAACTAAACTTGAGTTATTCAGTTGAATAGGAAAGGTTTTAAAGAGAATTTTTAAGGGGATTTTAAAGAATTAATATAGGACATTTCTAGGTAAATTAATGACTAATGACTAATGACTAATGACTAATGACTAATGACTAATGACTAATGACTAATGACTAATGACTAATGACTAATGACTAATGACTAATGACTAATGACTAATGACTAATGACTAATGACTAATGACTAATGACTAATGACTAATGACTAATGACTAATGACTAATGACTAATGACTATTGACTAATGACTAATGACTAATGACTAATGACTAATGACTAATGACTAATGACTAATGACTAATGACTAATAACTAATGACTAATGACTAATGACTAATGACTAATGACTAATGACTAATGACTAATGACTAATGACTAATGACTAATGACTAATGACTAATGACTAATGACTAATGACTAATGACTAATGACTAATGACTAATGACTAATGACTAATGACTAATGACTAATGACTAATGACTAATGACTAATGACTAATGACTAATGACTAATGACTAATGACTAATGACTAATGACTAATGACTAATGACTAATGACTAATGACTAATAACTAATGACTAATGACTAATGACTAATGACTAATGACTAATGACTAATGACTAATGACTAATGACTAATGACTAATGACTAATGACTAATGACTAATGACTAATGACTAATGACTAATGACTAATGACTAATGACTAATGACTAATGACTAATGACTAATGACTAATGACTAATGACTAATGACTAATGACTAATGACTAATGACTAAAATGACTATGATTTCTATGTCTCTTCTATATCTTGCCCACTTTTTTCGCTCAGTGTATGCTGCAGCTTTGCTTTAAAAGTCCATAGAAGCGACTAACTCTGACGATGGTATCATTTTTTTAGTTTTACAAAATTCCAAAGTTTAAATTCTGCATCCGCTGCCAAGCAGTGCAACTGCTGTAGGGGATGTTGCAACTAACACACATGTCAACATCCGCCAACACACACTCACCCACCCACACACGCACAAACCCACAATTATTATTCAAAATTTGCCAGCAGCTAGGAAAATGATGCTGGGAAATATGTATGCGATCAAATGTTTACATGTGTAGCATGTCAGTCTTGCTTAAAGGAGCCAAAGGTAGTTTAACGAGCAACTTAGCTGCATGAGTTCTTTGTCGAATAGTAAAGATTTCCCAGTAAGGCGTTTCTATAGAGCAGCACGTTTCACACTCAGTCTATATCGTATGTGCATACATCGTATGTGTATATATTCAGACGTAAGCTCGTTTGTCTATCTCCATATGTTTGCTACTGTGTCGCTGCTTCGTCGGGTTGCCCTGACGACTCGTTTAATTAGCAAATAATTGTAAACGTGCAATAGTGAAGGTAAGGGACACTAATTGGATTACGACCCAATTAGAATCTGCAGAATGATAACACAATAACGCCAACATCTGGACAGCAAATCGATTTATTATTTTCGCACAGTTTACGGAATTCAGCTCTAAACAAAAGCAAACAAAAACTAAAAACTAAAAACAAAAGAGGAACAAAATAAAAAATTTAAAATGCTTTTGTGTTAATGGATGCGGGTTATTCCATATGATCTGCATATGTTATTTAATAAACATAAATTCCAGACTATCTCTCTCTCTCTCACACACTCTCTACATGAACTTGCTAGGAAATACCCAGGCCATCAAACAATCGACTTTTTAATTGTGTGTTTAATTGGTTAATTAAAAAATACATAAATTTCAATAGAACTCATTCCATTTCTAGAATAAAAAATAAATGTATCTAGATGTGTATATTGTATGTATATATATATATTTCTCTTGACACTTGGCGTTAATCCTATTATAATTATAAATGAGTGTGAAATACTAAATAAAATGTTTATATACATACATATATATATATATATATATATATATATATATATATATGCACACCAAAAAGAAACAGGATTATGGCTTTATTTGATTTTTTTTTAAATATCTAATGAGACTTCAAAATAACTGCTATAAAATCTCACATATTAATTTTGAATAATTTAACTGTATTTTTTTTTTCATTTTATTAAATGATTTTGTGTTTTATACTCGGTGTTTAAAGACTATAAATTATGACTAAGAATATCTTGTAATATATAATTTAAAATATATAATATATAATATATAATGTATAATATATAATATATAATATATAATATATAATATATAATATATAATATATAATATATAATATATATATAATATATAATATATAATATATAATATATAATATATAATATATAATATATAATATATAATATATAATATATAATATATAATATATAATATATAATATATAATACATAATATATAATATATAATATATAATATATAATATATAATATATAATATATAATATATAATATATAATATAAATTTATTGTTTTTAACTCTTTAAAAATTCAGAAAACCCATGAATAAAAAATTTTTCATTCCAAAATATATTAAAAATCAAATTCTAAGCTATAAAAAATATTTTAAAAATTCGCAAATTTAAAAAAAATATTTTTAAATATTTTTAAAAAGTCTTTAAAAATAATATTAGTTTTTGAGTGAAGAAAAAATCGTTTTTCAATAAAAATTATTATTTATTTGTAAATTTTACATAAAAGTGTATTAAAAGTATTTTTCTTTTTGTAATTTCCTTATTAGACTAGTAAACACAACAGAAGGCGGTCGAAACGGGGCATTTCAGGCAGACTTAGAAATAATTGCGCGCTACAAAAGTGTTTGGGTCGATGAGGGTGGCCACCTCCCAGGGATGGACCCGCGAGGGCCCCGGGATGCGGTTGTAGGCAGCTGCAAGGCGACAAAGACAGATTAGAGCTAATGGCGGCGAGTGTTGAGGTGGGATATGTTGACTTACCAATTATCTTATTGATAGCCGTCTGAGCATCCAGAATTTGCGTGGGAGCAGCACTTGCCAGGAGCAGGCAGATGGCGGCGAGTACCAGAACAATTGCAAACAATTTCGACATTTTTGTGGGTTTTGGGCTGAGCTGTTTCCTGTAGCTGCTGCTGCTGCTGCTGACGAAGTTTGTGTTGAGTATAATTAGCCAAGGCACAGCCGCCGCTATTTATACCCGAAAAAAGTAAAATGAAGAAAGAACTTAGAAGAATTCGAGCATGAATGGAAAGCCGCAGCATCCCGGTTTTTGGCGCTCTCTCAGAGCTCAGCGCTCAGCTGTTGCCTCTGCTCCCCCCCCCCCTTTTTTTTTGTTTTTGTGGGTCGAAATTGATTTCTTGTTTTCTAGACGCTGCGATTAATTTGGTTGGCGCCTGCTAAACACAAATATGCGGCATCTGCTACGATATTTAATCCCAACACACAAAAATGTATTAAAAGAAAACAAGTCAGACTGCTGTGGGTGGGTTCTAAGCGACTGCCTGATACGCGCTTTAAAGTTTTATAGAAATAAAGTATGAGATTCTAGGTTCTAGAGATTCACAAAGCAAATTCGAAGTACTTAGTTGGCCAGGTTATCTGTAAAGCCTCGTAGTTCTGCAGTCATATAATTCCCAACTGGTTAAAGCTGAGCCATAAACACTCAGTAACGATTTCTCTCTAGCGAGTCGATCCGCCTTTAGATTCTCTCAATAGCAGACTTCTTCTTCTTCTTATTTATATATATATATATATATATATATATATATATATATATATATATATATATATATATATATATATATATATATATATATATATATATATATATATATATATATATATATAATTATATGTAGTATGAGAAGCCTTAATGTAATTTCAATCTTTCCATAACCCACAACCCATCGACCCGTTTAGCCCCAACTCGAGCGAGTATTCAAAGAGAAGCTCGAAACGGGTTTCGCTAAAGAACAAACACGGCGCGACGCCGGCTGGGAATTCCGGCAGCATGGAAAGTAAACAAACAAAACAAAATATTATTATTTAAATATGTATTGCAAGAGATCAGGACAAGAGAGCAGAAAGAAGAAGCAGAGTTTTTTATTTTAAATATTAATTTATATGCAACATTTATTGAAATATGCTTAAATATATTTGTATTTTGTTCTTTTAGCTTAGGAATTTGCGGTCGGTTCATTGTACGAATTTTGTTTTTTGTTTTTTGTTTGGCTCTGGGCATTACCCAGTCTGTGGCTGTGTGGCGTTAAGATCAAAAGACAAAAATCGTTTGATATTGCGCTTTTGTCGCCTTTTGTCGCCAACCAGTTTCATAGAAAGTAAAAACCTTTTTTATTCTCTTTTTATTTTAATCTGAAGCGAACTACGTCTTTTTTTCTATTAACAATTTGTATACTAATTCCAGAATTTATAGTAGGAATACAAATGTTAGGAAATTGTGGAGTTGAAGGTCGGAAATCAAGTGCATCAAAAAGATGATGAAAAAATCTTAATAAAAAAATAATTAAAATAAAAATAATAAAAAAATAATATTAAAAAAATAATATAATAATGAAATTAAAAGTGATCTGGTAGGCATTGTCTGACTACTAGATACCCAAGTTGGCATAGCATACCGGATATCTGTTAGTCAGGCAATGCCAACTTGTTAACTCTTACATACTTTAAAACAAATTTATATTTTGGTTAATAAAATTTTGGTATTTTGTGGCGCACTTAAGGAACATGCTCTACGTGTTCAAGAGCGAATGTATATATATTTAATATATATATTTGTGTATATATAAAATATTCTACTTAAGTTAACTCAGCCAGACGCCTATGGCATTGCCTTGAGAGTTTGGGCAAAATTTGAACAAGGGTTTGCCACGGTTTGTTGCCTCCTCGACGCAGTTAAAAGTGGCAACAGCTGCGCAATGACAAACAACTAACTGTTTCCGCGTGGCTGTGTGTACTCATGTGAGTGTGTGTGTGCGTGTGTGTGTGTGTGTTTTTGTTGTGTTCATTGTACGTGTTTTGGGTAGATTTTGACTTATGCTAAATCCTTACGCTTTCAGCCATATTTGATGCGCACTCTTGAGCAAACGCGCAAAGTTTGATTGGAATTTTACGTTATTCCCATGCCACGTCTCCCCTCACCCCACAGTCATCAAAGACATTGTGTTCGATATATATATATATGTATATTTAATGTGCATAATGGTAATGGGCGCACGTGACGGCTGGGGATAAAATTTGTCAGCAGCCTAATTGATTGAGACAAATGCGAGGCGAATGCGTGATGTGACGACAACAGAGAATTAGGCACAGCTCTCTCTCTCTCTCTCTCTCTCTCTCTCTCTCTCTTTCTCTCTCTCTCTCACTCCTATTCCTTTCTCTGCTTGCACTTGTTGCATGGGAATTGTGCTGTCTGCGTCACACATGTTTGCTCTCTGAATTGTTAATCAAGTGCGCATCTAATGAGCCGCATGAGTCGCGGCAATGAATTAAAGCTGCTTATCACACTCGCTGTTTATCAGACAGTTGTATAATCTGCCCTCCCTCTCACTCTCTCCATCTCACTATCTCTCTCTTGTCATGTCCCAAATGTACTTGATACTAAATATTAATAATGAGCCTCAACGATTCGCAGGCATTTCTTACTCATGTGCCTGATATGGGATTAGATTAGGCGCAGGTGGAGCGAAAAGTTCTGGGAAAATCTATGTGGAAAATGGGCGGGAAATTAGTTGGAATTGCTCGCTTTCACATGAAAATCTAACAAGAGTAAACAAATTGGCATAGAAAATTTGTATTCTGATTGACAATAAAAACATTTCTGCTAATTGAAAGGACTTGAAAAGCTTGCCCAAGCATGAAGACTTTTTGCTTTGCTTTTTCTTAGTTTTTTCCAGGCACCGAGCTTTCAATTAAATGGAAAATGATGCTAATCAAAAGTTGTTGAAATGCGAAACTATTTGAAGCTGCCGCAATCGAGATTGAAAACATTCAAGCTGAGCTGAAAGCCAAATCGAAATGGCAGCAGAGTTGCCTAGCAATTGCAACTTGGACTTTTGGACTCTGAAAATAATTAGTGGAAAATTGAAAAGGAAAATATTTTGCATTGAGTTCAGATGCGAAACGTAAAAAGCTTCACTCTTTAGCTAAATGGTAGATGTGAGCTTAGATTGGGATTAAAATTACCTTTTGTGCTACACTACGTATGCTTAATATTTTTATTTGCACTGCTTATGCAGCCTCAGCTTTGTGTTGCATACAAACTGTGCCAAAACTGAAGCTTAAAGATAGATTAAGATAACTTCGCACTCCACTGCGTATACTTAATATGTGCAGTTGAGCGAAAGCAGCTTTTGTTTTGCACTCTTGCACGTCAAAAATCATAGTCAAACATGAGCTGAATAGAAATTTGAGGATTAAAACAAAATTGATTGTCTAAAATATTTGCTATACAATTTACAAAAACGGAAACAAGCACTCTTTGTGCTACGCTGCGTATGCGTAATATGATTTAGCTGCACATAGAAGCGGCCCTCGCTTCATTTGTGCTGTGTGCAAATTTCAGTATATACATACATATATATGCTTGAGGGTGCCATAAAAATAAGAGAGAGGAAGAGAGTGAGACAGCGAGAGAGATACAGATAGAGTCTGTTAGCATAAACAATAAGCGCAACAATGAATGAAAAGCTTCGCACACAATAGGGACAAAAGGCGGGCATAAACATATTACCCCAGGGGCAAATTTTCAAATTATATGCTTATAAAGAATCGCTGGCTACTTGCTGCCGCACTTTGTTTGTGTGTGTTGTTGTGCTGTTCCTCTGGGCTTAGGCGGCGTATGCGCAATGTGCAAAGGATTTGCGTGAAGTCAAGCAATTTGTGAGATGAAAATAAAGTCTCGGGCACGCTTTGCTCTCTGGCTGATTGATGCGACATTAATTAGCCCTAACCAGCAATTTTCTGTTAACTCTAAAATATCATTTATATACATACATTTAACCGTTATATACATAACTGTCTATGTCTGTGTTTGTTTTGTAAGATTAATGGTGACATTTCTCGGGGGTCGCATTTGTTCAGCTTTGGCATAACTCGTAAGATATATTTCAATTAATTTTGCTCACATGAGTGTGTCAGGTTGTAAATTAAATACGCAACTTGCCATACTTCCCTCGCCCACGCCCACGCCCACGCCCACGCCCACGCCTCTGCGATTGCCTTTTCAATGAGCCACCCATGCAATGCATAACAAATGCTGCACATGGACTCAATTCTTTTATGTTATGCGCATTATTTTGTGGCAGCAATGCTCAACACACACGCACGCCCACACGCACTCACACGCCTCACGTGCTTATTGGGCGACAACACGATTAAAGTTGTTTTTGGCTAGAATTGAAAATATTTTTGGTAACTGTTTACATTGAACTTGATCAAAAACTCTCAATCGATATACCCAACTCACTTGTATTTGCAGGGTATGCACAGCTTTGGCAATGGCTTCGTTTTGGCTAGCAGCAATTTGATGCCCATTGAAAATGGGAAGTTGAGGGTATCACGGTTGCCCCTGGCAATGCAACGATATTATATATACTCTTAATTAAGAGGTCAAAGGTCAGGGTGTGTGCTAGTTGTGCACTCCCGACCTGCAGCACTCTTGTTGTCCTTTCGACTCGGCACGTCTTTCACTTCATTTTAAAGTAAGCTCCGGGAGGCGTTCGACTTAAAGAGCATACGGGATAGATAATGCCCCGTTACATTTTGCATATTGACAGCACCTGAGCAGGCAACATGTACCTGGACACTTGAAAGTCTTATCTCTTGTACCTACGCAGAATGCGTAATGCGAAATAAAGTTGAGATAAAACTCAGCTCGTCATTTTGATTGCCTCTCGCGAATAACACTTCTGCCTTTATGGCAGCGTAACAAAACGAGCTTTTCGGAATGATTCACATCTTATTTTTCAGCTTGTAAATCAACTAAATTATGCACACATGCCAACAGGATTAAGTCAACAGAAAACAGGATATGAGTCTCAAAAGTCCTTAATGAGCTAAAGGGGGGTTTCAAGTGATAAACACATATCGTAGATATATAGATCTGTAGATCAATTAAGGAGAAAGTTAAGAATAACCATCTCTTGAACTTTGCCTGACTCTAACTCGAGTATTCTTTGCCAGATTTTAGACTCAACTATACTTTTTGGTTCGTACGAAGCATTACTATCGATCGACATTCAAAAGAGGCACTCGAAAATTTTTTGCCATTTTGCCCATTTTTTATTGTAGACCCTTATCGTGGAGTAAAAATTGGGATTAGTATAAAAAGTAGACTCTCTTTGAAATTTGACTGATCATAACTTGGGTATTCCTTATCCGATTTCAGTATGCCATACCATTTTGGAAGCGTGATAAAGCCAAGCATCTACGTGTATTCACAGATTTTCCATGGCTAAAGAAAATTTTGAAAACATTCAATTTTATAAAAATATTCACTTGACCCTGGAAAAATACCTCTTTAACTTTGCCTGACTCTATCTCGGGTATTCTCTGCCACATTTTCGACTCAACTATACTTTTTGGTTCGTAAGAAGCAATACTATCAATCGTCATTCAAAAGTGGCATTAGAAAATTTTTGCCATTTTTGCCATTTTGTAGTGTAGATCCCATCGTGGTAGTAAAAATCGGATCTAGTACAAAAAAAAGACTATTTCTGAACTTTGACTGATCATAACTGGAGTATTTTTCATCCGATTTATGTATGTCATACCATTTTGAAAGCGTATTTAAGTTGAGTATCGATCTTCTTTCACAGATTTTCCATGGCAAAAGAAATTTGGAAAATATTTAATTTTATGAAAATATTCAATTGACTCTGAAACAAGTAAGAAAACTCTAGTCGAGACCGCTCGACTAGGGTATACCCTGAACCCTGCGAAGAACCGCAATTCCAAACAATCTCCGTTTCTTTAATATACATAAGTTTATATATATGTTCATTACAAACAACACATACACACACACATACACAGGCGCAAGCACTCACAAGCGCAAATCGTTGCGTCAGCAGTTCTTTGGCTGCTGTTTGCATGGCAATGCTATGGGAAATTAAATGTTTAATAACTTTTTTTCTAGAGTAACGATTTTGATCAAACTTGTTGGGCGTGATCACGTCATCCATATATATGTATGTGCCAAAGCGCAAGTCTCTAGTATTTGATATACGGGAGTTACAAATTGGAGGCGAAGGGGGCGTGGCACCCAAAATTTAACAAAAACCGAAATTGCGTAAGACCCAAATAACACTAAATGCAAAATTTGAAGACTCTAGCTAGAAAGATGAAATAGATAGAATTTTTTAGCTTAATTTAGATTTTCGTTTTTAATCGATAACAATAAAACGATAACAGTTATCGAATTTCTGAAACAAACTCGATATGCGCGCCCTATACAGGGACCTACAAAAAAAATTTGAAGTCTCTAGCTATTGTAAGTTCTGAAATCGACGCGTTCATACATACGGACAGACGGACAGACGGACAGACGGACAGACGGACAGACGGACAGACGGACAGACGGACAGACGGACAGACGGACAGACAGACAGACAGACGGACAGGGCTAAATCGACTCGGCTTGTCTCCCTGATCAAGAATATATATACTTTATGGGGTCTGCCACGCCTCCTTCTGCCTGTTACATACATACGCCTTCCAACAAAAACATTATACCCTGATTACCCATTTTCAATGGGTTCAGGGTATAAAAAGCATGGCGCTAACTCGGTTATTCTTTGCCCGACTTAACTGTAGTTTTTAGTTCGTGATAAGCAATTCTATCGATCGACATCCAAAAGTTGCATTCGAAAATTTTTGCCATTTTGGTCATCTATAATCATAACATCCCTTCTTGGAGTTTTCTCGTTTATTCAAGTTTGTTTTTCTCTTTTGTGTTAATTTTTATACCCTGAACCCATTGAAAATGGGAAAAAAGGGTATAATGGTTTTGTGAAAATGTATGTAACAGGCAGAAGGAGGCGTGGCAGACCCCACAAAGTATATATATTCTTGATCAGGGAGAGAAGCCGAGTCGATTGAGCCCTGTCCGTCTGTCTGTCTGTCCGTCTGTCCGTCTGTCCGTCTGTCCGTATGTTTGAACGCGTCGATCTCCGAAGATATAAGAGCTAGAGACTTCAAATTTTTTTTGGAAGTCCGTGTATTGTACGATTCGATCGAGTTTGTTTCAAATATTCGATAACTATAATCGTTTTAATGTTATCGATTAAAAACCGATATCTTCATTTAGTTATAAAATTCTATTTAATTCATCTTTCTAGCTAGAGTCTTCAAATTTTGCATTTAATGTTATTTGAGCCTTCTGCAATTTCGGTTTTTGTTAAATTTTGGATGCCACGCCCTCAAATTGCCCCTTCGCCTCAAATTGCTAAATCACGTATTTCAAGTACTAGAGACTTGTGCTTTAGCACATACACACATATGAATGTCATGATCACGCCCCACAAATTTGATCAAAATCGTTCGACTAGAAAAAAAGTTATTAAACATTTAATATCTCATATTATCGGCGTCTTGCAGCAGCAGCGAAGCTGATGAGTCATAATGCAGAGTTAGCAGATTGTGTGTTGGTGCGTGCGTCTGTGTGTGTGTTCTTGTGCGTGCGTCTGTGTGTGTGTATGTATTGCTTGCTACATATGTACATACATATAAAAGTAACGGAGAATGTTAGCGGCTCTTAGGAATCGCAGTTCTTCGCAGGGTTCAGGGGATCTCTTTGTCGAGCAGTCTCGACTAGAGCACTCTTACTTGTTACCTTTATTCTATTGTTTTCCATGATTTTTCTTTAATTACTATTGTTGTTGCTGTATTTTCATGTATTTCTCTCAGTGTATTGGGCTGCACTAGCAGCTGCATTGAGTCTTAGGCACTTATTTATGAAGAGCAAGGCAAGTGCTGCAGTTGTTTCGAAGAGGCAATTAAATAGAATTATGACCAGCTCGAATCGAATTTATGCCAGCCATAAATTGACTAAAGACAACTTTAAGTAAGTATGGTTCATGCATATATATATTTACTATATGGTATATATATGTGTGTGTTCGTAATGGAGTCTGTTCTTTGAGCCTCAATGTTTACACCTTGAGCAAGGACAAAGCTGAAACTGCTTAGAGCAAGTGACGCATAAGCCTTCGACTAGGCAGCATATGTTTCTATTTATCTTACGGATGTATCGTCGGTGGGGTGGACTGGGCAGGACGCACGCGGGTGGTTTGAGTGGGTTCCGCCCGGTGGGTTTGGGTTATTCATGCATAATTAATCATGTTGTGACGCCCGATGCCTTCTGCGCTCGGGCCATGCGTTTGTCAGTTGACATGGTCGCGATTCTTTTTATCACTGCCCGAGGAGAAGGCAAGCTATATTTATCTAGTTACTAACGCGACCTGCTTTGTTCTATGCCCGCCCAAAGCTGAAAGCAAACGGGTATATGAGAGATAGACTCAGGCGTCTAGCTAGACTCAAGGGAAGCTTAGAGCTCTACAGGTCTAGTTGTAGGCTAGGCATATCGATAAGAACTAAGACTAAGACTAAGATCCAAGCACTATGTAGGTCTTCTCAAATCGAGAAATCTACATCTTCTCATCAATATGCAGCTGTGAGCGCGCATCAGGCAGTGGGTTACGCTCACTCCGCTCCTTGTGGCTCAATCTCAATCGTCAGAAACAGAAATCTCAGACACGTTTCCCTGCGGGCCAGGACCTACTTTCCTGTCTCAACGCACGTTTGGCCACGATAATTGTTGGCGTATATCACAGGCACTGCGGCAAAAGGAACAAGCAAAAGCACTCTATTGGGGAGTGCACGACTAGATAGATATCCGGCGCATGTATATGTATATATAATGAAAAGTCTGTAGCTTCCCTTGGCAGAGGGATAGACGGAGAGATTCATCATTCTGATAAGGGATGGGCTAGGTTTTCAGGCCAGGACTGTCTCTGGCATACTTTACCACATCAACTGATATACCCTGCCTGCATTTACGTTACAGGGTATAGCTCTATGTATACATATATATCCGCAGAAATGTAAAAAATATGCCTGTTAACGCAAATGGGCGTCATTCCGAGGACCATTCCATCAGAGAGTGTTGATGTGGGAAGGCTTTAACATTATTTTTTCTGTCGCTTGCTGGGACCCATAATTGAAATAAATATCTCGTCACATTGGATATATGCATACATATATATATATATAAACATAAATATTATTATTATTTTTTTGGTTTATTCACTTGACAACGAATGGGGGAACCTTTTCTTATTTGCTTCTATTATTTTTTTTCTATTTCTTTCATTTTCTATTATTCTCTCTGTGATGAAAGCAATTTAATTTGAATGAATGACATATGCTAGCTGAGAAACTTCGTGGAAAGCGCTGTTTATTTTCTCTATTGTTGCTAAGTGCCTCTGGATTATGCAGTCTAGCCGTGCAATATTCTAATTGCCACCATCGAAAATTCCCCAGCAAGAAAAGTTTTCTGTTGTTATCGCAGAGGGAAAACACGCGCAGGAAATGGCTTTTAAAATGTTGAAAAAAATAGATGTTTGGAATATTTTATTTTATTTTTCAATTATTTTATATGATTTAAAATTTATTTTATTGGAAATTATTATTACTCATTATTTATTTATTATATTATATGTACATTTTGATATTACTTATAAAAAGATAAAAATTTAATTCTATATGTTTAAAACATTTAATTCAAACAATTTTTTTATTTGGATTATATTTTAATATTTTTTAAATTTATTTTTATGTTTTCTTTTTTAAATTAAATTTTATATATTTAAAATATTTAATTAAATATATTTTTTTATTTGAATTATTTTGTATTATTTTTTATATTTATTTGTACACTTTAATTACTCTCAGTTAATATTCTTTTTATTTTATTTAATTTATATAATTTATTTATGTGTTTATTTACTTCGTTATATTTTTTAGTTATCTGAAGTTCTTTTTTATTTTCCTCTTCTTCTTTTATTTTTTCTATTTTTTATATTTACATATTCCCATTCTTTTTTATTTCATTTATTTTAATTAAATTTTAAATTTGTTTGCGTCTGGCGCGCAACTCTGCCACTCACTTTCGCGGTTATCGTGTGCTATCGATATTTGCATCGGCATGCGCAGAAGCATCGATACCACAGTCAGCTGTTCGCTGCGTGTGTACTCATTCAATATGGCGTTGTTTAGTAAAAATTCACAAATGTTTGCTGAGCCTTATCGTCCGAGAGTGTAAAATAAGAAGACGAGTAATAAATATTTAACAATATCTCGCCAATTAATAAGAACACATCACGTAGACTGTGAGAGCGAGAGAGAAAGCAAGAGAGAGTAAAGACTACAATTGACGCGTGAAAAATTTGCAAATTGTGTTTTTGTTGTCGGCGCCGGCGTAAATTTTCAGGCGCCAAAAAGGCAGAAAACAAATAGAAAATGGAAGAGGAAATAGTAGTCGCGGCAACCACAAATGGTCTGGCAGCGGATAGGGTTGAGGAGCTGCTGAGCGAGAAGGAGACGGAGGACGGAGAGGCCAAAGCCGCAGAAGAAGAGGAAGCAGCTGCTGAAGAGGTGGGCTGGGCTGAGTGGGGGCGGGGTTGGCCAGAGTAAAACGGAGCAGTAAAAATATTGCTTAACATTTTCTAGGGCAGCGCAACGACTCATAACGTAGGCCAGCCAGCAGCTGTCGAGCAGCCAGCGGATGAGCAAGAGAAAGAGGTGGAGGAGGATGAAGAGGAGGAGGAGGAAATGGGTGAAGCCGAATATTTAGAAGATGAAATGCCTGACGAAGAGTGTGAGAATGAGAAAGAACTAACAGCGGGAGCAGATGCTCAAAGCCATAAAGAAGGAGAAGCAGCCACAACGGCGGCGACGCCACAGGCAACAGCAGCTGAAGGAGAAGAGGCAGAACCAGAGAAAGAGACAGAGACAGAGGCAGAGAAAGAGAAGGAGAAAGAGACACCGGCAGAGACGGAAGCAGAGACTGACACAGAGGACAAGGAGACCACAGCGGAAGATGGCGAGGAAGGTGCTGACGATGAAGCTGAGCAAGAAACAGAAGAAACCGGCGAAGAAGAAACAGTAGAAGAGCTCGTCGAGGAGGCGGAGGAAGCAGAAGACGAAGGCGAGCTAATCACAGGCGACGACGCACAGGAACAACAAACAAATATCAGTGAGCGACGAGCGGGCGCACAAGTGGTGGAGGAAGTGGACGAGACGCAGTGTCGCGTCTGCACCAGCAAGGAGGAGCTAGTCAGCCTTTTCACGAAGACCACCCAAGGGAGCACGCCCGTAGACATGCTGCTGCAGCTGTGTCCGAGTGTTTCCATAGCGCTCAAGGACTTCATGCCGCAGTTCATATGCAAGGGCTGCTTGGAGAGTCTCACAGTTGCCATAAAGTTGCGCCAGCAACTGGAGAGTACCGAGAAGGAGCTGCGCAAGCGTCTGTCGCGGAGCAAGAATAAAGTGCGTAGGCCGCGTGGGTATGTGGTCATCGATGCGCCCGTCTCGGACTCGGCCAGCGAGGAGGATGAGGAGGAGCTGAACGACGATGCCGAGTTTAAGGTCTCCGATGTAGCGGGCTCCACAAGCGCCGACAGCGACTCGGCGGACACGGACATCAGCGAGAAGCGAAAACCGGGACGACGACGTGGCCGGAAGAAGGGCACGAAGCGCTCAGCTGGAGGTAATAGTCAGGATGAGGAGCATCAGAGGAAGCGTAGTCTACAAATCTCACCAGGCAGCCAGGGACCCTTCGAGTGCGACCAGTGCGATCTGAGCTTTCCCAGGAAGCAGTCCTACGTGATGCATCGCAAGGCGCACGATGCCCGCCACGAGTTCCACTGTCAGATCTGCAACAAGAAGTTCAAGGTGCGAGGCGCCTACAAGACCCACATGGAGCGCCACGCCTCAGAGCGGGCCCAGTTCCGCTGCGAGCTGTGCGCCCAGGTGTTCCGGCTTCGAGCCGAGCTGAAGCGGCACATGGCACTCAGCCACGACGAGCACGGCATCATCTATGAGTGCAAGCGATGCCAGCGCACGTTCCTTACTCAAACGCGCCTGCAGCGCCATCAGAGCACCAACTGCAGCCGCCACTCGGAGGGCAGGTTCAAGCGGCAGTCGACGGAGGGCCAGCCCAGCCAGGGCAGGGATCTGTTCAAGTCCGTGGCACCCCTGACAACGACCTACTGGAGCGACAGCTTCTCCGACTAAGCTGGACTCCTGCTTCCAGCTGTCTTCTGCTATCTGCAATTTCATCTAAAACTGTTTAATGCAAATACAAGAAGTGTCATCCGGACAATTCTAACTGAAATCAGATAATGTGTTTGTGTTCTTTGACGGATAGGCGATTCCTTCACTATTTGAGTCTCTAAATTCACCAATAGATCCAGTTTGGCAGTTAAAGCATTCATAATTTCATTCCTCGGATCGGATTACTATATCATTCAGTTGGCGTAGGAAGCAGCAGCTATCCATATGACCTCAATGTAAGCCATTCTCTTTACTTTTGCCTTTATTTTTGAGCAGCATTTGTAGCTATGTACATAAACATATACATATATGTATGTACATCTGATGTATGTATGTATGCATGTACGTATGCTAAGATATGCACTGCTAGATGAACATGCTCGCTGATGGATGTTCAGTATGTTTGAGTTTGGCATATCTTGAGCTGGAAATCGACTTGAAATGCATTTTTGGTCTGCGCTCTGCTCCTCGATTCTCATAATTGCTAGTGAGTGTGGGAAATACTCTGTGGTTAATTTGGTTTGTGTTTTGTGATGTATGTATGTGTGTATTGAAGTACATATGTGTGTATTGATGTGGGAATGTGATGAATGTATGTATGTATGATGAATGTATATCTGCTGTATATATGTGGGATGTATATATGTATATTGTAGGTATGTATATTTGTATGTATGTAAGTATGTATGTATTGATGTATGTTGAATGTAAGTCTGCTGAATATAAGTCTGATGTATGTATGTATGTATTGATGTATGATGAATGTATGTCTGATGTATGTATGTATTGATGTATGATAAATGTATGTCTGATGTATGTATGTATTGAGATATGATGAATGTATGTATGATGAATGTAAGTCTGATGAATGTAAGTCTGATGTAAGTATGTATGTATTGATGTATGATGAATGTAAGTCTGATGTAAGTATGTATGTATTGATGTATAATGAATGTAAGTCTGATGTATGTATGTATGTATTGATGTATGATGAATGTATGTCTGATGTATGCATATATTGATGTATGTATGATGAATGTAAGTCTGATGTAAGTATGTATGTATTGATGTATGTTCTTCAGTACCGCTTGTTCTTGCTAGACTTGCTCATCTACATATATGATGTACGTGTGCAATACATACGGATCTACACACTTATACATATATTCAACTAACTCGGATAACTAAGCCAACTGCGGATGCAGTTTATCTGCATTAGACAGGCTTTAAGCCTTTGCCACTAAGTCTTTCCAAATTAAATGCTTATTTTTATTAACCTAACTGCAATTTATGCCACAATATTCAATGTTATTAAATGGATTATAGAGACAACTAACAGAGAGAGAGAGAGGGAGAGAGAGAGAGAGAGAGAGAGAAAGAGCGCTCGTAAATTGACTTTAAAGCCCGTTGCAAAGCTCTGCAAAATGACGCTGGTGCTCAGTGTGTGCACTCAGCTCGCTGCGCGCTGCATTATAATAACAATAATGTTGTTGCATAATGTGCGTAATCACAATGTTAACTTAATGTTTCCCACTGTGGCATAAGGGCTTAACTGCCGGGATTATGTGCTTCAAGTTGCGACAATTGAAGCCAACCACAGCAGAGAGCAAGAGGCAGAAATTGTGCTGTTGCGGTTCAAACTGGTTGCCAAGCTGCCAGAGAAGTTCGCAGAGAAATGCATTTAACTGCAGTTGCTAGAACTTTGAATCAGTCGGAGAAAAACTAAGAGCTTAAGAGTTCAACTTTTGAAAATATGCTTAAAAATATATACAAAATATTCTAAATTCACGAACTCAAGGGAAAATTTAAAAAATCTTTTTAAATTCATAAAAAATCAATTTATAGAAAATTTGTATATAAAATATTCCTGATATCTAGCACGAAAGTTAACCTCTCGATCAAATGTCTTACGTTTTAAATCCCTGACGAGCTTTGTCAGATTTTTGTTGCTTGCAAAAGTTTTGACTGAAGATATTTCGTTTGTTTTAAATGCAGAAGGAAACTTTTTGAACATATTTATTTACAAAAGCAAAAAACATAAAAAGAGGGAGGGGCTGAGCTGCTTATGAGCTGGTCGAGTGGGGAAATACTAGAGGATAATTCGTGCCGTGGGGGAGTACGGCATGGAATGCACGTGTTGACTGAAACAGATGTTGGTGCAGCTGTTGCTTCAGGTTGTTGATTGGGCTCAGAAGTGATGAATGGAGTGGTAGCTGGGCAGGTGGTAGGAGATCGAGGAGACCGGGTGGTGCGCAATGAGCGGTGCATGGGAGATGAGCGGTGCATGCGAAATCAATGGCGCATGGTGAACGATAGTGGGTGCTGCCACGTAATGCGAGTGGGTTAACAAGGGCGCATGGTAGCCCAGACCCAGAGCAAGGCCACGCTTGGCCTTGGCCGACGACTCCACCTGCTCCTCGGCGACGGGCGCGGCCAAGCTGCACGCAATGCCAGCAATCAACAATATTAACTACAGAATCCCATTTGCATTTCACGTTCGGTTTTTGTTTGTTTCCAGCGACGGGTGTTATCCAATCGCATGGCAAAGTGATATGAAGCGAGAGAGATGGAAAGAATAACAAGAATATTTAAAATAGTAAAATGCTTTTACAGGTTGTCCGTCCGTCTCCTCGACTGTCCGCCTGTCTGTGAGTGCGTTCGCCCAGCCTGTTTGCAGTCATAACAAATGGGTCTGGCCAGCACGAGCTGAACTCCTGTTTAAAATTAATGCCTCAACTTAATGATTTATGTAGGAAATTTGCTCATTTCTGGGTGCCATTTTCTTCTTTACATTTTCTTTTTTTGACAGCTTTTTGCTTTGGCTGAGAATGGAAATTCCTAGAAACTGGCTCTCATCTATTATTAATATTTCATTAGGAGAAGTAAGCTCGCTCGACTTTTGACAGTTTTCAATTGTTCCAATTTAGGTCGAAAAGTAATTACTACGCACATCATAAATAATCATCCGCGATTGTTTTTCTTCATTTTGACTGTGAGCGAATCTCGATTATTTATTATTGTTTTGTGTTCTTCGTTAACACCTCAACAGCTCAACTCAATCAAAACTATATTTGAATAGAGTTCTTTCAAACATTGTTTCCTTTCACAGCTTTGCTTAAGTTGTTGCTTTAACTTTCCTAAACTTGTTCTCCTCTTCACTAACTTTTTTGCTTTCTTCAGTCAATTGTCTAAAGTTTTTCAGCTTCGCAACTTACAGTGAATTTCATAATGTTAAAGTTTTGGTTTCAGTTGTGTTTTCTTCAATGGGGCTTTACGCACTGCACTGCACTGCTCTGCTCTGCTCTGCACTGTGTCTAAATATCGACTAACGATGCTTGTGATCAGAATCTGTTTATTTATACCATTTTTATTCGCCGGATCGAAACTCACTCAAAACTAAGTCAAACGCACTCATTAGGCAAAAACTATTTAGAGCCAGCCGCCGAAATAAGAAGAAAAACAACTGAGAGTGATCTAGTGCTAGGGAGTGCTCGACTGCCAGATATCCTGAACAGAGCTTAGAGGCTTTGATAGAGTTGTGCTATGTTTTTTGTAGAACTATAATGAGAAAAAGTATGGACGGTCTCTTAGAGTGCCTCTTAAGACAAATTACTTACTGAGTAGCTTCGGATTGATTTGTCATTTTAAGCAAATGGGTTGAGATATTATGGCAAAAACTTTAAGATTGTTTTGTGTTATAGGCATAAAAATATATGCTTCAAGTTTGCAGTTTTTAGCTTTTATGCTTCTCGAGATTCGCACATTTTGAAGCAGGAACAAAAATACAGCTGGAAAATCTGTCCTGGCATAGTTTGTCCATCATCTAGATCAACTCAAATATACTCAAAATATACAATGTGCTTAGTTAGGCTTTCCTTTACCTTTGAGTTTAAAACTAATATACCCTGCTTACGCACTCTCAAACTGTGTAGAGGGTATTGCAAAATAGGAAAACACGCACATTCGTCAGTCAGTAAAGTAAGTTAAAATGCCCACATCAAGTCCGAATTGTTGCAAACGAGTTGTGTGTGCGTGTGACAGACGCATAAATATGTATAGATATATATCTGTATATATATCTATATATATGTATATATGGATATATACATACATATATTCATTTGTCTGCATCATGTGAGTCTGTGCGCACAAATAATTTGTAATGCAAACGGATCAAGTTAATTTTCGGTGCAATATATCGACACATGAAAAATGCATTCTCAACATGAATAATTAATGAGTGCGCATTGTATATAAAATTACAACGAAATTATGTTTGCATACGTAATTGTTCAAATAACAAAAATAAAAAATTTCACTCAAAAATAATATAAACTGAAATGAAAAGCGTATTCCATTTGTTTACCCAAACGTGATCTGTGCTTTAATCAGCTTAAGCTTTCAATTTGCATTTCGATTCGACAGGAGCTTTAAGTGTCAGTCAAAGGCTTAAGCTGCGATTAAGTATCTCAATATGAAATCCTAATATAAATATAGATATATTAATATAGAGATATGTAATATATAATATAATTGAAAAATCTGTTTGGATATCTCTCAATTTGTCATGATTTTCACATTATTTTCTAGCTTTCATCAGCTTTGAAGCGCATTAAAGCTTAAAGCCTTAAGCCAGCTTCATTTCAACAAGTCTCTATGGCATTAGGCCCTCTTTAGATTGCAAGCTCTTAGCATTTGTTTGCTCAGACATGAGTTTTATAATCTCGAAAATTATCGCGACATCAGATCTGAACGTTGAGCGCTTTAAGCGTAATGCTTCATGCCCAAATGGCAATTTGTTCGCCATTCAAGCATTAAATTTATTTATCTCAATTTGTTTAAAGCGCTCTCTGGCTGAATTTGTTGTTGCTGCCCGCTGCTCGCTGATAAATTCGGGCCATAAATTTCTATTCAATTCCATTTTTCATGGCCCTCACTTCGAAATCTCTGCAATTGGCAAAGCCATTTGGCTTTCGGCTTCTGGCCTGTTGCTGCAGCTGTGAAAGCGAAATTGAATTTCATTCTGAGGCGGCTTCCACCTGCAGTGCAATTGTCTCGCCCACTCACCCACTCACATTTCTGTGTGCATAAAGTTAGTTTTATGCTGCAGCATAATTACATTTTAATGGTTCACAACTGCGCTGAGGAATCGTTAAAGCAATTGACGCTGCGGGGCTACTGCTGTCATCTATACTATGTATGTGCCAGCAGCTGCCTGATAACAGACAAGAGCCAAGGGACACAAAACTCTGCTTATGGTTATGGACCAATAAAAAGACCAAGTAAGCACTCTTTGTGCGCGAGCGGGGAGTAACTGACTGTGGGATACTTTCTCATGATATGGAATATATGTAAGGTGAGGAGTAACTGACTGTGGAATACTTCTTCTTGGTATGATCGTGGCCTTAATGGGTTGATCATCTGTCCCAGAACTTTAGAGATTCTCTCTTGTCCTGAAAGAGCTTGCAAGCTAGTTTTAGTGTAGTATGGGAGGTATTTCTAACAAAGTTCAAGGGCTGGTGTATCTCTCTCTCTCTCTCTCTCTCTTTCTCTCTCTATCTATCTCTTGCTCTGACCTGCTTGCTGATGAATGGAGTGTGGGAGCAGAATGAACATATATATGAAATCGGCAACATCAGTCAACATACACTATTATATATACAAGTTTCCAGTTTACTAGAGGTGAAGTGTTTTGCCAACATAAAGGAAGTCATATAGCCTCTTGAGCTTTGTTCACAACGAATATGCCCGCTTTTACTTAGCCAAAGACTATCAACACACGCACAACACAGTATGTCAGTTTCCATGTATGTGCGCGCGTAACGGAACATTAATTAACAGCAGAACAGCTAATGGCAGCAGCAAAAAAGACGAAAAAGAAGAAAATCCGCATGGCGTTTATCTAAAGCTCGCACTTGGCGCCATTTAGTTAAAGTGTGTTAGTGTGTGTGTGTGAGAGAGATGTGTTGTGTCTGCGTGTGTTTGTCAGCGTGTTTGTCTCCCACACGAATACCTTTTCCATTTCCTTCAGCATTTACCGCCGGAACTTGCCGTTGGGCGAAGGAAACAGCAAAAAGACTGAGCACTCTCGGCTGGCAACATAATGTGCAGGCAAAACAAATTGAATAAGTTATTGTTTTTCTTCAAGAACTATTCACATAAATTCTGCTGCATATGTAAATAGGAGAAAAAAGCAAAGATAAATGAATTTGTGGTCAAGGTGATATATTAAATTGGTTAAGTGCTGCTTTAGCTAGATAAAGATTAAAGATATTGTTGCTAAGTATGAGCTGACCTCTGCAAATGTAACATTTAGTAGATGAAGTGTATCTGCTAGTCGGGCATATCCTTTCTAGTCATTTATATTAATATATATATAGTTGATCACTGTCTAGACCTTTGCTTATTTGTTTGTTTATCCGCTTCGCGTGTCGCACAATTTGTCTCGTTTGATTTACCAGATTTATCAGATTTTTTAAATCTAATAAATATCGTCGCCTTCAATCGAAATTTTTCGCTTTAAGCGACATTTTTCAGGCAGCCAAAAGCTAATTTGAGTTCCATTAAGAAAAAATGCAATTTATTGAACGAAATTCCAATTTAATTAAATCATTTTTAGATTTTTGCGAGAGTTTCTAGATTTTTTCTCTCTGACAAATATTGATTTGCAATGAATGCAAAAATATTTACATCAGCAGTTGACTTCAGTTTGATATAGAATTGCGTTCACAATGATTGATGGTCAAACAGAGAATACATATGAATAGATATTAATGGGGGATATTGGTGCTCAATAGGAGGCGTGGCTGGTTGATTAGGGTGGTCAGAGTCTCTCTGTCTGTCTGAGTGATGGCAGCAGCAGCTCTGTTTAGAGTTCAGGGTATCTCCTAGTCGAGACGAGCCCATTTGCGCTCTGAGCCATTCTGGCAAATTGGTTCAAAAACTGTTTAATAAATAATCATATTTTGTGTTCTTAGCGCAGACAAAAAGTTGTTTATGCTGAAGTTTGATGTGTGATGTCAGTTGTCTGCTGTCTGCTGTCGGCTCTCGTCTGTTGCCTACTGGCTGCTGGCTGCTGGCTGTTGGCTGTTGGCATATCCATCAAAATCAAATAATTGACAACTGGCAAAAAAAAATAGTCTGAAGGCGCAAAGTTTCTTGCTCGTGCAGCTGTTTTTGCTAATGTGAAAACATGAGAAACCAAAAATCTGAGTTGCAATTGCGAAACGGCGAACAGGATTTGAATGCGAGCCGAGGCTGGACTCGAACCCATTAGCCAAAAGCAAACACCTTCGTTGACATGGCTGAACATTGGGGCGAGACATTTGATTTGCCAACTCGCTGACGCTGACGGTGACTTGACTGATTTACGATGTCGCAAATATGTTTATCAACTAAATATGTATCCATATATGTATGTATATGCGTGTGTGTGCGTGTGTGCGTAGCAAAAGTTGTATCTATATCGTTAGCCAATTAACTGCTACGCCCAGCTACTCAAAGGCTGCGACAGGTGTTTGCTCCGTCGCCAAGCAAAAGTCTCTCGGCTAGAGCAGGTAGTGAGCCTAATCAAAAACTGATTTAGCCTGAAGCGTAAGAGTAGTCGAGCGTCGTTCTTCTGCCTCGTCGCGCACTCGATTTTCAATCAATTATCGTTTGAATTATGTTGGCCTGTTTGACCAGCCGAGCTGCTGCTAGCTGCTGCTGCTTTGATGTTGGCTTTCAGTTGGCTTTTTGGCATTTCAAAATCGATCTGAACTGCATTTTCAGCGTAAAGTATGAGGTTTACCGTCTTTCCATGCAGCTGCACAATTTCGTAATTATGTGGCATCTGCCTGGCCAATAGGATCTTTGGGCTCTAATGAAGTTTTCCAGCTGCACCTTTCATCTGGCGTGCTTGAGCGCATCTCTGGCTACTGGCAATTGTTGTTTGGCCCACAACGAATCCAATATCGACTTCTGAGAGTCAATTGCAGCTTATTGACAATTGCAGCCAACTTGACACACACAAATGAGCACTGTGCACACAAATATGGATACTGACACAGACGCAGTGAGCGGCAGCTACTCATGTCCTTCTACCGAATTCTGTAGACTAATTGCCTACCCACTGAGCAGCAACTGTCATTGCGCATGCCCTGTTATCATGAATGAGAAATTGTGGGTATATCGGACTACTTAAGCTCTAGTATATGTACTCCTATATAGATGCCTTTATATACTACTTTATGTACTCCTTTAAATACCACAATGAATACTGATATATAGACTCCTATATATACTCTATATACTAACTCTACTCCTATACCTACTCTACACATGCATTTATATATATATTAAAACCTTTCTAAATAATGTTCTCTTCATTCATTTGCATCTTCAGTTTCCCTCTTTAATATTTTTATAAAATCGATAATTATCGATTTTCGATATTAATGTTTCGACCAACAACTAAACTCCTCTGCTGACATCACAGACTACTCAAGTATGTTGATTGGGTATTTGTCTGTCGCTCGTTCGTTCCCTTGTTTTGGCCAAATGAAGCCTCGTTGCGGCCCATTGAGTCTGATTCTGATGATTGTGTCCCTTGTGGCCAGACTGGTCTGGTTTGTGATGTTGTGATTCGCTGTTAATTTGGGCTAATGTATCTGACAAATGCACAGCTTATTAGCTTAATTAAGATACTTGAGGTTGAATTGATTTCGAATTTAATTCTCATCGTCTTCGTCTTCTTCTTGCAGAGCAGCATGCTTTAAGGAGGGCGGTCGAGATTGGCTTTAATAATGCAGGAGACAAACATGGCGCTGAGGCAGATGGGCGAGAGCGTGTCGCTGAATGAGACTCTGCTCAAGGACTTGGAGATAACGCGTGGCGACATTCAGGACTTTGTCAAGCTGCTCTTCGACTTCCAGAAGAAGAATCAGACGCAACAGGACGAATGCCAAGGCTACTGTCAAGGCGAAATCTACAGCTGGTTGCGTGCGTACAACGGCATCCACGGCTATGTCTCCCTATTGGTGAGTAGCCATAGTCCACCGTCCCCTGTCAGTCCCTCCCTCGTCGCCCTCATTAGCAGCAGCAAACAACACTGGGAACTAATTATCTTGATGTCGCCCTGTCGCGTGCCACAACATTTTTCATTTTGAATACTTTAGCCCAGCCCCCTTTGGCTCTGTCACAATGTCAACCCTTTTAGACGCTAAAAAAGAGAGTGAGAGGAGTGTAAATCCTTTTTCCTTTGTCCGTTCCGTTGTTGATGAATTCGCTCACCTTTGAACTTATCCAAATTTCCATTTATTTTTTGCTCTGACCACAAAAACAGCTAATGAATAAAATGAAATGAATTTATCTCTGTTTACATAATTCATAAGAAAGTTTACTTGGCTTTTTTTTGCTGCCCTAGACAAAAGGCCAGCGGCATTGGAGCAGCGTTAAATTGGCTGTAAAGAAAGGCTTTGAAAAAAGTTAGCTAGGAAAGCGAGTCAAAGTCGTTCAGGCTTGGACTACATAATGTATAGATCGAACTGTGAGGCAGGTCAGCTATGATTATAGTAATATTCTAGAATCTAGATTAAAGATTTAAGTTCAAGTAGTAGAGAAGCTCTCGTGTTTAGCCAAGTAATTTAAGCTGCTACTGAGCATGTGCAACAGCTTTACTTTCATGCACGAAAATTGCATAAAAGTTATAAACTCGCTTTTTCCTCAGAGGACACATATATATATCCTTCAATTAATAAACTCATAAAAGTTTTTAAAATTGCATATGCTTCACTTTGCTTTTATTAAAAATTAAAATTTATTAAAAATTTCATTTTGCTAGACAAAGGTAAAGTTGTGCAGCTAAGTAAAGTACAACATGAGCTTTCAAAGTGGGTAGTGCACGACTAGCAAATACCCCGAAGCTAAATAATAAACAGCCCGACAGGTGAAACAGAAATTTAACATTGTTTAAAAAATACTTTTCATATGAATTTCGGAAATAAAACTGTTAAATGGAAAACTTTCTCTATCTCACTCTCCCTTCTCACCTCTCCCTTCCGCCCATTTGCTGGTATGATAGAGCAAATAAAATATAATATTTATTATTTGCTCAAGTCATGCGTGAATCAGCATATGAATAAAATATGCGGGGAATTTAACTGAAAGGGTTTAAGCTTTTAAGGAAATAGTAAAGATAGTGCGTGTGCGTGAGTGTGTGTGAATATCAGAGTGTGTGTGTGTGGTCCATTTGGTGTGAGGTTTCCATCAGCTTAGTTTTACTATGTTTGGGCAGACGTGGCTTTGTTTTGACACTAGTTTATTGTTACTATTATACCCTAATACCCTGTCCAAAGTGTGGCAACAAGGTATATACATATATATGCTTGATAAGAATGCTGCGTTATGTCTGCCTGTCTGCCTAAGCATGTATGGAGCATCAAAGTTTAATGCTTCCTTATCGATATATAAATGTTCATATATAATAATAGAACTCAAGAATTAGCATAGATAGAAAATAGTATCTTAATAATCTATTACAGGATATCTTTCCGTCGCCCTCCGCCTGCTTAATAGTTTTCCATTTTCCTTTTTCAATTCTTGTTTTTTCCCTTGGGTAAAGATTTGCATATTCGGGACAATAGCCAACATACTGAACATAATGGTGTTGACCAGAAAGGAAATGGCCAAAGCGCCCATTAACAACATATTGAAATGGCTGGCCGTCGCCGATATGTTCGTGATGCTCGAGTACATACCCTACACGACATATCAGTACATCTACATGAAGCCAGGTGAGATTATGCTAATATTATATATTATTTAGATATATTATATTGAATATTTAATAAACTTACAGGCGAGAAGGACTTGAGTTACGCTTGGGCTGTTTATCTGCTGGTCCACATGCACTTCACGCAGATTCTGCACACGATTTCGATTGGGTTGACTGTGACCCTGGCTGTTTGGCGCTACGTCGCAATTAGGTGAGTGGTAAGCGTAGCGTTGACAATGCCTGGCCCCACCACCCACCTCATCCTCATCTGAACTCCGGCTAACTGAATAATATGACGGAAAATGTGGCTTCTCTTTCTCTTTTTTTGTTTGTTTGTTTTCTGTTTTTCTGCTTTATAGCAAACTCTTTCCATCTCTAATCCACAGACATCCGAATGGCAGCTGTGCCAATTTTCTGCTCGCACATTCCAGAGAGGCTATTCTCTTTCCTTTCATCATCTCACCCATACTCTGTTTGCCCACGTACTTTGTGTTCAAGGTGCGCGAGACACTCGAGGTGGACACCAAGGAGCATGAGGCCATGTATCACGTCTACTTCGACACGGACTCTATGCTGTTTAGGTGAGTTTAACCTTGGTCTGCTCAACTGCCAGATACCCTAACTCCATTTCTCTCCTTCTCTCTCTCTCTCTCTCTCTCTTTCTTTCTCTCTCTCTCTCTCTCTCTCTTTTTCTTTCTTTCTCTCTCTCTCTCTCTCTCTCTCTTTGTATAGATTCAACTTTTGGATACATTCCGTGATTATTAAGCTGTTGCCCTGCTTCATTTTGACTGTCATCAGTCTCGTTCTCATGCACGTTCTGTGCGAAGCTTCACGTCGACGTCTCAAGCTCAAGGACTACGATAACCCCACCAAATATGCCATTCAGCTAAATCTCAACGAATCAAAGTCCAGGCGGTAAGTAAAACTTAATTTCATTATGTTTTCACCAGCTTACATCAAATGATATTCATTATTATCAATTTCATTAATCATATGATGAACATAAGAGTTTCTTCTTTCATTTGTTGTTATCTGACTTCATCACATGATGAAAACTTGATGTAAAAGTTTTTTACAAAGAATCTTTCAACACATTTATGATTTCTGGTTTTATCTGTTTGGCTAGCATCTGTTCTGTTTTACATAATGCATATATCATTTGAGCTACCCATTTCTGCCTTCGATTGCCTGCTTTTGCTACAAGTTCATTTTTTTGCATTCTTTCATCCACTTAATTGCTGTCTGTCATCTTCATTGTTTAAGGAAACATTTCACCTGCTTTTATGCTTTGTTTCACCTGATATGGGTCAACCATTTAGTTTATTTCATCTCGTTTCCTTTCTGTTTTATGCTGTGGTCTAAGTGTGCTTGTAAATTGCTCGATTGTTTAACGTTTGAGAGGCATTTTCTCCTTTTCATTGCTTTTCTATTCGTTTGTTCTTTTCCCACTGCTTTGTATTATTAGATCAGCTTTAGTTTTGCTCACTTAAGTTCCATTCCATTGTTTTCATTCATCTTCTTTGCTGGTTCACTTTATAAGTTTGTTTCACTTCCTTTTCATTCCAACTTTTGTTTCATTCCACCGTTTCATTTTGATTATATATTGCTTTGCTGCTTTCTATCACTTGTTTGATATCTATTTCATTTCAAATTCTGTTCCATTCCACCGTTTCATATTAATTATATATCTTTGCAGCTTTTTATCTCTTGCGCGATATTCATTTCATTCCAACTTGTGTTCCATTTTGCAATCATTCCAATTGCTTCACTTCTCCACATTTGACCTTCCCTGTGTTCCCCTTTCTGCAGGCCGCCTCGCTGCGATCGTCGCAACGATCGAACCACTCTCCTACTGGTGGCTGTGCTGATACTCTTCCTGGTCACGGAGTTCCCCCAAGGACTGCTGGGCCTATTGTCGGGCGTGCTAGAGAAGTGCTTCTTCGCCCACTGCTATCCGCCCTTCGGGGAGCTGATGGATCTGCTAGCGCTCATCAATGCGGCTGTGGGCTTCGTGCTGTATGGACTCATGTCCAAGCAGTTCCGCACCACGTTCCGTTCTCTGTTCTTTAAGCGGCACTTTGGCAGCAGCGAGATGACACGACTCACGCGAGTGACCACCACCTGTGTCTAGAAGCGACTGAACAGGGAGAGGTCGGCTAGGACTTAGAGAGATGGCGGAAAAGTGCTTCGATTTGATTTGATTTTGATTTTGATTATGGGTGGAGGAGGAGCATCTCAAAGATGTGCTTTGGGGGTAACTTTGAAAAAGTTAAGTTGAAACTGTGAGCTAGGGCGTCTAGGGTATACCAAAACTAAAAGAAACAGTCGAGTCGAGTCGACCCGCCGAGTCGTACATTTTGTAGGGTATTAAGTGCCATTCCCATTTAGCAGACACATAAAACGCGTTCTCAAACGAATTTTGTTGTAAGCAGCTTGAAGTTAGATTTAGACTTAGCTACATATATCTATCGGTGTATATGGCTATATACATTGATATATACATATGTAAAAATTTACTAAACTGAACTATTCATGATTCTGAGATAAGAAACGCCAGCGTTTATTAGTTTTGTAAGAGTTGAATACGATTTTTTATGCAAAAATTAAGTTAAAATATTTAAAATTGAAAAAAATAAATAAATAAAAATAAAATACTTGAATGGAAAAAGAAATTGGTGAAAGAGAAAATGAACCGAAATAAATTTAAAAATATTTAAATAGGAAATTTAAAATTTAATAATGAAAAATAATATTGAAAAAAAAAAAAATTTAAATTGATAAAAAAAACGAAAAAGAAACTGGTTAAAGAGAACGAAGCAGCCAGCGAGCCCCTTGCGCAGCTTTGTTCTCTTCTTCCATTTGAACTTTAAGCACACACAATTCATTATTAATATGAAACAAACACATGAATATTTGTATATGTATATGTCTGTATACTTATATTAAATATATTTAATCTTAAATGTAGTTCTAAGACCGCGTGGCTAATGGATTTTCATTGGCTTCGACTCGCACGCATTTGTTTTCGCGCTTTTTGATTTCCGTTTTGAACAAGTTTCAAATAAATGTTCGATGTGAGTTAATTATCTCAGCTCTGTCTATCTCTCGCTTGTTTTCTCTTCTCAGTTGGCAATGCTGACCACAGCATTCACTTCCAGCGGCAGTTCGTCCTGCAACTCGTCATGGTTGGCGGCATCCGCGTCGCCTGCTCGCATGGAGTCGTCGCCGTCTCCCAGTATGCCCTGGCTGTGCGTCGAGATGCGCAGCAGCGACTTCAACTTGGTGGCCTGGAATTTATACTGAGCAAACAGCAGGGCTTATATATTGCGATTAAGTTGGAGTTGCTCGACTCACATATACCCTGCAATTGGAAATTTACTATGCCCGACTTTAAACTGAAACTGAGAGTGGAAGACTTTCGTTGTTTGAGTTGCCTCCTTACTTATTGTGGCCTACGTTTTATGTTGCCCGACTGCAATATACTCTGTTATAGCCTAGAGAGAATTTTCTAGAGTAGCTTTGTTTGATCTTAGTTTTATACTTTCCTTTTCATTTGGAATTGAATATTCTATGCTTGACTTAGCTCAACAACGTTTCAATTACTTGGAGATCTTTCTGCTAGACTATAACATACCCGCTTCAATAAAATATCTGAGATTCTCTCACATATTTTCATAGTTTACCAGATTATATGTCCAATCTGCAAAGCCAATTAAATGTTTTCTATTCACGTTTTGATGAATTTTTCGACTTTCGTTTAAATTTAATTAATTTTTACGACTTTTTTATATCACAACACAAAAGCTACATAAATGCGGCGGGTGAGAGAAATATTTGTGGTTTGTCTTAAAACAAAAAGGGGTAGGAGAGAAGGAGGAGGCGGGAAGGGGTTGTGAGAGAAGGTAATTAAAAAGGTAATAAGTGGATGGTGGTAAGAGGTGGCAGGAGGCAGCAGAAAGTAGTGGGTGCGAGGAGATAGGAGAACTGGGAGATGAGTAGAAGAGGTAGGAGAAAGGTTTGTGTCTGAATTCCTCCAGACTGGGAGGAGCTGGAATGGTGTAAGACGGGGATGTATGAAGAGGAGGTTGTATGAAGAGGAGATTGTAGGAAAAGAAGGACGTAGGAAGGATGGAGGAGCAGGAGGAACATAAAACAATTTGTGCTAATCAAGTGCTCTGGCCAGGAGCCATTGGGCTCGCTGATAGAGCGCGCGACTTACTTCAGTGGGCAGCATCAGGTCCTGGGCGTGACTCATAAAGCGATTGTAGTGCTCGGTGGCCAAGGCCAGACGTCCAGTCTCGAAGCAGAAGAGGGCAAAGTTGAGGAACACCAAAGGATGTCGCATGTTGCCGCTGGCCAGGCTGCAGGCGCGCTCGAGCGCCACAAAAGCATTCTCCATGTCGTCCAGCTTGCGCAGGCACACTAAGTGTGAGAGAGAGAGAGAGAGAGGGAGAAAGAGGGGTATTCCCATTGCATTGACTGAGTTTGTTGGGCACTTACAGCCCAGGAGCATGTAGCACTCGGCATTGTCCTTGCGTAGGTTGATGGCGGCTGCCAAAGTGTGAAAGGCGCTCGCATATTGTTCCGCTGTTTCACGGCCGAAAAGTCACGTCAACATTAAATATTAAACACAAAACAATAAGAGAAACATAAAGCTAGACAACAACAACAACAACAACGAGGGCAACAATGAGCTGTGGCAGACCATAAAAATGAAAATATTTCAAGGACCTGTCAATTGTTTTTTTTATGTTTCGTTTCGTGTCCTTTCCCTTCCTTTATTCTCGTGTTGGTTTTTGCCATTTATGAAAGGCCTGTCCCACAGGCTCATTATTTTCGTTAGACTTTCGCCGTTATTGAGCGGGCTTTTCTATGGAAATGGAAAAGTTTTGGGCGCAAGCGTAGGCAAGACCTTGCTGGCTGTCCAAACATAATCAATGTGGGCATTACACTAATTGTAATGCGAAGGTCGAGCTCTAAGCAAGCAGGCATGGAGGAGAGCCAACAAAGAAGCCTTTAAATAGAAATACCTATAAATATATATTTTATATTTTATATAAATAAAACATAAATTGGTAAGTGAGGTCGACGAGGTGTGGAGTCAGGCTTCGCTTTTATTGAAAGAAGACTTAAGTATCAATGAAAGAGGAAAGGCAGGAAAAGGCAGAATGCAGAGCTATTATAGCTATTATTAGTTAGTTCAACTAATTCTTAAAGAAGTTACTATTGGCGATTGTTCTGAGGCAGAAATTGTTTAAAGGAGAAAAAAGCAAAAACGGAAGAGAGAAAGGAAAAAGATTCTGTATGCAAATTGCGCATAGATCAAGGAGAGGGCAGGAGAATCTGGTTGTGTCTGAGATCTGAGCTTCGTTTATGGAAGGAAGAAGCTTCTGTAGAGAGAAGGGGTAAGGCATGAGAGTAGGACAAGCTGATTAGGCTTAAGACTCGAAGCCTGTTTAACCTCTTTTCAGGACTCCACTTGATATTGATTGTAGAGTTGAAGAGGGAAGTAAAGAAGGTAAAAAGGTCGAAGGGAAGGAAGAAAAAAGGTAGAAAGGAAGACCATGATCCGAGCCTAACACATTTGTAATTCTGGGACCAGAGTCCCAATTCCAGGTCTCTATAGTACGATTCGGAGTAGTTTTCAGTATCCACACTGTCATGCTTTACAGGGTATTGCAATAGTCAACGGCCTCTGTTCTAGGTACAGCCACAAGTCGTATTGTTGCTGACAAATTCATAGACCGAGCGTACTCACAGGCGATGTAGATGAGGCTCAGGTTGTAGAGCGCATTGTAGTTGAGCGGCGAGAGCCAAACGGATTTGCGTAAAGATGAAATGGCCTGAGGAACAAATCAAACAACTCTCTCTCACTCTCTCTGTTTGTCGCTCTGGTGATTAGAAGTAACTCCGTCCGCTTACCACAATGAATTTCTGCTTTTTGAAGAAGCAGAGGCCAATGTTGTTCCATAGCTCCGCAATTTCCGGCTCAGCGTCTGCGACTTGGCTGTATTTGCTTAGGGCGCCATCCACGTCGTTGCGCGACTGTCATAAACCGTAAATCGTCAAGCGTAAATCATGTGAGAGCAGGTGTGGGACTCACCTGCAAAATGGCGCCCAGGGCGAGCAAACCTTTCGGCTCGCAGCTGCCTTCGATGCTCACGATTTCCGCTAGGCGATCGAACGCCCTTTGCGTCTCATTGATTTTCAAGTACAAAACGCTGATTTCAGTCAGCACCTCAGCATTCTCTGGCGTGAGACTTGTAAAAGAAGTAGCAAATCAAATTAAATGGAGAGTGAGAGTGAGACAGAGCCAAGACTTATATACTCACTGCAGACACGCCTCGAGCACATCGATGGCCTTTTGGTACTCCTTCTCCTTGCGGTAGAGCTCGGCCAGTCGTATGTAGCTCTCCTGCTTCTTGCCCGTCTGCACGGCCCGCTCGAAGTACTCACGCGCCTCCTGCTGCTGCTGGCGCGCTGCCTCCAGCTGGGGCTGCGTCGAGGCCGAGCGATAGAGCAGCTCGCCCAGATAATGATAGATCTCGTGGTCCGGGCGAGGACTCTGCTGCTCTGCATCGCGGAATACGCTGAGCGCTTGACTGAAGCGGCCCATCAGGTAGCTGCAGAGAGAGAGAGAGAGGAGCTCATAATAATAGGATTTTGCTAGCATCAAAAATCGATTACACTATGCAACACAATTACAGTTTTGGGTGATGTTGCAAGGAGTTTAGCTGACTGAGACTGAGGCATGAGGAATAGGTGAGGAAGAAGAGAGGAAGACTATAAGAAGAGAAGAAGTATAAGAGAGGAAGACTGGAAGGAGAAGATAAGAATAGATGAAGTAGAAATAAGGAAGACTAGAAGAAGAAGATGGGAAGAGAAGAAGCAGAAGGAAGGAAAAGATAAAGAAGTTAGGACAAACTGAAAACTCCTTACTCTGGGAGGACTGAGCTGAGACTAACAGAATGCATATTAAGTCTCACTCTCAATGAATATCTTTAGTCCTCCTCAACTCAGCTCAAGTTCTACACTAAAACTACTTGCACATCACTCAAAATAGTACTGCTTGTTGCGCAGTGTTGTTGACGACCTACAGAGTCCTTCCGATTTCCTTGAGGTTCTCAATGTTCTGGCTATTCAGCTCGGCCGCCCGCTGGAGGTGGCGCAGCGCCTCGATGTTATTGCCAGCTTCGCGGTCAATTAGGCCCTGGGGTGAATCGCCGCGAATGAATAGAGTTCAATAAAATGTCGGTTAAGTGTCAGGAACTCACTCACCTGCACAAAGTACAGGTACTCCGCATTCAGATGACGATTCAGCTCACGTGCGATGAGCCGCCGGCACCTGTCGAACTGGCGGCGGGTGAAATAAATGTGGAGCAGCCAGTCGATGTTTGCGTCTGTTGGCATTTTGGGCTCTAATTGAAGATTGTCATCAGCAGCAGTCAGTCTCTCTCACTTTCGCTCACTCACCTGGCTTGACCACCTGCAGCGAGGGCAGTTCTATGAGCGCGCCGTTGCAATTGATTTGCTCGCTGCCCGCTTCATACATCTGGCTTCAGTTTGGCCTGGCTCCAAAAACAAAGTTTTGCGTAATTAAAGTTGATGAGTTGTGGCCTTTTGCAGGTTGCCATGGTAATACCTAGGGTTGCCACCTTTTGCTAAGACTATAGTTAGGGATAGAGACACCAGGGGGAAGCTCTTGAAGTATGTGTTAGGCCCATTGCTGGTTGCCATGGCTCACTTTAGGGTTGCCAAGGTATAACTATATATAGACTATAGTAGAGTTGCCATCAGCTCAGCTATTAGGGCTGTCATCTCTGTCAATAACAATGCCAAAAGCTTTGCCTTGTCCGCAATTTCCTTTTTTTTTCAAAGTTATTTTCGGCTTTGATTCGTCGCCGAATTCACCTGACAAATTAATTAATGCACGTGTTTTTGCGTGCCTCTTAGCCCGATCGGCAGTAAATAAGTCTCGAAAAGGCCTTTTCAGCCAAATGCCAGAATTGTTAATTAGCGCTGAGCCAAAATGCGGCCAATTGAAATGCAATCAAAACCAACGACAAATCCGACGACGGAGAACCCAAAATAAAGCACAAAATCAATTGCAATTGACCAAACAGCGATGGGCATGACTGGCAGATACCCTGTAAATAGATGGGAGAGTGTACTGATGACTTATAATATACGTATAAGTGAAAGATAAACAGATATTCCTCAAACGGCGAAAGTGAGCTATGGGCATGACTGGCAGATACCCTGTAAATAGATGGGAGAGTGTACTGATGACTTATAATATACGTATAAGTGAAAGATAAACAGATATTCCTCAAACGGCGAAAGTGAGCTATGGGCATGAGTGTGGGAACGACTAGCAGATACCCTGTAAATAGGTGGGAAAGACTTAGAATGAATTATATAATACATATGAGTGAAAGATATACAGATATATAAATATCTACAGATATTCCTCGTTCCCTCAATGTGGGAACGACTGACAGATACCCTGTAGGAGATAGCTTGAATAATAGAACTACAAATAGATGGAAAAGAATAGTAATATATAATAAATATGTATATGAGATATACTCTTCTTTAAATACTTCGAGTAAAGAGCAAGCAATAATTTGATGGTGGAGTGTGCATGACCAGCAGATACCCTATATGATGTGCAGCTGCTCTCTGACAAGCTGTAGCTATAGCAGACTATAGACTATGTACAGATATATGCCAGATTTATGCTGTATTATCTCCTATAGTCTTATATACCCTATCTCACAGTCAATTTCCAGTCATTACAGGGTATTAATTGCAGACAACACAAACAAATTAAAACGAGTTTACTCGAATGTAGCCAAAAGGCAAATGCCTTCAGCTGCCTCTACGCCAGACAGAGGCCTCCCGCTGCTTCGACGCCTCCGCAGTCTGCGCTCCAGTTGAAGCTGGGAATGGAGAGTGGGGAAGCTGCTCAACACAAGCCCTCTACTTATATGTCTCCTATTGAGATAAAGGCACTCTGCCTTCTCTTCTCTTCTCTCTTCACCTCCTTCTACTCGCTTAGACGTCTTCAGTTCAAGCTCTCATTGAAAGCCTTCTGCTGCTCTCTGCTCCTGCTCCCTTTAGAGTTATTTGTGACTCCTACATCCCCTCTCTACCCTACCCTCCCCCCTCCCCCCACCTGCTCAGGTGCGTGTAATTACTCAATTTCCAATAGACACGCCTCGCTCAGGTGAGAAAACTCGTCTTGTTTGCGCTCCATGTGCGGCCGCTGCCGTTTGATCGTGATCTACATTCACAATAAGCAATTCACGATTATCAATTCACAATGACCAAATGCGAAACGTAAATCCATTAAGGCACTTTATATATACTATATCGCACAAGATCACACGACTTGAGCCTAATTGCGGCCAGCTTCAAAGTGTTTTGGCTTTTTGGCTACTTTTTTTGGATTTTAGCTGGAAAAACTATACAAAATTTAAATTTCGAAATGGCAAACGTGAGTAGCTGTAAGAGGAAATTGAAATGTCAAATAAAAAGACTATGATGACTATATGATAGACGTATAGATACCCTATACAGATACCCTATATACGCGATATATGGCACTTTAGTGTAGTCTTATTATTTCTTATATTTATTATTATTTATTCTATAATTTTATATAAATTTTTTATTTTTTTTTTACATTTGCTGTTTAAATTTATAGATGCTCTGCATATCAGTGCTTTTCAAACTGTGTTCTAGCCAAGTTTCACACCTAAGTCTTATGCCTAAGTGAACTGCTTTAGATACTGCTTGTTGTCTGCGCAACTTGGCTAAGTGCAATTCTGCTGAATTAGTCGACTGCTTGCATTGGTTTGTGTCTGCGCTAACTGGCGCCACCTATGTGACGTTTGAAGTGCAGTTGGCGGCAAATTTAAATATAATTTGAGAGTAAATAACAATATTCAAAATGAAATTCAAACAGAATGATATGTATGAGCTTTGCTGTTGATGAATGCTGTTCTTTGTTGCATATATCATCATTAAAGCAATAATAGCAGCAGCAGCAGCAGCCAGCCACAGCTATAAAGCCATCACTGGCGCCATCTATGTTTCATTTATTCCCAAAACTTTCGCTTCTCATTTGGCGGCAAATTCAAACGCAATTCGAAGCAAATTTGCAATAATTACTTAAAAATTAAACAAAAAATTCTTGTCGCTTGCTTTTCTTTACGCTTTGAAATTTCAGAATTGATCATTTAACGCTTTAATTGCTTCCTGCTTTGCCTCTTTGTCTTATTAAATTGTTAAACAAGCCAGAGAAAGAAGCTTAAGAAGGAGATGAAGCAGAGGAGGTCGCAGAATAACATAAAGTCAAGCGTGACATTTTTGAGATATTTTGTGGCCGTTTCGCTCTCTTTTCCCCAGCTAACAAAATAGCCGCTAAATGATTTACAGGCCATTTGGCTGGGACATGATCTTCACAGGGAGAGAGGCAGACTCGGAGAGAGGGAGACAGAGAGAGAGAGAGAGAGAGCGAAGGAGCACGAGCAGGAGCAACAACTTTCGAGGGCAGCAAGTGGGCTGGCCAAAAAGGGCTTACGCAGGGGGGCGTGGCAGGGGCAGAGGGGCCGGGCAGCTGGCAAACCGGTTTATGCAACTGCGCAGAGTTTTTTTTAGCTGCAAAAACAGTTTTTGGCTGCATTTAGTGCAGGTTTCTTTAGCTTTACTCTTTTTTAGCTGTTTTTTAGGCGCAAGCTTGTGGTGTTTTTTAGCCATAGCTTTAACTTGATTTGTGGAGCTAGATTCAGTTCTGTTTCTAGTTTTTTTTAGCTGTAGTTTATGGGTTTTTAGTAGTTTTTAGCTATTTTTCAAGCTTTTTAAAAGCTAGTTTCAGCTGTATATCTAGCTTGTTTTGGCTAGAGTTTTTGGCCCTTTAGTAGCTTTAAGTATTTTAGCTATTTTTGTGGCATTTTCTTAGCTCTTTCTTCTTTCAGATATTCAGCTACTTCTGCTTAATTTTTTTAGCTTATTTTCAGTTCAATTTCTAGCTTGATTAGCGGTCTATTTTTAGCTTCTTTTGACTGTCTTTACTACACTATTTAAATAATATTTTTAGCTGTCATAAGGTGCTTCATTTTTAGCCTTTTATAAGCAATTTTTGGTCATTAGTTTAAAGCTGCTTTAGAGTCATATATTACAGCTTTATTTTAGAGTTTTTTTTTGCTACATTTTTGGCTTTCTTTTTGTGACGTTTTCTTACTTATTTTAAACTATAAATTTTTGGCTACTTTTCATATATTTCCGCCTTTGACTTAGCCTTTTTTGGGGGCCAGTTCTTAGCTGCTTTGCATTCTTATGTTATGCATTTTTTCCAGCCTTTTTGGCTTTTATTTTGTAGCCTTTTTTAGTTTTTGACTGATTTCAGCTTAGCTTGTTTTCAGCTATAATGGCTGCAGTCTGTTAGCTTCTTCTGGCTACAAGTTTTTGCTGCATTTTGTGTCTACTTTCTGCTGCGCCTTGATTTTCGCTTTTTTCAGCTTTTTTCAGCTTTTTTCAGTTTTTGGGGCGCTAAAAAGGAAAATCAGCGCAAGAATCGGCGAGCGATGCCTGTTGCTTGTTTGTTTGTTGTTGTTGTTGTTGTTGTTGCTGTTGTTATTGTAGCTGGAGCCGTCACCCAGATTATCTGGGCAACTGGAGTAACCAGTTTCTGCTGCTGTTGTTGTTGTTTTTGCGTGTTTTTGCTGCGACTGCTACTGTGGCTGTGGCATGCAACCTAAATATAGAACTACAAACTAACTATTATATATATATATATATATATATATATATATATATATATATATATCAAGGTATATAAAGGTATATATATATATCTTCTCTCTATATATGTACTATATTCCATATACTTTTGGCTTGTCTTTGTGTCTATCATCATCTTTTATTTTGGCTTTTTTTGCGAGCTGCGCAAATCTTTGACTTCATTAAAATTTGAGTTTGGCGCGTTTTTGTGTGTTTTTATCTTATCAGCCAC